>CM034708.1:65164975-65175575 GCA_020142125.1 Phrynosoma platyrhinos
CTTCAATGATTCCACAACTTGTGGAAATAAAATGATTGGAGATAGAAGACCAAGTGAATATGTAGATCCATAAAAGCTAAATTATATGTGAGGATTGTATGTGGTACTATAGAATATGTTTGCTGTTTACATAGCACATAAGCCAATGTGGGTACCTTAACATACAACTTCCATGCTTTGTGGCACATGAATGATTTCTGCCTTAAGTCTTCTGTGTCTTTGCTTAAATGTCTTTGCTTCAGTATCTTAAACAAAGCTTTTCTGATCCTGTTTATCTAAGCTTTTTGGGTGAAACCTGGATACAAGCATCTGGTTTTAATTGATTTATTGGTATTAATGCATATGATTTAGTAACACTAATTTCTTCTTCCAAAGTTGATAGGCTGATAACAGCCAACATGCAATAAATATGATAATATTTTAGGAGGGTCTGGGAATATAAATTTTAAAGGGCAAGGGAGTGTGTGAGACTTGTGTGTTTGTATGGCATTTCTTTCTCCTTTTAGAGAGAAAAGTCTTCTGGCTATAAATGGAACAAAAATGTTTGTACTCTTAATCTAGAGATTTGTCTCCCCGGGAACGTGTCAGCCATGCCAGAACATCTGATAATACTTATTTAAAATCTGATTTAGAATTACAGTTATTAATCCATTTTACTAAACTTTGGAAAATCTTCAGCATTTTTGGAGGCTTTTCATATGGTCAACTTTGTAAAACAAAAAGTCTGTCTTCCTGCATATTTGACTGTGATGTCAATGCAGAAGCCAATTTAATTGAAAGAAGTTGGGTATTTTTAAAAAGTCAAATACTATTAATTGAAGTAATGAGTGATTTCTGAAGCTATTCTGTTGTGGCATTGCTATCCAACTGTGCAAAACGTTTAAAATATTTGTATTAAATGTGTCTAATTATCTGATTACGTGCTGTTTAAAGCAGTTTGTGAACCCAAGTAGTCTTGAGAGTTCTTAAGACTGAAATCAGCTGTCACTTAGTTCCTCAGATCTTGCCAGCAGAGACCACTTCATCTCTTTACGCATACTCTTAAAACAAATGTTCTGTTATTCTTCCATAATCTTTAACCCGGTCAGTCTAGACAACATATCTTAAGAACTAAAGTGTCTCCCCCCTGCCTTTTTGGGTACAATGTGTTGGTTTGTATTTTCATGTTCCTAATTTAAGCAGAGGAACAAGGCATTAAGATCAGTTTTGTCACCTTGAGGCATCTTAAGTCACCCATGCAAAATGCCATGTCTAAAGACTTTGATCTACTTTACATGCTTGTCTTTCTAAAAGGATGGGAAAAATATGCCTGCCGCACTTTTACAGAAAGCATGACAGGTAAAAATGAATTACTCATATGCAGAGGTTTTCCTCAGAGGCTCTGCTATGGATGATCTGCTACTCAGATATGAAGGACAGGTTTTTGGAACAGGGCCTTTTCAATAGTAGCACCAAGGTTGTGGAAAATCTGTGATAGAGCAGTTTCATTCCACCTCTCCTCCAATGCCCTTTAAATGATAGACAAAGAGGATTCTTTTTAAAATGGAGGCTTGTTCCAAGTAACTTATGATGCTACAAACTGATCTATGTTGTTGTACATTTCTAACAGGATGAAGATTTCATTAAAAACAGAACAAAACAATGGGTTTTCATTTCCCTTTCTAAATAGACACACTGCGTGCTTTTATCAGATGTTTTTGTCAAGCAGATGTGTAGCAGGTGTAGCCTTCCAGGACATAAATTGATTCTAACAAAAATAGATATATCAGGGCCTTTGCAGACTGCCAGAAATAGTGCACATTAAATTGAGGCACTGTCCTGGCTGAGTGCTAGGGAATCATGGGAATTGTATTTTTTTCTGAGACATTGAGCCTTCTCTGTCAGAGAGCTCTGGTGCCACAATACATTACAGTTCCCATGATTCCCTAGCACTGAGCCAGGGCAGTGCCTCAATTTAATGTGCACTATTTCTGGCAGTCTGCAAAGGCCCTCAGTTACCTTTTTGCCTCTAAAATAGCTGAATCCTTGTCAGGAGAAAAGCAGAAATTTCTCTTAAAGGGCTCTGTGCACAGGTCTTTGTTCCTTTTTAAAATTAATTAAGCTATTTAAACTAGCCTTCAGCAATATGATGTCCTCTAGAAGTTTTGGATTCTGACTCTCATTTTCAACTGCAAGGGTGACAAATTGTATGCCAACCTATTTGGACAGAAGGAGAAAGGCTGGTTCAAAGCAATAAATAGATTCCTTCTACTGAAGCTGAGAAAAAGAAGATTACTACAACAAAAAAGGAAGAATGAAAGTCCTCTTCCACAAGATCTGGGAACTCAAAAGGAAGTTGAAGCCAAAGGCTGGGTTGCTCTATGGTAAAGAAAAGAACGTACTACAAGATCCTGATGAAATAAAAAGACATTGGATGCAAAACACATAAATTATACAAAAGTTATATAAAGGAGATGAAAAAATGAAGGACACATGGAATGAGGAACCATACAAAGGTGAACACCAAATTCTTTTTTTTTTTAAAGCGAGGTAGAAGTTGCATTAAGAGAAACTGGGAAAAATAAATCACCAGGAACAGATGATATTCCAACTGCCACATCCACACAGACAGAATCCACTCTAGTGCTAACTAATATATGGAAAACAAAATGGTGCCCAACAGACTGGAACCAATCAATATACATCTCCATTTACAAAAACAGAGATACAAAAGACTATAGGACCATAGCATTAATTTCCCACACAAGTAAAATTATGCTCAAAATTCTACAACATAAACGCCAATAATACATGGAAAGAGAAATCTCAGAGATTCAAGCAGGGGTCAGGAAAGAAGAGGAACTAGAGACCACATTACAAACATATGATGGCTAATGGAGTGCACCAAGGAATTTTTTTGGGGGGGTCAACATGCTTTATAGATTGTAGCAAAGCATTTGACTACACAGATCACGAAAAGCTATGGTTGACTCTTAAGGGCATGGGAGTGCCACTACATCTGATAGTCCTGGTGAGAAATCTGTACTCAGGACAAGAGGCTACTGTTAGAACAGAATATGTAGAAACAGAATGGTTCCCAATTGGCAAAGGAGTCAGACAAGGCAGTGGAATTCCAGACTGTGGTGTCAACTGGTGCGAGAGGTGAGACTACCAAGCAGGGCAGGGGCAGGGCTTCTACAAGGAGGTTTGGAATTTCGGGCCTCGGCAGACGGCTTATTGAGCCGTCTCCGAGGCCAGGAACAGGAGGGGCCACCGCACGCGCGGCGGCCCTTCCTCTTCCTGAGGTCGCCCTGAACACTTCCGGGCCACCGGACGCCTGGCGCGTTCAGGGCGACCTCCTCCCGCAGCGTCCGGACGCGCTGCGGGGGATAAGTCAGAGAAAGGGCACCCGCCGCTTTTAGGGCACCCTTTTTCTGACTTATGAAAGGAGCGCCAATTTGGAGCTCCTTTCTGGGTCGCTCTAGGAGCGCCGCGGTGGGGCTGCCATAGCCCCGCAGCGCTCCGGACCAGGGCGTCCCAAACGCCCTGGTCTGCAGAGGGGGTTCCTCTCCCCTGAGACATGACACTTACCAACTGTGATGGTGTTTCTTTGCCTGTTAAAAAAAAATGAGACCCATTCAGTAAAATATATTCCCAAATAAGTGGTCATAGGGGAAATCCAGCCCTGGTGTCTGCAATGTCAGGAAGCAACAGGTATCTGAGTGAGCCCTATCTACTGATAGTTTGACCACTATTGAATGATGGGAGGAAAATATCTTTAGCTTGGTTGGGAGCACAGGCCATTTACTTTTTCACATAGATTTCCTACCCTCACTCTATACTCTTTACTCTTTGTTACTGTTATTTGCTATATATTTATGGCAACCCTATAAATGAGAGATGGCCAAGAGCCCTAGTCAACTGCCCCGCTCAGTTTCCAAAGCCTAGGTCATGGCATCCTTGACTGAGGTTGTTGCCACACTGCAGAATTAATGCAGTTTGATACTGCTTTAACTGTCATGGGTCCTTCCTATGGAATCCTGGATTTGTAGTTTGTTGTGGCACCAGAATTCTCTGACAGAGAAGGCTAAATACCCCACAAAGCTACAAATCTCAGAATTCGATAGCATTGAGCCATGGCAGTTGAAACGGTATCAAATTGCATTAATTCTGCAGTGTAGATAGAGTCAATCCACTTGTAGTGTGGATGAGACACGTTGCCCTTCCTCTTTGCTACTGCTTTCCACTTTAGCAAAAATTGTTGTCGGTCTCCAATGAGAATTCAAGCTTGCATTTACAATAAGGGTGGGGAATATTTTGTCGATCAAGGATCACCTCTCCTCTATGTAATTTCTTAGGGGCTGTGTCTTGGTCGTAGCCAAAGCCAAAAGATGATGGCCCTTTCATCTCTCTTTGCCATTACCCTCTTTCTCTCTCCGCCTATCTGAGTGCCAAGTGGGCAGATAGATTACTCTTTCTAAACTGAGCAGATCTGAACTGGTTGTTTACAGAAGGGAGTTCACATTGTGTTCACCTGCTCTATGGTTTGGGGCCATCTCACACTGCATAATTATAACATTATGATTCTACTTTAATTGGCATGGCAACATCTGCTGAGACACTAGAACCCTCTGACAGAAGATTCTAAACTTGTTTCCCTAAACTACAAGTCCCAAAATTCTACAGGATATAACCATGTCTGTTCAAGTTCAATCATAGCCCTTTAATTGTGCAGTATGAAAGTGCTCCAAGTATCTGTAAGACCACTGTTTTAATTGCTCAAGAAATGATCAGAGTCTCTTCCATACTACACAGTTAAGCGCTATGATTCCATGTTAAATGCCATGGTAATGTTCTGCGGAATCCTGGGACTCATAGTCTGGTGAGGCATTAGAGATCTCTGGCTGACAATTATAAATATGCCTGCCTAAATGCAGATCCCAGGATTTCCATAGGATGTTTTGAAGACCATAGAAATAAAAATAATTAACACAATTTAATAAGAAATGTTGAAAACAAAGCAAGGTGCTTTGAACAGTATAAAAAATTATAAAGCTTAAGGTACATAAAAATGGAGGAAGGACAGTACTGAGGTGTTGGATGCCACACAAGTGATGGATATACTTACTAAAACATATGTTTGACTTTTTACACTTTCACTGATTGTAAAGATGGAAACATTAGCATCTGTTTTGTTTCTAAGCTGACCTTAGCCTTTCAGCACAGAGGTGTGGGAACCTGTTTAAATACCACCAGGAAACATTTAGGAGATGATTGTGTGCAAAACATTTTCCTTGTCCCAGCATGGAGCATTCAGATAGGAGTTTGCTCCACAAACAAGAAGTAACTGTCGGTCACTTTGGGTTTTGTTGGTTAAAGAAAAGGTACATGTCCTCCAGCCGATATTTAGAATACAAAGGCATCATAAAAGGATAAGGCACACTGTTTATAGGACAATTTTGTTGAATGCTTTCACCGATTTGCTTTGATTAGGAAAAGAATATTCTTTGTTAATCCTATTGGAAATGCTACAGTAATTTTAGCGAAATACTGGGAAATGTTTAATTTGCAATGGAAAAGATGAAAAAAGGTCTTTAATATTTTGGAAATGAAGAAAATAACAGTGAGTTTAAGGAGAGATTGTGATTACACAATATAGGGGTTTTGAGTGGAAAGGGACTGTGTATTAGTTGTTGTTCTATGGCTTAATGTGATAACTAGTTCATTAGTTACTGAAATGATCTGGAGAATTTTCATGGTTTTCAGAGCAAATTGTAATTGTCTTAAATGTTTGCAGAAGATTTTTAAAACTAGAATGAACAAGCATATTACACATGAAAACAGTAAAGCAATGCTCAGTATTAATCTTCATCATGCTATATTTAGAGGAGGGGATAAACTATAAGGAGAACCAGAGTGGTGTAGTGGTTTGAGCATTAGACTATGACTCTGGAAGGGTTCAAATCCCAGCCTGGCCACGGAAACCCACTAGGTGACCTTGGGCAAGTCACACTATCTCAGCCTCACAGGCTGGCAATGACAAGCCCTCTGTGAAGAAACTTACCAAGAAAACTCTATGATAGGTTCATTGCCTTAAGGTTGCCATATGTCAGAAATTATTTGAAGGTGCACAACAACAACAACAAATAAAGTATAAACCCACAAAGCTCAGGTTTTCTTGCTTTGTGTTTTTGTGTGTGTGTAGTGTTGAACTAACACCATGCTATGCCTTAAAGACCCACTATAAAGTTAGTTATTAGTCTTGATATCTTGTTTTTGAAAACATCTACATTTAATCTTTGCATACTGTCTATGGCCAGGCCATTTTATTTAAAGAGCGGTGGAGTAGCCTTTAGATTAGCATGGTATTTTGTGGTTTCCTAGAGACCAAGTGCTAAGTCTATTAGACATTTCCTGCTATTCTTTTGAATTGTAAATTCTGTTCTCATGCTTTGAAAAGGCTAGTGTGGGGAGATATTCATGAAATTTCCCATCTATTAAAGATGACGTCTCAAGAAGCAAGAAACAATAAAATATTATTATTCTCAGAAATTGTGTTCTTTATACTAAATATACACTTCTGATGTTCATGGAGGAGGGATTCTTAGTATTCCACAAGCCTTTGACTCTTTTTCTCATAATCATTTCGAATTAAAAATCAAACACTGGTATTTTCTTAAAATCAAGTCAGTATATACTTACTGCAATGACAGTACACACTCTGGTATAACAAGGATCAGCATTTGACCATTGGATTATATCTTGTTTTAGAATTTTTCCCGCAGTACAGAAGTGCAGATGTTTTTATTCTTGCATTCAACTGTTTGTTTAGCTCATTGAAAAGTATGTCCTTAAAGCACGCAAATATCAAAACACAATGTACACTGTGACTTTTGTTATTTACAGAAGGAAACAGCTGATTGAAAAAGACAAGAAAAAAAAGCACACAACCTAGTTTAATGCTAGCTTTGCTCACTGTGTTGATGATGAAGAGGGCCACCCATGAAGAAGACAAGTGTGGTTAACATTGCCTTCAGTTTATACACTGATCTGACAAGCAGCATCTCTCCAGAACTCAGTAGCAAAGCCACTATTGCTTTCACCAATATTTAAAGCCCATTCCTATTTTAAATTCCCAAAGCATTTCATGTGGCCCTATATTTTAAAAATTTACTCAGAGATCAAGACAAACAACAAACAAAACAACCTCTAAGAAGTAGATTTATTAATTTTCATAGATGCTGAGATTACTATGAACCAGCGAGGTGTAGCGGTTTGAGCATTTACTCTGACCATGGAGATCAGGGTTTTATTCCTTGCTCAGCTATAGAAACCCTCAACAGGTCATTGAGGTTAGTTTTGTCACTTCCAAAACAAAATGTTTGTGCTGCAGTTCTCAGGGAACAAACTGGCTCTAGTAGTTTTCCATTGGCTTAACTATAGATTGAGAGGAAAAAGGGGGAGGCACTTTGTGAATCTGAAGAAGATAGCCAGGAGAAAGGAAGGGAGACACTTCTTTGGTCACAGCAGGAGCCAGTGTAGTGAAGGGACGTAGACTGAAGAGATCCAAGTTCAAATTCCTGTTTATATATGACGTGTGAAACATGCATGCATAATGTTGGGGCAATCACTGTCTCTCAACCTGATTTATCTCTGCACTGTTGTGAGAATAAAACAGGACAGATGCATAGGTCCAACTCTGAACCCCTTTCAAGAGTGATAGGATAGAAATGCTATAGTAAAAATGAAACTAGGGAGTTTATTGCATTCCCTTTTTTGCCTGATCTGGGCATAGACTGGGGATGCCCATGAACAAAGGGAAACAGATTTTATCACACTCAAAACAGTCAGCAAGCCATCACCATGCCATTGCCCAACCACCACCCATCCCCAAGCTGCACTGAGCCAGCCGATTTTTCAATGACGGGAGCTTTCTGGCTGAGCAAAATTGGTCAGCTCAATGTGGTTTGGGGATGGATGGTGGTCAGGTGACAGCATGGCGATGGCTTGCCAACTGTTTCGAATGCAATAAAATCTGTAGTTTCCCTTCATTCATGTGCATCCCCAGCCCGTGCCCAGATTGGGCAAAAAAGGGAATGTGATAAACTCCTAGGAAAATGTCTGTCAAATTGGATCCGTCAGTTACTCTGATTCATGTAACCACAATGTCTTAGCTTAGGCATATTAGTACCTTTCTAATGTATGTGTAGTTTTGAGTTTGCAGCAAGCTAAACTATTAGTACAAACTTTGCTAACATAGGCCAAAGATTTAGACTTCTGGAAAAGACCCCCTAGCCCCCAGTCTGCTCTACGAAATGTGTAGGTATGAGGTTCCTTTTCCCTGACTGAATCCCCTCCCCTAGTCCTACCCCTTGCAAGGTGCCTCCTGCCCCCACACATTTTCAATGAGAAAGACCTAGGGTGCACCTGCCCTATAGAAATAATGCACTTTGACACCACCTTAATTGCCATGGCTCCATCTTACAGAATCCTGGGATTTATCATTTTGTGAGGCACTGGCACTCTATGACAGAGAAAGCTAAAGAGCTTGTGTAATGACTAATCCCAGGATTCTGTAGGATGGAACCACAGCACTTAAAGTGGTGTCAAACTGCATTATTTCTACAGTGTAGATGCAATGCTATTGGGTGCATTAGAATCCCACAGTTATCATCAATAACAAGTTTCCCCACCCCACACTTACCCACTTTCATGTCCAATGAAAAAGGCAATTACAGCAGAATGGATGTCTTTCTAATTTCTTTGGAAATGCAAACAAGGAAGGGAAAGAACCGGAGATGCAGCTGACCTTCCATATCATGGATTCTACATTCACTGATGTTGATTTTGCTGTTTTATATAAGGGACACCATTTTAGTATACCACTGTATATAATGGGACTTGAGCATCCACAGATTTTCGTATCCACAGGAGATCCTGGAACCAAACCCCAAAGGATCCCAAGGGCCCACTGTAATAGTAAATCCTTCCACCATCCCTACTAGGATGTGAAAAGATTAGGGAGAGGGATCCTGGGAATGGGGCTTTGAGGAAGTGGATTGAGGGATTTGTGGGAGGAGAGATCCAGTGTACTTTGTGAGTCAGATTGTCTTTGATGGGGGATAATATATATGTATACTATATGTGTATTCTGGTGATATTCTTTAGGCAAAAATTGATACTTTATATAATCTAACAAATTACATACGCAGTTAGCTGCGTACATGGCAGTGCCTATTCTAGGTACCCTTCCAATTTCCAATAGGATTTTTTCCCTTATTTGAATTGAATTGATATTTCATATGCATCAGCAAATATGAACCACAATGCCACTTGCTTTTAAAAAATGTTTAAGATAAGCACATTCTTTGAGGAGAGTCAGTGTGGTACAATGATTTGATTGTTGGACGAGGACTCCAGGAGATCAGTGTCTGCATCTCCCTTGCAGCTATGAAAATCCACTGAGTAACTTTGGGTAAATCACACTCCTTCAGGCTCAGAAAAGCCAATTGTAAGCCTCCTATGAACAGATCTTGCTGAGAAAACTCTGTGACAGGGACCTTAGGGTTGTCAAAATTCTGAAACAATGTGAAGACACATAGCAATAACAAGCATTCTTTGAGTATCCTTGGATTGAAGGAGACCACTCACTTTGAATCATGTCCCTTTTTCAAAAGCTGCTAAACTTTCTTCACTTTACAAAGTCCAGTTTGAATCTGTATTTCCATTTTCTTCAGTTTTCAAAACTTTGAAAGCAGTACAAGTTAACTCCCCTACAACAACTGGTCAAAAAATGGGCAAACGCATGAAGTCTTGGTAATCCACAACTATAGGTGCTTGCAAATGGGCAGCTCTTAACTCCATTCATTGCCTTTCTGCCATAAGGTACCTGTGGAGTATCAACAGACTTACTACTTTATTCAGGTGACTGCAGTTTTTGTGTGTAAAAATCTAGCTGTGTTTGGCTCACAGTAATGGTAGAGTGAGAGGGAAAACAGAGAGTTCAAACTAAAACTAAAACAAAACACACACACATACACAAACTTGTCTCTTTAATTCCTCCAGATTCTGCTTTGCCTTCTGGGCTTCAGATTAGTCAAGTAGTCTGTGTCATCCACTGGCAGACTTCCTGGCTGGTAGCTGTGTTTTGCCCAAGACGGGTGTTATTGCAATTGGTGCTATGATGACCCTCTTCCAAGGAAGCTGTCAGTTTCCTCAGTTCCCTTCTCCCTGTGGAGGAACCTCTTATATCCTGTCAGTAATTAAAAAGCAACAGTAGTGCAAGTAAGGGGAAGAGAAGGAGGCAAAGAAAAATGTGGAAGTAGCAGAGTAGTCCTGCATCTGAAACCTATTGATTATGAAAATGTACGGTATGTGTGGAGTAGGCATAGGCAGGCAATGGATTCTTGTATCCTCTTGCTCTTGAACAAAGGGCATCAAGTTGGAAAGGAAATCAAATTCCTGATGCATTAATCAATATAATACCAGTGGCATCACGGGTGGGTTGTGTTGTGTTGAGTGCAGACCACACCGAGTGACAACCAGAGGAGGGGTGACACCTGGTTGGGCCCTTCTCTTTCTTTGGTGCAGGAGGGGTGAATGTATATTTGTTTCATCAAGA
>CM034708.1:65177182-65192207 GCA_020142125.1 Phrynosoma platyrhinos
CAAATGAAACATTGTTAACCATTATTCAAATAAAGTTTTATTGTTGTTCACATACAAGCTTGTTAGAACCAGGAATTATTACCCATGCTACTAAGAAATAAAGAAACCAAGATTGGGGAGCAAACCCATAGATATACATCAAATAGTGGTGGGATCACAATACCCATAGGGCTGCCATCTGAGGAGAAAAATTTTGGTGAAGGAGTGGCTCTTCACAGTATTCTCCAGAGCAGGGGTAGGCAAACTGTCCCCTTTAAGGGCCGAGGGACTTCAGCTCCCAGAATCCCAGACTATTGATCAACATCCCAGACTATTGGCCAACATGGCTGAGGCCTCTGGGAGCTGAAGTCCCTTGGCCCTTAAAGGGGACAGTTTCCCTACTCCTGCTCCAGAGGTATCAGATGTAAGATGTAGGAAGTACTAAAGGTGTTTGTATGATGAGCTTGTTATTCTGATTAGAAATTATTTTTGCCAAACAATTGAATGAGATTGATAGGTGATGTTCCACTTTGTAGAGACAAGAAAATATTGTTGTTAGCCCCAGTGCATAGACATTTCTAGCCTGTAATTCTGTTTTTACTAGCTTGTTAGTGAATGGCAAAGGAAGCAGATAGAATTACATGTTTATGTTGATTAAAGAAGATGACGATTTTAGCTGCTCATGTAGTGGAGCATGCAGAGGAATATGGTAATCCTTACCTGCCTGTTCATCCATAGCTACTAAGGTAGTGCTTAAATATGAGAATGTGTTAGACCCTTGCTAGGCACAGTAGGCTACTGGCAAACTTGCTCAGAATGAAATGTAACCAATGTGTCTTGTTGCTATTAGATTAAATTTCATCATGAGTTTTGATAGGATTGCAGAAAAGTAGAGCGGTGTGATATCCTGTCCTTCTCAATTGTCTGTCTGGTCTTTTTCAATTCTTCTTTCTTACCTATTGTCTCTAGCCATTAAATCAAAGTGTATATCTTGTAGTGCTTCAAAGACCAATAAAATATATATTGTTGGTATAAATAACACTTCCAGAATAACTGTATTTTCTACTACTTTTGTTTCAATTGATTGAATATAACTCTTTATCACTTTTTAACATGGTATGCTCAAAACAATTTTATAACCATTGCAATCCCAGTATAGCTCTGTAAATTTGTCCAACTATGCAGCTTCAGTCCTCATTATGCCTTATGTTTTAGATTTTCCTCAAGCGATCAGGGCTGTCAAATAGGACGGTGGCTCCACTTCTCCTTTTCAGGAAAAAAATAATAATAAACCCCTGAGAGCTCATGAAGTATAAACTGGTTTTAATCTGTAAACACTATTGTACCACAGTGCAATAGAGAGGAAAGTAGGGTTTCAGTTTCATTTGTGTTGTCATATTGATGGATTAGCAAATATTATTCATGGGTTGCATGTGAAATGACATCTTTTGAATTTGATTCCAAGGAAAACAGCAGGAATCCCAGCTGATGAAAGCCCTAAAGGGATGGTTAATAGAAGTAACGGTGACTGCAGAACTGAAGGATATCAAAATATGCACTCCATTCCATTCAAAGTACTTGGCCCATTAGGTGATGTGAGATGGAGAAAGTGTATGACATCTCTAAAAACCTGTTGTGAGATTCATTGTACTTGACATCTCCTCAGCATAGTTCATATTCCAGCCTGTTTAAAGACAACAAAAAGGGTGGCAATATGTGTGGTAATTTACAGCACAAAAAAAGGGAGACTAAAACCATTGCATTTAAACCTTCTGTTTAAGGTTTGGTGATACAAATGAGCTTGTGGTAATTGTTGATATAGCCCTTTGGGTCTTACAGTTTAGACAAACACAGAACATATCAGTCATATTTCTTAGCTTACTAATGAATATAGTTTCCTTTAAAATTACAATATGCTTCTGTCTGCAGTTGTTAGGACTTTATCACATGAACTTCAATCTTGTTGCAATTTCACTGCAATTGTGTTAGACATAGGAACCAGATATATACTGGTTTGGGGGCTTTCCTTATCACATGTCCTCCATTAACATTCCTGGCATGGACTCACTTTCCCCAAATGCTCCCTAACACTGCCTCCCTCTTCATTACCTTACCATTGCCTTACCCAGCAGAGCTTTTGTTTTTTCTTTTGTTGTTTAGTTCTATTTTTTACTGAATGTAGGGATTATGGCAGTGTGATTTAGGTAGGGGAGCAGTGGAGTCACTAGAGCTGGCATCACTCGCTGCAGTAACTCATGGTGTCACACACCCCTGTAGACCTACTCCTACACCACACCATGTAGAAAGTCATGTTTTTTGTACTAATGTTAGTTATTAATATAATTCTTATTCATCTCTGAATATAATAGTTGTGACATAAACAACTAGCAAAATTAAAATTATACCTTTAAATTACACTATGTATTTACATGTACATAGTTTCATGTGACTAAAGTGAGCCATTTTTCAAAGAATATTTTTTAAATTAAAATTATTATTATTTTTTAAATGGAAATTTTAAATTTGATTTTTAAAAAACCCTGGGACCTCTCCTTTCTCCTTTCATTAAGCCATGCCCCACTCACACCATCTCTTCAGTGTTTTAAAGGGACAAAAGTGAACGCCACAGCAGATGTTTGGGGAGTAGTGGTGTCACCCTTCCTTAGGGTGTCACCTGGTGTGGTCTGCACCCTGCCGCACTACCCTAATGACATCTCTGGGAGGAGTAAGAAAAGAAAAAGATTTTTAAAAGAAGAAAAGAGTCTGCTTGGGAATAGGAGGGTGAGGGGTAAGAGGGAGTGAGGACTGGCACCATGTGACTGGCCAATCTTGGCACCACAGCTGAAGACATTATCACATTTTCTTTTCTTAGAATGCAAAAGTAATTGTGAAGCCATTCAAGGGAGTTCCCCATAAATGGACAGAGATGCTGTAACCATGCTTGGAAGACACAGCACCAACTTAACAGAAGTGATGTCATGTGATAGGTAATGCCAAAGACATTATTTTTCTCCTTTAATCCTGTCTTAACAGCCACATGTGATAAAGTCCTCTGAATAAGGATTCAAACTACTCTGAAGGTTTTTCTCTGAAGATGCCAGCCACAGATGCTGGCGAAACATCAGAAAGAAACTCTTCTAGAACATGGCCACACAGCCTGAAAACCCCACAAAAAACTATGGATGCTGGCCATGAAAGCCTATGACTTCAGATTCAAACTACTGCTTGTTTAGATGCACATAATATGAATCCATTGCCTCTGTTGGGTAGCTCAGCATGCACAAATGCCGCTCCTAATGTCTTTTGGGTATGTGGCTATGAGAAGTGATTGTGCCTGGGCCTGTGAAAGAAGAAGTGGTGGTTCATCTTTAGCTTGTTCCTCTGTGCCAATTCCTTGATCTATATCTACCTCTCACTCTTAGCTCCTATTTGTAGCAAAGAAGAAACCACACAGGTACAGTATGGCTGTCTGTATGCTTTTGTCTACATAGCTCATAGCAGCTCCAGGGATATTGTAATTAAACTTCTCCACCTGCATGTCATGGCTCAGTCCTATGCTACCCTCAGAAGCACATTCTTGGAATGGCTTGAATCTTTAGATTAGGACAACCAATAGGAAATTCACAGAAAGAAAGGTTTCTCACTACTTCCTTTTCACAGCACATTCCCATCTCCCTTGCATATTCCCTTGCATATTGATTGGGATTACCCAATGCTTTGGGCAGATTTTGGGGTGTGACAAGGTCTAGGGTGGAGAGAGGAAGTTGCATGAACTTCCATATTAACTGATTTTGGACCTTAGCCATGAGATGCAGCATGAGTATAAGAGATATTTTTAAATATACAAACATACACTAGATTCAACTATTTATGGATCTAGAAATCCTTGTTCTTCAAGTTCACATCCTTGCAGCATCGTGCTGTGTGCAAGTAAGCCAAGCTGCACATGTCAATGTAATTGCAGTTGGACAATATACACATGTATTTGTGAAGTAATTATATTCTTTTTGTGTGCATGTGTGGAAAATATTTTTATTAAAACAACCAAATGACAAATGCATATACTTTTCTATATTTAAAAAACATATAGGGAAAAAACACCACTGATTTATAACAACCAAAACTTTAAAGAAGAGAAACATAATAAACAAAGGGGAGAAAGTCCACCTGACAATGGCTCTTATCTAAATCCCTTAAGTTTTTTCAAAGGTTAAACCAGCAACTGAAATAATTTTAAATCTGCTGCCATGATGTAAATAAAAGCTCTTACATAGGGCCTCATAAAAATCTAGAACATTTTATACAAAAAATAAAGCCTGTATTTAATATATGGCCCTTAAAAAGTGCTTATATTCTCTGCATTGTCCCAGCATAACATGGATGAAGACGCACACACATTTTTCTTGAAGTATATTGAAATGCATATTTGCTTACATTTTCTGTGCACAGACTTCCTCTACATGTTACCAGCTGCTCATGACAAGTGTATTTGTATAAGTGTATAAATGTATTTAACTATAGTATACCTATTATATGCATTTTCCCTGTAGTGTAACTACAGTGCAATTGTCAAAGTTTGTATATATTTGATGTCTTCCTGCCCTCTACCACCACTTTTTGTGCTAGAGTTTAATGAGAGATGAACTGTGCCCATATGCACTGACTTTTTTTTTCTTGCTTTCATCTATTAATCCTTTTCTGCAAATGCTTTTCATTTTTATGTATTTTTTCCCCATTGCTTTACTACTGGTCTGTAGTACATGAGGAAATTATTGAATTACACACATTAAAGTTTAAAAACATTTACTTCTGGTTGGCCTGATAGTTTTGACATGGTGGATATTTGCTACATAACTGTAGGGCTGCTGTAGGTAGAATTTCCAAACCTGAACTCTAATTGTGCCCCGTCACAGGAGCACATTTAAAAGGAACAGAGCTCCTGTACCCAAGCAGTAAGACTGGCAATGCTCAAAAGACAAACCATGACACCTCTCGTGGAGATGAGTGCAATATTCACAAAACAAACAATCAAAGAGGGAGCATAGGGTGAAGGGGTGTGAAGGTGGGCATGATGGTACTTTGCCATCATCTGCATGGGCACACTTCTGCCCCAATGCCCTGTCCAAGTGAAACGCTGCACATGTGAATGTGTGCAGGATCACAGGGATGGCCATGAAATGGGGTGACAGTTGTTGGTGATTCGCTCCTGCAAAGATGTGCAGGGATGGTGGACAGAACAGTAAAAAAAAAAAAAGTACCCAGCGGCATGGGTTGAAGTCATAACATGCACACTCCAGCTGCCTTGGGAGTGGGCAGCATGGTTGGTGGGGCTTCAATGTGGCTTCAGAAAAGGGAGCTTCAAACTGCTTTTTCCTGACTGTCTATTTTGCCCCTAAAACACAGCCACCCTGTCTTGATTTTAAAAAGCCTGCCTGAATAAAAACATTTTTCTTTTACACATCCTAGCCCCCTTTGGAAGGGTGTTCCAGAGGTTGGGAGCAGCCACTAAGAAGCCTTTTTCTCCTATCCCCACCAAGTGAGCTGTGATGGTGGTGGAACCGAAAGAAACTCTTCTCCTGAAGATCTTTTTTTTTATTATTACATAAGCCTTTTAAATCAGAATGAGTGCTTGATAATAGCACCTTCAGTGATACTTCTCACATGGTGTCACTTCCAAATCATTGCTGCTCTACAGCATTTTTCTGCTGTAGAGTACAAGGGAAGCATTGTGTATTAAAGTGTTATTAGTATACCCTACACCCCTCCCGCTGGATATGTGGTTTCATAACTAACATCTAGAGTTGGGCATGTTTCAGAGTTGTGATCTGTGGATACTAGAAGTGACATATGTGTAGGAATCACACCAGAGGAGACTTAGATAAAACTAAAATAAACATAAAGGGCCTCGACAGATGGCTAATTGAGCCGTCCCCGAGGCCAGGAAGAGGAGGAGCAGCTGCATGCGCGGCGCTCCTTCCTCTTCCTGAGGTTGCCCTCGGAGCTGCCGGCCGTCCGCACGGCCGGCGCTTCCAGGACAACCTCCCGCCGCAGCGTCCTCACGTGCTGCGGAGGAAGAGTCAGGGAAAGTGCGCCCTACGCGTTTAGGGCGCACTTTCCCTGACTTCTAAAAGGAGCGCCAATTTGGCGCTCCTTTTAGGGTCGCTGTGGGAGCGCCGCAGTGCGGCTGCCATGGCCCAATGCGCGCTCCGGACCAGGGCGTCCTGGATGCCCTGGTCTGCAGAGGCCCTAAATGGATTTGTTGATCAAACTCACTCTCCCTCCTCCCAGGCTCTTTGCATTTCTGCTTACAATGGAAGCAAAGGGCGTTGTATCCAAAAGCAATCATTGACTATGCAATTTACCCTACCTTATGATGATGTTCCTATACACCCTTCCTGCCAGATCATTAAGGGATTTTCTCACATCTAATCAATGTATTGTCACTCCAGAGCTAAAGCCATCAGCTGTTCAGATCCTTTTGTCAGTCCCCTGGGAAAGCCATTTATGCCTTTAGCATACTGAATATAATGCAACACACCCCTTGAGGGCATGAAATGGGGTATATATTCATCCCAGCTTAAGTTACTTTGTTCACAGGCCAGAGCTTATTCTTTATAACCCTGAGATATGATCTGAGCCACTCTGTGTTTTCCATGAACCTTCAGGATTAGTAATTATTGCTCCTTGTAACCCCAACTTCTCTCTGTCTAGCCTTAAACATCTTTCTTTTTGATAGCCTTGTATGATTCTTAAGGTTGTCTCAGTTTTTGTATGTCTGTGTACACGCTTGCACATTTCTAAATAAAATGCTTTCTAGAATAAAGGAATCTTTTTTCTTTATAGTTGTATGTATGAAAGTAAGGAGTAACTAAGAAATACTTTATGGGGTATTATTGAATGAATTGATAGTGTAAGAAGTATGATTTGATTACAGTAAGGTTATGAGGGGAAATGAAGAAGTTAGGAAATGTGTTTTATGCATGAATGTTATGTAATGTCTATTTGTTGTTTAATTGGCCTATGTCTTATACCTTTTGTATGTTTGTATGTTGTTTTCAATATTAATAAACATATATTTTTTTAAAAAAACAACACTTTCTTTACTGAAACTGGAACACTCTCTGGAGTTATTACCAGTATACATAGGTGAAAAGATCCCTGAAGTTACCCTCCTCTTGCTGTCCTCCTTTGTGCTATAATTTCCCCAAATTTCAAGGAGATGCTGACATTGCAGGTGGGGATCCCCAATACCTCTCATCTTCCTATGTATATGAGAAAAACAGTAAAATATATCCATTGAACATTTCCTAAGTATATGTGAAAAACAGCAAAATATATTATTTTGGGGCTGTCTGAAAAAAATCAGATTCATCACTCATTGATATATGTGAAGGTATCACAGATGAGTTACCATGAGCAAAACATTCTATTTTCCCATGTCAATTCAGATATAATATTGTCCAATATTAATTCCATTAACTGAGAGTCATCATGACATAAGAGACTTAAATTCCTGTACCTATATTGATGTCATAAGAAAAAGTAACCAATCTTTAGTAGAGCAAAACTGAGCAAACTGGAAGCTAATAATCTTTTGTGACTTATCATACCTTGCCTTATTTGGTCTTCTATTGACATCAAAGTATTGTGTCTGTCCATCTGTAGTAAATTTTGACTCCTTTGGGCAGAAACCATGATATTTTAAAACTTCTGTTCACTCTGTACTACACAGCACAAACTAAAAATTAAGTATTAATAATACTGTACAGAAAGCAAATGCATTCATTTGGGCAGAAACCCAATGGATTTGTGTAAATATTTTGAGTCCCTATAGATACAGTGTGTCTCAATCTCAAAAATCTTTGGGCTCATATGGTATTGAACAGCAGGGAGCTAGCAAACTTGGATTCTAAATCTTTTCAGAACACCAGGTGCTATACTGATGCACTAATGTTATTCCAAAGAAAGAAGATGGGATACTCTTCATTAACTTATTGCTAAGCCTAGAATCCATTGTTTCCTCATCTCTATAATACTGGCTCCTTTGAGGCTTTTGTCTTTTTTGTTTTGACTGTGATTATGGCAGAGATATTAAACTGGGAATATTGTTGAGTATCATATTTTATGGATATGTAATATTTGTATTACTTCTGGCAGACTCATTTGTCTTGGGATACAAGAGTGATAATCTTAGCCTGTTGAGGTTACGTATGAAATTAATCTTGTCTATAAAGATTCATAAAACTAGGATAGCTTTTTTGGGGGGTTAAGTATTCGAGAAAGAATTTGGTACAATAAGTCAAGTTTAGGTCAGCAACTGAGCTTTGCAAAAGGTCCTTGGATACTAATCAGTGACAACATCCATCATCTTTCTGCTAATCTATAACAATCCTTGTCCATGCTTAAAAACTTAAGTGAATAGCACTGTAGTTTTTCCCCCAAGTGTTATTTTCAAGTAAAATTGGTTGTCCTTTCACCACATGCTTTACTGCGTATGACATGATACAAATGTACACTCACCATTAGTTTTTTTTAAATGCCTTGCATTTCAATGGCTCTGATGAAGATTGCAGTATATAAAACACAAATATGGGGATACAGGGCTGCCCAAGATATTTTGTTGCCTGATACAGAACAGCAATGTCAAGGTATATCATACCCAAGCCTAAGCAAGTTGTTTTGCTGGCTGATAAAGGATGCCCTATTTTCACTTCCCCCAAAAATACAAAACTGTAACAGCCATAAAATAAATAAAAATAAAATGTGTTGTCCTTGCTTGACATTCAGAACAAGCTGCTAATGCAACCCACTCTACCTAATAGTAGAGCCAGCCCTTTCATTATGCTGCTGCATGCCTTCAAGTCATTTCTGATGTATGGCTACCGATCAGGTGAACTCCTATCACTAGTCCCAGCTTCTGCCAACCTAGCAGTTCGAAAGCATGCAAATTCAAGTAGATAAATAGGTATCACTTTGGTGGGAAGGGAAATAGGGTTCTGTGCAATCATGCTGGCCACATGATCACAGAGTAGTCTCTGACAATGCTGGCTCTACGGCTTAGTAACAGAGATGAGCACCACCCCCTACGATCGGACACGACTTGTCAACCTTGTCAACGGGGAATACCTTTACCTTTAAAACAAAGCTATCATGAGATTTTTGTTGGTGGCAAGTTAAAACATTTTTGTGCCACCAGGCCTTCCCAAATGGTTGAGGTTGGGCTCTTAATGCAAGGTTTTTGGAGATTTAAGGGTATGTATATAGTTTTATTTTCATTGTTTTGATGCATTTTAGTATTTATTATTTTAACTGTTTTAATATGTATTGTTTTAAAGCACTTTTATCTTTTTGATTGCATTTTATTCTCTTAATAAGTGATGTTTTAATATTGGGCTACTTGCATTCTACTGAGTTATATTAATGTTAACTTTTGTATGTTTTTAATTGTACTTTTCTAACATTTGTAAGCCACATTGTGTCCCAATTTTTTGGAGGGGAATGGGATATTGATAATAATAAAAATCATCATAATTTGGAGGGTTTGTACAGAGGGAAGTTTGGCATTGTCTTCCATTGAGGCTAGAGAGTGCGACTTGCTCAAGATCACCCAGTGTGTTTTTGTGGCCAAGCAGGAATTCAAACTCTTGTATTCCAGAGTTCTAGTCCAACACTCAAAACACAACATCATGAATTTCAATATATTTTGTCTTATTTTCCCCATTGTGACCCTATTTGATGACCACATGGGCCATGTGTATAAGGCATTATAGTGCATGCCAATCTCTTGCAAGAAAAATAAACACCAATTTAAAAGGATGGGACAGATGTTGAGAGCACTATGGGCTTTTTCTGTGTAAAAACATGCAGTGTGCGAACTGTGCTTTCCTGTTGTCTGAACCACATGGTGTTTCTTTTTCTTTTCTTTTTAAGATTTGGCTTCTTTTAAATTTCCTCTACTAGCTAGTTTCAGTATCTTAGAGTATAATGTTTTCCAAGTTTTTCATTTTGGTGTAGATGCTGTGATTACAGTGATTTAAATCTACCATGTGTTACTGGCTGGAGTTTTGGACTATGAATGATTCAGATTCCATTGAGAATCTAGGAATTAGTGACCTTTCATTGGATGATGACAATGACGATGATGATGAGGCACAGTCCAAGCACTTTTTTGTACTTGTGCTATCTTATCTATGACTTTATCCAGATGTTTTGTTTTGTTAGTACATTTGAATTGTTCCCAGAGTACCTATCACAACTGGAACCACAGTTATTTTCTTTTCCCAAAGGTGCTTGATACTTCATAATCTCTCTCCCCCCCCTCTTTGTTCTTGATTTGGCTGTCTTTAATCCAAGCCTCCTTCCCTCTCCTTTTTCCCCTTCTTTTTTTCTGCCTTTTAGTGACATGACAACTAAAACAATGTAATTCAAAATATGAGTCAAGATCCGACCAAAGAAAGAATTTGAAGCAACTAGTCCATACATCATTTATGAAATAGCAAATTTGCAACAAGATCAGACTTCTGGAAATGTTTTCACAAATAAAATGTTCTTACTGTCTACATAAAAACAGACAATGATGGCTCCCACTGAAGATCATTGTAAATTCTGGGCACCACAACTTGCCCATTTCCATCTGGCATATTTCAGATCTTGCCTATATGTCAGAACCTAAATATTTGCCTTTGAAGTGAATAGAGCCAGAAGTACAGTTAGGGAATTCCTTAAAGTGTTTGTCAATGCTGGCAAGTATCTCCTTTATTAGAGAAATTATGGAAAATTGCCCCATAATGACTATAAAACAACTGGTAACTCTCCTGGAACACTGGAGCCATTTTTTGGTGTTTTTTTTTTTTTTGGCCAAATATATGGCTCTCATTCCCTTCCCTCCCACTGCCACCTGTTTTCTGTGATAAGAGGAAAAAGGCAAGCTACAATTTGGATCCAAGTGATTCTGCAGTGCAGAAATTGAAACTAGATTTGTTTGATTGACACAGGTTTAACTGCCATGACTCCATGTTATGGAATCCTGGGATTTGTAGTTTGTTGAGGCACAAAACTCTCTGACATTAAATATCTCACAAAATTACAAATCCCAGAATTCCATAGTATTGATCCATGGCAGTTAAAGTGGAGTCAAATTACATTACTTCTGCATTGCAGATGAGGGCAGAGAAAAACATAGGACCTTATCACACGGGGTCTGAAGCAGTGCCATCCCCGTCGTATCCCCGTCCTATTGCGCTTCTTTTCCCCGGGTGATCACACGACGTCGCATGGAAACCCCGCCCATCCCCGTCCTATTGCGCTTCCTGTTCCTGTGTTATCACACAACGTCGCATAGAAACCCCCCCATCCCCGTCGCATCCCCGTCCTATTGCGCTTCTTCTCCCCAGGTGATCACACGACGTTGCACCCATCCCTGTCGCATCCCTGTCCCATCCCCGTCCCAATAAAGCATCATGCTGCATTATCCGGAATCATCCCCGTTCTTTTTAATTTCGGTTGTAAATGGGAATTACATTTCCTGCAACCGGAATGCTACTGGAATGATGCTGCTTTCAGGGTAAGGAAGCGCAATGGGACGGGGATGCGACGGGGATGGCACTGCTTCAGACCCCGTGTGATAAGGTCCCTAGTGACACAGAAACCTAAGCCTGGATAATCAGGTTGCACCTCACGACTTCTCAGGACTTAAGTGTCAGAGTATTAAATGTCAAAACTAACAAATACGCTATATCTCATGAAAAGGAGTCATGCCTAGATTGCCTCATGTTGTCATCTTATCCTCCAACATCCTTCATACAGTTGGGCACGGTGAGGAACTTAACTGGATTACAGAGTATTACTGTAGAAGGAGTATGCAAAGGGCTCTCGTAGCACTTTCAAGACTGAAAGAAATCTATGAATGCTCATGCTACCAGCCTCTTTATTTCAGTTAGGAGATTATCACACTCAAAAAAACTGTGACTTATCCTCGATGGGATACAGTCATGTTTTGGATTATTACCTGGTTTTATCACTTAAATCACTGCCACTGGCACTAAGCGACTGCAATCCACAGGCAGCCCGGGTCCCAGCCACGCTCGGCCAGCCACTTTGCAAAAACAGGAGCCATTTTTGCAAAGCGGCTGGCTGAGCATGGCTGGGAGCCGGGCTGCCTATGGGTTGCAGTCTCCCTGCGGCAGTGGTGGCAATTTAAGGTGATAAAACCAGGTATTAATCTGAAATGTGATTGTATCCTATCGAGGATAAGTCATTATTGTTTTTTGGGTGCAACAATCTCCTTAGTCTCAAAGGTACTACAGTGGGTCTTTCTTATCCACTGGTTTGGTTCCAGGATCCCGCATAGATAACAAAATCTGTGGATGCTCAAGTCCCATTAAACATAATGGCATAGCAAAATGGTGTCCCTTATATCAAATGCAAAATCAAGGTTTGCTATTTGGAATTTATACTTTTTTTAAAATATTTTCAAACTGTGGATGCTTGAATCTGTGGATAAAAAATCTGTGGATATGGAGGGCCAACTGTACAAGATCCCTTTGCATACTGATTTTCCAGACTAACACGGCTATGTCTTTGAATTCTACTGGGGAAGGAGTATATTTTAACCATTACTTCATATATTGCTTTCCTTATTGCAGTCATCATCACTTCTGCAACTGAATCTGAAAAATGCCAGAAGAGGAAACTGTTCATTATTCTTTTCCACAGTGCTGCAAGTTTATTCAGGCTCTTCCACCTCTGCTGACTTCTTTACTTGATTTTAAACTTAAAAAAAATTATCATTTCAGCAAAGTATGTACTTTTTCTCTAAGGTGAATGTTTATAAAGACTGGTTTTTTTTTAAACCTTAGAATGGCACCTGCATGTGCCGTTATTCAAAAACCTGAATTGATTTGAGGACTCTGCTCAGAAGAGTACAACTGCTGTCTGTAGAATTTATTTGGGTATGCTTAGTTTAGGGTTTGTATACATGTGCTGATATACATGTCCCCTTCCTTTATCTAAAAGCTTCTCCAGGCTGATGCTGTCAAAGTAGAAGGAGAGGTGGATCAGCATTTTCCTCCCTTTCAGTTCCAGAAAGCTTTTCTACTTCCTTCCCATTGAAGGAAATGATGTATATAAGCTTTCTGGCTGCTGTACATCCTGTTTCCCTGTCGGGAGCATATTAGGGAACTGAAAGGACTTTGGAGCCTGATTTGCTTATAACATGCCTCCCAGTCTATCTCATTTTTGTCTCAACCAATATCAGATATGGGATTTTGAAGTTTTCAAGGAACTGGGGGAGGGAGGTTAGATCTCATCCTCCAATGGCAGACCATCTGCTCTGTCTAGAATCAGAGATCTGATAATTTAAATGGCTCCTGAAATATTCTCTCTGGGACCATCAAACTGCAAGCTTGTTATAATATTCAGGAGCACTTGCAGCTGCTTAACAACTTCTTTTGGCTGTTTGTACAGCAGTTAGGCATTAATTGATTCAGTAGCCACATGCTGTTTTATCACCTCTCCATGATTTAGATATCCATGGGTAATTTATGGTTTCATTTCCCCAACTATAAAATTGTTTGTCTTTCAAACATCCAATTCACTTAAACTATTGTGCAACATATCTTTAAGGGTGCACTGGCTTATCTGTGAAAAACATCTGTCATATGGTAGAAATTCAGTGTTAAAAACAAATGACTATAACTTAAATGGGAATTTCAGGCAGTGGACAAACATGCACTATTGAGCAGCTCAGTTATATTAACCAACACATAATTTGTTTTATAAAGAAGCATATTGTTTGTACGTACTTTATGAATATTCAAAACTACATATAATGTTTTTAGTTGTCATGTTTAATATATATTAGTATATTGTATTTGTTGCAGTTTTGTGAATGAAGTAGCTACTGTTGAGAAGGTATTAACCTGTTCCCTTCAGTGCTGCATTCTTAATGGGACATTTCATGTAGCAACATTCATATTATTTTGTGGATTTTTCTAATGTCATTAATGCCTTAATCAAGTAGTCTTTATAAGTGACCAACCATAATTTCTCTAGGCCAGGGGTAGGCAACCTTTCCCCTTTAAGGGCCGAGGGACTTCAGCTCCCAGAATCCCAGGAGCTATTGGCCAACATGGGACTATTGGCCAACATGGCTGAGGCTTCTGGAAGCTGAAGTCCCTCGGCCCTTAAAGGGGAAAGGTTGCCTACCCCTGCTCTAGGCCCTCTGCAAACTTGTCACACAGGCCAGTTCAATTATTGATCCCAACTAGTAATGAATGAATGGAGCCACTGAAAGAAGGAGCGCATTTAAGTGCTGCATTATCAACTTATTTATTCAGTGGTTCTACTTGTGTAGGGAATAGCAATTGCTTGTGTGTGCCCCCTCTCCCACTTTTATTTCTCTAATCTCTCTTTGTTCCCTTTAGACCAGCATGAGAAATAAGCAAGATGAACTAGAACTCCTAGCACAACAAAGAAAATATGATATAATAGGCATCATTGAAACCTGGTGGCATGAGTCTTATGATTGGAATGTAGGAATAGAGAGGTATAACCTTTTTAAGGGAAATAGGACAAACAGGAAAGGCGAAGGAATAGTATTATATGTCAAGGATGTTTACACCTGTTGAGAGATCCAGGACTTAAATCCTGGAAGTCAGGTGGAGAGCATCTGGATAAAAATTAAAGGGAAAAGAAACAACAGGGATGTTATTGTGGGAGTCTACTACAGACCCCCAAGTCAGATTGAAGAGTTGGATGATGCCTTTCTAGAACAGATGACCACACACTCAGAAGGGAGAGATGTAGTAGTAATGGGTGACTTTGCTGGAAGTCAAACTCAGCCAATACTTCAAAATCTAGCAAATTCTTCACTTGCCTCAATGACAATTTCATTGTCCAAAAGGTGGAAGAGGCAACAAAGGGATCAGCTATTTTAGATCTGATCCTAACCAACAGAGATGACCTGATAAATGGGGTGCAAGTGGTGGGATCCTTAGGTGGAGTGATCATGTTCTTCTGGAGTTTCTTATACAGTGGAAAGGAGAAG
>CM034708.1:65192307-65211199 GCA_020142125.1 Phrynosoma platyrhinos
TCCCCATCTTCAAAAAGGTGAAAAAAGAGGATCCCAACAACTATTGCCAGTTAATCTGACATCAATACCAGGAAAGATTCTAGAATAGTTCATTAAACAGAGAGTCTGTGAACATTTAGAAGGGAAGCTTCTAATATTAACACTTCAGAAAAAGATACAGCACTTTGAAGTAATAAATTTTTGACTGACATGTGGTCCCAACTCTCTGCCCATTCATGCATTCAGAAAACCATGTTATGTCTGGTAAGCAACAGTGTTTGCTGTTAAGAGTTATGGAATATAGCAAATGTAATTTTGGAGCCATTGGCAATAATCTTTGAGAATCCTGGAGAACAGGAAAAATCCCAACAGACGAGGAGGGCAAATGTTGTCCCCATCTTCAAAAATATATTTAATCTTTATATATATATATTTCTGCTTTCCCCATTCCCCCTCAAAAGTTATTGTCTATTTGGCATCCTTATCCAAAACAACAACAACAACAACAGATTATGCAAATTTTGTTATGGTAGGTTTATTTGAATTGTTACATCATGTCTTTAGTTCATAACTGCTTTCTGTTCCCCATTTTAAAAGACCTGGGGATTGACAACTGCATATAGTGCTGATTAAAAGGCACCAAGACTGGATTGCTGTTATGTAGACATCTGATCTACATAGTGCTTATCATGTTTTCCATGCCAGCCAAAGACCAGCTAGCTATTGTATACACCACTACTGGCCTCTTTCAGCTCTGTGCCACTGCTAGGACTAAGGAGGAGTGTTTTTCTTTAACAATAAGAGGAAACATTTAGTGTTATCAATACTGAACACTGACTTAATGGACAAAGTAACTCTCATATTTAACAAGGAAATACAACTTAATAAAATGAAGATCCCCCCTCAACTGTATTGCTTTTAATTACTGCTCAGTCTTGACCACATATACCTAGGAGTCCCATTGAGCTGATTTCAACATACTTCTGGATAGACATAGCTGGAACTGCACTGCTAGTAGCTTCGTGGCAGATTCTAGAGATTTCTAATGGATCAGTGTCTTCCCAGCAAGAGCTTATGACATAATAAATCAATTAGTTTTTAATGTGCTGGGTGAGACTCAGTAGACCTTTTGTGAGATCTGGAAATTTAATCCGTTCACATTTCCTTAATGCTGCATTTCTGCATTTCTTGGCAGGGAAAAGCTGCCCCTGTTGAGTAGATTTCTGCTTGCAGTTGTTAGAAAACACTGCATCAGTAAATGGAGACAACTGCAACGGCTCTCCATGAATAATCTCAGCATGGCTACAGGGATCAAGAATAATGTGACCATATTTGACCTATGAATGTTTACTCAAAATTCCACTGTGTTTCAGTGAAGTTTATTTTGAAAGAAGTGACTAGAACTGCAACTTTGGTCTGCCTTTGGGAATGACAGTGGAAGCGGTACCTATTTACTTAATGGGCAGAAAGACTGTATAGTCTTCCTACCATTTTTAGTATTTTGTAATCATTTCCTTTGACCACTTGAGTGCTATGGAAGAATGGACAAAGGAGCTAGTTGCTCTTGTGATTCAAGTCCAGCTCCTTAAAACAAGGCTAGTCCTCTACCGGTGGGGGGACGGGACACCTTAGGCAGCTTATTTTAAGGGAAGTGAAGCTAGTTTAGGGAGAATGGAGAGGGCAATATATGTTTTCTTGACTTCATTAGAGAGCAGAATAACTATTTGATAATAAATAATAAATTCTACACTGAATGCCAGCATTCTATATTACTAGTTTTTAAAAGATATTAAAATAAGTTTATTTTTTTTCAATTTCTTATACTTTTTTTTAGTATAGGGTGCATTTAAATCTTCTAATCCAAGAAAAATATAAATGCATTGGGGAAATTAGTCCTGTTAAAGTGACGCAACATCAGTAGGTTTAATTTTTGTTTGTTTTTTCTTCTCCAAGGGCTTAAAGTAGGGGCACAGACATACCGTTTGTAGAATTCTGTGTGGAAAAAAAATGCAATTGAAGTGAAAGTACATTTCCACCAGATTTAGTTAATCTAATATTTAAACAATTCAAGTGAAGCTATAAAGATATTCAAGCTAATCACATCACTGGTCCAGCACAATTCTACTTTATATATATTTGTGTTTGGCTGATGAATTTTGTCATGTTTTTCTCACATTATGATTTTGATTATGACTTATAGTGTTAGTAAATGGTCCTCAGTACAGGTTGAGCACCCTTAACACAGAAATATGAAATCTGAAAACCTCCAAACCCCCAATTTTTTTGCTGGCAGCTGCCCAATTCTGCTTTGAGGTGGCAGATGCAGGCTTCTGCTCATTCTTCTCTCAAATCTTCAGTCTCCAGCCTCATGTCTCATTCACAACACAAGTAGCAAACAAATGAGATATGAAGCTGGACAGAGACATAAGAATTTGTGAAATGGCAAGAGAGGTAAATTTGTGCAGAGTGCTATGCTTGGATTTAAGATCCTCATTCCCTCTCCAGCCGTGTCTTTTTCCAGCCTTTCAAATACAGTATGTACTAAGCTACTAATGTTGTGTATTGTTTATTGTGTATTATATATATGCAAGTATAAGTATTTCAAAATCTGAAAATCCAAAATACACAACACTTCTGGTCACAAGCATTTCAGATAAGTGATACTCAGCCTGTTTAAGTAGCTTCTTAATTGAGAACTGGGATACCAAAATAAGTAAGTAAGAGTTATTGCCTTATGGAGGTTCCCATATATTGTTTTCTAAAAAACTGACCTAAAACTAAATGGAAAATATTCAAAACTGTAAGGTGATTTGGATGACATTTATAATGGTGTAGAAACATAGAAGTCTTTCTTTAATGATGTGAGAGTCTATTGCTTGTACCCTTTATGCTAGACAGATAGTTCTCTGCATCTGGTGGTTCATATGCACTGTTTAATTCCCATTGTCTGTTTGTCATGGCTTCAAAATGCTTGCATTAAACAGGATGAAAAAGCATCAAATGAAAATTAAAAAGCACATTAGGAATATGCTGAAAGCCTCACAGAGACCTTTTGCAATTAACTTACAGGTTGTTTTGAAGCTTGGTTTGAAATTTTACCAATGTTTCATCCTCACTTTTGCTCCAAAGTTATATTAGTAAACCCTGTTAATATTTGTTACTAGGACAACAGCATTCTTCATTCTCAAGAACTCCTCAAGTTGGATTTAGACTTCTAGATCTGTTCCACCTCACTCTTATTTCAAAGTTTCATCTCTGAGACAATACATGGAGATTTGCCAAATAGAAATGTTCCCCAGAGTAAAGGCCATTTTGAACAATAATGAATCCTTTAACAGGGAGGATTTCCATTTCTACTGTCCCACACCCAATGTCAGGAAAGGTCACAGAGCCTGAAGCATTTTCCCCCAACTTATGTGCCCCTTGATAAAATGCAAAGAGCCACTCCTGTTATTAGGTGTGACAAAAGAGTTGGGGCCATATCCTTTTCTGAGAAGACATCTTGATGGCATTTTGAGCCCCAAATCACAGAAGCTGAATACATTGCAAACAACACAATAAGAACAATGCTGGAATATTATTACATTCTCTTCTGTGTTGTATCAAGATGAAAGTAATCTGATGAGTTTGGATGTTCCCGGGCTGCCTGGTTCGCCCCCGTCCCATGGTGTTCTTACTGTTCTCATTTGGGACAGGCTGATGGGTACTAAGTGGGTATTAAGTAAGATCTAGGTATATCAGTTATGTCCTGGTATGCTTTCTGAATATTTTGTGATGTTTATCGTTATCCAGTACGTGCCTATGATGGATCTCTGTTTGGAAATATCTTTTAAAGATGTTGTTCACTCTGTAGGTTATCCTCCATTTTAGTCCTTAGTATCTTAAACTGAATTTCCTGGAATCTAAACAAAAGCCTAAGAAGAAAGTGCTCATTCTCAGATCTATCATCCAGCATCAGAAACTATAAAAGATGGTCCTTCAAGAATGTAATTTACAGCACTGGTGCTGTTATCATTACACTGATGAAATATTTAGCAGAAAGATCCATATAAATTCCATTGAAACAAACATGCTAGTACTTGAAGATTATAGTCAGCCATTTTCATTTATAGAACTCTTTGAATGTAAGCTTGTTGTTATTGTTGTAATGTGCCTTCAAGTCAATTCCATTTATGGTGACCTTATTAAAGAGTTTTCTAGATATTATCATTTGGAGGAATTTTGTCACTGCATTCCTTTAAGGATGAGAGAATGTGACTTGCTCAAGGTCATCCAGTGGATTTCCATGGCTCAGCAAAGAGCTTTACCATGGTCTCCTAGAGTCCTAGTCCAATATTAAAGATAGTAAATAACACTGAAGCATTGTTCTGGCTCTTGAGTATGAGCTACTATAGAATATTTCTAGCCATTCTTACTAATATTACTGTCTTAGATATTCTTGGAATATTCATTTTGTCCTAGATAAAACATGAGCACCCTATACAAACTGTGGTAATGCAAATCCATCCTGCTATTAAAATGAATAGAAAGTAACTTGGTTAAATTAAATATAAAATATAAAATATTTTTATAACATTTTATAAAATATAAAATATGTTATAGTTACAGTTAAATAATTGGGATAAATTGGGAAAAGATTATCAATCAGCTCATCTAACTCATTACAAGCATCTATGTTTTCCATGTTCATATTTGTTCTTTGGTCTTTTCTGCCCAAATTAATTGCTGTACATCATCCTTGCAGTGAAGAGACATATCTGTACAACTTACCCTCATGTGTGTTAGAATGTATGTTAGAATCATTTGCAGTGGTACAACTCCTCTATTCAGTGGAGAGGGTGCCCCTAGGAAGATATCAAAGCATGAACCAGAGGGGGAAGGTGCAGCAAAACATTTCATTTTCCCTCCCCACAAGAAGCAATTCAGCAAACTTGACAAATTTTAACAACTAGAACCAATGTGAACTGGCTGAATGATATCACTGATGGAATAACACTGCATTTGGGGGCCCTAGCCTACCCCTCAACTGTTCCCTTCTTAAGCAAGTGTATAGGTGATGATGTTTGCTTGCCTGGACTGGATGACAGCCTCACTTTTTTTTTGCCTTTTCCTAATGTGCCATTGGTGTTACTGCAGAGAATGTAAGCAACCAGAGAGACAAGAAGCCAGGACCATACTTTTCAGCAGACGTCCCACACATACATCTGTTTTGTTGACTCGCAGTGGTTTCCTGAGTGGAAATACCAGACCGAACTGTGCATGAATAACAGTGCAATGTTGGATGCCAGAACTGTATGCATCATGTGTTCTGCCCTTTCTCTGGTTGACTTCTGCCCATAGAAATAGAAAGGGTGAGGAAGACACTATCTTGTTGTTTACTTCAAGCTGCAAAACATTATTTGAGCTTACATTTTTAGTTGATATTCAGTAAACATTACTGGTATGTTCCATTGTGATTTTACTTCCCCTCCCCCTCTATCTTTTTTCTTATTACTGATACTCAGTGAAATTCCTTATTTTCTAATCTAGATGAGTGGGGGGGGGGGAAGAGAGAGTAAACCACACTGCAGAATTAAAGAAGTTTCACATCACTTTAACTACCATGACTGCATCCTAAAGAATCTTGGAATTTGTAATTTGGTGAGGTATTCAGCTTGGTTTGTCAGAGCACTCTGGTGTCACACCACACAACAAATCACAGGACTCTTCAGGGTAGAGTCATGCCAATTAAAATGGTGACAAACTGCTTTAATTCTGCAGTGTGGAGATACCCTTAATGAAATTTAAGGCTTTAGATCTTCATAACCCATCCTGGTGTCCTGTTTTTCTTTCATGCTGCAATGTAGCAACTGCAGATTGAAACAAATTTCTTAAGAGAGTTTTAAAAATACAGTTTTGTACTTTCTGGCTCGAGCTCAATCATTAGTGATGAGGCAAGCAGGAAGCACCAAGAAAATAATACAAGGAAATCTTCTCATCAACACCCATCTCCAAAGCTACATCTCACAACTCATTGTTTGGCTTTTCTAAACGTACCTCTTACAACACAGCCAATGTGGGAACTGCTGATCAGAAAAGAGCCAACTAATATTTTTCTCATATTGACATAAGTATGCTAAGTACCGCCAAGCACACATCAATTAAAGTCTAATTGTCCCTTTTCAGGAACTGCATGTTTATACTGCAAGCTCCCGATCTCATTGCTCCACACATGTATGCTCGGCACATGTTCCCTTTTCACATATGGTTGCTGTAGTGAAGATACCAGCATAATTTGTTAAATACGTATAAGTTTGTGTGCACTTGAAACATTATGAGATTGTTGAATTCATCTGAAAAGCTTGAAATTATTTTGTATTCTAAACTGTCAGGACTTCTGGCAGAGATCTATGTAAATGATAACATTTTATTAATATAGTAATATTCACAGCAAGAGAGATTAGTCATAAAACCTTGCCAAGTAAACACCTTAACTGTTAATTTGAAATGTTTATAATGCTGCTTCTCATTTGAAAGGAAATATGAAAAGGAATCCAATTAACCTTAAGAAGTGTAAATCACATTGCATTATTTGTTTAGGTAAGTTGTTACCGTGATAGGGAGGAGGCAGGATATCCTGTTCATCATACACTTTCCCTGTGATTATGGGCTCACATTTCTCACTTTTAAAAGTCCCATTAGAATCAAGTAAGTTTTTCTATAGTAAGAAATGCTGAGTAGGGTGTGCTGATACAGAAATGGAAGAAAGATAAGACTGCAGTCTGCCACTAACCACGTAGCCCTTTCTGTGATGGAATTATTGAGAAGAATGCTGGCCTAGATAAATACTGTCTGATCCAGCAAGGCATTTGTCAATTAAGAACAAGACACTTAGAACCATGTAAGTCAGAGATAGGAATGAAATGAAATCCCATTCCCTCAATTTCACTTCAGGGTGCAATTTTGGAAAGGGGCATTTCAGGGATTTTGAGAAGACTAGAAAGTTTGAATTGAAACAACAACAACAAAACACCATGATTCCTTAGAAGGAGGAAAATGTTGCCCTCTTAACTGACTTTGGAGCCAGGTATATTATTCTGAGGTCTGCCCATTGTGAGTATACCCTATACTCCTTGCACTATATATGGGGTGCAGTTGTCATATTTTCATATCTAGAGCCAGACATGTTTTTAAGAGGTCATGATGACCTTTGAAACACTAGAAGACTTCTCATGGGAAAGGCACGTTAACTTGAAGACATGTGGAAAATCTAGATAATAGCATAATAAATGTAGAATGGATAGCTCTTCACTCCATCTCCCCCACCCCATATCCTCTTGAACTGGAGACAAAGGGGCAAAATAGACCGGGATTAAACACCTGCATTGAGGTGGAGTAGGGGGTATGGTGAATGCTCGCTGCCCTCTCTGACTCCGCCTCCATGCTGGCATTATGCTGCCCGCCTGACCAAGCAGCGGGCAGCATCAGAACGTTTCTTTGGCACAGTGTCTAGACACACTGTGTCCCAAAAATGTGGAAATACCACCACCAGGGCAGCAAGGGTAGTTTTTTGCTGCTCTAAAAAGGACCATGGCATGTGGTTGCTGTGGCCCCAATTCGGCATTGAAAGGGGTGGTGGGACACTGCTCTATTGGGGTGGCCCTATAAACTGTCCCATACACTAAGGTGAGTAAGGCCATATCTCCTACCTACCCCCTGTCATGTTACCAATCAACTTCCGTATCCATCTATCTCGGGGTTGCCCCATATACAATCACTGTTTTGTTAATCCAGAGTTAAGACCATCTACCAAAATTACCTTTTTGTCAATTCCATGGGAAAGCAATCAAACTCTTTGTACTTTGTGTGGCCATGTTAACTGTCCCTCGAGGGTACTAAATAGGGTATATATATCCAACACACACATGGTTGCTTTGAGCATACAGTTGCCACTTACTGGAGCTCTGTCCATCTGTCTACAGCTTCCTCAGACACTGGCTGAGCCACACACCACTTTCCATGGATTCCTCTGCAGGACTGATAAATATCACCGTCTCTACAACCCTAAGCCTCCTTTGTGTGGAATCCGTACCTCTATTTCTGTTATAATTTAGAGGATGAATGAATGAATGAAAGATTACGTAGTAAAATGGGCCAAATATATTGATTGGATAATTGGGAGAAATTATGGAAAAAACAACATTGTTAATATGAGATCTTATGATTAAAAAAAATATTATGGAAAATGAGGCACAAACAGTGTCTCTTCCCAAAAATACTTGCTAAGATCTACAAGGGTACTAACAATTTGTATTGGAAGTGTGGCAAAGAGATTGGAATCTTCTACCATATGTGGTGGAGATGCAGTAGAGTGGGAAAATTCTGGTTTCTGATAACATCAAGATTGTAGGTTATTTTACAGAAGAAAATTACTCTGATCCCAGAACTTTTACTATCTGGCTTATTTAATTTTGAAAAGCGTGTCAAAAAGGAAATTGCCAGACTTTGTTGGCACATGGTAACAGCAGCAAGAATTCTTTGGCCAAATATTGGGAAACATCTACATTCTTATGGAGAAGGAATGGATAAAAAAATTAGCAAATGTAGCAGAAATGAATAAATTGACTTACAAACTTGAAGGGAAAGCCAATGGTGAATTTATCAGAGTTTGGGAAAAATTTCAAGTTTATTTATAGCAAATATTTGATAAATTATTGGCTTCTGGATTTGTAGACTTGATTATTAGCTATCCATAGGTGGAATGAGTATGTAGTAATTATGTTTCTCTAAAAAGACTGAAAAGGGGGAAAATGGTACAACTTACCTATAACATTTCTTTTTACGTTTCTTTCTAAGAGGTTTGATAAAAATAAAAATATGATGATTGAAGCTGACATTTCATCATCTGGGAAGCTTTTAGTTAGTAGGTTCTTATGTTTTTGTATATGTGTTTATTTGTACTCATATATGGTAGAATTTAATGGCTGTGTTAGTCTGTAGAATTAATATGTATAGAGGTTTTGTAGCACCTTTGAGACAAACTAAAAAAAAGAAAAAAAGAAAGAAGTTTGTAGCATGAGCTTTCGTAGACTTTAGTCTACTTCCTCAGATTGACTAAAGTCTGTGAAAGCTCTTGCTACAAACTTTTCTTTTTTTCAATTAGTCTCAAAAGTGCTACAAAATCTCTATATGTACTTATATATGTAATTTGTGTGTGGAATATGTACTGTTTTACTTTGTGTTAGTTGTAATGTGTAAATCATTAATAAAAATATCAGTGAAAAAATGGGTTGGTACCATCTTGGATCTGGATCCAGTCATTGACCAACCCACCTGTTGACTGATGAAACCAAAACTAGACCACTTGCTGAGTAGCACCAGAGTTGACAGGTGCCGAATACAAAATGGGTGGAAGTCATTGCATGGATCCTTCTGTTAATTAGGGGCATGACCAATTAGCACTGCCCAGAATTGGAGAGATCCCAGCTGTGACATCAGTTGGTTGGTCCTGCCTCCAGGCTTCCTGGATCCAGATCACTGCCTACAGAGTTCTGACAAAACAGGCAATACACAGTGAAATCTAAAAATACAGAAGGGGGGGGGTAAGATGACACAGACTGAACCTGGGATGTTGTGGGAACTGCTTAAATACCACAACAACTGAGAAAGAAGAACTAGTGATTAACCTCACTCCAACTTATGGTAACCTCATCAGCCAAACCTTTAAATTCATTGGCTGGTTGTTCCCATCATTTCCCAGAAAAAAACCAACGACACCATGGATGCCCCAGTGCCAGCTAAATTTGCCTCCTGGTAACTTGGGAAGTTTGATTTCCAACACATAAATGTCACCTTTCAACTTATGGTAACCTCATTAATTTCATACTGTTTTCTTAGACAACGAGCACTCAGAGGTGGCTTACCATAGTCTACAGCTATTTACACTAACAATGTGCTGACACAGGATAAAATATTATGCATCAAGGATGGAGAAATAATATCTATGTTGCCCATTATTCTTGCTCAGTGTCATTGGTTTGAAGAACTTGGAATAGCATAATAACTTTGAATATCATAAATTAGCACGAGAAAGGTACCATCTGCTTCTGATTTTAGGGTCAGGAAGAAACATTTAGGGCAAAAAGGAACATGGGTCCAGTTTACTTAGCTGCCATCAAGGATAGAATGAGGAATCTATTTCAGTTATGCTCAGGCCCAAACCTGGGGGCTGAGAAGTCCAAATTGCTGGGATCTATAAGAAAACCCTATGAAAATCACGCAGGTGGCATAAGTCCCACTACCACTGCAAGCACATTTGGTGGGGAGGCGAGAGAGGGCCTTCTCAGTGGCTACTGCTAGACTTTGGAACTCCCTTCCTAGCGAGGCCAGAATGGCCCCCTTCTTGTTGACCTTCTGATGGCAGGCTAAAACCTTTTTATTGAGATAGGATGAATAAAGAGAAAGTTTGTAAAGAAAGAGAAAGTTTGTAAAGAACAAGGTTGACAACTTCCAAGAAGCACTGGAGCTGCCCTAGAGTTCAAAGGGCTGCACCTATTAATGCAACATGCTTTCAGCTACATTTTTCTTGGGTTCCTTTCACACTGCATAATTGTAGCACTATGGCAACATCCTATCAAACCCATTGATTTTCAGTTTAAGGAGGGCTATTTAGAATCATCAGCCAGAGAGTGCTAGTGCCTCATCAGACTATAAACCCAGGATTTCATAGGATGCAGCCATGGCAGTTAAAGTGGAACCATAGTGCTGCAATTCTGTAGTGTGAAAGGGCCCCTAATAATGGTAGACATCCCATTACTGTTCAGGGCCTAAAAGTAAAGCTCAGATTTGGGAGTGGAGACTCCTCTGTACATAAAAATGAAGGGCAAGGCAGTTTTGAGGGGAAGCACACAGTCTTCAAATATATATATATTTCAAACTTTAAAGAAAAAATATCAAAATGTCTGAACTCAAAATACAGACCATGACACTGTAAGGTAATCCTGCATGTAAATGATGAAGGGCTTCCTTCTGAGTGTATTATATAAACATGTGTGTGTGTGTTTTGTGTCTTTCAAGTCATTTCCGACTTACGGTGACCTTAAGGCAAACCTATCATGGGGTTTTCATCACAAGATTTGTTCAGAGAAGGTTTGCCATTGCCTGAGGCTGAGAGCATGTGGCTTACCCATGCTCCCCCAGTGGCTTTCTCATCAACTTAATTCATGCTACTTAGAGCAGATGGAGCAAATCAATGTGACAAGTTAGTCTGAAGGCCAGGATTGAAGCATATCTCCTTGTTGGATTCTGACATTTGCATGTTCAGCTGGTAGTCTGAACTGGGCTTAACTGTACAACAGTTGTTAGCTTTCTCTGTGTTTATCAGGATTGCTGCAAAAAGGTGGGTCACTGGTTGCTCTTTAGCTGAATACATGGAGGCTGGGAGTGGAGCCAACAGCAAGTATAATCCTACCGTACTCCCATATATATATGGATGAGTATGTTGCACTACCAGAGGTAGTGGAATGTCTTATTAGTATGGAAGGTCTAGTCATAATGACAACCTAAAGTGAACTTACCAAGACCTAAGTCCCCAGAAGTTGGATTGCTACTCCCAAGAACTCCTGTATATTGGCCAAGCTGAGTGGGACTTCTGGAACTGACATCTAACCACAGGAAGGGACCCAAGTTTCAGTACCATTGCTCTAAAGACAGCAAAAAGACGAGATGATGACAGTAAGGATTTGTCTGAAATATTAAATTATCTAAACAAGCCCTATTTTTATGCCAAGTTGACTGATCTTCATGATTTCATGGAGGAGGTGCAATAGGCTTTGAGCAGCTCCCTTAGAGTAATCAAATTTTGACAGTCAAAACTGTTATTCTTGTGACTAACTGAAATAAAAATTTATGTGAAAAAGCCTAGTCCTTGTAAAAATACTTTTGCTCTGTAGAATATAGCTATATTTTAGATGTTTTATGTGCAGTTCTTAAAGCCATTCAAGTTTTATTTTTGAGAGGTTAAAGGGTCAGAACACACACACGCACATTCATCCACTCAAAATAGAGTCACAAATAAATTGTTCAAAGATAAATTATCCATGAACAGTAATCAGTACACATAAAACTAAATTAAGCCTGTAAGAGTTGTTTAATTTATTTTTATTTTTTAAAAATCAGATTCAGTGAAACATGCCAGTATAATGCAGTGCTGTTGGACATGCTCATGCCTGAGAATTGCCAAACTCTTTTCTCATCTGTCTCTGGAGACAACTTTTGAAGAAATGCCACTTACAAATTATAATACTAGTTTTCTAGAAGAGTTTCAACCCTTCTCCATTTTGAGATATATCATTACCACTGAAATTTCAAGGTAACTTAAAATCTTCAATGCCTCTGTATTCAATGCCTCTTTTGTACTTTTTGACTCATGTGCTTTTCAGAATTTGTTGTATCCTTGTATTATATTTATACATGGTGCAAACATACCTACAATGCAATCTTATACTGATCTATTCAGAAGTAAATTTGGGTGACTTCAGTGAGTATCAATCTCAAGTGAGGATAGGATTATATTCCAAGTAAGTAGACATGTATAGGATTGCCACGGTAGTCATTTTCATTACAAAATTGTTTTCAGCTTTCCTTTCTACTTTCTTTGATTGATTCAATGCTTATTGTTTGATGTCACATCACAAGCCAATTTGTGTTAGCAATATGATAGGTTGTGTAAGGTGCCGATATTGTTTCATGCATCCATAAAATTCAGGGGAATCTTTATCTGGGCAAGTTTCTTTTGGAAATAAATGAAGTGATAATAGAGTTGGCCCATCACACTTGTAGCCTTGATTTTTGCAGATTTGATTATTCATGGTTTCAATTAATATGTTCTCTCTAGGATTTTAACAGGTTACAGGGCCATTTTGTAAAATAAGTCTACAATTGTGATTCCATTGAACATTTATAAAAGTACAACTGGAAATGTAAGCTATTGTCATGGGATACTTAGAAAAAATATGAAGCTGTTTGTTCTGTTAGTATTATAACTGTTCTCAGGACATCTTGACTTCTCACACAAATAAGTTCCTAAATAACTACAACCATATACATTATGTAAGCAACCAGGTGTGGTGTAGCAGTTTAAGTGCTGGACTAGGACACTGGGAGAACACAGTTCAAATCCCCACTTGACCATTGAAACCTACTGGGTGACCTTGGGCAAGTCACACTCTCTCAGCCTCAGAGGGAGGCAAAGGCAAAATCCCTGTGAACAAATCCTGCTGAGAAAACCCCCTGAATGAATGAGATTTGTTCCTTAGTGTCAAAAATGACATGAAGGCACACAACAACAATATTATGTAATGGTATTGTAATGTTGATATACAAATCTGGCAATTGTCAGTATTTAGAATAACTTCACTGGATGAATGAGATTTGTTACTGTAACAATCATGTAAATTCCACTGATTTAATAGTCTTGCTCTAGTTTTAGCCCATAGATCTTAGAAAGTATAGGAGTAGCATTCCTTATCTTTATTTTGCCCATGTTTCTAGTTTTTCTTCATGTTTTCCAAGTCATCTTTATCTTTTCTGCCATTTGTTATGATCATAGAACTATTCTATTTGCACAGTGTGATTTATAATCACACCATACATCTAAAAAGAGTTGCATGTTTCATTTGATTAATCAGAAAAGTAATTAAGAAAACTTACTTTTTACTATCTCATAATATGGCCCTCTTGTATTGGAAGTCACAGTGACCTTGATCATAGTAAAACAGGAAGAATGGATCAAAGTGTGCACATATGAGAGAGAGTAGAATACATAGCTTTTAAATGCTGGAGTTTGTATTCAAAAAAAAGAAAGGCACATCTCCAGTGTAGAAGCTATAAAACACTCCAGCTATTTATGCAGCACAGTACAAAAGAGGAAGGCAGAAGCAAAGGCTACAGTACTTTTATTTATCTTCCAACTTCCCTAATGTGAGTTCAAGGCAATACAAATTGTTACAGTAGCATCAGCATTTACCAGTCCATTTCCAGGCACAATCACATAACCTATAGAGGCCAATATAGCGTGGATCCAGTCTATTTGAAGGATCATATATTCCCATATGAGCCTGCCCAAATTTTAAGATCTTCACTATGGGTACTTCTCTCAATCCCACCACCCTCCTTGCTGTCCTTTCATCATCAGGTGAACATCTTTCTATTCCAGCAGTTGTCTGAGAACTGATTGTTTTATATAATGGCTCTTTGTTTTTACTGGCATTTAAGCTATGCTCTTAAAGTAATGTTTTATATGGTTTTAATTCTATAGGCATTTTAATATTATTTTAATTGGAACTTTTTGTATTTTAGCTATATGTGATTTTATTTGTATTTCTGTTATTCAGTAAGCCACCCTGAATCCCTTAGGAATTCTTAGGAAACAAGCAGGTATAAATAAAAGTGATGGATGGATGGAATGTATATAGTTCTTGCAGTCATGTTTATTATGCCAACAACCCAGTGAGGTAGGTTGCCAGCTTTGTGGATGAGAAGGGACTTGAATGTGGTTCTAGATGGATTTGAACATGGTTGTTCTGAATCTTAATTCTGATGGTCTAACCAATAGGTAACAGAGGCTGCCCAAAATACAATCCTACATGGTTTGTGCTTATATCAGTCAAAAGCCTGCCCTTTCAGCTCAGATCAAAGGCAATGCAGGGAAAGGATACCAACTATATCTTATATGTTTTTTTTTAAATAATGCTGGTATATACAGAACATATACAAAGTTATAGTAAAATTATGAATAAAGTTTGGACTGAGCCTTCCTGTTTTAAGGGACTTTGTTGCTAGAAAGAGGACCTACTTTTTCTGGATAACTGTTTTCCAACAATCTGTTCAAAACAGGTAGCCAATGGAAAATGAGAGTGTCTTAAAATGAGAGGAAGAACAGTGGACAGTATTATATCACACTAGGTGGTGCTGTAATCCTGATTAGAACCTTGCAAATTAAAATGGAATTTTGTAACACAAAATTTGGAAAGGCACCTGCTCACCGTTTGGTTCTATATCAGTACAAAGTGTTGGTGCCTCTTTTAGTCAATTTATGGTAGGTGTGTACCGTGGTCTTTTGACCATTCATAAAGTTTGGCAACAGGGTTCTGGATAATTTTTAGGAGTGCTGGTTTAAATAAAACATTAGATTTCTAAGACCAAGACATAAAAAAAAAAGAGACCGGTCTCTCATTGGGAATGTTGCATTTGATATTGAATCACACAATTATCCTTATTATCACCTTCTTAGAAATACAATCTGATGAACCTTATAATCATCACAATTTTTAAAGACCCCAAATATATATTTCTTAGTGACCCATGAAAATGAAGAACTATTGCTAAAATATTATTATTATTATTATTATTATTATTATTATTATTACTTCAAAATTGTATGGAAAGCCTCAACACATATAAGATGTAGCTCTCCTGTTCAGAATAGTGGTTTAATTGGCTCTGTCTTCTACTTCATCAGAAGACTGTAATGCTAACTGCCTGGAAAAAAATGAGGAAAAGCTGCAAGAAGCTGGAAGTACATACAAACTTTGTTTTGTTTTTGACAGAGAGGAATATTGTGTGTGAATATCCTTGCAGTCATTTGTTTAAGTTATTGGCCAAACCATTGGAACATTGTTTTTTTGAAAAGTGATAATGTACTGCAATCTTTTTTTGCCTGTACATTCTCAAAAGTTGGACTTTTTTTGCCCTTTGGAGGCAATGGAATGCCAACATTATTTGCCAAGAACTAGTAATTTCTGTGCAAAGAACTCAGGCAAGGTTCAAGAGGATTGGAGTTTTACTTTGTTACACGGCCTTTGGGAGATCTTCCTCCTCTTCCCATCTGATATCTTTGGTATGTAAAGTTGAGATTCCTACTGAGGTGAAACATTCTGTTATCCTCAAAGACATAGCCATGGTAGTCTTTCACAGCATAAAAAGGAAGAAAGGAAGTGGGGAAGGAAGGTGGCAGCAGCCTTAAGGAGTTTTTCACACGGGGGAAATCCCGTGCAAAATCGCTGCTTTAAATTAGAAAAAAAATGCAAAAGCGGTCATGATTTCACATGATGTTGCTGTTAAATTGAAGTTAAAAGGAGGTTAATCTGAACAAAACCCCCTCATTTATGCTTTTTTTTACTTTTGGAAAAAAACTGAAAGTAAAAATGAGGGGGTTTCATTTGGATTAACATCTCTGTTAACAGCGCTTTCACATTTCACACAGGGCAGAACGGGAGAAATCCCATTCATTAAAAGCTTCTGTTTTTGTGGGTTTTTTTTTTTTTTACTTTAAAGAGCAATTTTGCACGGGGCTCCCCATGTGATAAACTCCTACTAACTGGTTTTCATTTTAGCATGAGCATTTGTGGATATAAACCCCCCTTTTAATGATCTTCTGTATCTTTCAATAGGCTGCTCATTACAGATTTCTTTGTCATGTATTGAGAGCCTCAACAGCTGTGTTTATACAAGGCACATGATCATGGGCCTAATGTGTACCAGGCTCTGTCTCTTGATTTCCACTCAGTTTTGTGTGTGTGCATGTCTGCGTGTTGTGATATGTGGAACTGTTGTAGTATGTGGTTTTCTGGGACAGAATGTAATGATCCTGGCATTCAAAGAATAAAAATAGTCAAATGAGCTCAGAGGCAGATATTTGTTAGTTGTGACTGAGATTCCCAAGCTGTGCAAAATAAATAAATAAAAATAAAATAAAAACCAGAACAACATTAATCAGGGACAGGGATTATTTGTATTACCCCATATTTCTAAGATGTTAAACATATATATTAAATATATGTTTAACATATATTCCAGATTTTTCCTAAACAGTGCCTTTCAGATACATTAGAGTACTACTCCAGATGATATGTTACTATAGAAGAAACTACAGAAAGAACCTAGGCATGGTTCCTTCACACTCCACCTTTTCTAAGGTAACATATGAAAATGAAATACTGTATGAATATATGCAAACTGTATTCAAAATTTGTAGGAGAAATTAGTCTCCATTGGAAAAGGGTCTAGTTCTTGCTCTGCAATGCACAACAATTTAATAAATATAAATTAGTACAAAAAAGGAAGCACATCACCAATGCTTCCTCTAATATTTCCCTGTAATGTCTGCAGACAACTAAAAACTTACACTTAAGGACCATTGTTTTTGAGGTTTAAAGTTCATGAAATCCTCATGGATCAAAGGAGACACAGTTTTATATTGCAATGTAATTTTATAATAGCTTTGCTGTCAGTCATTAAATACATAGTTGTTCTCTACTTTTCAGGCATCAATATGATAATAAACAAGGGATATGGAGCTTGAAAATGGAGAACTTTGGACTAGATTTTGATGGTTGTTAATCAAGTTGGTTCCAGTTTATGGCAGCCCTATAAATGGAAAACCTCCAAGACAGCCTGACACTAAAAGCCCTGATGTCTTGCAAATCTAGGGTTGTGGCTTCTTTTCCTGAGTCTTTTGATTTGTAATGCAATCTTCCTCTTTCCTACTGCTTTCATTTTGCTGAACATTATCATCTTTTCTAAAGAGTCATGACAACTCACGTTATGTCCAAAGTATGATAGCCTCAGTTTAGTCATTTTGGCTTCTAGGAAGAATTCAGGTTGCTTTGCTTTAGGACCCATTTATTGTCTTTTTAGCAGTCCATGGTTATCTGAAGGACTCTCCTCCAGTACTTCATTTCAAATGAGTTGCTTTTCTTCCTGTCAGCATTCTTTACTACCCAACTTTCACAATCATATGCACAGACTGGAAATAGTATGTCCTGGATGATTCTGACTATGATATTCAATGATCTATCTTTATGCTTGTCTAGTTCCTTCATAGTTGCCCTTCCAAGTCCTAGCCTTCCTTAGATTTCTTGAGTGTAGTTTTCATTCTGATTAATGACTGAGCCAAGACATAGAAAATCTTTAGAACTATTTCAGTGTCTTCATCATTTAATTTAAAGTTGTAAATTATCTGTAATCATTCTTTTTTGCTTTCTTAATGTCCAACTGCAACCTTGTTTTGGCACTTCTTCCTTGACTTTCTTCAATAGTTGGTCCAAGTCTTTGCTATTTTTTGCTTTTAATTTTTTTTATTAGTGTATCTTTTTTATTTGACATGTGTGTGTGTGTGTATTGATTGGGCAGTTTTATTTGTAGGCACTCAGAGTTAACAATATAAGTGTGATCTCTTCTTTTTCCCTACAATTACATTCCTACACCCATTATTGCTCAGGATCAAAGCTGATGGGCTAACATTTGTAGAATAAGCAATTTTAGATATGTTCCAAACAGTAAAAATAAATAAATAAATCTTATTTTCATCTTTGGGTGAGGATCTTGGGATTTCCTAACAACTCAGGATGAGAAGAAATTAATTATACAGAATGTCTGTAAAATGATTGAATTGCATAGTGCCATTGAGTCAATTTCCTGCAAAATCTAATCGATGATAAATTGATTTATATTACTGTGTTGCATTTTCTACCACTTTGCTTTAACACAGATTGAAGAAAAAACCCACTTACTTGAGTAAAATTTACTATCTTAAGGTTAGATTAATTCATCTGTTTGGTGCATGCCAGGTTTCTCTGCAATGCCAGATGTTTTGTTGTTTCAGCAGTCTTCAAATGTGTAATAAATGAATTTCCACTGGGTTGGCACTTCCTTTTTCACTTCCTTGTTGCAAGACTTGATTGTTCTTTGGAGCTCTCTGGGGAATCTGTTGGGTTTCTCAGAGTGACTAAAATGGTCGGAAGATTCAGTCATTAGACTTCTCATGCAATTTTCACACAGAAAATCCAGCAATATAGTTGAAGACTTTCACAGTCACCATCCACAGTTTTTTTGTGGGTTTTCCAGGCTATGAGGCTGTGTTCTAGAAGATTTT
>CM034708.1:65238709-65256931 GCA_020142125.1 Phrynosoma platyrhinos
TGTCCATGAGAAAAATTCGTAGTCAAAAACCGTTCCAAGTCAAACTATCAGGCAAACGGTCACAAAATCGCAATCCAAGTAGGTAGGTCAAGACAGAAATAGGTCAGAAGCTGAATAGGTCAAAAAATCTCCAAAAGGAATAAGCGACTCTACAGCGATGTTCCTTGCTAGCTGCAATAGCGGTGGGCAAAAGGAGAAAGAGCGGGAACACCAGGGGATTTATAGAGGTGGGCGGAGCTACCACCAAAAAGTTGCAATCCAAGATTTGCCCAGTGATTCCAGAACTTTCCGAGCTGCGCAGGCGCAGACAAAACCCATTTGTGTGATTCGCAGAGACCATGAAAAAGAAACATGCTTCTTGCATCTTGATCAGCAACTGAACAGACCTCATTTGCTCAATGGAGCTGCTGATAGTTCAGGCGGGCTTGGGGGAAGCATTTAAGATCATGACAACAGTCATGACTATGTAGTGTTACTGAATATGATGCAGTTATGGATCTGTAACTCTAGGTTATGGATCTGTAATTGCAATACAGAATGCCAGCTAACAATGCTTGGAAAGCAGTAGGAAAAGAAAAAGACAAGTTCACACATGCACAGACTCAACGAAGAAAGCCATAGCCCCGAGTCTGCAAGACCTGAGCAGGGCTGTTGATGACAGGGTGTCTTAGAGATCTCTTATTCACAGGGGCACCATAAAGTGAAGCTGATTTGACAGCAATTAAAAACATAGCACTACAGAGTGAATCCACAAATTAATGTATGTTCATTCTACAACAAACTTGGATGAAGCAAGATTCTTATGACTGAGTACATATGGATTTAAGGTCACAGATTTTACAGACATCTGAATGAATACACACACAGTTTAAACCCATGTTTAACATAACTTGTGAACATTCCTATAAACTTTTGCTTGTTCATTGATATAAGTATGTGTTGATTTCTCAAGTAAAATTAATATTACATTGTTCTGAATTGCTGCTATAGAGATTAGGTAACAAGACAGAACACCAAACATCCTCAATAGTATATAATACAATTTCATTTTATTTAAAACATACTTTGTACAATATAAAAATATTGATCACAGTGAGATTTAACAACTGTTACTGCTATAAACAGGAATGCAGTACAATATTTTTAAATGGAAATAAATTATATAGTCATTATCTTTAATAAAAAAAATCACAAGGAAGAAAACCTAGGATGTTTGGCCAGTAGCAAAAATCAAGTCCGTAGTGAGTTCTTTATAATGAAGAAAATCCCAGTTTTTTTTTTAAAAAAGCATTTGTGTCCCATGTGTCTCAGAGAACAAGTGAGTCTGTCTTTGATAATCCTATAAAGTCTTCTGCACAGTAAATCCATAATATTAGCAGTCTTAAAACAAAAAGAGAAAAAATGTACACCAAATTGCTAGGAGTTATTGGCTTCTCTAATTGATAAGTGGTCTTTTCCAATATGTGGGTACACAGCGGCACACTTCTTCACTGTAATAAAATCCAGGCTCACAGCGTTTCGTTCGAACTGTACATGGCGGTCTGTAGCAACTGAAAGAAGATGGGAAAAACAGGTGTTTGAATTTTAAATATGGACCTAACATAAGGTGAAATTTTATGTATTTTAAATTTTATGTAATTTTAAATATGGACCTAACATAAGGTGAAAAGCAGAACAGGATGTTCAGCTAACTTTGCATTAGTGAGCAATTAAGATTCTCATTACATTTTAACTGTGAGCACCAAGCCATCAAGTTAACCACCTTGTCTGCCTTAGCTGTTGATATGGATTTTTTCCTAGGAAAAGATATTCACCCCGCATGGTGACAAGCTCATGTTAACAAGCAATATGGCAGTGAATTCTGGGGGTGAGTGGGAATGGGAGGAGGAGAAAGCAACTGTGGGCTGCTCTGAGCCACTTTGTTAGCCACTCTGAGAAACAGGATTTTGGCTCAAATGGGTCTGTTGTCTGCTTTAGCAGGGCTCACCACCCCGCTCCCTTCCCCAAATAGACATTTTTTTGCATGACAAAAGAGCTATCCATTGTATGATTCAGTCACAACAGCATTTCTCAGGTAGCCCCCTTTGAAGGAAAAAAGTGAAACTATGTAATCAAAGTCTGCAGAAAAGTAGTTATATACTTGTATATGTAGACACTGGACTAGATTCATACTTAGCTATTTTTAGATAACTAACAATTCAATGGGACATTTCAACAGTCTCACTGAAACAACCTCTAAGCAACACTAAATCTGAATTCAGTCACGATACTTTGCGTCTGTGACTTATTTGAGAAATTACATATTTGAGTGAAACAAGTCCAATCCAACAAACTATCTTCACATGTATATCCTGCTTTTCCTCCAAGAAGCTCAAGGCAGAATATATACATTCGCTCCTCCATTTTCGCGGGGGATCATCTTGGTCCGGAAACCCCCCACACGAAAACTTGCAGATATTCAAACCCCATTGGCTTGAATGGCTCCACGTGCCATGGGCACATGCACCATTTTAGCCAACGGGGCTTGCCAGTCCATGAATGATAAAGATTGCGGTCTTGAAGTCCGCAAAAACAAAGTCCACCCACCACTATTTTTATCCTTACACTGAACCCACAGAGGAGGTTAGGCTGTGCTACACTAATAAGGCTGACACCTCACCACACATTAAGCTCTGGTCCTGAATATAGATTCCTCCCCAGTTATCAGAATGGATACTGTGATTTGGATCAGGACCTTAATATAGCAAGTGGAACAGGGGTGTTAATCCTCTGCCCTCTGCTATGGTTCCAATCCATTCCAGGAGCATCAACCTATGAGTTCCACTGAGCTATTTTGGCAATGCAAACTTCAGGTGCAGAGTCTTAATCAGGCCTGGCACATTAAATAGTGTGAGAGTAAAAAGGAATTAAAGCCCACCTATCCTTACATAATGGTCACAGTCCACATCAAATACTTACAATTGCAATTTGTGTGTGGAAGGTGAGGGGTGGGTGGGGTGGGTAGAGTTAAAAGTCTTTCACTACACAGCTAAGGTAATGTGTATTTTCCCCTTAAGAACAAATTTTAAACTGGATCTCCCCAGTTCTAGTCTAGTAAAATAACCATTACACCAGAAAGTTTCTTTCATAGTTGAAATAAATGTGGACTTTTAATAATAAGCACACATTATTAATGGGGGCTGACATCCTGTTGGGAAATTACGCCACTGCAAACTGACTTATGAATGCATAAAGCTGAATTGCACAGTTGTGTAATGTCAGCATTTTCAGGAGAGACACAGCCACGCCATTGGGGCCATTATACAAGTCGAGCCAGCAGGTTGGCCACAGCACAATGGTCCCAATCCAACATGTCCTGATGCACAATGGGAGCCGTAGTTGCACAACAAGACATTCTGCATGGTTGTGTATCATGTCAGAGGCATAGCTCCATAATATACCTTGTAGCCTCTGATGAAGAATCCTGCCCAAAGTGTGTATAACAAACTATACAATGAACCAGCAACCATGAATATAAATAATAATAATAATGGAAGCTTGTCTAGTTAACTAGGCTAATTCTATGTTGCTTATAGTACTATGTTTCTTGGCTAATTGCATCTTTAATCCCAACTAGGGTAAATCCACTGAAATCAATTAGACTAGTGTTTTCCAACAATTCATTTTAATAGTACTACTCTAGTTGCAACTAAAATTGGCTTTATCATATTATTTACAGGTACATGGTAATCTAAATAATTCTCTCCTACAGACTGGAGCTGTTTTTAAAGTTTGCCAATAATTTCTCTTGGAAATAGTATACTTTTGAAATATGGCCTCTATTTTGAAATATGGCCTTCACAAAACATACACTTGTAAAAAAAAATCATTCTGTTATATCAGTGGAAGCAATACACAGCTTCGCAGCGTATTATGAACAACAAGATGAAAACAGAGCAGTAATTTATATCATTTTAGTCAGGAAAGTAATCACATATTTTACCAGCTAACACTTCATGCTTACAAGATAAATATTTTGCGTCAATGGATAATTTGTTTCTACAAGGACTGAAGAAGAAAATCTCTAAACAAGTATGTCATAGCACAATAATTTCTTAAGTTTGTTGTCAAAACACGTTGACCTAACATAACCTCATACTGACAAAGCCAAATAGCCTCTGGTGTATAACGTAGACAAAGTGCTAGTAATTGCTTTTTCCCAAACACTGGCAATGTATCAAAAGTGAAAGTATATGTTTCAGGTTTCAACAAAGATATATTTTAAATTGGTTATTAAAATGTCTCTGTTTTCATGCAACATAGTATAATAATGTTATGCTGACATTCCTCCTGATTAATACCTGACTTACATTTTTTTCAGTTTACCAATATAATAGAAGCATGGGTCTCTCCCCCCACCACTAAAAAATGGAGAAAAATGGAAGGATAGAGACAAGGGCTAAGCCGTATCCTTTCTGATCAATACAATTTATACCCAGAAGGCTGTCCAAACCAGATTTGTATTGTAACTAGGGATGGTGTCACCTGGTATGAGAACGCATTGTGTCACCCCCTCCCTTGACCTTCTCCCATGCTATACCATACAGAATCCTTAGCTATACTTTTTGCACTAATGTTACTTAGAAATCGTATTTTCCATATATCACTGAATGTAATGAATCAAATAGTTGGGAAATAAACAACTAGTAAAATTAACATTATATATAGAACAGTAACAGTTGTGTTAGTCTGTAGAATCAGTATCTAGAGAGATCTTATAGCACCTTTGAGACTAACGGAAAGAAAGAAGTTGGTAGCATGAGCTTTCATAGACTAAAGTCTACTGTGCATCTGAGGAAGTAGACCTCAGTCTACGAAAGCTCATGCTGCCAACTTCTTTCTTTCAGTTAGTCTCAAAGGTTCTACAAAATCTCTCTACATTAAAATTATACCTTTAAATTATAATATCATAACACAGCCATTTACACGTGCATAGTTTCATATAGTTAAAGCAAAAAATATAGTAAGATGTGATTTTTTTAAAGAAAATTGAAAGAGAATAAAAATGTTGAAAATTTTATTTTATTTTTTTAAATGTGGCCTCTCCTCCCACTGAGTCTCACCTGACTCACACCATGTCTTCTGTTGAGCTCCAACTTTTTAAAGGAATGTAGGCAAAGCTCATTTCTGCCAAAAGGCAGATGTTTGGGGAGTAGTGGTGTTACCTCTGTTAGGGTGTCTCCTAGTGTGATCTGCACTCCCTTGTGATGCCCCTGGCTGTAACCTGTGTCTTGAGCTGAAAGCTTTAGCTGTAACAGGTTTCATGTGGCATAGTAATTTGGCTTGGAGAAGGTGAATATTCCCTAAATTAATATGTTCTCTACAATCTTTCACCTTTGCAGTGTTTCTATAAGCAAAGATTTTAATTTGGGTAGATGGAATCAAGCTCAAAGGGCGTGCCATTAGGATGAGTTAGAAGCCACCCACATGCTTTAAAGTAAAACTTCTCATATATGGAATGTTCTATATGTAGATCACCACATATTATGATCCCAGCTACATTTAAAGAACTGTATCATGTTCTAGGGTTATACCATGTGTGTATAAAGAAAATTCTAAGCGTGCTATTTGTTACACATGACAATCACCATAGGTTAATATATTAATTCTCACATTAAAGAGTATTTAATATAGGACTCTTGTAACACATAAAGTGACTCTTAGCCTAATTATGGGCCTTTGCAGACTGCTAGAAATAGTGCAAATTGAGTCCACTTTAAGGGTTAGGGAATCATGGGAACTGTATTTTATTGTGGCACTAGAGCTCTCTGACAGGGAAGGCTCAATGTCTCAGAAAAAAAAAACAATTCCCATGATTCCCTATCACTAACCCTAACCCTTAAAGTGGACTCAATTTGCACTATTTCTGGCAGTCTGCAAAAGCCCTATGTTTTACAGTTTTGTAGCAATGGTGACATATTTATCAATGCATTACTATTTGTAATCATCTATAGTTCCACAATTCTATGTAACAGAACTTTAAACACCTAGATAGCCAAAGCCATGAAAATGAACTACAGCCAAGAATGGGGCAAGGCTGCACCTAAGACCTAAAATGTTTCCTGCCTGTAAGAACAAACTAAAGCTATGTTGGCTGAATTCAAGATGTTTTCTTCTAAATAAAGGTGAAACTTTGAAAAAATCTATTGTATCCTGTTCTAACCTCCAGGCCAAAACAACAGTGGAAGCAATGACAGCACCAACAGCAATCCTCTGGATATAGCTATTTGGTAAGAAAGTTGTTAAGAAATGCTCGTGTGGACACATTTCTCTTCAGAAGGGATTGATTTACCATGTTACAGATTTAAAGAAGCCAGTGTTCAGACACATTTCAGGAACACCAGCTAGAAATTTATGACACAAAGGTAAGCAAGCAGCATTAGCTACTTCTGTGGATATATTCAGGAAAATGTGTCATATTTGTCTGTTTGGATTATTACAGGATGATTCTTGGAACTGTGCTTTCTACAACAGAACAGCCTTAGTCTATATCAAGGACAGGCAACCTTTTTGCTCCCATTATATTTCATGTTTGACAATGGATTATGGACCACATAACATATATAGACACACTCGTACACTCACACTTCCCATCTCCTTACAGAGTGTGCAAGAGTAGGGGAGTTTGAACCAACACACTGCACTCCCTCTGTAAATCAGTTGAGCAAGTTATGTGTCCTAAGCTGACTTCCTCATTTAAACTGAAATCCTGACAGCTTTTGGGTGCATGAATGTTTATTTGTGCAAGCTGTTGGGAATGCATCTATGCTGGGGGAGAGGGCCTCTGACAAGAGTCAGTTGAGGGTGCCCTCAACTCTGGAAAAACTGGGGCTGCAGCAGGTACATGAGAAATGGTGGTATGGAATTCTAGGACACAGGAGTGGTAATGGACAGCTTGATGTGATTTCTGACAGCAGTAGAAAGCTTCAAAGACTTCAGCATTTTATTAAACAGAAGCAACAGTTTATTTGAACAGACAGGATGAATCTGTCTTTGAAAATCCTAGTAAAGATACAATGAATTTGGATATGAATTCACTTATCAAATTTTCTCTTAAAGATATACTACCACTATTTGCAACTTGACCATGCTATAAACAGTTGCTTCTATGAAACAGTAGCAGCCAATCTTTAACACTTGTATAACAAGTGAAATTAGACTTGAAATATTCTAGCATGCAATTTTAATAGATTTCCAAAGGTAGCCAACGATGGCAGATAAAGGTATGCATATGGACATAACTGCCCCCTGCTCCCTCCTCCCAACAGGTTAGAACAGGGGTAGGCAACCTTTCCCCTTTAAGGGCCGAGGGACTTCAGCTCTCAGAATCCCAGGAGCTATTGGCCAACATGGGACTATTGGCCAACATGGCTGAGGCTTCTGGGAGCTGAAGTCCCTTGGCCCTTAAAGGGGAAAGGTTGCCTACCCCTGGGTTAGAAGTAGGAGCATACAAAGTGGCATTCCATGTTTGTAACATTATAGTTGCATTACAGCCAATTATCTCAACAAATTAACAAAGCTATGAGGAAATCAGCAAAGAATGGGGAATACACAGGAGCTGCAATCATCATGGACTGGCTTGCCACATCTTGTGCAAAGCCTTCTGTATAACCTGCCACACTAGCTTAACTCATTTGTATAATATATACACTTCTGTATCTCAAGTTACATCATGCCTGTAAAAATTGTAAAACAAAATTATTTGGCAAAGACATAATCCTGGAGTACACATTAAAACCTTGGCTAAAAGGAAAAATAATTCATCATGGATTATTTGTCTAGCTATAGGTTTTCATTGTGTAATTTCCCCTCTATTACATTTCTCCAGAAGACTTACATTGGGTCATGGGGGTATGTGGTCAAGCACCACCACCATAACCACATATATATTTTCTTTCTGAATGGAAAGTTAATAATAATTGTTTTTAAAAATAATTTTAGAGTAGTATTCAGTATGTACTTTTTTAAAATTGGTAATCTTACCACCTGATCATACTTGCATGTGTGAATGAATCAAGATAATGATTTATGCTTTTCTAGAACCTGGTAAAGTTTATCATTTGTACTGAGGCTTATAAAATAACATGATACCTCATTACTTTCCAGGTAACAGCAACGAAGGAGTTCCCACCTTTCTCAGCTCAGTGCTAGGGATCAGGTAGGCATCTTGTGGCTGCAGTCATAAGTTGGAATCCTTTTGGTTAATCCTAACTAGAGTAGAAACACTGAATCAATTATTAAATGGTGAGTCAACACATACGCAAATTCAGCTGATTCAATGAGTTTACTTTAGTTAGAACTAGCAACAGGATTTAGGGTATAGTCTGCTACCTCACCCAATGGTATCAAGACCAGCCAATATCTGCAGATCCCTAGCTGATGATGGTTCATTTGCTCTGAGTAATCAGATACTAAATAATGAAGAATGGAAAAATCAGTGTCTTGTTGCTGTCACCAGAGTTCCTGATTGCATTAGCCAGCTATTTTCTTCTCACCCCTGCCAAAATGGACTTACGTTTTACTACCATGAAGCTGTCTTTGTTGCTTATCCTGGCTAAAATCAATTGTTGAGTACAGAATGCATACAGCCTCTATATTTTTGCTCCTTTAAGCATACAGCAGCATTATGGAAAATAGTCATGTGGCTTTGACATTTAGCCTAATAAACAGTAGCCCTTAAAGTTACTAGGGAGAGTTGGAAGGAACCACAAGGTCCATCTCATCCAACCCTCTCCCATGCAGGAATACACAAATAAAACATTCACAAGCGATAGCAACATTTGTTTCAAAACAGAGTAAAGACAAGTAAATATGTCCTTCTTATATTTAGGTTTTCTGTAATTTGAATCCATTAGTTCATTTTTCTATTGCCTGGAGCTGCAGAAACAAACTTGCTCCACTTATCTCCACCTGTCAAGGAGCACTGGTGGTGCAGTGGTTAAATGGTACTGCAGCCAAAACGTTGTGAGTTCGATCCCGCAGGGCTCCAGGTTGACTCAGCCTTCCATCCTTTCATAGGTTCGAAAAATGAGTAACAAATTGTTGGTGGCAATTGGCTATCACATTGTAAACCAGTTAGAGAGTGTTAAGCACGATAAAGTGGTATATAAATTTAAGTGCTACAATGCTATTGCTATTTACACTATCCATAGTGTTGGCCTGTGTGGAATGGGGCAACCTGCACTTAGTGAAAGCAAAATCTACCTTTTATCCCTTTTAGTCCTAAAGTGATTCAGATCATTCTCTTGCCCCCTCCCCTGACATAGAGTGTATCTCTGCAGAATAGCTGGAAAATCTTTGCTACAGATAAACGGATTGTGCGTATATCCATATCATGATCCCAAACAGCCTAAAATGCAGGTATATCATGACCCTAAAGTGTCTAAAATGCAGTTTGAAAACATAAGTGTTCCAACTAAGCAAAACTTCCTTCCAGCATGTTAATTAGAAATCCTTTAATTTACTGCAGCATGTCATTTGTATGTACAAAGCTTTCTCCTGTCCCTTATAAACCCTGATTTGGGCAAGCAATCTCAATTTTGCACACTCTTATGCACTTAATGCTATTTTACCCAAACCCTGTACTCTGGAAGATCATTGGGTCAAGGTCACAAGGTACATATTGAAAATCTATGTGAAAAATTTGATTCAAACACCAACAAAGTCTTTCCAGACCAGACGTGAGTTTGTTGCTTCAAAGGCAAAGTTCAGAAACTCAAATGATCAAATTTGAACATTAACACAACCCATAACCACGTAACACAACACAACCCATGACGATATGCATGTAATACTGTCATAACATAGACAGGAATAAATGCTCTGCTTGTATTTTATTTCGTATGAAGAGACCAAAGGAGAGGCTCAGAAAGCAACAAAGTTATTTAATATGAAGTAAGATTTACTGTTTTTCATATAGTGATCAGTGCCCAGCAGATTTCTGGGCTATTTGAATTAAGTGATTCAAATATTGAAGCATACAAAATATACTACACCAGGGGTAGGCAACCTTTTTGAGCTGGGGGCCGATCCCCCAAAGTTGTCCCTTCCGGCGGGCCCCGGGGGGGGGGGGGGAATGGCGGCGCAAGCACAACCCCCGCCGCAACGCGTGACCCCCGCACGTGCGCTGCTGCAGCCGCCTCCGCACATGTCGCGGCCGCCATTTTGTTCTCCAAAATGGCAGTCGCGGTGCACGTGGCTGCACGGCGACCGAAATGCGCAGCGGCGGTGGCAGCAGGGGTCCGCCTGGGCCGGTAAGCACCGGCCCCTGTACTACACGGTTTAACTAAGGACACCTTCAAATATAGCTTTTATTAAATTTTTAAGAAGATAGAATGATATCTAATATGCTCTTATGAGAAATGTGAGGATTTGGTGGCAAAGACATAGTAGTCCCAAAGGATATCTTTTGGTATAAGTCTGAATTATCACTCATCTTTAGGAACTGGCATAATACTCCCATACTGGGATGATGTGTGACTATGTCTAAGCACCATTTTCTATCCAGGCCACATAGCAAATGTAGAACAAAGGTCATGTTTTAACTTCAGATTAGTGAAACATTTTGTATACTGCTTTGCCTTGATAACCATCAGGCTCATCTGCCAGAGATCAAGTATACATTGTGATTAACAAAGCTGAGAAATCTAAGGCTGCATCTGCACTGCAGAAATAATGCAGTTTAGCACCACTTTAACTGCCATGGCTCAATGCAATGGAATCCTGAGATTTGTAATTTATTGTGACACCAGAGTGCTCTGACAAAGGCTAAATATCTCACAAAACTACATATCCCAGAATTCTGTCGCATAGTGCCAAATTGCACTACTTCTGCAGCGCAGATGCAGCCTAAGAATTGTGTCCAATGCCTTAGTGAAAAGAGTAACTGACATTTTAAAAAAGCTTGACTACAAAAAAGCATTTCAGTTGTTCTGCTTACCTGCATGTTTGGTGATGAAACCTTTTTCCTTTTAAGAAACACTTATTTGGTGATTCTACACATTCACAAATACACTTTGCAGGATTTAATGGTTGATGTCTAGGACATGTTCTTTTACATACACATTGGCACTTTTCTTCATCAAATTCTTTGCTGGATCCACATGAGCTTGGCAGCAGTTTATTTTTACATGTACACTGGCATGATGTTCGGTCTAATTCTTTGTGGGGTCCACAGCTGGAAGGCCTCACTCCCCCTTTGCAGACACACTGACAGGTTTCTTCATCAAGTTCCTTATTAGGTCCACAGATATCATGGTATCCATCAGCAGCATCTATGAACACACAACAAGGATTGGAAAAATAAATTCTGTTCCAGGCTTTGAAAAAAACAACTGGAAAGCACATTTGCTAATTTCATATTTTTGAGCTAGTAAATTATATCCTACTCATGTCTAAATCAATTTATAAACCCATAGTGTGGAGGATACAAACAAATAAAAAACTCTATAAACTAGTAATTCTAAAAGATTAAATCATTCTTACTCTAAGGATGTTTGTCTGGATTTAGTTATATAAAAGCAAAAGCAAAAAACCAAGTAAGTGTATGTAATTTTCTAAAGCATATTTGCTCACCAGTATCCCCAAGGTAGGATGTGAAACTGAAGTCATGTTGTGCCAGACATCTGCAAATGTGATTATTCCAGATATGACTTTTTGGACAAGTTTTGTTTGCCACATGACACCTAGGGGTAAAAAACACTACTGATTTATTGTGGTGAAAAGGTAAGACAAGTGCTTCTATACATGTATCACAGACAGTTCAATACACAAACACAATCCTAGGAAGCTTTGGTTTTACACACATTATATGCATTCTGTTGCAGTCTGCATTTTCTTAGTCTGGACAAAGCTGGTAAAAAGCTTGCTATGTTATAAGCCAGAATACATAACATGATACAGGCAGTGATTTAGTGCATTACATAATGAAAATGCCATGCTTTGCTTTACTAAAAAGTTTCTAATAGAAAAACAGATCTGTTCTGACAAACAGTCAGTAAGGCATAAAGCCATCACAAAGAAGAACCCAGAAAGGACAAGACTTAGAATAGTCAACATTGGCATTATTCATTCAACATGTTTCCAAATGGAAATAGACTATAAAGAAAGTTAAAAACATTTGTTCCAGTTTAGCAAAGGCAATATGTTCACCAAACTGTTCTCCATGTTACTTATTTTCTAGATATATGCAAAGCAAGCATACATGGGTGCTTTGGGCACACGTTCCTGTGTTGCACTGCTGTGCATCATTACCATGGCTGTATTCATATAGCCTCAAAGAATCAACAACCCTAGTGCTCTGCTGCTTGGGGAAAGAAGAAAAGGCTGACTCCAGTTCTCTGTATTCCTGTCTTGAACTGATGATCGGTATTACTGAATGGACCTCCCAACTATAATGCTTCAAGCAATGGGAAATATATTCACAGAACAGCAGAACGCTGCTAGATCAAGTGTCTAATACTTTTTTTCTTTTAAATGCAGATGCCAAAGAATGAACACAATTCACTTGTGTATTTTGTTTTTAAAAGCTATTCTTGCAGTCAGTAGAACGAGACATGATCAGAACAGAAAACTTATTAAGAACAAAATACTTAACTAAAAGATACAGAGGTATGTTCTACTCTTCATTGTGTGCATTTAAATTCCACTTATAAAAAATAGGGAACTGATTACAACAACTAAAGCTGCAAGTCTATATACACTTACAAATAATAATAATAATAATAATAATAATAATAAATACAATTTATTTATATCCCACCCTTTGGAAACCCAATCAGGGTGGCTCACAACCGTAAAATCTTACACAACACCCCATCTTACCAGTCAGTGGGGCTTATTTATCAATAGATATGCACTAAAAATGCCCAAACTGAGGAACAAAAAGAAGAAACCAATTGCAACAGTTTCCAAACAGCCACTGTGAGACAGAATTCACATCTCTTCATATTTAATGTAGAAGTATGGGAAAAAAATTAACAGTGAAAGAACTACATTGTAAAAGGTAACTGACAGGAATGAAAGGACAAACATGAAATCTTTGCAAAATGAAAAATAATCCGATTCTGGTTAAAACCCAGGATAACTAACCCAAGTTCAGCATTTCAAATCTCTGACAATGAATTAATGCAATCTAAAGCATGTAGAGCTCTGATGGTGCAGTGGTTAAATGCCAGTACTGCAGCCATTTACAGCCACAAGGTTGTGAGTTCGATCCCAGGCAGGGCTTCAGGGTCCACTCAGCCTTGCATCCTTCCGTAGGTTGCTAAAATGAGTACCCAGCTTGTTGGAGGCAATTGGCTTACACACTGTAAACCGCTTAGGGAGTGCCAATAGCAAGTATAGAAATTTACTTGCTATTGCTATAAAGACTGCAAACTCAACTAGAACAAAGAAAGAAAGGGGAAAGCATACTGTCTACTTAGTATCTCAGTTAAGGCTGATAACACAGTTCAAAATATGAGACCTGGAATTTAGGCTACATTCTAAAGTGCCATCAATAATTTCTCAAGAAGACTGTGCTTGTAGAAGTTTGTTAGAATCATTTTCCACTAAATCCTAATGAGCTCAAAGGTTATTGCTGGATTATGGAGAATTTGCAATCTACATTCCAAGAGTTATCTTAATTTGTGAATCAAGATCCAATTAGAAAACTGGAAATTCCACAGAAATCATGGCTGGAATTCTGTGGGTTGGTCTCAATTAGAGCAGAACCACTGGCTCAATGGTGACTCAACAAGAGTATCAATCCAGTTGATTCATGGCTCTGCAGTAGCTGGGATTAACAGTACGACTAGGCCTATGTCTTCAAATACTGAGGGCTACTGCATATACTCGTGTATAAATAGACCTCATGTATAAGTCGAGGGGAGGTTTTGGGACAAAACTATGGCTTTTGATATGATCCATGGATAAGTTGAGGGTAAAACTTGGGGGCATGCAAGGAATAATGGAAAAGACAAAAGTGACCAGAAGCACCAAAAAGCCCCCACCTCTGCTGCCATTCTTATTCCCAGGTATTACAATAGGCCACTTCCTCAGCAGGAAGAGTGGGTTGTCCAGCGGCATGTCTTTGACTATTAAACCCCATCACCTCTCTTGCTTTCTCTCCCTCCTTCCTCCCTTCAGCAAGTCCTTGTAAAAATCCTGGTCTGGGCATAGAAAATAAAAGGCAAAACCTCTCTTTCTCTTCCTCTCCCTCCCTCCTCCCTTTGGCAAAAGCCCTTGCAAAGATTCCCGTCTGGGCATGGACAACAAAAGGCAAAACCTTTCTCTCTCTTTCTCTCCCTCCCTCCTCCCTTCGGCAAAAGCCTTTGCAAAGATCTCGGTCTGGGCATATGAGCAGTATTACCATATTGACCCGTAAATAAGTCGACCCAGGATTTTTGGAGTCCATTTTTGGGCATACATTTTTCGATGTATAGATGAGTATATACGATAGATTAATCAGAATTTTTTCCCCAGAGGCTTGAATTCATCTGCTTAGGAATACTAAACTAAATTCAAAGATGATGATGATGATATTTATTTGTATCCCACTCTTTTCCCAAAACTGGGACTCAAAGCGGCTTCACAATATTAAAAAAACGATACAATTAAAAACATAGAAAAGAGGTACATTAGAAAGGAATTAAATTATTACAGTGTTAAAATAGATACCTATTATAAGAATAAAATACATTATAAAAAGATAAAACTGTATAAACACTTTAAAATAAAACAACACCCCAAACCAGTCCTTACAAACATTCAGTTTTAAAAGTCTAAACAGGTAAATCTTAGCCTGCCGGCAGAAGGCCAACAAGAAAGCATCCATTCTGATCTTCCCAGGAAGGGAGTTCCAAAGTCTAGGGGCAGTCAGCAACTGTGCTTGTGAAGGTGGTGGGACAGTAAGAAGGGCTTCTCCAGAGGATCTCAGAGGCTTCTCCAGAAGATCTCAGGGCTGGTCTGCCAAATAGCGTGGACCTGAGCCATATAGGACTTTACAGGTCATAACCAGCACCTTCAATTGAGCCTGGAAACAAACTGGCAGCCAATGGAGCTGCTTCAACAGGGGAGTTCTGTGGTCTCTGTAACTTGTACCAGTTAACAGCCTGGCTGCAGCTCTTTGAACCAGTTGAAGTTTCTGAACACTCTTCAAAGGCAGCCCCATGTAAAGTCCATTACAATAGTCCAAATGGGATGTAACCAAGGCATGTACCACTGTGGCTAGATCCAGCATCTCAAAGAACGGGGGCAGCTGGCGCAGAAGCTTTAAATGTGCAAATGTGCAAAAGCACTGCTGGTCACTGCAGAGACCTGGGCCTCCAGGTTCAAAGCTGAGTCCAAGAGTACCCCCAGACTGTGAACCTATGTCTTCAGGGGGAGTGTAACCTCATATAACACAGGCTGGATACCTATTCCCTGATCTGCCTTCTGACTGACCAGGAGCACCTCTATCTTGTCTGGATTAAGTTTCAACTTGTTTGCCCTCATCCAGTCCATTACCGATGACAGACACTGGTTTAGGACTAGGACAGCCTCCTTGGATTAAGGTGGAAAAGAGTAGTAGAGTTGAGTTTCATATGCATATTGATGACAGTGCACCCCAAAACTCCAGACAACCTCTCCCAGTGGTTTCATGTATATGTTAAATATCATAGGGGACAACACAGAACCCTGAGGAACCCAAAAGGCCAATGGCCAGAAGGTCGAGCAGGAGTCCCCAGCATCACCTTCTGGGTTTGCCCCTCCAGGAAGGAATGGAGCCACTGTAAAACAGTACCTCCAAGTCCCATCCCAGAGAGGTGGTCCAGAAGGATACTATGGTTGATGGTATCAAAAGCCACTGAGAGGTCTAGTAGAACCAACAGGGACACACTCCCCCTGTCCAGTTCCCTGCGTAGGTCATCCACCAAAGCAACCAAGGCTGTCTCTGTTCCATAGCCAGGTCTGAAGCCAGACTGAAATGGATCCAGATAATCTGTTTCATCCAGAAACCTATGGAGTTGAGAAGTCACCACACGTTCCAGTACCTTGCCCAAAAAGGTAGTTTGGACACTGGTCAATTTTTATCCATTACAGTGGGATTCAGGGATGTTTTTTTTTTAAACAAAGGTCTCACAACTGCGTCTTTTAGGCACATTGGGACTTTGCATTGTTGCAGGGAGACACTGATTAACTCCTTCACCCACTCAGCCAGTCCCCCTCTGGCCTGTTTAATCAGCCAAGAAGGATAAGGCTCCAAGACACGTGGTGGCTTTCACCTCTCCAAGGATCCTGTCCATGTAATCAGGCAGCACAAGTTGAAAAGTATCCATTAATACTGGACAGACAGGTACCAAGGTTACATCCACTGGTATTGTATCAACTGCATCCAGGTCGGAGCGTATCTGAGCAACTTTATCTGCAAAATGCCGTGCAAATTCTTCACAGCAGGCTGCCGAATGGTCTGCATTTTCTACTTGAAGGTGAGTGTGTAATAGACCCCTGACCACTCAGAACAGCTCTGCTGGACAACTTTGTGCAGACGCAATGCTGGCAGCAAAAAATAATTTCTTTGCTGCCCGCACTGCCACGGAGTAGGCCTTCAAATAGGCTCTATCCCATGTTCGGTCAGATTCACTTTGAGTCTTCCACTGACATCGCTCTAGTCTCCGTCTCACTCGCTTCATCACCATCAACTCCCTGAAAAACCAGGGGCTGATTCTGGCTCCACTCCGTAAGAGGAGATGCTGAGGAGTAATTGTGTTCACCGTCTTGACCATTTCCCCATTCCAAAGGTTGGCCAGAGCTTCAACAGAATTGCCTGCCAAGGTGACAGGAAACTCCTGAAGAGCCCTCAGAAATGCATCCAGATTCATCAGCTTCCTGGGGTGGACCATCCTAATCGATCCCCCCCCCCCAATTCAGTCTTGTATAATGGCTACTGAACTGAATAGCTGTTGAATTTAAGGCTATTCACAATCTGGACTGAAACACAGTCGTTCCTCAAATAAAGCAAATCCAAATAACTGTTTGCCTTGTTTTATTCTAGTTTCACTGAATAATTTCGCTATAACCATAGCTCTGCACTCCTTCCATGATCCATGACAAAATGATAATGTATTGATTTTTGTCATCTTGGTGACAAAGTCTATCTGTCTATTAATGACAATTGATGACAATGTCCATCTGTGAATTAATTTTTTGCATAAAACATATAACATTATAAGCCTTATGACTGAATTTATCAAAAGACCCAAACCAGTTTCTCTTATATATTAACAATATATTTAAGTTTAAATCACATTCCATTTCCTAATAACCCAATTTGCTTTTTAGTCAAAAACCCATACAAAAAGTTTAACTCTATTTTAGAGATTTTCATAATAATGTAGTAAGAAATGTGCAAGTCCAATACTTACTGTGGTTGTGTCATAGGCAAGGATCGCCTAATGATTGAATGAACTTGTCTGTAGACATCCAGTTTGGACATGCACCGACAGGATGTATGATTGGCAAAACTGATTGTTACAGGTTTGGGACCATGAGACAGTGGCACGGTTATTTCAAACAACTGTACAGAATGAAAGAGAACAACAAGAAGAAAGCATTACAAATCAAGACTGTGTGAAATCCCAAGATGAAGGTAATGCTTCATCAAACAAATTATTCTTCAAAAAGATTTCTCAGAGGCTGAAATGTTTTAATCTCAATTATTTGTAAATGAAAAAGAGTTTTCTCTCCACACTCCAAGTTGCTTAAGCAGCTCAATTGAGTGTCAGTGCCAAGGGCAAGCCCCTTAGTCAAGGGAACACAATACTTTGTGGGTGGGACTTAAAATGAGCAATAATAATAATAATAATAATAATAATAATAATAATAATAATAATAAATTTTTATTTATAGCCCGCCCCTCTGCAGAGCAATCGGGGCGGGTTATAACATATTAAAACAGCAAGTTAAAACATTCCCTTGTCCCATAATCCCACTCTCCCATCCCCTTAAAACAAAATTAAACTAGAAGAGAAGTTAAAATATAGCAATACAATACGACAAAGACAAAACAATAAAACATGGAATTGGAATAATGGTACCAAATAAAAAGAAAACTCATTTCCCATCAACAACAGTTATTCCGGGAAGGCCTGCCAGAAGAGGTCCGTCTTTACCACTTTTTTTAAAAGCAGCAAGGGTAGTAATAAGACAGATCTCGTCCGGCAG
>CM034708.1:65261709-65274666 GCA_020142125.1 Phrynosoma platyrhinos
CACACTCTCCTCCAAGGACTGTGTTCGCAGTCTGGGGGTATTCCTAGACTCGTCACTTCACATGACTAGTCAGGTGAATGTGACAGTCAGGAGTGCCTGTTATCAGCTTCAGCTGATATGCCAGCTGCACCCTTTCCTGGACATGAGGGATCTCGAAACTGTGGTACATGCTTTGGTAACCTCATGTCTGGATTACTGCAATGCACTCTACATGGGTCTACCCTTGTGCCTAACCCGGAAACTTTAATTGGTTCAAAATATGGCAGCCAGGTTAATTACGGGAACATCCAGGAGAGAGCATATTACACCTGTGCTGAAATCCCTCCACTGGCTGCCTATTAGTTTCTGGTCTCAGTACAAGGTGTTGGTTTTAACCTTTAAAGCCCTACATGGCTTGGGTCCATCTTATCTCCGGGACCGTCTCATCCCGTATGATTCCCCCCCCATGCGCTTCGGTCCTCTGGGAGGAATCTGCTACAGCCGATGAAAACTAGGCTGTCACAGAACTCCCAGAGGGCCTTCTCTGCTACTGCCCCCAGATTATGGAATGGCTTGCTGGATGAGATCCGCCTTAATACCACTCTGGACTGCTTTAAAAAAGCAGTAAAGACGGATCTCTTCCAGCAGGCCTTCCTGGAATAATCTTCCGGCTCAAATGCAATATTGGCCTGTCTACCCATCCACCCTTCAACTGCCCCCCTCAGCTTCCCTTAGCTACTATTATCTGCTGCTAGCGCCCTTTGCCTGCAGTGTGGTCCTTCTACATCATTATTTGTATGTGTATTTGAGGTTTTATATCTGTTATTTTAATATGGCATAAGTTTAATTTACTTTTAAGGGGCGGGTGGGTTCGGGAATTGAAATTGGGTTGATTGTTTTATCTTGTACTGTTTTATCTTGCTGTACGCTGCCCCGGTTGCTTAGCAGAGGGGCGGGTTACAAATAAAACTTATTATTATTATTATTATTATTATTATTATTATTATTATTATTTACACAATACATTATTTGGACATTCTACATCAGGGTGCTCAAATATTTTGGCCCTGAGGATATTTAGTACTGGAGAGGCTCTGGGGTAATATTTTGGCCCTGAGAATATTTAGTACTGGAGAGGCTCTGGGGTTGCACAGGTACATAAACTTGCACATAAACACAGTGAAAAGTGTTTTAACATCAGTGCATCTCAAGCTATTTGATGTAGGGGACCAGCAATTCCCCCACCCCCACCCTCCATGTACCAGGGACTGGTACTATATTTATGCCCACTGGCTACAATTCTTCCTTGACTGAAAAGTTGTCAGGAACCTGCAGCCTGTCATTTGTGGACAAACATTAGTACATGGAATATCACTTGGGCAACACTACTTTAACATCATCTCCCTCTCAGAGATCCTATGCAAAATTTCTGTATTTTAATTCATATTTTTCAGTGCAGCCTTCCTGTCTCACTCTTCTTAAAATATCACATAAAGCTAATTATCCATCTTTTATTTTCAGTTGCTCCAGTGTAAAGTTAGTTTGGAGTCAGAATTTAGAACTTTGCAGCTCTAAGCAAATTGTTTGAGAATCGTACTGATGACAGAGGTGAGAAAATTATCTAATTAACATAACATGATTATCCTGTTTGATCTATCTAGCTTGACTGCAGCTATCTATGGAAGAGATTTAAGCCTGTGGTCAATGATTTCACTGAAATCAGTGGGACCAAAAAGTGCTCAGCATAATTGGATTGATTGTTCCTTTCAAAAGAATGTACTTTTGAATATAAACTCAAAACCAGTTTTTAAATGAAAATAATAATAAGTTGAGTTAACTTCTCTTACTTATGTTCTGTATATTTTGTCAATAAAACCAAGATGTATTGCAAAAGCACAAAAACCCAAAACATTTTAAAAGAGAACTAGGAACTATATTTAATATATACACCAGTGGTGATAACACTTACTAAATCACCAATGTTATTGCACTGTATGACAAAAATGCTTGGGAAAAACAGTCCCATATTTCACAAATGACTCAAGCATTCCATTAAAGCATATATCTCCAAAGTGTGTGTGAAAATAATGTATAAGTCAAATACATTATGCAAGCCACTTAAAACTGTCTGCTTACGTCTGTGAGAAAATACTCTCCAACTATTCTGCATTCCCTATTGAGAGTCTTTGATGGAAGCCATGGACAAAAATATTTGTCTTTATAGTGATCTGAACAATGCAAGAGTATGAAAATCTCAATTGCTTCACAGCGAGTTCAGGATCATTGTACCGTCTGGAAGCTTCTATATCAATCTGAAAATTCCTAGCCCAGATTAATTTCTCCCTAGTAACCACAGTTGCAAAGATAAGCCTGAAAATGTAATGCATATGGACCAAACTTTAATAAAACAGAAGGTCAGCAAAGAAATGTTTACTTAACATTTTTGAGATTCCTTATTCACTCAGCTATATAAAATACTGTTTTAATGGGGTGATCTGTGACAATATTTGAGGGGCCTTAAGGTATGGCTACTTTTACTGTTGACTGTTTTGATGTTATTATGCCTGTGGACATTCAACATATTAAAATAAATAGCATGCTCTTATCTGAGCAAAATGTTCACTGATACACTAATGAAATATCCTAACAACAGCCCAAGTGGAAAGAAAATCCCCAACCACATCCTGGCATCCACTATGTTTATGGAAAATAAAGCAAAGTATATTTGTAAGTTGTTAAATATAGCTAAAATAACTGTGATCCTTTGGCTTTTTAAAAGCTACTTATGTAATTTTCCATAGAAAACAAAAGATAAGAACTGTCTTTAAGCAACCAAAGGCCTATCTAGTCCAGCATCCTATATCACACAGCAGCCAACCAAATTCCTATTAATATATACTAGTTTCTAGTATGGAAGCCCACATGCAGAATCTAAGGAAAACTCACTTAAAGGAGCTGGGTACTTTGCTTGCTAGTGTTGTTAGTGAATCTTTTGGAAAGATAGAGTTTCCAAAAATTTCCTCAAGTGTCCTAAAATTTTCAAATACATACTTTTTGTATTTTCCCTTCTTGAATCAATTATTTGTGAGCCGCCTTGGCTCCCTTTCTGGGAGAAAGGTAGCACAGAAACAAAGAAACAAAGTATGCACACTGTATTATATACTATCAGCTAAGATAAACATATCACATACTGTTACCCAAAGAACAAGTGGGTGGACTAGGGGGTCCCCACCAACTGTCAGCATTACTTCAAATGTTGGGGAAATTAGATTTGCAATTAGCTTTGGAGCATTTGCACCAATATATACCAGTAATAACTGGGGAGGACTCCAGGTTTTGGGTGAATTAAGAACATTTTTTTTAAAAAAAAAATGCAGAATGCAATCAGACACGCAAGACATCAATTATAAGAAACACAGCATACAGAAGTAACCAAGATGGAAATATGGAAAGGGGATAGTGGAGTTTTAGGAATTTGCAGTAGGGTTACAATTACCAGTCTGATGAGAAGACCATGGAAAGCTGGAGTGGCTCAGACTGGGAGGTCCGAGGGTGACAAAGAACATATACAGAGTGCGGGTATGTATTCAGATGTGTGTGCAGAGATTAGGTTTTGAAACCATATTTATACCTTAAAATTAGCCCTTGGCAATGGGCTATCTGGCCAGGTAACAAAGGCTGAATGTCTTGTCCCAGGAATCGACACTGGGATTCTGGACTTGTTGATGGCTTGTTGTCCAGGGGGGTGATTGGATTAGGATATTCCCGAGATGGATGAATGGGGATCTTTGGTTGGGGACACAACAGGGGGTAGGCAGAGAGACTGGCTTACTGCTTTGGGTGCAAAGAGATCCTTTGTCTCAAGTTCCGAGAGGAAATGTAGATTACTTGGGGGAAAGAAGGAGCACTTAAGATTTGATAGCTTTCTTTACCGGATGTACACATGCCAAGGCGGCGGCAGGGCAAAGGACGATTCTTTTTTCCTGGCAACCTGGCCTACTGTTCCTGAAAGATCATTGATCTTTCAAAAATATGCTGTTTCCAGATACATATAAAAATATCTCCAAAAATACAGCACGGGGTAAACACAGGTGCTTAACAATTCTAAGGGCAAATTTATCCAATTAGACTTTACAATTACATAATACAACATAACATTTTCTTTAAAATATATCAAAGTAGCAGTGAGCATTTAAATGATATGCAGCTACTTAAACAAGAAAGCAAACACAGAATGTAAGTGAAGTAACAACCTACTGTTTTGCTGATGTAGCTTGTGCTGATATTCATACACTGCAGCCCTTCACTATTGCAGCAACCTCCACATCTGTAGACGGACACACATGGAGGTTTAAAGAAGATGTTTGTTGTTGCTCCAGATTCTTTCCCCACATCTACACATACCTCACGTGGCATGCATTGAGTTTTTCTCCACTCATTATCAATACCTGCCAAGTTACAGGAAAAGCTTATAGGTTATAAAGTAGTTTTTTAAAATACAAAATTCAGGCTCCCCTAAAATTAGTTAAAATTTGATTATGACATAGACCATGTTAAGACACATGATTTGTTTAAGTGCATACTGTTAATGATACAAGCTACTACTTAGGCAATTTATGAACAGATCCACTAAGGTAAATCCCTTGTGAACTGCTCTAAAAGAGAGTAGGGCATGAACAAAGGCTATGGGAAATGGCAGAATCAGAGGCTTGAGAGGAGGGGAAGGAGGAAGGAAAATTCTACGAAAACAACTGGCTAAGAGCTCCAAGAAAATTTGTGAAGTTAGCAGAGGACAATTCACAGAAACTAAGAAAAGAAAAGAAATGGCAAAGAGAGGAACAAACACCTTGGGGCTTCAAAGGTGTGGGATTGCATATTGATTTGTAATAACGAGCAAAATACTTGCTCTCTTGTAGAACTTACGAGATTAATAAATTGTTGTGCAACAAGGTTGCAGTAGCTGTGGAGACAACTCAACTGAAAAAGGGCACAGCTTCAGAGAAATCACATGCTGCTTACCTCAGACAGGTGTTCTTTGAGTGGTCATATATGCAGTCACAAAAATGGGGTCTGTGCCCGTGCTCCATCCTGGAAATTTCTAGAGCTCAAGTCTGAGAGCTGATGCTCATGCCCCTACCCTCAAAAGGGAGATATTTCTCTTTTACATAATCCTCAAGGGGCAAGGCGCATACTTCCTACTCAGTTCCTTCATGACTGTTGTGAGAATATCCCACCAAAGCAAAGGAGTCACCTGCAGTGAGGAAGGAGGATGGATTGTGTGACTTCACAGATGATCACTTGAAGAACATAATTTAGAGGTAAGCAACCTGTTCTTTTTCTTCATAGTCTCTGTGCAGGCACACATAGGGAACCCTGGCTGCTGACATACTGAAAGCAAATGTGGTGTTAATATTTAAAAAAAAACTGTTGAGGAGAGCTCTCTAAATGTTGTCAGTCATTGCTGTCACTTCAAAAAAACAAAAAAACAAACTTCACTAAATAGGTGTGCAGGACAATATTGTTACTTTGCTATTATTTGCTGGTGTCTGGTAATTTGCTGGTGTCTGGTAATGAGATCTCCTAGAAAGGTATAAGCAACAGCCATGTTTCTAGTAAGAAGATTTAAATGGCTCACAAGAAAAAGATATGTTGAAACGTAACCTAATAATGGAAACAATCCAGGACGAGAGCTACTGGAGCAAAGATAAAAGGCCCTCTTCAATTCCTCATAGTAAAGGAAATGTTACAAAGGCAGCTGTCCTGTCCAGATAGAAAACCATATAACTTCCATATCCAGACTGAACATCACATTTGGGATTTTCAGGAAGATTGGACAAATAATTTCTTTGTTGAATTGAATTTGTTGTTGTTGAAAATATAAAACAACTTTAGAAAGTAACTGCACACTAGGACATGGCAACATCGTATCTGACAACACAGAAGATAGATCAGTATGTATAGATCAGTATAGATAGAAGATAGATCAGTGTGCTGAGTGTCACTGCCAATCTAATACCCACCAAAAAGGTTCTCCTTAAGGACAGAAGACAGAGATCACAAGTAGCAGTGTGTTCAAAGACTTTCACATTAGTTCACTAATGCCTACAGAAAAACTGCAGAAGTTGTTGAGGAATGTAAATTTTGAGTCCTTTCAAGAAACATTTAAGATATGGATGATCAAATATCCTTCAGTATAGTAACATGTAGAAACTGCTGTCATAAACTCAGACAGATGAAACAGGTACAAGTTGAGCATACAGACTAAGAATGCATTCTAACATATAATGGATGGAGTTTAATGAGAACTTTATCTACTTGATTAGCTAGAATTGTCTCCTGGACAGATATCATGAAGCCATACATAAGTTCTTAAGAAAGATTAATAATTCAGGATACTAGGCTCAGTGTTTGTACATCATGATGAATAATATGATTGTGATTTTGGGAGAAGAGGTCTTCTGATCAGTGAACAGAAAATTCCTATATGCCAGATGCATATCTTGTGAAGCATGAGTGTACTGATCACCAAAGTACAATAGTATAGGTACACCTCAGTTAACAAAGTAGATGTGTTCCTGGGCACTACTTCTTTAACAGAAACTTTGCTATTGGAAAAATAAATAACATGGTAAGAATTGGGACAGATTCCTGCACCACCAAAAAGAACAGCCTGAACACATTTCAGCAAAGTTCAGATCTAAATATAAGATGTGTGAAATGAAACAACCAGGTCAAGAAGCCTTGCATTAATAAACAACATTTGGAATCTTTTAGAGACCACTTATGGCTTCTTCCAAAATACATCCAGGGATGATTTTTTTCTTAACTTAGCAACTTCAGCAGTTTTTCTTTCACCATTTTTCTAATAATTTCCTTTCTGGTGGCCAAATTTAACACGCAGGGTGGGGGTGGAGGTGGATACTGGTGAGGCTTATCTGCTCTCCCCTTACCTGTTGTAAGCAGGCACACATGGCTATAGTGGGATCAGCTAGAGTAGAATCCCACACTTTCCCCATCCTTTATTGCATTGTTTACTATAGACATGTTTCTGCAATGCAAAAGCAAATGTTTATGTTTCTCCAGCTCTCCTTTGCCATTCTCCCTGTGCTGATGATGTTTAGAAGGCAAGAAGAAAAAGGGAAGTTGACTAGCATTGAAACACTTTGTGAAAATAAGCTTCTCTCTTGGAGGTTTTGTTAACTGAAGTATGCGTGTGCAAAGCATGATTTGTCCTGTTGAGTCAGATGTTTTGTAGTTTTAGAAGGATAGGAAATAAGCCTGGAAAAATATATTCCAACAAAAAGGAGATCTTCCAAGTTATGTAGATCTTTATCAGCTGTGCTGAATTAGCCATATTCAGAGATGGCAGAAAAGTCAATAATAGGTTAACCTCAGAAAATGAAGAAGGGTAATGGATAATGGATATATAACACTATATTTTTGGCAGAAGTTGACCACAGAATCACAATGGAACACTTCTATATGCCTAGAGAGATCCCTTCCCCGGATGTGGGTAAGTGAAACCATGGTTAATGATCCTACAGTTATGGTGGTCAGACTGTAAGGACTATCCATGATCCCTCCCTTCCATGCAGTGAGGAGGAAGAGAAGAAGGAAAGTCAAGGAACTCAGTATCTATGGCAAGTGCTGAGCCATACAAATCTTTTGAAGGGTTTTTTTGCTGCATTTATCTGGAATAATAATAATAATAATAATAATGCATCCTCTGAATGGGAATCAAATGTTGCTGCTGGTGCTGGGAATTGCCAGTGTGCTTCAGGACAACAACAATATTGCCTGGTCATTAAAACAACAACAATAACCAAACCTGAGAGCTATAGCAACAAATCTAACAGGCAGCAGAAACACTTATCCTTCATTTCTTTTAATTTGGTGGCTCTTATTAGGGACAGAAGCAGTAGGAAATAAATGCATGCCTTTTTAAATACCATGAATTCAGACCTCTAGCATGAATGTCCCACTCCTTTCTGACAGCCTCCTGGGTGTGAAGAGGGAGAAAAATGAGTGGGGGCAGGAAAAGCCAGAAAATGGACTGTAGGAAGAGAACAGGTGATCCTGCCCCCCTCATCTTTGCTAGCTTCAAGCCCTCCCACCACTGACAGACACTCCCAAACTGATTACCTATGTGAGAATGTGGCTGACAATAGGGGGGGGGGGAAGGTGCCTGCTGGTATAGATAGAGTTAGCCTGAAGACATGAAAATATGGGCTACCAAGCAGTCTCAAAACACAGAGACTGGTGTGGAAGGGAAAGAACCCACACATATTCAGTTATAAAGTGTTGCAGAATATATAGGTACCAGGGTAGGTTTCATGAATAGGGAACTGATGCACTTCAGAGTCCACAGCATAGTTGGTAATGTCAGAATTGAAGGAATCAATGACAACATTGTTCCAGAAATTATAATCAACACTGAAGCTGTGTTAAGGACCAAAGATAGGGCCCAAGAAGACATGGCTCAGATCAGAGTAGTTGGCATGTCTGTATGTGTTTCAGCAATGTTGAACTTGGAACTGACACAGGCTTGCTGCTCATGTTGAGACAAGCTGCTTAGATTATGTGACAATATCAACATAATTCCCCTTTCCCTTTGGCTCATATGGGGAAAGAACTATGCTTCTGGGTGAAACTGAGCAATCGTAAGTCTCTTCTCAAATATTCTCCTTTTAGGTCTTGGTCCTTACAGATATTGGAAGACAGATATGAACTAATAAACTCTAGAAAAAATTTGTGGTCCTTCAGATGGAGACTTTTAGTTTGGCCAATTAAGAAACCAAAACCATGGACAAGTATATTGGCTTCATGTAAGAATGGTGGCTATAATTTCTGGAGGTGGCAAGACTTGCTGCCAGAAGAAAGAAAAAAAGAATGAAAGAAGATCCAACAGCTGAAAAGAATGATCCCTGTGAATATTTACTAAATTTTTGAAAATGAAGATAGACGTCAGCTTTAAGCTGTTACTGAAGCAGATTAGACAGCCATAATCACAATTCCCAGAACAGATTAGACATACTTTAGGCCACTGTCATCAGAGGTTGAAATTTACTCCCAGTTTCAGTACTTCTTAGGAGAGCCTAGTTGCATTAGTAAAATGCAAGGGCAATCACACACACACACAAACTGCAAACTGCAATTAATAAAAACTCGAAAGAAAAAGCAAGTGGAACTTCCTTGAATAAAAAAGTATAAAGGTTCACAAAACTCACTGAACAGGAATTTCGCTAGAGAACATTTTCTAAGATGTCGCCTATACATTGGTCAAAAGAGAACTGAATGGGGAAAGCAATATACTGTCTTATCTCATGGCAAATGGCAATTTTAAAGAAGAATATTTCTGTTGATGAAAATGGTGGGAGTGGGCATTGAACCCTAGCTCCTGAGCTTGAGCTCTAGAAAGTTTCCCAAATGGTGCTAATCTGCAGAACTCATACATGTGCTTGCACAGAGATTACAAAAAAAGAGAGAAGAAGACCAGTATATGTTTGTTTCCAATCAAACATATACTGTTCATTTCCCACAGACCTAAGCCTAGCCATCTTCTTCTCAAAGTGAAATGAGATGCTATATCCCTCTCCGATACTAAATGAGGGCCTCACAACTAATTTACTCAAAATAATTGGGACCTGGACCAGGAGCTGGAGCTGGAAAATCACATAGATGAGAATACACATAGATATCACAGAGGGACAACTCCTTATTGACATCAGGTCCCATTCCTCTCAAGTTATCTGGTCTAAACAATTTGTCAGACAAAATGCCAAAATGTAAACCAGAAAGAAATACATCTTTTCCTTAAAGTCTCTCTGCTTTCTCCCAATTTAGTCTCACCCCTCTCTCTCTCTTCTGCCTAGGTTGCTTAATCTGGTTCTGCAAAAGACTTTGTTTAACTTGAACAGAATGCATCCAGATAAGTTGCACATTTATCACTGTAATGTTTAAACACAACTCAAAAAGCAGTAAACTGTTATGCCACCTCTTGTTATTGGATGCTGATTATACTAATAATGTATTGTAATATGTTTGAGACATTTTTCTTTACAGTGCTTACATTCTAAAACACACAGTAGAACTGATATATCCTTATATTGTGATTTAAAATATTAGGAAGACATTAAATTGTTCATACTTACTTTTCAAGATCTCTGCATTGTAATGTGCTGCAGCAAATTTTATTGGATTTGAATCCTCTGATTTTGCATCGAAGTTGGACTGTTCCCTATTGTGTTGCCAGCTCCCTCTTCTCAACTGACATTTGAACATTTTCCAGTATTCTGGATAAAGTACTGTCATGAGTTCATCCACACTGGATACAGATCTCAACTGCTCCTCCAACTCTTTGCTTGCATAAGTCTGCTTTAAAAATATGAGGATAATTACTTTTCACATTACACAAACATTTAGGCACATTAATCAAATAATTGCCTGAATTTTTAGCAAGATGAATCCTTCTGATACAAAGACTTCATTACAAAAAATGTCTTCAGGTTGAAGTGATCTCCACTTTTACTTTCTCAGATCTTTATCACTGTCTGGATATAAATGACCAAGGAAGAAATAATATATTGATATTGCCCATTTCATCTCATTACTTCAAAGAAATGGCCAGCTTCACTATGGACACAGACACAAATTAGAAAACATTAATAAACTGGAAAATAATGTTTTCTCTCAGTGCCTTTTATACTGCAGTTCTACACATGGTTCATTGGAAATGAGTTCCATTCAATTCAGAGAGATTTAGGGGCTGAACAGATGTCCTGCCGCCCCGTTCCTTGTCGGATTGGGGCTGCAGCAACTGCATGCTATGGCCCTGATATGGCAAATGATGCTCCTTTTTAGACCAGCAAAAAGCTGTCCTTGCCACCGCGGTGACAACTTTGGAGTTCAGAGCTCCTTTGGCGCAGTGTGTGTGAATGCTGCACCAAGGGAGCGCCTTGATGCTGTCCGCCATCTGGTTGGGTGACAGCGTAGCGTAACAGCAGCATTGGGGCAGAGTTGGGGCGGTCAGTGTGCAGTCACCACACCCCCACTCCATCCCCAGGCCAGTCCTTTTGGCTGGTCTGTACAGCCCCTTAGTTTCCAATAACATCTCAAAGGATCAGAATTAGGATTTAAATTGCCTGTGATTCTTCCTTGGGAAATTCATGTGATCATGAATTCATCAGATCTTGGATAATGTAAAATAGAAAACAGGACAGGAAAATCTGTCTTTCAAGTAGCTCAGTTATGGGTTTTATGAGGTTTTGCCATTTTCTTTACAACAACCCCATGGGATAGGTTACACTGCAAGATATGTTAGGTTTGAATTGTTTTAATAAAGTGAATAATTCAATTTTTTGAAATTTCACTTTTTATAAGCTTTTAATTGCATTGTTCTTTCACATTTGAGTGAAGGGTACAAATAAATATACTACAACTACTACTAGTACTATTACTTCTAATAATAATAATAATGAGGAGGAGGAGACAGTGATTAGCTCAAAAACATCAAGTGAAATTTAATAATGAGAATGGCCTAATTGTATGAAAGAAGTTTTTAATAAAGCAAATAAGAAATGCAAGCAGTAATCTCATTTCATCCTAGCAGTAACAACACATTTCAGAGGCTGAGCTATGTAGCAGCATGTAGAAAAAACATAAATTACATGTCCAACAAGGACTTCCAATAACACAGTGGCATAGATAAAATAGCAAGATTCTGAAACTAATATGTAGGGCTTCACAGTTATCAACACTGTGCAAAGTCATTTTTTAAAAAAATCCATATTTTTATGAGTGGTAATGTAAATCCAATCACTAAAGAGATCTAAGAAGACATAGGGGGGAAGCAGACGGGCGGCACGGGGCCGCCCCAGGAAGCTGTGGATCGGGGCCGAGGCATCTGCATTCTTTGGCCCCGCAGCGCAGCTTCGCCGCCCCAGGAAGGAGTGCTAAAATAGCGCTCCTTCCACAAATCGCCGAAGGTGCGCCGCAGAAGGCTGCCAGCACACCTTCAGCGTCTTTTCCGCCGTAGCATGTGTGGACGCTGTGGCAGATAGGCATCCTTGGAGCGCTGGATGTGTGGAGGGTCCGGCGCTCCGACGACGTCTTTGGGAAGAGGCTGGGGCGCCCAGCGTGTGGCTGCCCCTCCCCTTCCTTGCCCTGAAGACAGCGCTTTGCGCCGTCTGCTTAGGCCCATCGAGGTAGATCCAAGAACTAAAGAGATAGGCTTGGCTTATTTAAATACACCATCTGAGCATTCTTGTTCTATATCTTGAGGTGTCTCTTTTTTACGCTTAGAACCTGTTGTCTGGATTGTGTCTGTCAGTCTATGAGGAGAAGAACTTCTCTGCTGTTTGAGCAAGAGATTACACTACATAGCCTTATTTGTGTATCATCCAATTTTGTGACTGCATGGAAAGGAAAAATGTTAGCTATGACTGGTTGCTGTACTTCACAATGGCCACTTTATATCAAACACATAGTAATTTTTGAGGCCAGCCATGACACCACGTTTTGTTGCCATACAATTCAAACACCTTGTCCGGTAAAATCAACAGACTATTATATCATATTTGGCTGGCTGGCTTTCTGAATTATGTAGTAACAAACCATTAAAATCAATATCTATCATTTAAAACATAACCACCACTCCCCAAAATAAATATAAAACAACTAGAACAAGTAACAACTTAACTGTTATTTAAAATCTGAAAACTTAACAAGCATAATATAATTGAAAAGATGAAAAGATGATGGAAATGCAAATATTACATGTCTGAATAATAATTTTATGAATCTTAGCAGCAGAGTAAAGAAACTTTGCAACAATTTCTGTTTCATATCTGTATTATAAACTTGTATATGAAACGGAAGTGCGACAGAAAATTTCCTCAAAGTCTCCCCGCAAGTAGTATACTTGTTCACTTAAAGGTAATCAGGGAGATACTGTATTTTCCAGCGTATAAGACGACTGGG
>CM034708.1:65286759-65309095 GCA_020142125.1 Phrynosoma platyrhinos
GGCCTTCTGGCCCTGGCTCTTCCTTTGGACACCTGTCACTCAACCATGGTGACTTGGCAATTTTTCAGCCTTTTCTGTGCTTTCCAGCACCTTGTGACCATCAGCCGTTGTCACTTCCTATGACACAGCACTTGGTGAAAAGTGCTGTGCCATTATGGCTGCCAGCGACTCTTTCATTTCTGGTCACTTGTGTATCAACCCACATTGGACATTTTCCTTGAGACACTCTCTCCACAGCTGGAGCAAAAAATAAAAAAATAATGAAGGAATACAAAGTGTGTGAGAGAGTAGTAGTTTAGAGAACAGGTCCAAAACCTTTTTTTTTTTTTAAAGGTCTTTATTTTGGTCTCAATAGGTAACATAGCAAATTTGATGATCAAATATGTGAACTGGTATGGCATTAACCATCAGACAGACATTTTAAATGATATTACAAGCTGAGTCTCTCTTATCCAAAAGGATTGGGATTAGAAGCATTTTGGATTTTGGATTTCCCCCCAGAAATAATGCTAAGTGACTATTTAGCAACTTGTGGGGGGAAAGAATTGGTTGGATGAAGTAGCTTGGAAGAAGGCACACATGGTTGGCTGAACAAAAGCATTGCACACTGCAACATTCTGCTGCAGGTCTCCCTAAATTGTACTAGTTATCCTAAAGCTACATGACACTTTATACTACAATTGTCCCTCCCGACTTGAGGTCTGCGGTCTTGCTCTTCACAGGGAGGGACAACTGCCATACTTAACGGTGTGTTTTGGACCAAAGAAAATATTGCTTCATACTGTCTGACATCACTGAAAATTATTAATTTATGCCAGCAAAATGTGAAGTGTGCATCATGCTCCCTTTCAATTTATTCATTTCCTGCAGCATTATTTTTCCTCCCAGTGGTTAAGATGAAGACTCAAAAGTTAAAAATGAAAGGAGAAGCAGAAAATAAACAATGTTCTGACAGCTATTTCCTTCAAAGTAACAGAACCTTTTTGAACATGGATAAGTATGAAAGAAACATACAATGAGATGGCCACTTTTTTCCATGTGGTGAGAGGATGGCAGAATTTGACACATACATGCATATGCATAATAACAAGCAAAAAATGTCTGTGTTAAAGTGGCAATGAAAAGGCATTGCCTACACTCTCAGCCTATGGCCAGGTAGTTTGTGATGCTGTGAATGATTTACTTTGTATAATAATATATCTGAAGAGTTATTGGGTCTGCAGATATGAACGATGATGGTAAGTAATTCAGGGGCATCAGCTCTGATTAGCTAGCCACACATGAGCCAAGAGGAGGCCAAGGCTCTTGGCTAATATCAGTCCATTCTTCCAAGCCAAGCCTCTTACTAACACTACTTCATTCTTCCAAGCCAAACTTCTTGCTAACATCAGTTCATTTTTCCAAATGCCTGTATAATATTGGCCTCTAAGAAGCATTCAGTTTGACATTTCTCCTCATTTTTTTATCCTATTCGCTAAGCAATTGCATGGCCTAAGAAGGTATTGTGTATAGAGGTAAATTTACACAGAAATAAAATTTATAATGTATATGGTACAGGCAACAAGTTCGGGGGGCCCTTCCTAATGATTACTTCAATAAAGCACAATGTAAGTTATTTCTGGCCATTTAAGCTTCCAGTATTTTCAGCTTCCAAGTATATATATATTCACAGTTGGACAGACAACCATAGTAACAGAAGAAAATTAAAAATGATGGCAAGAACTTAAATTAGCTCTTGTAAAATGACCCTAAGTGTGCACTTGGATGCAGGAAATTGGCAATAACAGTTGAACATAGTGGGAAACAGTAAATCCTGCCATTTCAGAAGCAGACTCAAATATGCAGATGGTGCCTCACACATGCACCTTATTATCCTTCCCTTTGGGAATTATAACTTTCTCCATTTCTCATCACTGAAAACCATTTGGAAATTCATAGTAATGAAATGCAATAATCTTGTGAAATACTTAGTTCTTATTAACATAAAACAAATAAAAAAGTTACTTCCTTTAAGAAGTCATTTAAAATTGTAACCTTTAACAATGCAACATCAGCTTTGAATCTTAACACTAATCAACAGAAAACCAGTAATCCAAACAACAGCAATTCTATGGTGGTTGGGAGAGTCTAAGCATTGGAAAGATATGACACAAAATTTTATTCAATCAGGAAGGAGATGGAGATGTGAAGATGAATGTGAAGATATGTTTGGGAAGTCAGGTTGTGATCCTACTCTGACATGCCCTAGAAACCTACTGGCAGGACAGCAACAGTGGTAGAGTTTCCTATGACCATGAAAAGAGTACCTCAGGGTAGCAGACAAGCAATCTCATTTGTTAGGTCTCTCTTTCTCTCAGTCTGCCATATTCCATGGTGCTTCAGCTGCCCATGGAGCACAGAATTAATTAAATCAAATACAACTTTGAAACTGCCCAATTTGAATTGTTTCTATTTCTTATATGATTAACCAACTTTATGAAACATGCAATGTTAAAAATAGAAAGTTTTCTGTGAGTAAATATGGCAGCAGGAAATTTTTCCATGCTCCAAGGTTATCTAAGCCCCATTGGAAATAAAATCTCAGCTAAAATATATGCTGGCGGCCTTCCTTATTGGTCAAATTCCTACAGTTGCTGCTTTGGCACAATGCACTGAAGGGCACTGAGATGAAAGGCTTTCAATTATTTCACAGAAGATTATATTTGTACACTAATTAAATCTTCACATAGTGGTTTAGTGAAAAAATGAAGTAGGACCCTTTGTACATCAATTAAAATATCAGCTAGTATATGCTGGTGTTCCATGTTTATGATGATAGCTCTATTTACTTGGTAACATAAAACTCTGCAATTAATTTGTAGTTATTGGTTAGAAGCCTATATCTCAAATTAGTGTTGTTTAACAATGCTTCAATATCCCAGTATTTTATTGTAACTGAATTTTGACAATGTTGGATGTTTTTATGATGGAATCAATTATGTATGCAAACCCATCTTACTTCTTACTATTGTTTATAATATGCTGGAGATTAATAAGCAACATTCTTTTTCTGACAAGTGTTTAAATGTTATTAATTAGAACTCTGACTAAACAGAAGTAAACTCCAGCACAAATATTTAATAAGAAACAACAGAAACTATATATATAAAATGAGCAACTCTTCAGAAAACATAATTTCCATAGTCCATGAGTAAATGCTGAACTTTATTCCAAAACAAATGGTCTAATGTCACAGGACATGAATTCAGAATGTTAAACAATCTTTGTACAGTTTACAGATCTGAGAAGTAATATTGGTTGAAAGACCACCTACTTCGTCGTATTGTCTAGTCTAACAAATATTTCATTTTTTAAACATACAAGCCCATGATGAAAGAGTCCACATAAAAGATTATCTGGCTGACAAATGGGTTCAAATAGAGAGAAATGATGAGTCAACAATAATGTAATTAATTATATTATGTTACCCTAATTAACTTTTAACATTACCCCAGTGTGTCAATGTACAAAACAATTCAGTGAATAATGCTCTAGGCCAGGGGTAGGCAACCTTTCCCCTTTAAGGGCCAAGGGACTTCAGCTCCCAGAATCCCAGGAGCTATTGGCCAACATAGGACTATTGGCCAACATGGCTGAGGCTTCTGGGAGCTGAAGTCCCTCGGCCCTTAAAGGGGAAAGGTTGCCTACCCCTGCTCTAGGCAGTGCAGTCCTACATATTTTTTTTTTATCAACCATGCAATAAAGTGCTAGGAATCTAGCACTGTAATCCTAAACAAATCTTACTGATATCAGATGTTGTGATATGTCTTCATGTAGACTCTGACTTATGGTAAGCCTATCACAGGATTTTCTTGTTCAGATATGCTTTTGCCATCCTCTTAATATGACTTGTCCAGTAAGTTTCCATGGCTGAGTTGGTATCTGAATCCAGGTCTCCGCTGTCCAATGTGCAACCACTATACCACACTGGTTCCCAAGGACATCTTTTGGTCACTGTAAACTACATAATGTGCTGCAAACTGTAGCACACAAGCCTTTTGCATTACCTGGACAATGTTTTATTTTAGGAGGTTGTGAACAGCATTAATTTACCAGTGATGCAACTCTATATATGTCCACTGAGATGTATAGTCCCAATGAAACCATGCCCCTCTAAACTGTGTCCGGATGAACTGGAGGAAGCAGGCATGAGCCAGCCAAGTTGGCTGCAAAAGAGTCTCTTGAACTTGATTAATTGTCATACATTTTCAGGTCCCCATGGACAACATTCAAGTCCACCTCCAATCTTGGTCAGACCCTTTATGGACCTGCAGATGGCAGCCCAAGGCTGGACACATCAAAAATCTCTCCTAATATATCATGACATACTGCTACTGATACCAGAACATCAAAGGTGGAGAGATAAAGGCCTGAGGTCCAGAGGCCTAGGAGAAGTCACCTACTCCAAAGGTGTAGTTTTTTTCTCCATCCTCAGATTGGGAGATCCTATCTCTTATGATTCTTGGAATATGGTCCTCCTAGGGCTCCTAGGTTTGCATTTAGAAAACTAGTAAGTTAATGTTGCTTTAAAACAAAAACAAAAAAACCTGCTCTCAATTCATTTGCTGAGGTACTTTTCAGAGCTTATTACCTTTAATATTTTCAAAATGTGGAGCCAAAAACAGATCAATTCAGTATTAAAATTTTTCAAGCCATGACTATCAATAGTTTGACTGTGACAAAACTTAGGAAGAAAAGGAAAACATTTTAATACTCTAGATATTTCTGCAACTTATACTGTTTTTTTTTTTATTTTGACCCTTATTTTAACCCTATATATAATTCAGAGTTGCAACATTTGTTTCAGTCCAGAACTAATTCTATTTAAGTGTTCCACTTAAATATACTGTAAACTGTATAATTTATTAAATCCAATACGTAAACAGAATAGTCTTTTCTTAAGTTTGGAATAGTGACAATGATTCTTGTGCAATATGTATAGAAAAATACATTTCAGAAGTAAATTAGGATGGAAATATTTCTGTGCGAATACCTAGTTTTGTTCTGGAGAGGAAGAGAGAAAACTCCATTCAGGGTCTAGAACAGGGGTAGGCAACCTTTCCCCTTTAAGGGCCGAGGGACTTCAGCCCCCAGAATCCCAGGAGTTATTGGCCAACATGGCTGAGGCTTCTGGGAGCTGAAGTCCCTCGGCCCTTAAAGGGGAAAGGTTGCCTACCCCGGGTCTAGAAGTTTTATGAAAGGTCACTGTGCATCAACTGAGGGGGGATGCAGACGGGCGGCCATGGGCCGCCCTGAGAAGCAATAGATTGGGGCCAAGGCTGCCCCACGCTTCAGCCCCAATCCACTCTTCTGCCAGCCCAGAAAGAAGCGCTAAAATAGCGCTCCTTCCTCAAGGTGTGGAAAGGGCGCCGGAAGAGGCAGCGCGCACCTCTTCTGCGTCTCTTCCATTGCAGTGTGTCCAGATGCTGTGACGGAAGGACGTCATTGGAGCGCTTGCCGTGTGCAACGATGCGCGCTCCTATGATGTCCTCAGGAAAATGTTGGGGCGTCCGGCTGCCCCTCCCCTTCCCTGCCTCCAAGATGGTGCAAAGCACCGTCTATAGAAGCCCTAAGTTTCACATACTAAACAGGCTGATACCACAGGTTTCAAGTCCTGGCATTTAATTTGCTGAACTAATGTTATAGTCTAAATCCAGGTTCATGCTTTATGAAACTATCCTTTTCTCCCCCTGCAGTCCACAAAGCTGGCTTAAAAATTGACTCTGGATGGTTTATCAAATGTGTGCTGCAGGATTTTGCTATCCATGGGGGTCTCAGAGACATCACCCCTTTCTCCTGTTCTCTCTGGAGCTTGCTTTTCTACAAGCAGAAATCCAGTGTTGGGTCTTGGCACGTTTCCTACATGTAATGACCATGAAAACTGAATAAGAGGTTCAGTACATTTAAAATTATCAATTTTCTATAATTCAAAGCATTACAGCCCACCACATAAACATAAAAATAGACCTTGTTATGCCATGCAGAATTTTACACAATTGTTATTGACCTATATAAACAAGAGAGAAATGAGACATGCTTGTAGTAAAAGCAAACAGACAGAATAAAGAAATTGGTAAGAAAACACACCCTCCAAATCGTTTACAAACTAACCAAGAAAATCCAGCAAATGCTTTGCTCAGTGAAGGACAGGAGAGACCCTCTCATAGCTGCAGGAGTTTACCACATACCATTCAGTTGCAGACAAGTCTACATAGGGATCACCAAATGCAGTGTTCAAACATGAATCAAGGAACACGAAGGACACCGAAGACTGAGGAGCTGTATAGACCAGCATAAAGAGCTGGCCTGGGGGCAGAGTGGGAGCATGGCAAGAGCACGCTGGCTGCCCTGACTCTGCCCCCATGCCAGCTTCATGCCGCTTGTCCCACCACATGGCGGGAGGTGTCACAGAGCTCCCTTGGCGCAGTGTCTACACATGCTGCACCAAAGGAGCGCAGAAAAGCAGCAACGGCAAGGGTGTCCTTTCTGCGGTGCAAAAAAGAGCTGCTTTTTGTGGCTTCTTTTTCTGCTATGGAACTGCCGGGTTGGGGGTGTGACATGCAGTTGCCACGTCCCCAACCCACCCTTTGCCAGGGGCGGTGTGAAGCTGCCTATTAGTGGCAGTCTGTCAAGCCCTTGAGTCATCCAGAAAAATCAGCAGTAGCAGAACACGTTATAAACCATCCTGGGCATACAATGCTAGCTGAAAACACTGAAATTCTGGACCATGCCAACAACTACCAGGTCAGAATGCACAGGGAAACCATTGAAATCCACAAACACCTAGACAACTTCAACAGGGAAGAAGAAACCCTTAAAGTGAACAAAGGGGGGATGCAGATGGCGAAAAGTGCCGTCTTCACACCCAGGAAGGGGAGGGGCAACCAGACGCTAGGTGCCCCAACCCCTTCCTGAGTACATCATCAGAGCACCCGCCGTTGCACACGGCGGGTGCTCTGATGACGTCCTTCCGGCTCAATGTCAGGACACGCTGAGCCGGAAGGAGCACCCCTTTTGGCTCCTCTGAAAGGAGCGCAATTTAGCACTCCTTTTCAGAGGCACCATAAGGTTGGATTGGGGACGAGGCGTGGGGCAGCCCACGGCCGCCTGTCTGTAGAGGCCCAAAGCTTGGCTACCAGTCCTGAAAAACACCAAAATCAAGACCTAGCAAAAGGCAAATGAAAACCATCCAGGATCAGGGTTTTTTTCCCAGCAGACAATGGATCACTAATTAAATAGACACAAATCCTCCTTGCACATCCTCCCACCCTGAGGCCTTGTCATTCAACAACAGAACAACACACAGATTGACAATCACTCCTCCCAACCTAGGATCACACAGTATACATACACACACAAACACACACACACACACACAATATATATATATATCCCACTCACCTCCATGCCAGCATTCTCTGCAGATGCCAGCCACAAATGCTGGCAAAACATCACGAATAAACTCTTCTAGAACACAGCCACATAGCCCCCACCCACCCACTCACCCCAAAAAACTATGGATGCTGGCTGTGGAAGCCTTTGATTTTAGAAATAAAATTATTTTCAGAAATGTAGCATGCTATTTTTTTAATCTGATACTGTCAGGTCATAAGTTGTCTTCTGTATACGGAGACTGCACACTCACTTTTCCTTCTTGAAAGCTGAAATGTAAAGTAAACCCTACAAGCTGTGGAACAGTATGATAGATGAGAAATATTATTAATTCAGCTGTGAAAAAAAAAAGCATTGCTAGAGTTTTTAAATTTCAACAGCACTGTGAATTGATCAGGTTTACTTAAAATGACCTTAGCTAAAGAATCAAAATTATGTTCTTTACCTGACATGACAGAGAAGATAAGGCACAAAAAAGAAATGCAAAATGTAATGATTATTCATAATGCAAGGAACTGAGGGACTAGCATACATAACAACTGAGTAGCACAAATACTTTTATAAAGATATACCCCAGTTAAAAATTAGGTATATTTCTAGGCATTGCTTATTCACCAGAAAATTTGGTATCGGGGCAGAAATAATATGGAGAGAGTAAGAATAGGCTGCTACACCATCAAATTTAAAAATAAATATATATAAATTTAAAAGTTTAACACATTTTGGCAAATGTTTTACTCAAAATCAACAACACAAATGTGAAATAATGCAACCTGCTTAGGTAAGCTTTGTAAAAAACAAAAAAAAACATTTTTAACATTCTGGAGATCTTGAAAAAAAAAAACAGAAAGCTTCTTCTAAAATGAAACTAGGGAGAACTTTTTTCTTTTACCAGCCTTTACCTTTCTTATGATTTTTGTTTTAATGGCCAAACTTAGGGGGGAAGCAGATGGGCGGCCATGGGCCGCCCCAGGAAGCTGCGCTGTGGGGCCGAGGTATCCCCACACCTCAGCCCCGCGGCGCACCTTCACCGCCCCTAGAAGGTAGCCGTCTGCTTAGCCCCTTAGTTTTTAACATGATAGGGGTAGCTCATGACAGAGGCTTATCTGCTCTCTCTTTTCTGTTTTTCTGTTCGTATATGTTCAAGAAAGGGATTCTATGGGCCTCTGCCCTTTATCTTGCCTGTAGTAAGTAAACACATAAAGCTACAGTAATATTGGCTAAACCAGAATCCCAATCTTTCTCATGCTTACTTCATTGTTTACTGCGAACTAGCTACTGCAATCTAGCACTGAATGTCTGTATCTCTCCAGCCTTCACCTTCCCTCCATAGTCGACTAGTCAAGGAAGAAAAGGCATATCCTATAGGCAAGTTACTCTCAGCCTCAAGAGAAGGCAATGACAAACCTCGAAGAAATCTTGCCAAGAAAACTCCATGATAGGTTTGCCTTAGGGTCACCATGAGTCAGAAATGACTGGAAGGCACACAACAACAGCAGAACAGGCATAGAAAAAGACTTTTATACATATAAAAAAGAGCTTCTTTGTCAGTCTGTTAACTGAAATATGCCTCCTTAAATAGAATGTTCTATTCATTTATTCATTCAAGTCTTTATAATGTTTTTCTAGCAAACAGCCTGATATCTACCACCACCACACATGCAATTCATGAGCCACAGTCATACAATTGGAAAGAGAAGCAGGAGATTCTTTTTGACCTGAAGCTTTCAAAGACCCAGAAGGAGATCAGGGACAAGATCTTTGTTCTTGTGTAGAGGAGGTTCCTGAAGATAACAAAGGGGGGAAGCAGATGGCGCTTTGTGCTGTCTTGGAGGCAAGGAAAGGGGAGGGGCAGCCTCACGCTGGGCACCCCAACCCCTTCCCAAACACATCATCGGAGCGCCCGTCGCTCCACACGATGGGCGCTCCGATGACGTATTTCCACTGCAGCGTCTGCACAAGCTGAGGCGGAAGAGAAGCCGAAGGTGCGCCCAACACCTCTTGCGGCACACCTTCGGCGCCTTGCGGAAGGAGCGCTATTTTAACGCTCCTTCCAGTGGCCGAAAAGGGGAGGATTGGGGCCAAGGATTGCGGCTACCTCGGCCCTAATCCGTAGCTTCTCGGGGTGGCCCATGGCCGCCCGTCTGCTTAGGCCCAAAGTTGTGGTCGGCTAGAAAGAACAGCCAAACTTTGTTGATTTGTGATAAGGGGCATATGAAATTATCCAGAAGAACTCTTTGCAAGGATATAGAACATAATAAAATAATCATTACTAATAATGAGGAACATAAGTACCACCACCTAAATTCAAATACTCAGATACTGACGAAGCTGCACAAGGGGCACTAGTTTTGCTACTTAATCTTAATTAACATTTGAAAGTGGCACTTTTCAGAATCCATTGCAGGAACTGATATAACAGGCCAAACAGTTAATTGCCATGTGCTAGAGCTGAAGATAAGAATGTCTGCATTTACTAGTGTTTTATTGATAAAGCACAGTATGAAGAGATGTGCTTAGGCCTAGCTGTTTTGGAAAGTTGTGCTGGTGGGGAGTATAGGGGGGATGCAGACGGGGGGCCGTGGGCTGCCCTGGGAAGCGGCGGATTGGGGCTGAGGCTGCCCCACACCTCGGCCCCAATCCTCGCTTTCACCGCCTGGGAAAGGAGTGCTAAAATAGCACTCCTTCCACAAGCCGCAAAAGGGGTGCCCGGAGAGCTGTCATGCAGCTCTTTTGAGCCTCTTCCGGCTCAGCGTGTCCGGACGCTGAGCCAGAAGGATGTCATCGGAGCGCCCACCGTGTGCAACGGTGGGCGCTCGGATGACATCCTTGGGAAGGGGTTGGGATGCCCGGCGTGAGGCTGCCCTTCCCTTCCTTGCCTCCAAGATGGTGCAAAGGGGGTTCGTTTTGAATCTGAGATACAGAAGTGTGTCCTTGACTTGTATGATAATTTTACTTTTGACATTTTACATTTTCAAGGGGTCATTGTCTTTTACATGTCATCTAGTCCTCTTTGAAACAGGGGAAAAGTTCAGACACATTTTGGGGGGATGCAGACCGGCACTTTAGGCTGGCCTGGGGGTGGAGTTGGGGCAGGGCAACCGCCTTCCGCCCGCCTCGACTCTGCATGCCCGACCGCATGGCACGTGGCATCAAGGTGCCCTGTTGGCGCAGTGTGCAGACATGCTGCACCAAAGGGGTGCAAAAGAGCCCAGTAGCAGCTCTAAGGGTGACTTTTTGCCACCCCTAAAAGGAGTGGCATTTGCCCGTTCTTTTGGGGGCAGCAAAAAGGAGGATTGAGTCCATGCTGTGTGGTTGCTGTGGCCCCGATCCACTGCTTTCAGGGGTGGCACAGAGTGTGCCATGAGCATGCCATGCAGTTGCTGTGTGCCTTATGAGCCGTCTGCATCAGCCCTTGGTCTCTTTAATGTATATCAGGCCTAAATACCCTAAAGGCACCAGATCCTGTCTGATCTTGGAAGCTAAGTAGGATCAGCTCTGTTTAGTGCTTAGATGGGAAACCACAAAGGAATGCCAGGTGCTGTAGGCTATATTTCAGAGAAAGGGATTGGCAAAACCACCTCTGAGTATTCCTTGCTTAAGTATGAAATTCATGAGGTCACCATAAATCAACAGGCAACGAAGAGAAGCATGTACAATGCACATTAATCTTCATTCTGATATATCAAGTCTCCAAGGAAAATTTCACAATATTGCAATGTAATTGAATTTTCTCTCTCCTCATTTGAAAGTTGGTACATGAACTGGGTTGGCATTTGAACTTGAAATACACAATTGCACTTTAACATATATGTTGATTATCCTTCTTACATTTTGGTATTTGGTGGAATTACCACATTATGAAACAGACTTACAAATGGAATGTTGAGAGGTCAGGTTGGGCCACAAGGTCTCACTTTACTTTACCAACTATGATTTTTCAAGATGCAGGGAAGAAGAAATTGTTTCCGTCTTTAAGAAAGGAAGTAGAATATATCCAATCATCTTACAACTCAACTGATAATTGACCATGCCTGCAAAATTCTTTGATAAGCATCTTTTTTTTACACATCTGCCAGCTCACATTCAGAAAAATTATACAACAGGTGAAGAACAGACAGGCTTTTGAGAAACATATTTATGTTTAATTACTTAATAACTAACAGCCTGACTCTAAACATTAGGGATCTGAAGGGCAGGTGTGAACTTTGGCACCTCTTTTCAGTTGTCAAGCAACATTCTGAACAGATGCCTGAACTATTCCAGCTTAGAGAAGTTTTTCATATCCAAGCCCTATACTTCTGAGACTACTTGGAGGGATGTGATTCTTTTGAATAGGAATCAGCCCTAAAACAATCAAAACTCTTCAGGACAGAGAACGAAGTTCAACTGTCAAGTACGTGGCTTGCATGTGGAAAGCCCAGGTTCAAACCCTGGCATTTCTAGCTAGAAGTGTCAAAAGACTCCAATCTAAAACACTGGAATATTATGAAGATTATTAATAAACGTCAGGAGGGCAACCAAAATGGTGTAAGGCCTAGAAACCATGCCCTGTAAGGAACGGCTTAGGAAGCTGGGTATGTTTAGCCTGGAGAAGAAAGGTTAAAGGGTGACACAATAGGTGTGTTTAAATATTTGAAGGCATGTCCCATTGAGGCTGGAAAAAGTTTATTTTCTGCTGCTCCAGAGACTAGATGCAGAGCAATGAATTCAAACTACAGGAAAAGAGATTCCATCTAAACATGAGGAAGAACTTCCTGACATCAAGAGCTATTGAACAGTGGAGTACTCTGCCTCAGAGTGTGATGGAGCCTCCTTCTTTGTAGGTTTTTAAACAGAGGCTGGATGGGCAGCTGTCAGAAGTGCTTTGATTATGTATCCCTGGATGGCAGGGGATTGGACTGGGTAACTCTTGTGGTCTCTTCTGATGGCTATAATTCTACATAGAAAAACAAAATTAAAGCGCTCTTGAAAAATGTCCACCCAACTTCTTTTTAAAGCCTGCTTGAATCCCATTTAGGAGAAAATGAGATATAACTCAATGAGTACTACCACTCTCCAAGTCTGTTCCACTGTTGAACATCTCTTACAGTAAGTAAGTTCTTCCTAACATTTAAGTATAATTTCTTGTAATTTGAATTCATGGGTTCATAATTTCTAGAGCAGCAGGAAACAGGTTGGTTCCATCTTCTATATGACACCTTTTCAGAGATTTAAAGATGGCTGTTATATCACCTCTAAGTCTTTTTTTTCTCCAGACTAGACATATCTAGCTCTGTAAGTTGTTCCTTTTAAGGCTTGGTTTCAAGACTTTAGGGGGGATGCAGACGGGCGGCCCTGGGCCGCCTCGGGAAGCAGAGGATCGGGGCCACTGCTACCACACACAGCGGCCCCTATTCTCCCATTTGCTGCCTTTTAAAAGAGAGTGGCAAAAGGCCACCCCAAGAGCTGGTGTGTGGCTCTTCTCTGCCTATTCTGGCATAGCGCGTGAGGACGCTACGCTGGGAGGACGTCTTGATGACGCGCCAGGGCACATGGCATCAGGACGTCTTCAGGGACGTCCTCCAACATGCCGCAAAGGGCCCGTCTGCAGAGGCCCTTAAATCACTTTTGCCATCTTTTTTAGGATACTTTCCAACTTTTCAATATTCTGCTTGAGCTGTGGTGCCCAGAACTGGACACAATATTCCAGGTGAGTCTGACAAAGAGGAACAGGGTGATATTACTACAGGTTGAGGTTCCCTTGTCCAAAATGCTTGGGACCAGAAGTGTTTTGGATTTTGGAATATTTGCATATACCTAATAAGATATCGAGATGATACCCAAGCATAAATATGAAATTGACTTATGTTTCGTATGCAACTTATACAGATAGCCTCAATGTAATTTTATAGACAATATTTTTTAATAATTTGATACATGAAACAAAGTTTGTGTACATGTAATCATCAGAAAGCAAAGGTATATATATACTAAAGTATATATATACTAAAGCTTAGTTAAACTAAATTAAACTAAAGTTAGAACATTAAACTAAAACAGTAAACACAAACTGATTCATACACTAAACAGTAACTAAACACTAAAGGGCTCTGACCCCCTCCATCCAAACTGTTGGAAGAAGAAAAAAATGAAGAAGTGCCACCATTACAGATTCAACTAAACTTAGGGGATGTGCAGATGGGCGGCTATGGGCCGCCCCGGGAAGCGGTGGATTGGGGCAACGGCTACCCCATGCTGTGGTCCCAATCCCCCCTTTTGCTACCCTGAAAAGAGCGGCAAAACGCTGTTCCTTTTAGGGGCAGCAAAAAGCCTGCATAAGAACCAGTGTGCGGCTCTTCCTCATCCTTTCCGGTGCAGTGCATCAGAATGCTGCGCTGGAAAGGCGTCCTCATGCCGCATGCTGTGCGTAATGGCGTGCGGCGTCAGGACAGTGTCGGCATGGGGTTGGGGCAGCCAGCATGCGGCTGCCCCACCCCAACTGTGCCTCCAGGCCGGCCTTTTGGGCCGGTCTGCAGAGGCCCTTACTAGAGTTATTAGTAGCTATAACCATGCATTATTACATAGCTAGATTTCTTATAGATCAAAAAGTCCATAAATAGTTTCCAGTCTTTCAAAAAATCTTCAATCATTTAAGATCCATGTTAATTTGGCAGTTTGGACCATCTCAGCAACTTTAACAATTTGTTTAAATCTCTGTCATCGGTGCTTAGGTCATGTCTGAGAAAACAGTGCTCTTGCTGCTGTTATCATATATTGAAGAAGTAGTCCATATTTTTTATCCAAATCTATAATACCCAGCAATCTATAATACCCAACATTTCTGGTGACACTGCAAAATCTACCTTTAGAATTTCTTTGAATTTACCCCCCCAAACACATCTGTCTTATCCAAAATTCCAAAAACCAACATGCTTCAAAACACAAGTAGTGTAGTATGTACATTTGTGAGGCTGGAAACAGACATGAATGAACTACCAAGAGTGTCACCGCTACCTCGAGGGTGAAAGTAGGTAGCTGGAGAGCTCCCCGGAGATCTCATGTACAGTAATCAGGACCCTTATATAAAATAAAATGGTGGAGTATTTGCAGAGAGAGAGAGAGAGAGAGGCATGAGATTTCAAAAACCTACTTTTTAAAAAAAATGCATGAAAAATAGAGTGAACTTTCCAATGATGGGGCAGCAGTGGGAGGACGCAAGTGGCATCAGAAGCTGGTGGGTGAAGAGCAGCCTCAGTAGCATTGGCAACGATTAAGTTGGGATCTTAAGTCCCTTGATGGGTATAGCCCAAAATCCACGTTGCTCTCTCGAACCACTTCTCTCTGCAGCCCACAAATACTGGGCCATTTTATTTTATATAAGGGACTTGATTACTGTACAAGAGATCTCTAGGGATCCCTCCAGCCATCTACTTCTGCACTGTCAACATTCCTGGTCGTTTGTTTCCAAGGCAGAAGTGAGTGGCTGACAAATATTCCAATATCTAAAAGTATCCAAAATCCGAAATACTTCCAGTTCCAAGCATTCTGGATAAGGAAGATACAGCTTGTACATCCTTTTGAACATTATGCCTACCTTATCACATACTTTTTATAGGTGTTCATTATTGGTCTCTAGTTTCAAAAGGTACTGTATTTATAGATGTTTTAAATTAGTTGATTATCATCCTTACACAATTCTAAGTAGAATTTATTATCTGAAACTTTTATACCTAAATCTCTCTTATCCTGATTAACTGTGAAATAAGCGAAACTGATTAAGATCTTTGCTTTCATTGAGAAGCATCTCTTGACTTAAGCTCCCAACTATTTTGTTCCAGATACAAAAGATCATCATAAAATAACCACCTCTGACTTTCAACCCATTCTTTCCCGAAAGGCTTTCTTTGGTGAGGTAGCTAATATTAACTTAGGAAAAAGTTTCTCCTTGTATTTATATGAAACTTGCTGAAGAGCCAAGGTTATTTTGAATTCTGATCCTGTCCTGTGGGGTACTAGCTTCTTCTCCTGATTTGGTGCCTTCTGCAAATCTAATATGTATAACTTCCAAGATGCACTGTGTTGTGGTACCACTGTTGCCTCCTTATTTTTCCCCAAACCACTAGAACATAATCCATTTTCTGAATGTCCTCCTATATCATTATGCATTTTGCAGTGGGTATTCCTGAAATAAACAACTGGAATGAACAGTATGCCCACAAATAAAAGTAGATTACTTTTTATTACCCTTACTCTCTTCCTTAGCTGTATATTTTGAGCAAAAATTCCAGGGTCATGAGTAGGCAAGAAATCTGATATAGGTGTGTTGCCAAAAAGCAATGCAATGCATTTGATAGTTTGTTTCCAGCACTTCACTTGTTCTCCTAATTCAGATTATCGTACTACACTCTTAAAGCGTTGTATTCCACTTTAACTGCTCTTGCTGCCTCCTGTTGTATTCTGGGATTTGCAGTTTAGAGAGCATTTAGAACAGGGGTAGGCAACCTTTTTGAGCAAGGGGCCGGGTTGCTGTTCCTCAGACAATGGGGGGGGGGGAAAGCACCATAAAAAATAAATAAATAAATAAATTTAAGCAAATAATAAAAAAATAAAAAATATGCATGCACACTCTCTCAGCCCCAGAAAAGCCATGGTAAAACCCCTGTGGAGATTTTGCCAAGAAATCCCCAAGAACAAGTAATAACAACAATAATCAATATCATCATGGTGGGGGGCAGCAGTGGCGGGGGGCAGCGGCGGCGGCGGCGGCAGGACCAGCCTGGGGCCGGTCCAAAGGCCTTGGGGGGCCGCATCCGGCCCCTGGGCCTTAGGTTGCCTACCCCTGATTTAGAATATTCAGCCAGAGAACTCTTAGGCCTCTCTAAACTACAAACTCCAGAATGCAACAGAAAGCAGACAGAGCAGTTAAAGTGGAATAGCAATGCTTTAAGAGTATAGTGTGATAATCTCCTCAGTTTAAACAGTTTGTCCTTATTATACTCAAACATTCATTCTCCAGTCCAATAGTAATAGAAAGCTATGATTCAGTTAGATCCGGAAGTAATGTATTAAGCTATATGCATGAAAGAAGAAACCCCTCATGGGCATGCCTAACCTCAACATTAGTCTAAACTAGTGATTCCCTAGCTTTGGTCCTCCAAGTATTTAGGACAGGGGTAGGCAACCTTTCCCCTTTAAGGGCCGAGGGACTTCAGCTCCCAGAATCCCAGGAACTACTGGCCAACATGGGACTATTGGCCAACATGGCTGAGGCTTCTGGGAGCTGAAGTCCCTCGGCCCTTAAAGGGGAAAGGTTGCCTACCCCTGATTTAGGACTTCAATACCCAGAAGACCTAGCCAGCTTGGCCAGCAGTCAAGAATTCTGAGAGCTGAAGTTCAAAACACCTGGATGATCAAAGTTTGGGAACCACTGGTCTAAACCATTGTGTCATTAGTTTTTAAATCTTTCTTCATGGTTTTGGAGGACTCTTTGCATGCCCCGCTGTTTTTTTTTATCTACCTACTCCTTTCTAGGGTTAGTCTAGTGCTCTTAGATTGCAAACTTACCTCTTCTCTGGCACAGCTTGAAGCTTTCACTACCACTTTGAAGTCAGTACTATTATTCATTTCAATGGTAGTTAGCAAAACAAGTGAAAATTGCAAAACATTGTTTGAATTATTTAACTATAGTTAAAGGACTTAAGGACACAGGCAGGATGAAAAATGTTGCCTGGCTACAGGCAACATCCTTCCGCCTGCCATTGTCCCTCAGTGACCACTGTTAAAGCTGGACCTATCACCTCATCACAATGCCCACAAGTTTTCTATTTCTATTGCTATTCACAGTCTGATTATAAAAGTGTTTTCTGGGCACCAGATAACTCAATGTATTTGAGAAAGCAAACTAAGGGGGGAAGCAGACGGCTTAAAGAGCCGTTTTGGGGACAGGGAAAGGGAGGGGCAGCCGCACGGTGGGCGCCCCAACCCCTTCCCCAGGTCGTCCTCGGAGCAGCCAGCCCTCCGCACGGCTGGCGCTCCGAGGAGGACCTCCTGCTGCAGCGTCCATACACGCTGCAGTGGAAGAGTCGCCGAAGGTGTGCCGTCAACCTTTTGCCGTGCACCTTGTGAAAGGAGAGCCAATTTAGCGCTCCTTCCAGGGGGGGGGCGAAGCTGCGCCGTGGGGCCGAGGTGTGGGGATACCCTCAGCCCCATGGCACAGCTTTCCGGGGCGGCCCATGGCCGCCCGTCTGCTTCCCCCCTCAGACTATGAAAGCTTATACTACAACTTACAGTCGACCCTCCATTTTGAAAACAGAGATTCACCTATATTCAAGCTCCATAGACTTGACTGGGGCACACCCCATTGATTTTAATGGAGACTGCCCCTCTGTGAATATACAAACCCATGGACTTCAAGTCTGTGAGAATGGAGGGGTGACAGTATGTTGCAGAAACAGGCTGTACAGACCACCTCAAAGGGACAGTGGCAAGCCACCCATTTCCTGGCTGGATTGGGGCCACAGCAACTGCACACTGCAGCCTCGATCTGGCCTTTCCACAGCACAAACGCACACAAAAAAAGCTATGGAGTCAGGGCAGCTGGTGTGCAGTTGCCACACACCCACTCTTCCTCCAGGCCGGCTCTTTATGCTGGTCTGTACATCCCCTCAGTCTCAAAAGTACTACAAGATCCCTCTGCATAACATCGGGAAAATATTTTTATTTCTTTTCCCAGCACACAAATATAGCCATCACTGAAAATACTTTGACAGTGAAGAAAACAAATATCTATTGCCTACAATAATGTTTAATTCACCTGTTATATTTATGTCACTTGTCTTTGCTTGGCTCACATAAATGAGTTCAAAAAAGCTAGCACCTATGGCGCTATGTAATGCCAGAAAAAATTATAATGATTGACATAAAATATTGTATGTTTAGTAAATGGTACATACCATTTACTAATGGTACATCCCACACTATTTTTGTTGCCTTGAATAGTTTGTTTTGGAATCATAGCTAAAACTTCCTGTTTTGTGTTGCAAGACAGCTTGTATAATGTGGTGATTAGTGGCTGGTCTGCGAAATAGAAATCAACAGTTCACATTTCAGACCAGCCACAAACTTGATGGATGTCCATCTTAAACTCTAAATTAGAATATGGAAGGATGAAACTAACCTTCCTCATGAGGCATGATTAGTGAAAAAATGCATCACATTTTGAACAAGTATAGTGCCCACTGGCAAAAGATTTCCAGGCTCATCAAAACCCTGTTTCTTGGTTAGCCAATCACTAAACTCATACAAAAAGCCATAAAAAGGAACGAGACACCAGTCCACTGATGGCTCATCTAAAACTCCGCATCTACCCCTCCACATCTCTGGCACGCAAGTTACAATAGACATTGTATCTGCTGCAATTTGGTTCCAGGACCCACCGTGGATACCAAAATCCATGGATGCTCAAGTCCCATTATACACAATGGTGTAGTAAAATGGTGCCCTTTATATAATGGCAAAATCAAGGTTTGCTTTTTGGATTTTTTTTAAAAAAATGTTAAAGCCATGTATAGTTTGATCCATGGAAGCAGAGGGCCAACTGTAATTCCATCCCATCAGTGTATTAAAGAGTAAGGGAAGGATGGATGCATAATATTCTCTTCAAATGTGTGAGTTGCATATGCAGGGAAAGAAAGAAATGGAGCCTTGTAGAAATCCTCGCACACAGGTATTGTGCCCATACTAGGATTTTAGTATTATCACTGTTTTGAGAAAATTTAGCCACTTCTGCAAACAAGCATCACAAGAGGAAAACTGAAGAACAAGAAAAGCATTTAATTTTTCAAAAGAAAAATGTAACATAAATCTTATCACAAAGGTGTCTAATGCTTATCTGAATGGCCATGTTTGTATCTATGACGACACTTCCTGCTGCACTTGTGACTATCTTTCCAAATTTGGTAAATTTATAAACCAATATAAAATTCACAATGCAGAATTTAAGATATCAAATATAGTGCCAAACTATTATTATTTTCACTATAACTAGAAGAGAATGGAATGTTTCATATAGACAGCTAACATTCCTTTCATGAAATAATGTTAAATATCCTGAAGGACAGAGGAAAGATTCTTAAACAATATTATACAGGAAAGGAGCGACAAGTGGAGAAATTGCTGTAAAATGTCTGAAACATTTTTAGATGGGAGTAGGCATTGAGTTGAGTTGTTAAAGAAAAAAGCTTGGTCTCATATAACAAACAAAAAACTAATGTTCTGGCTTTTTCTGATAATTTTTATGTATGTTATATACACTGCTTTATTTGATTTGTTTTTGTTCTAACTAAAATTCCTACCAATATCAACCAGTATGGTTAATGACGATGGTTGCTGTGGTGGAAAACATCAAGCAGTACAGTGGATAGGATGGCTTACTAGCCTGACAGATCAAGCCTGGACAATTTCAATAGAGTCACCAACCATCTTATCTATCAGCTTTTATCTCGTTTCCTTTGCTCAAACGTACAACTTGCCGAGAGTTGAGAGAAGTAGTCTCATAAAAGCCAGTATTTTCCCCAATATGTTCTGGTTTCTATAGTGGGGAAAAGATCAGGGGGCAGAGACTAAGAACAAATTAAGACTTCTCATAACAAAAGGATGTAAACAGTAGCATATATAGTCGGCCAGTCCTTTTTAAATGGGTCATACAGGATATAAAGTTGAAGTAAGCAGTGAGGTGGCCACGTCTGCAGATAACATCAGATTATTTGGCATGCTAAAACAAAACAACATACCAAAGATCTCCAAAATGATTGCTTCAAACTGGCAAAATGGGCTTTGAAATGACAAATATGATTAACCAATAGTATCTGACCTGGTGTTGAATGACCATGAAGGAGATCTGAAGTTGCAACAGAAATTGTGAAAATACCAACCTTATATGCAGTTATTGTGAAAGAGAAAATTACATGTGGATAGAAGACGACAGCTAGGTAGATTTTTTTTCTGCCAATTCTCATATTACTACAAACTGAGATTATACAATGAATCTTAATAGTGGAAGATTGCAGACAGATTAAAGAAAGTAATTCTTTAAACACACAGTCAATACCATGGAATTTGTTATCAGAAACTGTAGTGATAGCCACCATGTTGGATGGCATTAAAAGGATGGCATAGCCTCCACAAAAATTTATGGAAGTTAACAGTACCAATGGATACCAGCCATGATGGAGCTATACAACACTCAACTAAAGAAACAGTATCCTTAACACCAGTTGTTATAAAAAGAAGCAATGTGCTATTGCACTTTGTCATGTTTATGGATTGATTTACTACAGATGTCTAAGGGATCAAGCAGAAGGGCGGCTTGGAGAGGCCTGTGACCACTCCAGCCACAAGCAAGCCCCAATTGGCACAGGACCACAGCATCCTAAAGCCAGCTGCTACCACAGTCCCAAACAGACTTCCGGCAAGGGGCAGCTTTTTTCTGCTCCTTTTCTTGCTGGCTGTGGGCCATCTTAGGTGGCCTTGGTGTGGCTTCTGGCTGACCTGGGGGCATGTGTCATCTGCACGCCATGCCCCCCAAATGGTTGGAAGCCACACCTTTTGGCCCATATGTTTCGGGCCTGTGGAAACAAACTACTGCAACAGATAGGCCTTGGGTCGGACTTAACATGTCTCCTTGGACCAGCTTTTTTGGCATTAGTGAGGTTGGAGGGCAAAATATTATCTGAAGACCAAGTAAAAGAGTGGGGGTTTACCATAGTTTTTATAAATACAAGATGATTAAGAGCTCCTCTTCCTTACTGACATTTGGATGATACACACAATGTCATTGTTCACATTCTTCATTTTTCTTAAGGAATCCACTGAACATCTATAAGGCAAACTCTTCAAGTACTGTGAAATTATTGTTTTAAGTAAAAGCAGCTGAAGAAAAAAATCCTATTATTTCAGTTTTATTCTAGATAAGATTTCCCCCAAAAGGTTTTAGAATTTCCACATACACATACTCACACATACTCTTCTCTTCTAGGGGGCCAAGTTATCCTATAAACCTAGGAAGAGGAAATGTTAGTTCCAGCTCTAATTAAAATCATTATTAAAAGGAACTCCTGCAACTGACTTTTTAAAATTTCTCCTGGGTGATGTTTCCAAAGGAATTAAAAAACTACATCTTTTATTGCATGCTATGGGCATACTTACATGTCTTTCAAACACAGATTACTCTTTCTGATCAATGAATCAGAAATCAAGGGAGCTCTTTTCCTACTGATGGAATATCTTTAATATTTTAAAAATATTAAAAATATAAAAAATATTAAAAAGTGGAAAAATAGCTTAAACTGGAACTGTTAGATACAACGTGTCCTTGGTATCTGTTGGGCTTTGGTTCCAGGACCCCTGTGGATATCAAAATCTGTGGATGCTCAAGTCCCATTAAATACAATGATGAAGTAAAATGGTTTGATTTTTGGATTTTTTTTTTTAAAAAATTAAGCCATAGATGGTTGAATCTATGGATCCAGAATCTATGGACACAGGGAGCTGATTGTAAAACTGTGGCACCATACCATTACAAAAGGAGACAAAATTCAAAAGTAGCTAGACAATCATGGACTGGATATGTTTTTTTACAAACTACCACTACCATTACCACCACCATCTCATTTCTGGATTCTTCTACTCCAGTAATTATTGTATGTAAGGTATAAATCTAAAACCTTCTCAGTCACTGCTCTCAAGCTTTGGAACTCCCATCTTAGGACGTTATCACACGGGGTCTAAAGCAGACAGAATCCACACTCAATCCCGTCCTATTGCAGGGTTTTTTCCGTGTGTTCACACGACATCGCACAGAACCCCGTCACAACCTCGTCCCAATGCGGCATCATCCCCGTTCTTTTGAATGCCGCTTTCTTGA
>CM034708.1:65329960-65344125 GCA_020142125.1 Phrynosoma platyrhinos
CAGCTTTAAAAAGGCTGTCAAGACGGATCTTTTCCGGCAGGCCTTTCCGGATTAGATAGCTGGCCCAGGTCCCTCTGAAGTTGGGTATAGGACCCATTGCAATTTTTTAAGTAGGTCTGCAGGGGACTGTTGCTTTGTTGCTGTGGTCTGTGTTGATTGTTGTAGTTGTTATCATGTTGGTTTTAGATTAATCACTGCTTAATTGCAGTTGTTTTAATTGTATTTGATTTAATAACTTTTTAAGGGGGGGGAAGAGGGATATTGTTGTTTTAACTTGTTTGTAATTTACAAATTTTACTGTTCACCGCCTAGATTGGTTTCCAACTGGGGCGGTATATAAATAAACTATATTATTATTATTATTATTATTATTATTATTATTATTATTATTATTATTAAGACATGTCCAGCAAAAAGAGAACCAAGTCTGGTCGCTCTGCCTATGTTTCCACCCTATGTCCAGGAGGAATTCTAAAACGTCCTCCATTTTGAGGACTAAGAAACATGGATTTAATATTTATAGGCGGGTGGGTTTTTTAAATGGAGGGCATTCCAGAAAAATGGAGGACATGACCAAATGAAAACTAAAAACACTACTATAAACGTAAAGTCATGCTCAAAATGGAGGGCATTCCAGAAAAATGGTGGAGACTATCAAAGCTAAAAACACTACTATAAAGTCATACTTAGTCATACTTTTAAACTGATGTCTTTTAACTGATGTTGTTATTGTAAGCCGCTTGGATTGTCTGGCAATAAGCGGGATACAAATAAATTTTATTATTATTATTATTATTATTGTCCCCCACCTTGATCCATGCGGAGAGGTAGGTAAGAAATATTATCATTATTATTACTATTCAAAATGTAGGATATTCCAGAAAAACGTTGGACATGACCAACTAAAAGCTAGAAACACTACTATAAAGTCATGCTTTAGTCATGCTCAAAAACAAGGATGTTCTGGAATGCCTCCTGGCACAAAGGTTGAAACGTAGGACGTGTCCTGGTAAAAGAGGACCAAGTCTGGTCGTTCTGCCTACGTTTCTACCTTCTGTCCAGGAGGAATAACCAAAACGTCCTCCATTTTGAGCAGGACTAAGAATAGGTTTACTATTTATAGAAGAGTTTGGGGTTTTGTTTTGTTTTTGCTTTGGTTTGGTCATGTGCTCCATTTCCGCCCTGGAATGTCCTACATTGGGGGGGTGCCTTGTTCTCCTTTGCAATTAGGACATCTGGTCACCCTCAGCCTTTCTCCTGTGGCGCTTTTCCTTCTTTCCTGCCACAAGTCTTCACTCGCCTTGTAAAAAAAAAAAGGCCGGGAAAGGTGAGCTCGAGAGAGGGAGCGCGCGCCTCCCTCGGTGCCTCTCAACCGCCAATCAGGGCAGCCTTCCGGGAAACTTCAAAGCCACGCGCTGCTTGGGGCGCGCGCCCAACGAACTCTCTCCTCCCAACCGTCATCTCTTTGAGTTCGGTATTGCCTTGCGCGTGCGCGCTGCAGCAACCTGTTGGTGTTTCTCTTTCCCCCCCCCCTCCAGGTTGCGACATTGACAGGGCGGCCAGGTGTCCTCATTGCGAAGGAGGACAAGGGACCGCAAAATGGAGGGCGTCCCAGGAGGGGAAAAAACAAACAAACCCATAATGGAGGACACATGACCAAATAAAAGCTTTAAAACACTCGTAGAAAAATATAAAAGTCATGCTTCTTAAGTGATGGTCAGAATGGAGGGCATTCCAGGGAAAAATGGAAGACATGACCAAATGAAAGCTAAAAGCACTACTATAAATGTTAAGCCATGCTTCTCAGTCATGCTTAAAATGGAGGGCACCCCAGAAAAAAAAAGGGGGGGGACATGACCAAATGAAAGCTAAAAACACTGCTATACATGTAAAACTATGCTTCTCAGTCAAACTGAACTGAACTGAACTGTCCAAGGGCTTTCCAAAATCAGCATCAGGTGGATCATTTATTAGTGCTGCTACCACATTCCAAAAATAAAGCAATTTGACACCATTTTTACTTTCATGCCTCAATCAATGCAATAGAATTCAGGGATTTGCAGTTTGATGGGTTGCCAGAGATCTCTGACAAGGAAGGCTAAGTACTGTATTTCACAAAATTACATATCCCAGAAGTATTGAGCCATTGTAGTTAAAGTGTTGTCAGACTGCTTTATTTTTTCAGTGGGGCAGTAGCCTATTACAACAGAAAGTCAGTGTTTCACAATGTTTCGAGTGCTGGACTATGACTCTGGAGATCATGGTTCGATTCCCACTCAGCCATAAAACCTACTCAGTGACCTTGGGCAAGTCACATGCTCTCAGCCTCAGGGGGAGGCAATGGCAAACCTCCTCTGAATAAATCTTCCCAAGAAAGCCCTAAGTCGGAAACAACTTGAAGGCACACAACACAGCAGCCTATTGAGGGCTCGTTCCCACTCGCATTTAAACGGGTTTGCAAGTCACATTGACACCAGGTCGCTGAATCAATTCAGGCCGATGCATAGTTCCCACTATGGAAGCAAATTATTTCCTTATTCCATAGATTCATGTCTTTTTTGACATGATTGTCGTTCCCACTAGATTTGTGTTGTAAGTTCAGTATCAGTTGCAAGGAAGGAGGGGAAAGGTGGGCTGGGGGGAACCAGGCAACCCCCCCCATGGAGGACTGTCCAGGAAAAAAATATATATGGAGGACGTCCCCAAATCAAAGTTAGGAATGTCTATGCATGCCTCTTGGTCCTGCTAAAAATGGAGGACATTTCCGAATCAAAGCCCAAAGCTCTCCTAGAAATGTCAGTGCATGGTTCTTAGTCCTGCTCAAAATGGAGGATCTTCCAGAGGATTTTATAGATGCTGGAATCCGTGGAGAAAAAAATCCATGGATATGGAGGGCTGACAGTATTGGTTTCTCTTTCTCAGTGTCTTTCTTAAACTGCCTTTAACTTTATTGGTAGAGTAATTACATTTCAAATGATGTAAGCTGCCTTTCCCAGACAGAAAAATCATCGTCGTCATTACCACCATCATTGGGACATAAACAACTTCTAGCGTATTAATTTTTTTATTTATTTAAAAAAGGTTTCTATGCACTTTTGGAACACACTGTCAAGGCACTCTATCCCAAGAATGGCACTCTATCCCAAGAATGGCTAATATAAGGTTTTTGACTCACCTCACTGATGAATCAAAGGGCTAAGGAAGCAGACCATCTAATATACAAGCTAAATTTGATGGCAAGGATTGACCACCCACATGTGTTTATTTCTCAGTTGTGTACTGCAGTGCAGTTAGCACAAAACTGTCTTGCCTATTTCAGTTAAAGGTGGGATTGCAGAGAATCTTTGTTCAATTTACTTTTGTGCTCAGTTCAGGGGGCTGGTTTGGCATAGGAAGCCCTAAATCAAGCCCTAATGTGAAGCATATGGCCCATTTGCAGCTCCAGACAGACCCGTTACAACACCCCCGAATGTCCGAGAATTTTGCCCCCAAAGAGAGAAAAACCATTGCCTGATTCTTCCTAAAGTAACCTAAAAAAGGGAAAATATGTGAGAAAAAAAAGTGCAAGTGGCATTACTTCTGGTTTGATGGAAATAGGCCAACTCAAAAAGCTGGGGGGTTTTAGTGATGAAAATTGGTGTCCCCTTCTCATCTCAGTTCCCCAACTTTGCCCTAAATGATCTAGATCAGAGCTTCAGGGTAATATTTTAAAAGTAATTCCATTAGTCATAATTTGTTGTTTGAGCAAGTAATGTTTTTGTCTACTAATGGAAGAACGCTAGTGAAGGGGCCATCTTTGCTGTCATAAGAATTGCTCCATGTTATTGTGAGCCCTTGCCTTAAGACCTTATCACACGGGGGAAATCCTGTGCAGAAACGGGATTTGAAAGCTGGGGAAAACCCACAAATGTGGGTTGATTTTCACACACATTGCTGTTAAAGTATGGTTAACCTGAACGAAAGGTAGTCAAAAGCCACTCCTTTTTACTTTTGGGATTTTCTGAAAGTAAAAAGAAGCGGCTTTTGACTACTTTCCATTTGGGTTAACCACACTTTAACAGCTACGTCATCTGAAAATCTACTCGATTTTGTGGGTTTCCCCCCCCCCCTATTTAAAGCCCCGTTTCTGCACGGGATTTCCCCCATGTGATTAAGTCCTTAGTGTAAAATGGGTGGCCAACTGCAAGGGTCATGAGGGCCAGTTTTCTTCCCTATGTCCCCTTCCCCTCCCATGTACCACACTGGTGTATCTGGGTCTACTAGAAGTGGCCTCACATCAGATCCAGTCCCCATGTTTGAATGGGGTGAATAAGGGTGAGGGGGGGATTCTGGAGTAGGTGGGAAGGCAAACCATCACATCTGCAGGCAGTTTGGGGTGGTTTCATGTAGTCTGGGGATGGGAAACAGTAAATGTTGTGCTAAATTTTTAAACCTGTTTTGCCAGAGGGCTTCAGGGGTACATAAGTTACATTCAATGGCTGTATCTTTCTCCACCATTTGGTGTAAAATGTGGCTGTGAAGGGAGGTCTCTTTTGCTTTTCATTGGAGATTTTCAGACCTGGAAACAAAGCTGGAAGTAAAAGGCATACTCCCAGCAAAGTCGCACGATTGCGCTGAAGATTTTCAGAAACCTTGTGTTCATCCAGGACTTCTCCCATGAAATTCCAGGAAATCTCCAGCAACAAACCATTCAAGTGGAAGTCCCGGGAATGGTTTGTTGCTGGAGCATTCCTGGTTCTCCCTGGGATAAGTCTTGGATAAGTGTGACATCATCTGAAAATCTTCAGTGCGATTGTGCAGTTATCCTGGAAGTATGTCTTTTTCTTCCCCGATTTTACCGTCTGATAATCTCCATTGTTAAACCATGATCCTACACCTCTCTCTCTCTCTCTCTCTCTCTCTCTCTCTCTCTCTCTGTGGTATGCCTTCAAGTCATTTCTGACTTATGGTGACCCTAAGGCAAACTTACCCTGGGGTTTTCTTGGCAAGATTTGTTCAGAGGAGTTTTGCCATAGCCTGCGCAACTGCTTCTCCTGAAATAAAGGTCACTGCTCAGGAAACGATGTGTTAGCAGCTACAGGAAATGTGGCTGGCAGCTGCCCATAAATCCTGGAAGGACTTTAGTAGAAGTGAGGTAGTGTTGTTGGACTGAAGACCACTTTTCTGATTGGCAGCATGCTTGAGGTTAGCGAATTGCCGCACTCTTTCTTTGTATGTTTTTTTTATAAAGTTAAAATTTAAAATTAGCTGTACATGTGTAAATTGGTTGAAAGTTAGCTGAAATCAACTCAGATTAATTCTTCATTAAATACTATTAAATTCATTAAAACCATTAACACATTAAATACATTTAATGAATACTGTACATCCACTCATTCCTAACAAACAATATTCACCCAACTCACACTTGAGTGAATATTACTGAATTTATGTTAAATTAATGTAATGTTGACCATGATAATAACTAAATGGTAAGAACTAAAAAGAACTAAATTGACTGTGGTATTGACTTTGCCCTATCACAAGAAAAAGAACAAGAACAAATAAAAATAAATAAAAAGACATTGAATGTAATATACAGAAGAGTTATAAAACAAGAGATGAAAACATGAATGACACATGGACTGACACATGGAACCATATGAAGATGAAACTCAAATCCCAAAAACAAGGTGGAAGCTGCAATAAGAGTAATTGGGAAAAATAAATAATTAGGAAAAGATGATATTCCAATCGAACTGCTACAATCCATACAGATAGAACCAACTCCAGTGCTAACTAATATATGTATCAACAAATATGGAAAACAAAATGGTGACCAACAGTCTGGAAATTATCAATATACATCTTCATCCACAAAAGGGAGATACAAAAGATTGCAGCAACTATAGGACTATATCATTAATCTCCCACACAAGCAAAATTATGCTCAAAATTCTACAACATATACTCCAACCAAACACACAGAGAGAAATCCCAGAGGTGCAAGATGAGTTCAGGAAAGGAAGAGGCACTAGGGACCACATTGCAAACATACAATGGCTAATGGAACACACAAATTTCCAGAAAAGATCAGCATGTGCTTTGCATACTCTTTTTGCATAGACCATGAAAAGCTATGGATGGCTCCCAAGATCATGGGAGTGCCACCACATCTGAAGGTCTTGATGAAAAATTTGTACTTAGGACAAGAGGCTATTGTTAGAAAAGAATTTGGAGAAACAGAATGGTTCCCAACTGCCAAAGGGATCAGACAAGGCTGCATTCTATCACCCTATTTATTCACCTTGTATGTAGAAAATTTCATATGAAGAGCAGGTTTAGACTCAGAAGGAGGAGGAGTGAAGAACACCAAAAAGATATGTGGTCAACACCATACTATAGCGGAAAACATCACAAACTTGGAACAATTCCTAAGGAAGGTAAAAAAAGAAAGCGCAAAGGCAGGCTTACTGATGACCATAAAGAAAAAAAATGACCACAGAGGAACTACACAAACTCAACCTAGACAATAAGGAAATCAAAATAGTTAAAGAGTTCAGATCAGACATCGATCAGAAATGAGACTGCAGCCAAGAAATCAGAAGACTAGGAATGGGAAGGGCCGCTATGAAAGAACAATACAACTAAACACTAAAGTTAGAATCATTCAAGCCATCATTTTCCCCATCGCCATGTACAGAAATGAGAGCTGGAGAGTGCAGACAGTGAATAGGAAGAGTATCAACTCACTTGAGGTGTGGCACTGAAGAAGAGTGTTGAGCATACTGTGGACAACCAAAAAGACAAACAAATGTGTCTTTGAGCTGATAAAGCCTGAAATCTCCCTGGAAGCCAAGATGATCAAATTGAGGTTGTCATGCATTAGCCATATCATGAGAAGACTCATTAGAAAAGACAATAATGTTAGGAAAGGTAGAAAGAGAGGAAGATTGCACGCTAAGGCTTGTTTTAACTTTGTATGTTTTAAAATGTTGTAACCCGCCCCGATTGCAGAGCAGAGGGGCGGGCTAGAAATAAAAATTTATTATTATTATTATTATTATTATTATTATTATGGACCTGAAATTTCAGAACTAAAGCAAAGCAATGGAGGACAGGAGGTCTTGGAGATGTCTCATCCACAGGGTTGCCATAAATCAGGGTTGAGGCGTGGGTAGTTAAAAACAACAAAAATTGGTTTCCAGCCAAAATAGGTGCTATAAATAATTAGATATATGCTATGCATTATTATATCCTAGTAAAAGCTAGAATAGCGGTTTCAGTAAAGCACACACACTACTACCAAAGCCTTACACGATTCCTACAAAGAAGAAAATAAATATTTACTGAAGAAAGATATTAAATTCCCATAATGTACAGTGGGGAGTTCCCTGAATCTGAAAAACATAGTATAAGTGCATGTGTGCAAACACACACTATAAGCAAAAACTAGCAGCAAATTATTTACTGTTTTCTCCAAATCATGCTTAAGTATGTTATGAAAAGATTATAGATGAACTAAGGGCAAAGGAATCCTAAATTAGTTCATGAATTCAGCTGAACCGCTCTCTCTGCAGGTCTGTGGCTCTGCAATGCCATTGCCAGATGTATATACTGTGCATTTGTTTTAAGAACATAAGTGGGATTCAGCAACAAACAGGGTCAGTGGTTGCTAAAATCAGTGAGCACATTTCTATAAAGCATTGGATAGGCTGTGATAATTACACCTAGCATAAGTGAGTCTGAAGCAGAACAATTTCATGAGTTCTCTCAAAGGAATCTTTCAAGGACTACAACTAAAATCTAAGCCTTTTAATTGTGTTACTATGTATTGTACAATATATATCTGTCAAGCATATTCCTCTAGGCATACCTGATATGGCTACATTTGTACAAATGCATAACAACAGAAAACAGTTGTTGAAACACAAGACCATTTCTAAAGCAGGATATATATGAATGATAGGAAATGTCAGATGAGCAAAGAAATAGGGAAATAAGAGCTGACAGATCAGGGGTGAGATATGAGGAAATATATCAGTCCTTAGTTGTGACACAATTATGACTGTGCTTTAGGACTTCCCATTTCAAAACCTGTGAGACCTAACACTGAAAGATATATAGATGAGTGTTATTTTACTTTTGTAACAGGTTAAAGAATGCTCAGACTGATAGCTTCTAGTATCACCAATGGTAATTGTGCAGCTCTTCCATCTTTCCTTGCTTAATTAATTTTGTAATAGATTTTTTGGGGGACGAATTGATGGAATGTCACAATGACAAGATAAAAACTGTCTGGACACATGCACAGCTATGACATTCTGTGTATGAAGCAAGGCCATTTCAAGATGAAACCCCTGTCTAGAAGCACCCCAATTTACTAGAATATTGTGAGGATTACACATGAATCCTAACTCAGAAGCAACAGTTCATTTATCCTGCACAATACTGTCTACGATATCTGTGTTACTCGCTTGGGTAGTTTACCAAACCATTGGCAGTGTCCAGAAATGTTGAAACATAAAATATAAAGCAGAAAAGGATATAATTGTAACATCTGAGATAATTTTATATAAATCTCAAGTGGAAACACTTACACACAATATGTGGAATCCACATTTCTGAACTATTGTATTGCTTCCATTCATACTGGCTTAGAAGCATCTTTTTCAGACTGCTGCAAACAAGGTATGGGATGGGATACCTGCATCACATGTATTATTATATCAGTGCTGGGTGCATATTACCTTCTGAGGCATTTTCTTAGACAACTTGGGACCAAGCTATATGAAAGACCATTTCCCCCCTGTGTGATTCATTAAATTATTATATCTGCAAACAAGGTATGGGATGGGATACCTGCATCACATGTATTATTATATCAGTGCTGGGTGCTTATTACCTTCTGAGGCATTTTCTTAGACAACTTGGGACCAAGCTATATGAAAGACCATTTTCCCCCTGTGTGATTCATTAAATTATTAAAACCTTTGGAGAAGGCCTTGTAACAAGCTGCAAATTATTATCCCTATAATAATAAAGTGTTGGAATGCTTCACCCCAAATTGTATAATAGACACTAGCAGGCCTATTTTGGCATATATTACAAATGTATCTTTTCTTTCTGGCTTTGCCTGATCACTAAATGCTAAATTAATTTTTAACCAGACCATTGATGTAGGAGACTAGCATTTTTTGCATCCAACTGGAGCTCTGGTGAGCAGACTAATGAAAGCATACTAATTTTTGGAGCTTGCTAAGGATTAACAGGGAAAAATAATTCTTAAAGCTCATGTCCAAGCTCTAATTGACCAATATGAGTTTGATTTTGTGACATACGAAAATATATTTCACAAAGGAAACTGTTTTTCCTTAGGATGACCAAACCCTGGGCAATTCTCAGTTTATTTTCTTTTGAAAAACTAGTTTAATTTCCTGCAAGCCAGTTAATTTTTTTACATAGTGACGCAGTTCAGAAGAATCAGAACTCCTGAATGGCTGTAATAAAACTACAGCTTAAGGTGTACTTCATTTTACCAAAAAGACATGTACAATCTCTGTCATGCATAATCAGAACCATGCAGTGATATAAATAGCTCCAGATTCCTCAGAGAAAATATTTGAAGTCAATATAACAATACACATTCTCTCATAATATTGTATAACTCTTACCATCCTGTTCTTCAAGTATGCAAGTTACTGATTCAAAAGACTTGTTTTTCTCCCTGCTCATATTTGCACTGTAAGAAAAAGGAATACTGAAAACAAATATCCATCTAATTATAAAACTAACAGCTAAATCCCAATCTCATATTGGGATATTTTTTTCAATTGTTCTTTGCTTTCCCCAGTCACTTTCCATTATGCAAATTCCCTCTGCTATATACCATGTCTATAACACCATAAGCATTAATATCAAGCTAGTTTCATTTGAACTTATCACTGTTCCTAAGCTGCATTTAAAATGAGTTTACTTATTAGTTAAAGACCATCAAGAGAAATTATTCGGCCTGGTGTTCAAAGACTGAATATGTGTCCATGGAAAAGAACTATGGGCACAAGTGGAGCTTTGAGAGCAGCATTCTTTAGGGAGATTATCAGATGTAGGGGGAGAGAATTGGTGGGGGGAGGAAGGCATACTCCCAGCAAAGTAGTGCAATCACGCTGAAGATTTTCAGAGGATGTCGCACTTATCCAGGACTTAACCCATGAAGAACCAGCAGTGCTCCAGCAACAAACCATTCACAAGACTTCCCCGTGAATGGTTTGTTGCTGGAGCATTGCTGGTTCTTCATGGGTTAAGTCCTGGATAAGCGTGATGTGTCTGAAAATCTTCAGCAGGATAGCGCTACTTTGCCAGGAGTATGCCTTTTACCCCTAGCTTTTCCCCTGTTTGATAATCTGATAAACTCAAAATGGTGTTCCCTGAACTGATGCAATTTCCTGACCCGTTGACTGCTGGTCCCCAGATATTTTTCAGGAAACAAATATCTGTAACTAATGGGCACTAATTTAGTGCTGGTCCTTGGCACATTGAGAAAAATATTTGTTGATCACCCTCATACTTTAGGGCAGTTTCCAAATAGGCTTGTCATTTAAAAAACTGAGCATTGTCTAGTCTTTTCAACAAAGGGAGTAAGAGCATATTACATGCAAAGAAGTTAAGTGTGTATAGTAGTTCATCCACATTCACTGGGGTTAGGAATGCTGGACCCCTGTGAAAGTGGGAGAAAACACAAATAAAATAACATGATTTTTTTTTAAATCTGAGAGAATATCTCCCTAGGAATCTCTAAGTTCTCCAGTGCAACTCTATGGTCACTGGATGTTGACCATGGAAATGTACCGAAGGATCTACAAATGTTTAGAGAAATATTTCCTCAAGGAACGTTTAGGCCCTCCAGTGCAAAGTCTGGCAAAAGTTGGTCATAAAGCCACAGTGGAGGATCTAAAGATTCCTAGAGAGAACATGTTAATCAGATTTGTGAATACAGTCGGTCCTTTGTATCTGTGGATCCTTTGTCCACAGATTCAAGCATCCATGGCTTGAAAATATTCAAAAAAAGTATAAATTCAAAATGGCAAACCTTGATTTTGCCATTTTATATAAGAGATACAATTTTATTATGACAAAATATTTAATGGAACCTGAGCATCCATGGATTTTGGTATCCACAGGGGGTCCTGGAACCAAAACCCAGAGGATAATAAGGGTCCAGTGTAATCAAATCTGCACAAGTCAAATCCTCAAACATGGAAGGCTGACTGTATATGAAAGAGGATTTTCTTTGCTGCATTTTCCAGAAAGAAAATTTACATTTAAAACTGAACACTGACTTCTCTCTTCAACAGTGGGTTGTTCTCAGGGGAAAACAGCAAGGAAAATCTCCCTTGTATGTATGTACAGTCAGCTCTTTGTATCTTCAGGGTTCTGTTCTGGACCCCTGTGGATGCCAAATATTGCAGGGCCTCAAGTCCAGTTCTCCTCAATGGTGATGATGTGACATGCATGTAGCTGTGTTGGTGCAGGCATTTTCACACACCGTTGCTGAGAAAAACAGGGTGAGGCTTTCTGCAGATGCTCCAATCTGCGAATGGCAAGCCTGCAGATAAAAAGGGTTGACTGTATGTATATGTATGTATGTGCCTTCAAGTCGCTAGTCAATTTATGGCAACCCCATGAATTTCTTAGGGTTTTCTTAGCTAGGTAATACTCAGAGGTGGCTTTGCCAGTTCTTTCTTCTGATATATACCCTACAGTACCAGGTATTTGTTGGTGGTCTCCCATCCAAGGACTAAACAGAGCTGACCCTGCTTAGCTTCCAAGATCTGGTGCCCATAGGGTAACACATTAATGTCTCTACTTTTGTCCAGTGCTGTGCTCTGGCAGCACACTTTAGTTAATATGTATTCACTTTTATTTATTTTTTTTACATTGTTGACCTAACAGTTTACAGCCCAGTTTATTCATAGGCCAGTTCTAGAAGCAAATGAGCAACTCAGTATTATATAAAGAATTCATATCAGGGTTTTAGATGTATTATTTTTTAAAGAAGCAAGTCTGTACACATCACTAATGATGCCGCACCTTATACTTCAATAAAGATGTAATGAAGTAATGCTTTGACTTCTGTGCTGAGGATCAGGAAAGAAATACAAAAGGAATGGCAGGAAACAGGCTAACCCTTCTGTAAACCAAAACTTGAAATACTATACACTCTACACCAAAGCCTGAACACTGAGCAGATTATGTCATACCTGTGCTACTATTCTCTCTTTAGCATATTGGTTAATACAGGTTTTAGATTTATTTGTTCTCAGAACAAAAATTTAACCCCATTTAAGGTTCCCTAAATCCTTTTCCCATTCTTAAGCTCACTGTTCAATTAGTGTGAAGTAGAAAGATTTGCATTCTGCCATTATAAGTTGAAACTGTACACCTCTCCAGGTAGAAGGTTATATGGCTTACATTAGGCAAATTATTCAACAGATTGATTTGGAACTTGACCGTGTAGGAGAAGTGAAGGCACTCAGTTATGCCTTTGAGGGAGGAGAAGAAATGGCTTATGAGTCTGAATTTTAATAAGTGACTTCCAATTGTTTTCTCCCTATAAAGCAATAGCCCCCAAATGTTTCCCGGCTACTGACCCCTTTCGTCTTGGGTGATGACCCTAGTGTCCTCCATGCATATTTCATGATATTAGATCTACTGTTCTACTGCAAATTCAAAACAACTGCTCCCTTTGCACCTGGTCACCCTGGGAGCAGCAACTAAGCAGCTAACTGAACAGCAAGTAAGAAACCTCTCACCCATGCCACCCCTCCAGCAAAGGCCAGTATGGACAAAAGGCCTCTTGGTCACTGCTCAGCCAGCTGATCAGTTGCTGGTCCCAATGTGACTGGGTGCAAAGGAAGAAGCTTCTTCCTGGCATGGAAGGACTCTCAATTCTTCTTTGTTGGAGTGGAGATGGGCACAGCTGGTGTGTGTTTTGGGAGTTCACAGAGGTCACATGCCCTAGACTGAAGACTGGCATGGATGAGGAAAGGGAAAAATTTTAACTATAGGAGCTGCTTCAAGGTGAAGGACTCTTTCCAAGAATCAACCCCAGATATTCCTCCTTCTCCTTCACCAAAGACATGTCTTCCCCACACAGTACCAAGCGTTCCCCTTTCCATACCTACACAAACATTGCTTCTTCTGCTACCTCTTCTCTCAGCCTGTCTGATGAAAGAAAACAGGACCAGAAGAGCAGCTCCAACCTGCCAGCCATGTCCCAGCAAAGCAGGGTCCTGAATTTCAAATCTATTTTTTGCTGACGCTTCTCTCCCACTGCCACACACTCTAACTCCTTGGTCTAGCCCAGGGGTCCCCAAACTATGGCCCGCAGGCCAGACTTTGACTTCCAAAAATGGCATCTGGAGTTGTGCGCATGCACCCAGCATTGCACGCGCATGCGCATGACTCCAGGCACCATTTTGGAAGCCAAAATGGCGTCCGGCATTGTGCACGCATACGCACTACTCAGGTGCCATTTTGGCTTCCAAAATGGCGCCCAGAGTTGTGCACATGCATGCACACACATGCGCACGTGCATGCGTGCGCACCTCAGGCCCCCCGGAAGATCTGAGGGCCAGCGAACCGGCCCCAAGATCAAAAAGTCCGGGAACCCCTGGTCCATGCAGTCAGTCTGTCCCAAAATGGTGCCATTCTGAGCCATAGAAGTGATGTCCTGCACCCAAACCTTGCAACAGTTTCTCAGCTGTCACCACCACCACCAGTGAACGATGCAGCTAAGGGAGTTAGCTAGTGTGGGCAGGCAAACAGTGGGAGACACCACCACACAAAATGATCAGTGAGGCTGCATGGAGTATTAGGGGACCTGAAAAGAAGTTTCATGCAACCCCCATCCCTTTCATGGTTCTAAAGTCCACTGTTTCCCCTTGTATTTCTTAGATTCCAAGACTGATTGAAGGCCCCTCTGCTGCCCCTTTCCCCTTCATTGCCCCACTGGATCTTTCCATTGTCCCCTGTGTTGGGGGATACAGTCCACTTTAGGACTCACTGTTATAGAGTTTGACAAGACTGGTCATTCTTACTCTCTCCAGTGTTTGCTTAGGTTGGATTTTATTGTTTAGTTACTCCATTCATTGTGCAGTCTTTAAGAAATACTTAAAGGGGGGGGG
>CM034708.1:65344135-65362340 GCA_020142125.1 Phrynosoma platyrhinos
AGACCTAGTATGTGCTATGCCCAACTAATAGTATATGGATGTCTCTACTATTTTTTTAAATCAATTTTAAATCCATTTTGTCCTAGTGAAGCTCATAAAGTCCTTCCACAAACATGTCCAACAGGAGTTAATGTGGCTACTTACCAGGGAAATGGGAGAAAATGCGGAATAAAGAGTAATTGGGTTAGTTATCATAGTGCAACAAAGTTATCAGAGTTTGTGAAGGAATTAAAGCAACAGTATTTCTTTTGTTCTTGAGAAAGTTCTTGAAGCATGGTTTGGTTTGGTTTTTCCAGGAAACTTGCAGTCTGAGCAGGAAGGACACCTCCCTATACTCAGTCTAAAAGCTGCTGTTAATTTGAGTTGTGCACAAGCACATGAACACATTGTGAATTATTCGGCAACAAATGCGTCCCTTTACATAATCGAGATTTATGCTCTTCACTATGGAAAACTTATCATTAAAATCAGTTTTAGCTAAAATACATGAGCAATGCTTTAAAATTATTTATCATTGGTATAGTACTCCACTTTAGTTACATAAATAAGAAAATACTTGACAAATGTTGGAGAAATGACAATGTAAGTGTTTTCTTTCACATGTGGTGGTGCTGTCAAAAAGTCTAAAGATTTTGGTTGGAGGTTTTAAAATGAAATTGAAACAGTAACAAATTAAATTAATTATACCCTTGTCAGCAGTAGGTTTGGGGTTTTTTGCTTATAGAAGAAAACAAGAACCTTATTAGTAAAATACCTGCTGGTATTATATATATTTTTTCGAGCCACTCATATGGTAATTGCTCAGAAATGGAAATGGTTGCAGTGTTTTGTTTTTTTTTACTGTTGGCATAAGAAGTTGTGATTTCTTGCTGTCATGGAAAAACTGATACAACAGGTTCCAAACTCAAGAAACAAATTCTATGGTGATTATTTTGTCATGAGTTGGTTTCCATTAATAACTTTTATTAAAAGAAACAGAGTTAATCTATATCCACCTGTTTCTCACAAGAGTCTTTAATATGACATTTTAACCTGAAGGCTAGAAAAATAAATATATTTATTTGCATTTATTACATGTTTTGTTAAGGAATGCTTACAAACTATCAATTTTGTTTCATTCTGTTGCATTTTTTAAAGTTGTATTTTTTTTTCAATAAAAGTTTTTTAAAAACCTAGCAACAACTATTTTAAACTTCTCAGCAGGAAAATGAAGAAATCACGAATGCTAGATTTTAAAAAAAACCCTAAAAATGAATTGTAAATTAAAAAACAAAAAACAACACTCCACGTCCAGTTGCACCAGGAAGACAAATTTTGATTGGTGAATTTGAGTGCATTGATATAATTAGCTGTCATAGCTTCCCTCTTAGAATTTATCTATTTCTAAGGGACAGTTAGATGTAACATGAAAGTAATTATCAGCTTATAGTACCAATTTAGGGGCAGTGGTAATGCTAGAGATATGGATTAATTCCCCATATTAACCATTGATATAAATAAGAAACAGGTATATAATTTTTAGAAAACACATAATGCAAGCTTTCCAAGCGCCACTGTCTTCTTCATCAGGCAAAAGATGTTTAAAAATCATACAGGAGGAAAAGTGGCACCATCAGAACCACAGACCTACATTTTATATAGATATTGTAGTTCAGTTGCTTTGGAGAGATCCCAAGGGGAGTTACTTTACTGTGGCTAATGAAGCTTAAATTTTACTCTTTTATGTCTCTCTACCCACATGGCCAAGAGAAGTGTGGCCTTGGCCAGCATTAAGATCCCTCCAAACCAACTGAACTGTAGCAGAGACAACAGCTATACAAAATGTAGGCTTGTGACCCCAACATCATCACTCTTTCTTCTTCCTGTGTAATGTTTTTAAACACTTTTGTATGATGAAGAAGCAAGTGGAGCTTCGAAAGCTTGCATTAAGAATTTTGTGCATTTTGGCTGGACAACAAAGGTATCACTCCTTTGGATTTTGTTTTATTTTGCTGTAGGGCCACCATAGCTCCCCCTGGATATGCATTTAATGCAGGATTTGGTAATGAGATAGATGACAGCCAAATAACAATTTCTTAATCCTGACATGGTGGCGGTTTTGTAGAAAGACAGTTTTCAGTGGAGTTGCACTTTTCTGGAGGAAACAGACTTGCCTTTTTAAAAAGACCTCTGTAGGGTGGAGTGCCTCCCATCAGTTTGGCTTATCAATGGTTATAAATATCTAGACTACTTCATTGCTATATATGAACTGAAAATGGTTCAGAAACTCCAGCAAATGCAGAATACAGCAGCTAGAGTTTTGATAGACTGTTTCCTTCCCCCATATCTTGCCAGTGCTGGAATTATTTCACTGACTGCCCACTTGCATTGGGACCTAATTCAAAGTGCTTCTCCTTATCTTTTACACACTAAACAGCTTGGGACCAAAGTATTTCAAGGAGCAGCTCCTGCCATTCCAGCTCCTGTCTGCATTCTAAGGCCACAGGCCAATGCCCTTCTCCAAGTAGGACCTGAAATGAAATTGGTTACATAGGGCTGCATCCTCACTGCAGAAATAATCTAGCTGGACATAACTTTAATTGCCAAGGATCAATGCTATGGAATTCTGGCAATTGTAGTTTTGTGAGACATTTAGCCTTCTCTGTCAGAGAGCTCTGGTGCCATAACAAACTAGGATTCCTAGAATTCCAAAGCATTGGGCCATGGCAGCTAAAGTCATGTCAAACTGGATTATTCCTGCAGTGCAGATGTAGCCATGTGAGAGGTTTTTAGTAAATACAACCAAGCCATGAAATTGGCTGTCCAACAGGGTAGGGTTTGGCACATATTTTGCTATCTTTGGACATTTTTTTATTCTGCAAGTATTTAGAAATCTCTGACTGATGGAGCAATCCTATGCATGTCTACCAAGAAGTAAAGACTACCATCCTATACAGTGGGAGTGTAATTCAGTATAATTTCTTTAATAGCAGAACCACTTTAATTTGATAGAACTTTCATCTGAGTACACATTTGTATTGTTAACTGTACTTTTATCTGTTTGCTATTTTATTGTTGCTTTATTTTTATTTTTTAAAAACCATTCAAAGTTATTACTAAAACGCAGTGTATCAAGTTAGCTAATTGATTAAATAGATAAGAATTTATAGACACCGAAGCAAACTGAGGGCGAATCTACACTGTAGAAATAATGCCATTTAAGTGCTGTAGCTCCATCCTATGGAATCCTGGGATTTGTAGTTTTACAAGGTCTTACCCCTCTCTGGTGTCTCATAAAACTACAAAGAATTCTGTAAGGTGGTGCAATGGCAGTTAAAGTGGTGTCAAACTGCATTAGTTCTATACTGAGTGTAGATGGATCCTAAGAGGAATATTTGTATTTGTACCTGTGAATTTAGGCAGGAAACTAAGTACAGTCAGCCCTCTATCCATGGATTCTGCACCCACAGAATCCAGCATGGCTTGAAAATATCCTCCCCACCCCCACCCAAAGAAATAATCCAAAAAGCAACCTTGATTTTTCCATTTTCTGTAAGTAGCACTATTTTACAGTGCCATTGTATATAATGGGGCCTCAGCATCCACAGATTTTGGTATCCATGGCGGGGGGATCAAATCCCAGTGGATACTAAGGGCCCATTGCATAGAGTATGAGTTTTAAAAGCATAGAAAACTATATTATAAGTACATTGTTAAAATGTCAGTGCTGTTATTGAGTTCACACATTTTTAATAGATTTCAAAGTTCTCCTTCACCTTGATTTCTTGTTAAAGTTAAAGTGCTGTCATATAGACCAATGCTGAATGTAATCAATTTAAAACTAAAAGCTTAAATGTACTGTGAATAGGACTAAATATGTATCTGTTGAAAAATATTACTATAAATAAGCCTAACAGGCATGCTATGAATGGTTTTGTCTTGCTAGATGGAGCTACATTCCAACAGAAAATGGCATAAAATGATGAATAGTATGGCCTAAAATGGAAATATGTTTTGCTTTTAAGAGTACTTTTCTCATTACACCATGTACGGTTATACAGTAATAGACTGTATTTCATAGTTTGGCTTGGTAGTAGAAAGAAGGAAAACTTTAATGATTTTGCTCCACTGTTAGTCAAGGTCAGACAGAACTGAGAATCAAACTGAAAAAAAAAACATACTCCTTGTCCTCACAAAGACAAGGTGAATACCAGAGGAGAGGTTCAACATTTCATCAGCTATTTGGTTTGATATAGCATAGTGCTGAGATTATTACAAGAGTGCTCTTCATTCTTTCTGGTTGGCTTGAGTACTTGACCTTATAGGAGGTTCCTCCCCCATCTGCGTACACTAAACTAGCCATTGTAATTTTAGTGAAGTCGGCTTAGTAGCTTAAAAGCACAGTAACAAAATAAAGGACCTGCAATTAAAAACCTCAGAGGATATTTAACCTTTGGCCTTCCAAGAGGAAAGAGAGCAGAGTTGTTAACAGGCACACAAGGGGAAATTAACTATGAGCACTGAGACGCAGGCAGGGTTTGTGTATTCCCGCTGTCTCCCAATTCAACAGTATGATTTCTTGCCATAACAAGTTGTAACTGATCTGAATCTAATTTTGTAAGGCTATATAATTCTAGCTAGAAGATGGCCCTCCCAGGATGGCTCTCTTAAACATTTTGTACCTCCTTCTGTAGCCTGCTCCCTACATATTCTGAAAGATTCACCTTAGCACTGGCTATGATCTCTGACCCATAGACTTGCTGAAGTAGTAAATTTGTTTGGACTCTATCATGCTATTTCCATGGGAGCCCTACTCACTGACATCTAATTTTCTGTTAGGTACTATTTTGTATATCTGGAGCAGCATCAACATATGGTGAGAGTGTCCCTGGTAGAAATAGGACACTCTATGGGCTCATTCCCACTATGGTTAACATTGATTTGCTGATCTTTTTAAATGTGCCTCGTTCCCATTTGAAACAGTTTCAGATGTGACTGTGATCATTTGGACTTGCTTTGAAGTGAGACAAATGCAAAAAAAAAGAAAAAAAAAGCTCTTTTTAGACATTAGTTTTCTGCCGGTCCTTTTGAAAAGAAGTGATTCGCATCAAACTGAAAGGGAGGGATTACTGTGGCAGAGGATTGGCACATCTTCACGGATTTTTGGGGAAATCTGCCACCACCACCCAGAGCTGCCTTTGTGGTGTGACCTATGGGCGCATTACACATACATACACGTGCACACACACACACACACACACACTGAAATTGACAGTATATGTGCTCCATTGTATTTGCAGTTACTTGCAATTACTTGTTGGCAGTGAGCCAGGCAAACGGACCGACTGTGACTCAGCAAGACAAGTAATTGCAAAAAAATGGAGCAGATATACTGTCAATTTTTTAAAAAATTACATGCATCCTGGGGAAGAGTCTTCCATGACAGACATGGATGCATGCTTCCCAGGGGAGAGTCCTCCATGATACCCATGGATGCATGCAACCCATGGGAGAGTCCTCCATGACAGCCATAGATGCATGCATCCCAGGGGTGAATTCTCCATGACACCCATGGATGCATGCATCCCAGGGGAGAATCTTCCATGACACCCATGGATGCATGCATCCCAGGGGAGAATTCTGGCCATAGCATGCATGACTCCCTCTCATGTTTTCTTGAATGTGTTGCCGGTTGCACCACCAATGACGCATAGATGATTGACAGGCATTTTGAAGCAGCACAAACTAGTGGGAACGACAATTGTGCCAAAAAAAGAAGTGAATAAAGAAAAGACCAGCTTCCATAGTGGGCACGATGCATCAACTGGAATTGATTCACCGATCCAGAGCGAAAGTGAATCGTAAATTGGGTTAAATGTAAGTGGGAATGAGCCCTAGCAGAAATCTGCCACCTTAGACTGCATATGCACTACAGAAATAGTACAGTTTCACATTACTTTAACATCCATGGCTCAGTGCTATGGAATTTTGGAATTTGAAGTTTTGTGAGCTGTTTAGCCTTCTCTGACAAAGCTTAGGTGCCACAACAAACTACAGATCCTAGGATTCCATAGCAATGAGCCATGGCAGTCAAACTGTATGGTTTCTGCAGTGTAGATGCAGCCTTAGTTAAGTTCTGCTCATAGATCACTGACTAAACAGAACAGGGAGCAATTCATGCCAGCAATGGCAACACCAGGCAATGCAGTGAGCCACATGTGTAAACAGCTGCCCCACATTGCTAGGGAGTGGTCCAGATTTTCCTAAATTTTTATTTTTTTTTAAAAAAAACTAAAAATTACGTTTGTGTGGCCCAACCCGCAATCGTAAGTACATTTTGTCCCCAGTGAACTGTTTCGCTTCATGAAATGTGCACAAACAAGATGTAGGTAGCCAGGGGAGAAAGCAAGGTAGTTCACTCTCCCCAGCACCGGGTGACACCAACCTCAGCTATGCCACTGGCCTTGCCCTATGTTGATAAGGAAACATGCAAGTTGGGGTAGGAAGCTGATGCAAATGGCCCCACATGCAAATTACATGTGTAGAGATACCAAGTCAAAACTTCTGTTTAGAGTATGGATGTCATCTTGTATGAATAGTACAGTTGGTCCTCTGTTTTTGCAGGGGATCCGTTCCAGACCCCCCACACCTGTGAAAACAGAGATTTGCCAATATTCAAGCCCCATAGGCTTCAATGGGGTGCACCCCATTGATTTTAACAGAGGTCACGCTAATACAGAGGGGCAACTGTATTAGCAATAAGCTATGAGCAGTGGGAGTTTTAGATCTGGAGCAGAATCCAATGAAGTATCTCATTATTTCACTTTGTCTTTATATGGTATGAAAAAACAATTAAAAATTGGAAAGAAAATTAAGGATTCCCTATTAGCTGGAAAGCTTAGTGCTAAACATTACCTCTTGTTACAGACACAGAGCTGTGTTTATGAAATAAGAAATATCCCTAGCTATTAAAATAACCAACAGGAACACTATTTCATTTTTTTCATGCTGTGTGTTTTGTGTTGTGTGTAATTAAAAACCTGATGAGAAACAGTGGTTTATGGCCTGTCAAGAAATTCAAGGTTGGCTGATTTTAGATGTCAGGTGGTGATGAAGAGCAGTGAAGAAACTACAGGATAAGAGTCTGGGAAACTGCATGGGTAGGCATATAATAAAACCAAATATAAATTATGGACTTCTTCCTGGAATCTAATAAACCACCAGGACTTAATCTTCACAGTTATACAAACATCTATAGATCCCATTCATTTTTGTGACTAAAGTCTGATGTAAAGTCTCATCAATACACTATATACCAGTCACTGGGCCTGAAGCCAGTAATAATCTCATTAGTGCAACTAAAGAGACATTCAGTGGAAGAATGCTGCAAGATTAATGATAAAGACTTTGCAATGCATGACAGACCAGTATCCAAATGTAACAGTAAGTAAATGAACAATTATTTACAAGTCTATGCTCAATATACATCCTCAGCTTTGCCTTCACTAGGTAAATCTAGCAGAGACTTGTGTTTATCCTTTATTATTAACTTTTGTGATAATGGTTTCAGATGATGTGTAAAAAGTTAAACAAATCTGATAAAAGGAAGACTCTAAGTATTTTGTAATGTTTGGATCAAGTTTATATAAAAGAATGGCATGCCAATATTTTTTGTCAACATTTGATCAATATTTTAAGATGAAGAAGCACTGTAGATCTCCATTCCTGATGCGACTTTCTGAAGAGGAGACATGTTTCAGAGAATAGGCTGCAGGTTTCAAATAGTTGAAATGGAATACATACTTGGAATAATTTTCCATTGTGATTTAGTTATATGTGTTCTTTTTTTGGTGAAGATTTTAAAACTTCAGATGTCACATGCTATTAATCATAGAGACTTGAGTCTCTCCAATAACCAGAAGGAGTCAATAGGATTGGCAGAAAGCCATTATAAATTGCAAAGCGATTAGTGAGGCCTTTGCTTTTTGGTAGACGTACGTAATAGAAATTCTCACATAAGGCTCAACTCAGCGGAACCACAGAACAATAAAAAGTCTATAGCGTTCATGGCCTCTGCACTCTGATTCAGTAATGCAAAGATAAAGTGGAATTCACCAGGACCTGTCAGCTTTGAAACATCTCAGTTCAACTTTATTTTACCAAAGATCAAGTGGACAAGGCTAATCTAGTTTTCTAGACAGTTAAATCTCATTTTCCCAGGCAGCTTTACCCCCTTGATTTGTTTAAATGTACTTTAAGTAAAATATCTTATTCCAAAGTATTTGTGTGTGTGTGTTGTAGTATACGGCAAATACAATTGAAATGAATAGATCAGTGTCACCGTGATCCCAAATAAGCAAACTGCTTAGTAAATGAAAAGACTGGACAGCAACTGCTGATGGTTCGGAGTGAAACATTTTCTTCTTAAAAGTTTGTAACTGTGACACTATTGATTTAACTGCCATGGCTTGATGCTATTGATTTCAGGGGGATTGTAGTTTTGTGAGATATTTAGCCTTCTCTGTCACAGATCTCTGGTGCCACGACAAACTACAATTCCCAGGATCCTGTAGCACTGAGCCATAGAAGTTAAAATAGTATCAAACTGCATTATTTCTGCAGTGCAGATGCAGCCCTAGAGACAGAGCCAAGGATATTACTAGCTTTTTTCTAACACTTTAAAGCAGGGGTAGGCAACCTAAGGCTCGGGGGCCGGATGAGGCCCCCTGAGGCCTTTGGACCGGCCCCAGGCCAGTCCTGCTGCCGCCGCCGCCTGCCATGATGATATTGATTATTGTTGTTATTACTTGTTCTTGGGATTTTCTTGGCAAAATCTCCACAGGGTTTTTTCCATGGCTTTTCTGGGGCTGAGAGAGTGTGCATGCATTTTTTTTAATTTTAATTTTTATTTATTTATTTATTTATTTATGGTGCTTCGGCCCCCCGATTGTCTGAGGGATAGCAACCCGGCCCCCAGCTCAAAAAGGTTGCCTACCCCTACTTTAAAGCAACACACAACTGAGAGTCTGCCATCTGAAAGACAGAAATGAATGAGACTTGAGAATGTACAGCTACATTTATGTTTCATATTAAAAAAATAGGCAAAGATGATTCAAGAAAAGATGCCTTGTTCACTAATTACTTACAGGAGTCACACACCCCCCACACCAGAGGAACTTGTATAAAGTTAAGATGTATACAGAATGTACATTAGGCAGAATGAGGCAGTGACCTCGGGCAGAGGATGGTAGGAGGATGCAGAAAAATAGTACAGGAGAGAGCTATGTCCTTTTGTATATGTAATGGAAAAGGCATCATCTTGCTCTTTGCTCTGACAGCAAAATATTTTTGGATAGTCTGCATGAAAATAACCCAGAGTTTTTCAGTACTGTGTCTTCTAGTGATTAAAGTGATCCTTTTACCTCAGTCTGTCTATCATCTATCTAAAACAGTGGTTCTCAAATAGTGGGGCGGGCCCCCCGGGGGGGCGTGATGCTCCGTAAAGGGGGGCCCGTTACAGCTGGAGAGAGGGAGATTGTCCCAGCGCAGCCCCAGTAGCAGTCTGACGTGCTCTATCCTGATTGGTCAAACCCGCCCATGTGGGGGGGGGGGCGCGAAATGTTTTCTTCTTTCCTGGGGGGGGGTGTGTGTGACAGAAAATAATGGAGAAGCACTGACCTAAAAGGAATCCTTGAAAGAGAGGTTTGATTTGAAATGGACCCTATCTATAGACTTCACATAATTAATGCATCCAATAATTCTGCCCTGAGTTTTAAAAAAGGAGTATGGATGCATTAAATTGCAGTAACGATTCACACAAATATGACCTGTTATAAAAGTTTCTGTTCTAGGCTATATTTGACTGTAAAGAATATTTAAGAAATTTCAAATAAATTCAGTTTAGAGAATCATAGCAGAATGAAAAAAGAAGAAATTAAGTTAGGGAAAATATTAATGCTAAAGGCAAAAGAGCTTGAAGCACCCGACAAAGGGCCTTTATACACTGCCAGAAATAATGCAGCTTGAGGCCACTTTAACTGTCCTGGCTCAGTGCTAGGGAATAATGGGAGCTGCAGCTTATTGTGGCACCAGAGCCTAACTTGGCATAATTCAGAAAAAAACTAGAGTTCCCATGATTCTCTAGCACTGAGCCAAGACAGTTAAAGTGGACTCAAGCTGCATTATTTCTGGCAGTCTGTAAAGGCTCAAAGTGAAACAAAACTCAGTTCAGATTATTCTGTTTGGTTCATTCGGCAATGTGTGATTTCATACTGAAGCATTTTCTTGTTGATTTATATAAAGGTATTTTGTTCCTGTTACATTATGTAAAGAAACCTGTAAGAGTCCTGGCACAAAATTATTCTTGATTCCTAATCAAGTTCAGTCCTTTATATTAGGGAATGTATGTGCTACTCTGTTCCTAACTTGGCATAATTAAACATGGGGCGTTGCAGACCGGCCAAAAGGGCTGGCCTGGGGGTGGAGTTGGGGCAGGGTAGCCACACACCAGTTGCCCCAAGCCTAGCCCGATGCTGTCCTGATGCCACACACCCGTACACACGGCATGCAGCGTCAGGACACCCTCCCGGTGCAGTGCGTAGAAATGCTGCGCCAAAAGGGCGCAGAAGAGCCGCGGCGCTGGCTCTTAGGGTGGCTTTTGCCATTCCTAAAAGGAGCGGCATTTTGCCGCTCTTTTAGGGGTGGCAGAAGGGAGGATCGGGGTTGTGGCATGCGGTTACCACAGCCCCGATCCGCCGCTAGCAAGGGTGGCCCAGAACTGCCCGTCTGCATAGCCTACAGTTTCCATTTCTTCCTATTTGAGAAGTAAAATTTACTTAGTATTTCTCATATTAGAGAGATGAGGTATGTTGGAGTTCTACTCCATTGTTACCTGAATTTCTCATATCATGTTCTTTATTTGGAGTGGTGAACCAAGAGAAGATGTAATGAAGTCTTGCTAATATTATAACTTCTTCTTTCAACCTCCAAAAACATTATTTTAGTTTGCAAACCAAGGACACAACATTTGCCAGACCTAGAGTGACTTTACAGGTAGTCTTCCATTTGAAGGCATCCTCTATATGAGGGTCTATTCAGTCTAAATTCAGTCTAAATGCAAATGGGACATGATCTAGGGGACTCTTCTTCTCACTCTTAGCAGAGTTTCTTTTTCTTTCTCTCTTAGATTTTTCATATACTAATTCCCCAAATCAAGACCAGTACAGCAGAATTTAGAAATGTTACATTTTTTATTACAGCTCCCAAATTCCCCAGAAGCTGGGAGATTCTGGGAACTATAGTCTAAAAAGTAATACTCCCAAGTTTTGACACATACATACCTGGAGTCAAACACACTGAAGGTTTACTAGGCAGTTAGATTATACAGCAGTAAGACTATTGCTGTTAAACAGAAGAGTAGGTGAAGGGCTAGCTTAAATATGGAGCTTATTGCAGTTAATTAAATCACCTTACCTGATCCGGTTTAAATTTTAAATCAGGCAGCATCTAGACCATATTGCAAGGATTTTTCTGCCAAAATTGCCACCCAGGTCCATCCTAGGTCCATTCCTGCTCCCAGGGCCACTCCAGTGGCCATTTTCTCAAGCCTGGACCCAGGTTGGACCCAGGTGGCGATTTCAGCAGCTAAATCCTTGTGATAGGCTTCAGATGCAGCCCAATTTAAAATTTAAGCCAGATCAGGTAAGGTGATTTTAATTAACTGTGAAATAAGCTTGTAAACAAATTCTAGACTCTCTGCCCCCCCCCCCCCCAAAATAATTGCAAATATTGGCAGCAAGCCTCAAGGCTTCCTACCCTTGGAGGGATTCCTAGACTTGAGGAGCCCTCTCACTTCCAAAGCCCACTGTCAGCATCTCTAGTACTAGATTCAATGTAGTATTGCACACTACAGGCAGTTTTTAGTCATTTAAAATTAATCTTTCTAAAAACATAAAATATAACATAAAACCCACAGACACAAATCCTCAGGGTCCCCTTAGCATCCATGCTAATCTTCAAGTATTTTTTCAAGAATCAGTTTCCAAATTTCACAGTTTTTGTGCTATGGGCAAGATGGACAGAGACACTACACTCTCCTTTATCACAATAGATGTCTAAATTGGCATACATATAAATAACCACACTTGTTGGTTAACCAGATCTGTTTTCTTTTGTTTTCTTTATTCATTATGTGATGCTCCCTTCTTTTCTCTTTTTGCATACATGCATAAGTGTCTATATTTGGGACCCACTGCCAACCTCTTAGTGGCTGTTTGCCTTTCTTTCCCAATGCATGAGCAGTAACAAAAGCAAGGAGAAGGTTCCCTATCCTTTCATTCTGAGCAGTAATGCAGTCTCAGAGAGTGGAATCAGAGAGCAGGGGAGAGCTGAATCAAGTCATCTGGATGCTTGAGGCAAAATAGTATTCTCACCTCTACATAGAAACCAACTATGTGGGTAGTTAAATGTTAGATGAACTCCTGCAATAGGTTAGCAACTTCAGTGAAGGCAACAGCCTTGCTTTTTATCTAATTGTATCATCCAACACATCATTTCCATCCCATCCTGGCCCTGGGGGGAAAGCAAGTGATTTTGCAGTGGTGACATGGAAACAGCTGGGACCATTCAGGAAGGAGTCCCCATTGAGGACATCTTGCCCAAAGTCCTTTTAAAATATGATCTCAACCCTGTGTGACTGTGCACTCAATCTTGGGGTTTTTCCTCTTCAAGTTTCAATTTTAGCAAGCTCCTTTGGCATCAACACAACTGGAGGAAAAAAAATCTGCAATCATGAAAGATTTTAAGAGAAAGTTGTTAAAAGTAGGACTTGCCTCAGATTATTCTATCACTGTCCAAGGTCTGAATAATCTGTAAGGTGGAAAACAATGATGGATCACTTCAATATGTAGTACCAACTTCTGTGCCCAGTTTTGCAGGTTTATGTGTGTAAGGGCCAGCTCACAGAACAAATATATATTTGCTTTTGCTTACTCCAGACTAGGCAGATTCTTGAATGCTTGTGGCAAACAGTCTTTATGAATCAGCTATCAGCATGAACAATGAGTTGTATAGAAATGTCAGCCAATCATATACTTTCAGTTTCTAGCATCTTTCACTCATAGCACATGGTTGAAATCAGATCCACATTTTTTCCACACATATTTCTAGTGAAAAGAACTTTCACAACAGTAATGTGAATCCATTATGTGGATGTGATCCATCAAAACCCATCTGCTTTAGGAAAAGCTGCCTACCTTTTTGTGGATCTATATGCTTTTTTTGGGGGGGGGGGAGGAATTAAGGTGTAAATACATTTCTGTTATGAAATAAATACAGTCACACCACAGATCTCTAGAGGTAGATATCTTCTTTTCCAAGATCTTTATTTCTAAGAACATTCTGTGCTGTTCTAGAAAAAAACTTCCCTTGTCAAAGTATTTACTGATATGTCTTTAGAGCATTAAAAAATGACACTGGCCAACATAACAGGATTGTGTTGACTGACAGCTATGTTCAACATAACCTTGGCTATATCCAGCTAGAGTTTGTATTAATAATAAAGCCCTCTATGGTTTCAACACTTAGCAACCATTTTCCTTTAGTAGAAAAAGAGGAACATGACATAAATGTGATATCCTTTTCACACATAATTCCTTTTTTATGTCTATGAAAGCAACATCATTCATTCACAACTGGAAAGCCATTACACCCTCTGTTGAAATGTGCCAAGGGGTTCATATGAATATATTTAATGTTGTGCCTTCCAAGAGACAAGTTCCTAATAACAACAAAAGTCTAAATGGACACATTTGAAAGCAATCAAACTTTAATCATTCCCATTCAAAGTGCACTCATTGTATTAGTTCTCTTTCAGTGCGTTTTATTCTTAAGTTGTTAAAAATGGAGAGATACTATCTGGTAATGAAATATAATCATGAAGCAATAAAAACGTACTGACTGACATTGGACCCTGGAATGCCAAACAAGCCACATCATTCATACAGTACACTTTGAGCTATTTACTTTGCCTTAGTTACATTTAAGTCAACAGAAATGCACTGGAGGAAGTAGTGTGGGTCTTGATACAGTTTTGGATGCAAATTTCAGTTTGGATCTGGGGCTCAAAGTCTTCTTTTGAAGATTAAATTTCTTTTAGAGATGGGACTGGAGACATTTTATAATATTTATTTCATACTGTTTCTTGCAAAGATAAAAAATTAAAAAACCTCAAGATTGTTATAAAGATAAGTATCATAATAACCCCTTAAGAAATCAGTTTTATACTGTAATATTCTTTAGATGGAAATTAAAATCCATTTTGCTATTTTTAAACAGCAGTGTCTGCTGAGAAAGGTCTTCAAAATATTTCTGCAAACCATTGGGGAGCTAGCCTTTGGTTTAATCCAAGCCATATGTCTGCAGTAAACAAACAGCTGACTTTTTAATAGACATTTTACAATATGTGTATTGACAGGAGGACATTCTATGTATTTCGGTAGAAGAATTAATGCTTCATTTTCACTGTTAAAGCAACACAGTTCCAACATTTCCTCTCTAAGGACTAGATTTTAATTCCCAGTGAGCTCAACACAAAAGCAAACTTACTGCGTAAGGCTCCTGTAACTGCCAGGTTTTATACATTTAAGCATAATCCTGCTATTCTTGGAAGGAATTCAAATCACATACTTCTTTTGTCTCTTTTTGTTTTGTGCCATTTTCCTGTTACTGGATTGTTGGGATCTTAACTGGCATTTCTTCACCTTGTATTTGTGAATGGTGTTTGTGAAACAACTAAATGGTCTAGCCCAGCAACTCCATGGCCTGCATGAGATCCTCAGCCACTTCCCATGTTTACTTTCTGTGAAACGCTGCACACCTTCCCCACATCTAAGCTGATTTGTGATTTTTGTTAAGTGGGCATAAAGATCACAGGAAGAGAGAATCTTTTGGTCTGTGTTTCCTGAGGAGGCAAAGGAGGGAATTTATTTATTTATTTATTTACTACCTGCCTCTCCCTAAGGCTTGAGGCAAGGTGCAACATAGATTAAAACATGAAACTATTTCAACACATAGGTTAAACACCCATAAACATAGGAAATATTAAAATATTGTTTAAAATGTTATATAAAAATGTTGTGAATGTGTTTGTGTTTCTGACTGGACATCAATATGATTTTTTTAAAAAATCACAATACTTGTGAGGGAGAAAACCTCCTCCAATAGACTAGCCAAAGTGACTTGGAATCCTCCTGCCTGGATGATTCTTTCTCCTCCTCAAGGTGTTTGCTCAAGATGCGCAAATGCCAGTGATGTTAAGTTATCACCAAACATGCCTGTAAGGTAGGAGGAGGTAACACCTGTCGTTGCATGCACATTTATGGCTCCTTGGTGACTACACTGGCATCTCATTTCTGTTTATTTTATAGCCATATTTTACTATTTTAGGGTTGAAACTGTTATCCCAAAAGGTGGGGGACTTAGGGGTCACACCAACTGTGTCAGCATTTTCTTAAATGTTGGGGGAATTGCTTATCTCAAGGAAGCCTGTGAGAGGTTGAGTAACCTAAGGGGCTGTTTTCACCTATGTATACCAGTACTAACTTCAGGCAGATTCCAACTTTTGTAAATAAAGAAGTTTTTATTTAGAAATATGCAAGAGTGCAACCAAACATATGATAGTAACTCAAGCAGAAACACCAGACAAGGCTAATCAAAATAGATGCATGGAAATTGATACCAGAGTCCTAAAGGACTCGGGGCTGAGGCATTTGCCTGCCCCCACCACCATCGGTCCTTGGAGGAGTCGGGGCTGTGGCAGTTGTCCGCCCCCACCACCATCGGTCCTCAGAGGACTCCAGCCTGAGGCACTTGCCTGCCCCGACCACCATCGGTCCTTGGAGGAATCGGGGCTGAGGCAGTTGCCCGCCCCCACCACCGTCAGTCTTCGGAGGACTCAGGGCTGTGGCAGTTGCCTGCCCTGAGTTTATATTTTGTACATTGTATTCATTTTATTGTGTAATCCCGCCTCGATCCGTAGGGAGAGGCAGAAAATATAAATAAAACATTATTATTATTATTATTATTATTATTATTATTATTATTATAGCAAAGCAGTTTCATTTATATACTGCTTCATACCATGCTATGGAGTGTCTAAGTGGTTTACAACTGTAAGCTCATTGCCCCCAAACAGCTGGGTACTCATTTTAGCGACCTCGGAAGGATGCAGGCTTGAGTCTAGCCTGAGCTCTGGCTAGTATTGAACTCGCAACCTTGTGGTTTATGAGTGAGTGGCTGCAGTACAGGCATTTAACCACTGTGCCACCAGGGCACCTAGGGGTGTAGAACAGGTGATACTTACCAGTTGTAAAGAGGAATCCATAGAAAGTGGGGTGTGACTCAGGTGGTGTCTCAGGGTGACACAGTGAGTGGAAAAGGCTCTCTTTGCACACATGAGGTTATAACGGGCTGATATTTATATCTGATATCCTAGGCTTGAGGGATACTTAACATCCCCCCATACAAAGTAGAAAGAGTTAGATTGCTTTCTCATGGAATTGACAAAAAGGGTAATTTTGTAAATGGTTTTAACTTCAAACAGTGATTGGATCAAGGACAGCCCCAAGATAGATGGATAAGGAAGCTGACTGGGATCACAGCAGGGAATAGGTAGAATGTATGGTCTTACTTGCCTTAGTGCAATGGGACTTCCTTTGTCTTCAGTGCAAGAGGATATGTGGAAATCCTCAGGGGAAGGAAAGAGCAATCAGAAAACCCAGTTAACCTTTATCTTGGTATTATCTGGGTCCTTCACATGTCTTCAGGTCAATGTGCCCTTCCCATGGGAAAACTCCCTAGTGTTCTAAAGGTCATTGTGACTTAAGAACATGCCTGGCTCCAGATATAAAAATATTGACAACCCCCCCCCCCCATATAGAGCATTCTAACAAAACAAGGCATAAAGAATCTGCATTTGGTTGGAAAAATCAAGGTCCAAAGGAAAGGGGAGGGCTATGCAGGACCACCCAAGGGATGCATATGACTCATGGGTCATACAATTCCTACCCATGCAGGAAAGCATAGAAGACCCAAATGTATGAGTTTTAGATCCTGTTCCCCAACTTTGAAGCTACCCATATCTTTCCTCCACTACCTGTCTCATTATCAAATAAAATAAAATAAAATAAAATATCAGGTGAACAACAGATAACAAACTATGATTTATGTTGATCTAGTCTGCTCAAGTGCCCTATCAAGTTTACTCTCAAAACAGTGAGAGCTTAATTTAATTACCAGTACAGTGGACTGTTGATATCTGCTGGGGTTTGTTTCCAGGACCCTCCCATGGATACCAAAATCCATGCTTAAGTCTCATTAAATATAAAAGTTTTCCCTTATATAAAATGAGTTTCTGCCAGGAAAGGAGAAAGAGAAGGAGGCTTTCCAGGCCAGTTCCTACTAGGAAAGAGGAAGAAAACAGTTTCCAGGCAGCCATTTTGAGTGGGTAAGTTTTAAAATTCTTTTAAAAAACACTTGGGGAGAGTATGACTGTTACTCAGCGGGTGGGGCTTTGTTGAGTCGCATTTGTGAGTCAATAGGGGGTGGGCTAGCCAGTTAGCTCTATACAACTGCTCCCAGAGGCCAGTTTCAGGTCAGTTTCAGCCAGGACAGGGGAAGGAGGAGGAGGGTCTCCAGGCTAGTTCTGAAAGAAAGGAGAAAGAGAAGGAGGCTTTCCAGGCCAGTTCCTGCTAGGAAAGAGGAAGAAAACAGTTTCCAGGCAGCCATTTTGAGTGGGTAAGTTTTAAAATTATTTTTAAAAACACTTGGGGAGGGTGTGACTGTTACTCAGCAGATGGGGCTTTGTTGAGTCGCATTTGCGAGTCAATAGGGGGTGAGCTAGTCAGTTAGCTCTATACAGCTGCTCCCAGAGCAGAATTTTATAACCACTACTAATTGCAGAAAAGTTCCGGTCATCAGCAGACTTTAACACTGGTGTTAGTGAGGGATTTTCTTTGAGGAGGAAAGCTGTATCCTCTTTCAGGTACTAATTAAGACTTAGTATGGACACTGAAGGAACTGCTGCCATCACCTGCAATACCTGTGGGATGTTTGTCTTCTTACCTACAGATGTGGGGAACTACACATGCTCCGAGTGCAAGTTGGTAGTCCTCTTGGAGGGGAAAGTACAGCAGCTGGAGGCACGGGTAGCTACACTTCAGCATATTAG
>CM034708.1:65368286-65396007 GCA_020142125.1 Phrynosoma platyrhinos
ATGGCAAAAGCGCTATGATTGCGCTATCATTCCGGTTGCGCAATTGCAGTTCCCCAAGAAATCGGCATTCAAAAGAACTCGGATCATGCTGCATTGTGACGGGGTTCTGATGGGGTTCTGTGCGACGTTGTGTGAACACACGGAAAAATAAAGCGCATTAGGATGGGATTTAGTGTGGATTCTGTCTGCTTTGGACCCCTTGTGATAACGTCCATACATTGGGATACCAAATTTGGAGACTTCAAAATTAGGACAAAACATGGTAGCCAGATGGGTTACTGGTGCATCTGGAAGTAATCATATTGCACCTATATTAAAATCACTGCACTGGATGCCAGTTAGTTTCTGGGCAAGGTACATAGAGTTGGTTTTTACTAATAGGCCTCATTCCCACTACATTATAAATCAGTTCACTAACCAGTTTGAAGCGGTTTAAATGACCCTAGTTCACACTTGAGCCAAATCGCTGAAGCGGTTTGGCGAGGGGTCCCCTGTGCTAGACCCATTTAACACATGTCTGTTTGATGCTCATTTTTTCTGCGCCTTTTGCAATAATCGATTCAACGCAAGTGTGAACAGGATGCAGATTGGAATTGATTTAAATTTGCCCTTTAAATTTGCTGGCCAGCTGAAGATTTCATGTTTTAAATTGTCAATTGGTTTTAATTATAATGTAGTTTAATAATGTCTTAAGGGAGGGGGGAGGGAAAATGTCTGTTTTAAGCTGTATCTTATTTTATGCTGTAAACCGCCTGGATTGGGTTACCAATGGGCGGTATATAAATAAAATGTATTATTATTATTATTATTATTATTATTATTATTATTATTATTATTAAGAGGGTCCATTTTGAATCAATTCATTAGTCAATGTGAACAACAAGTGGGTTATTTTACAACAAGAAAATGTGATTGGGGCAAATGTAGTATGAACAATGCTCTGCTGTCGAACTGATCCATCAATTCAGATTACAAACTGATTTATTTGTAAGTGGGAATGAGGTCTTAAAGGCCTACATGATTTGGATCCATGCTACCTACAAGATTGTCTTCTTCGATATAACCTGCCCCATACACTCCAGTCTTCTCTGGGACATTTACTTTTGTCAGCCAGGACCAGGCTGGTAACAGAGGACTTTTTCTTCAGCTGCCCCCAAATTGTGGAATGATTTGCTTGAAGAGATTTGACCCTGTATATAATGTATATACAGAAGCATTAAATCTCTTCAGCAAGCCTATCCAGATGGTTTTTAAATTGTGTGTTTTTAAAATGATGAATTGATTTTTAATATGTTTGTGTTTGTAACTGATGTCATGTTCTTTTAATGGGTCATGCATTTTTAATTGGTGTTTATGTTTTTAACTGTTATGTGTTTATTTGTTGCTGTATTTTAATCTGTTGTTCCCTGTCTTGTTCCATAGGGAAAGGCTTTGTATATATATTCTGGAGATGGAAAAAAGAAAAGAAAGAAAGGTTGCAGAATATAGGGAGCCACCTTAAGTACATCTCTCCATCAGAAGTACATGAGCAAAAAGGAAAAAAAAAGTAGTTTTCCAAATGCTTTCCTTTAAACTACTTCATGCATCCATTGTTATCATGCTACAAGTATTTGTTGACACCTCTGCAAATATATTTTTTTGTAAATTTGTGATAGCATTGGGGAAATAAGCCCAGTTATTCTGATAATTTGGGTCCCCTGAGATGTTAGGGAAAGCCATACTATTGATAGAAACAAAAAGAAATGTGATTTCAGTGTGCCAACAGTGTTGTGTTTTGCTTAAAGTAGGATTATTTTACTACTTGGCTTTACTATTTGAAATTCACAGAATCCTGGCTATTGACTGACAAGGGCTGCAGCAGTACTACTGGTTTCCCAATTACAACAATTATCCTCCACCCAGTAGAATCAATAATTTTCTTTCATTCCACCCGAAATAAATGATTTTTTTTCTTTCTATGTCACATGGGATATTGTGCAAAATATATTTTCATAACATCCAACAGGTTTTCTCCTCCCAGTTTGGTGAAGATATTGGCATTTTAGTACTCCTTTTAATCTTATAAATCTGCTACTGATCACAGAATCATGAGGGAATTTGTACAAGAATCTTAAATGGACTTTTTGACATTTGATGTCTTGGGCGCCTGGTACTTTTTGGTTCATATTATATACATAGGCTCACTTCTTAAACAATGAGCTATAATTTGTTGCTTATCCCTGACTTTAAGCAGTTTGAAATAGCTGATAGGCTTGGGGCTTTGTATTCATCACCTTTTTCTATGTAAAACAGGAAGCATTTGTTCAGTGGCATTCATAATACTGAAGAGATTTACTTTGAAGCATGACCTCTCGTTTCATATAAAACCAACTTAAGGAATGTGCAGCTGAAGTCAACGTAAATATATCCCTTTGTCTACAACCGTGGAAATAACTCTTTCATCTGAATTGTATTCCAAAGTCATTTTAGTAGAACTAACATGAAAGAATATGAGTAATTATTAGCTACCGAGATGCCTATTTATCCCTTAGTAGTTTATTGAAGTTTTAGCTCTGGAACCTTTACAATTGAGCTAAAAAGGGCATGACCTTTTTATACCTCTTAAACCAAAATACTTACACTCAAATTGATTTAAAGCTACTGAAAATAATGGATGGGATCAGTATGCTTTCTTGTACCCAGGTATGTAGTTTACAAAGCTGACCAAAGTCATTTTGGTGCCTGAGGCAAGGACAAAATGGCACTGACTGCATTCCCTCTATAGAAACTGCCTGTACTAGCAGCTCACCATTACTTCAACACTGGCAGTGGAAGCCGTCAGACTAGAGTGAATAGCAAGCTGTCTGGAATACACAGCTTTCTCATCAAAATAAAAGAAATCGCCAGGATCCTGAAATGAATAGCTGGGGGACTGACTGTCCTTGCTTTAGCATCTTCTGCCTAAGGCAATTGCTTCACTGGCTAAGTGTCTGATGGTTTATGAATATAGTTGTTTAGCCTACTGAGTGCAACTTTATTCAGAAGATGAACCCAATGATTTCAATATACAGTCGGTCCTCCATATCCATGGATTCTGTATCCATGGATTCAACAACCCACAGCTTGGGAATCTTTTTTTAAAAGAAAAAAACCCCAAAAGCAAAACTTGATTCTGCCATTTTATATAAGGGGCACCATTTTACTATACCACTGTATATAATGGGACTTGATCCATGAATTCTTGATATCTACAGAGAGTCCTGGAACCAAACCTCAGTGGATGCCAAGGGCCCACTGTAATAAGTAAAGGTACAGAGGGTTGCAGCCTTTGTCAAAATTCAAAGCTGCCCCCCTCCAAGTAATTTTAACATAAAGGAAAGGGGGTGGCAGAAGAAGAGTGAAAGTGTTTATGGGAGGGTGGAATGATGGTTTATGGGAGAATGCAGTGCTGTGATTGCAATATTATCACCATGAAAGCAACAATGGGCCTTTACAGACTGCCAGAAATAATGCAGCTTGAGGCCACTTTAACTGTCCTGGCTCAGTGATAAGGAATCATGGGAACTGTAGTTTATTGTGGCACCAGAGCTCTCTGCCAGCGAAGGCTCTATGTCCCAGAAAAAAAATACAATTCCCATGATTCCCTAGCACTGAGCCAGGGCAGTTAAAGTGGACTCAATTTGCATTATTTCTGGCAGTCTGTAAAGGCCCAGTGTTTCTAAACTTCAAAACCAGGTTTAGAGTTGAAAAAAGGAAATATTCCAGTATCTCATATCAGCTGAGCCTAATTCCAAATCAACATGAGCAAAATTTGCCTATACCCCATTTTAATTTAATGACTTGAGGAAAGAGGTTTCCCATTCCCAATTTCAAATCAGCTGCAAAGTTTCAGAAATGTTTCCAACACACTGTTATTTGAAGTACACGGATATACAATATATTCATTCATTCATTCATTCATTCATTCTCTTTATTCTGCAATGCCTATGTGCTCTCAAGATAACTCACAAGTTCATACAAATAAAACAATATAATAAAATTTACAGTTATATTAAACAATTAAAAGAAATGCAAATTAAAAACACAGCAGATTTAAAAGCAGGACCTTAAAATATTTAAGCTATCCAAAAGACCTGGGGAAATAGTGTATTATCTTGCATTAAAATCAGACCACTGAATTTTCTGTAGGCAGTATCTCACAGCTCTGCAGGATCTCTTGATAATCACTGCTTATTTAAGTATCCACATTTTGAACCGAGCTAATGAACAAACTAAGAACCTGTGGAGCACAAGTTAGATCTGATTTGTTTGGCAACCTAATGATTTTATTTTGAACTAACTGAGGTCTCTGTACTGTCCTCAAAGGTACTCCCATATAAAGTACATTATAGTAGTGCATCCTGGATACTTTATCTTTGATATTTATCTTCAAATGTGAGTGAACTGGCTGAAATGCAAATGTTAAATTCGTCTTTGTTGTCATGTTCTCACCTGATTTCAAAACATGCACTATTGCACATGCTATCTAAATAGTTGTCAAGAGAAATTGAGTTTTCCTTTTTGGAGGGGGGATTATCTGGGTAGAAAATTAAGTAAAGTCAAGGGGGCTTACTTCTTAGTAGGTATTACAGGACTGTATTCTTAGGGAGCAATCTTCATCTTGGAGATTCAATTCCATGTAAAGTCCTGCTGGAATTTTGCCAGCAAAGCACAAACATCAGAGGAGCCAGTTCAGCTCTATTTCCTTCTGTAAGGCTTTTATATAAGCAGTGGAAAGGAAGGGAATTAGGGGGGAAGCAGACAGGAATAAGGGGGGAAGCTGCACCGCGGGGCCGAGGTATCCCCACACCTCGGCCCTGCGGCGCAGCTTCGCCACCCCTGAAAGGAACGCTAAATTGGCGCTCCTTTCACAAGTCACCGAAGGTGCACCACAAAAGCTTGTGGCGTACCTTTGGCGACTTTTCCGCTGCAGCATGTGTGAACGCTGCGGCAGGAGGTCCTCCTTGGAGTACCGGCCATGCGGAGGGCCAGCTGCTCCGAGGACGACCTGGGGAAGGGGTTGGGGCGCTGATCATGCGGCTGCCCCTCCTCTTCCCTGCCCCCAAAATGGCCCAATTGGCCGTCTGCTTACGGGGTCAGATGTGCTCAAAGGCATGCCTAAATTTATCTTCATGCTGTAGACTGAGAGGGCTATGGATCCAATGTACAATTCACTGTTGCTTTATGATCTCAGATGGATGGAAGCCATCACTTTAATTGAATTTGAAGAGGCAATTCCAATTCACATTTTGTCAGGACTACAGAAATACAAGTCTGAGCCTTCCTTTGCTATAAGTCTATCTCATATATATCATATACATATTGATAGTTCAGCTGGATTATGGTTGAGATAAGATATTCTTTTACTACAATAGTTATATACCACTTTACATCCTCGCCCCTAGATTATGGAACGGCCTGCCGGATGAGATCCGTCTGCTCACATCCTTAGACAGCTTTAAAAAGGCTGTCAAGACGGATCTCTTCTGGCAGGCCTTCCTAGAATAGATATCCCGGCCTTGGAAATCCTTTTAGGAGAATCCTCCAGGAACCTCTTTAGTTGCTACAAGATACTGCCATTTGCCATTGCTTAATGCTGCCTGCTTAATGTGGTTTGTATAATTGTATAATGTTGTTGGCCATTTGGTCAGTTTTAATCTGTATGGTTTTAATCTTTATTGGATTTAATGCTTTTTTAAGGGGGGAAGATTATTTGGGTTGATTGTACTGTGTTTTTTATACTGTTAGCTGCCCCGATTGTCCTCAGAGGGGCGGGATACAAATTCATTTATTTATTTAAGTTTTTTTTTTAAAAAAAAACTCCACTCAATCCAGTTTACAACAAGCACTTAAACAGATATAAATACTCATAATGTTAGCTGGTCCATTCTAAAGGCATATAGGTCTGTATAAACCCCTGACAGACATTGTTGTTTGTTTGTTTGTTTGTTTGTTTGTTTGTTTGTTTGTTATGTGCCTTCTAGTCACCTCCAAATTATGGCAACCTTATCATAGTTTTTTTTTTTTTGGAGGTAGGGGAGGATTAATTCAGTAGAAGTTTGCCATTGCCTTCTTCTTAGGCTGAGGGTGCTCTGACAGACCAGGCTGAATACCTCACCAAACTACAAATCCCAGAATTCTGTAGGACAGATTCATGTCAGTTAAAGTGGTATCTAACTGCTTAAAATCTGCAGTGTGGATATACCTGAGACAGTGTGACTTGTCCAAGGTCATCCAGTGGGTTTCCATGGCTGACCAGAGATTTGAACTCTGGTCTCCCAGATGGTTGTCCCAGACTAAAACCACTACACAATTCTGACATCATACTGGCCCAGTTTTCCTGTTAAGTGCTCCTCCATAGTAACAGTCATAGAATCTTACTTAATAGTTTTCATGATAACAGAAAACTGACACTGTGAGTAATTTATAGAGATTACCCCAATTATCAAGATTGTCAAGTGACCAGAAGAGGACTAGGAATGGGAAGGGCAGCTATGAAAGAACTGGAAAAGATCCTAAAGAGGAAAGATGTATAACTGAGCACTAAAATTAGAATTGTACAAGCCATTGTATTCCCCATTATCATGTACAGATGAGAGAGCTGGCCAGTGAAGAAAGCGGAAAAGAAGAAAATCAATTCATTTGAGCTGTGGTGCTGGAGAAGAGTGCTGAGGATTCTATGGACAGCCAAAAAGACAAACAAATAGGTCATAGGAAAGATCAAGCCTGAAATATCCCTGGAAATCAAGATGATAATGATTGGACATCATGAGAAGGCATAACTCAGTAGAAAACGCAATGATGCTAAGAAAGGTGGAGGGACGTAGAAAGAGGAAGATCATATTCTAGATACCGTGTTTTCCTGAAAATAAGACATATGCATAAAATAAGCCGCAGTAGGATTTCCAAACATTTGCACAATATAAGCCATACCCCGAAAATAAGACATAGGGCCGATGCAGACAGAGAGGCTTTTCGGGGCCACCCCTGGGAGCACTGGATCCGCTGCTCTCAGGGGCAGCCCAGAGAAGAGCTGTGGCTGTGTCTCAAAGGATTGCAGCCACGATCCTCATCTTTGCTGCCTCCAAAAGGAACGGCCCTTTGAGCCGCTCTTTTGGGGGCGGCAAAGAGCTGGCCTTTGAGCCTCAGCCGCGGCTCTTTTCTGGGCTGCGCCTGGGACAGATGGATCCACTGCTCCCAGGGGCAGCCCAGAAAAGAGCCACAGCTGCAGCTCAAAGGGTTGTGGCCACAATCTTGGTCTTTGCCATCCCCGAAAGGAGCAGCTCAAAAGGCTGATCCTTTTGGGGGTGGCAAAGAGGCGGCCTTTGAGCTGCAGCTGCGGCTCTTTTCTGGGTTGCCCCTAGGAGCAGTGGATCTACCGCTCCCAGGGGCAGTGCAGAAAAGAGCCACGGCTGTGGCTCAAAGGGTCACGAACGCGATCCTCGTCTTTGCCACTGCTGAAAGGAATGGCCCTTTGAGCCGCTTTTTCAGGGGTGGCAAAGAGCCGTCCTTGAGCTGTGGCACCGGCTCTTTTATGCCCTTTTGGTGCAGTGTGTATGCACACTGAACCAAGAGGGCCCCTGACACCATGCAGCATGCAGACAGGCATGCGGCATCAGGGCGGAGTTGGGGGAAATAAGCATCCCCTGAAAATAAGCCATAGTGTATCTTCTTGAGGCCAAATAAATATAAGACAGTGTCTTATTTTTGGAGAAACACGGTAGATAGGCTCTATTAGGGAGGTCATGGTATGAATTTACTGGACCTAAGCAGAGAAGTGGAGGACAGGAAGTCTTGGATATCTCATCCACAGGGTTGCTATGAGTCGGGGTTGACTCAAAGGCAGTTAACTACAACCCAGAGTATGGGTATTTTTGAAGATTATGGAGCTCTATGGAGATGAGACTTATTTCAATCCTTGAATTTAAAGAACTAGGACTGAAAAGACCTCTGCCTCAGATGCTGAAGAAATGCTGCTAGACTAGGTAAATTATTATTCTGATTCTGAGCAGGGGTAGGCAACCTTTCCCCTTTAAGGGCCCAGGGACTTCAGCTCCCAGAAGCCTCAACCATGTTGGCCAATAGTCCCATGTTGGCCAATAGCTCCTGGGATTCTGGGAGCTAAAGTCCCTCAGCCCTTAAAGGGGAAAGGTTGCCTACCCCTGCTGTATAGAATGGCTCTTAGGATCCTTGTCTATATGCAAAAAAGGTTGTCATTTATCATGAGCTGTTTCTGCCCCTGTAATGGAGAAAATTAGAAACATGTGTTTTCCAGTGGTAACTTCTGGATTCTAGGGAAGTAGGGCAATGAATTTCCTGTACAGTTTAGTAAATAATAAAATAATAAAATAAATAATAGTATGAAAATCAAAGGAACTATCTAAGGTTCTGCATCCTAACTCCCCAAATGAGTTCAGCACCTCTGAAAACTACTTTAACGTTTACTTTAAAACCCAGAATCAATTCACTGAGTCACTAACATGAGAGCCACTAACTGCTACAGATACTTTCAGAGCATACTAGCAGTGGTGTCCCTATTCCTGGTGTCACCTGCTGTGTGGGGTGCTGCTGGGAGCCAAAAGGGGACACTCAGCACTCCTTCATCACAGTGGCAAAGGGAGGTCTCCTTGTGAGGAGGCCTTTGTCGCTGCAGCAAAGCCAAGAGAGGGCACTCAGCCCTCTCCTCCATAGTGGCAATGAAGGTCTCTTCATGAGGAGGCGTCTGCCACAGCAGCAAAGCCAGGAGAGGGCCACTCAGCCATCTCCATTGTGATGGCAGAGGTTGCCTTGTGAAGAGGCCTCCACCATCACAATAAAGCCAGGAGAGAGGTGCTCATCCCTTTCCTTCACTATGGTGGCAGAGGTTTCTTTGTCAGAAGGCCTCTGCCACTGCAGTGAAACTGGGAGGGTACAGCAAAAAGGAGGGTCCAGTCATGTATCACCCCTCTTCTGGGGTGTCACCCAGTGAGGGCCACATTCCCCAGACCCCCTAGTGATGTTACAGACATACTAGTGCTGTGCTGAACTTTTAACAGGTTGAATGTTCAACCCAACTGCTGGAGGAGAGGGTATATGGGGCAAAAGAGAGGTTCTGGGGACATGGAGTGACTGGAATCTGTTCTCCTGTAGGTCAGGAAGCAGCTGACTGATGTTCCCACCTGCTCCCACAAGCAATCTCATTGGTGACAGGCAGAAGCCAAATCCTATCACAATCTCTCTTTACCCAGAGATTGCTTGTGGGAAGGGGGTAAGAATGTCAGTTATCTGCATCCCAATCTTCAGGACAGTAGAGCCCTGTCACTTGCAGCAGCTGCTGTTCAGTAAATAAGGACTAGGGGACTTTCATTATCCCTACATATTCACTAAACTGGTGAATGTGTAGATATTGTGAATACGAACCAGCCACAGATACTTAATTCTAAGGACATTATCACACAAGATTTTTAAAGTTGGGGAGCAGTGTCTTTTAAAATACTTATCTCACATTTCTGCTATAACTGAGAAGTGTTGTTAGAATCCTTTTTATTGATGGGAAAACCCATTAATAAGCGCCAGTCACACTGCTTTCCGTTACTCTTCAGATGTGAAATGTCACTTCCATGGCAGTTCCAAAGTTGGTATCAGTGTCTCCTCTCTCTCCCTGCTCCCACCTCCCTTTGCTATTCTCAAGCAGGCTGTTTACCTTATTCCCCCCTATTTATTTTCTTTTAAAAAAAATAATCACATTAGCATACCTTCAGAACTGCGTAAAAAAAGCAAACCTAAAGGCATGATAGGGCAGGAAGGCAGGGTTAAGGAGGAGGGAATAGAGTATGAGGGACTGTTGATGGCAAAACCAGAACCTTTGTGCTATTGCAGAGACATGTGAATTTTCCTAAACTGGTATGTTGTTTTTTTTACTAACACAAGTGCAGCAAGACCGAGGCATGTGTGATAATGTCCTACATTGCATGTTCATAACTGTGATAGTGAATTCCAACCACTATCTTTCTGTTATTGTTTTTTTAAATAGTAAATTTCACACCCACTATCTTCCTTTTGCATAAAATTGTATGACTCAATGAAAGTCACACACCTCTTATAGTTAGTTTCATGAAGGAGGCTTAAGAGAAGTAATCTCTCATCTGAACCATATCTAAACATTTTGGCAGGTCTAATTAATTAAACCTCTTGTTTTTATTTCAGAAATGAAATATGTCCATTTCATTTTGATTTTGCAGGTCAGAGTTTTCTGAAGCATAAACATATTCTGAAAAATGGCAACAACCAAAAAGCAAGGACATTTTCATTGTGTAAATTAGTTCGTAGCTGCTTTCTACACAAGCTAATGCCTTATGCTGACTATATGTGAGCCTTGCCACAGCTTCTTTTTAGTCACTTTGTAATCCAAATGTAGAACTGGTATTGACCAAAGTGCTCATTAGTCTTATTAATCAGTTAATGAATTAATTTAAACAAACAGTTTTGTAACATTGTTATCAGTGATTTCAGGATATTTTACAAGTATTTTAAAAACCATAACAACAATAAATATGTACAAATCATTCTTGTCCACTTAGTATTCTGCTTTAATAATAAATGAGTTCTGAAATGACAAAACCTTCATCTTCCTTGCTAGAGATCCTTGTGCACATGAGTTTATATTGTCCCTTGTCAATAGATTTGATTTATGTAGCCCATTGGTCATACAGCTCTGAAAGAAAAATGCACTTTAGAATAGATCCAAAGCTTGGAAAATTTCTGGGCAATAACAGATTAACATGATGTCTGGGACTAACTATATTGTACTATTAGCACATATATTAACGCATAGAAACAATCTGAACAACAATATAACAAATTAAGCAATTTTGGAGATCAGATTTCCTCCAAAGGGCTGATACCGTTCACGTTGGCTGTCATCCAGACAAAGCTATTCTGCACTGGGGAACATATTAAAATACTGAACTAGAGGCTTTACTATGGAATGCTTAAGACCTCCCATCCTGAATGTAGATGCATGCAATATAAAGCTCATTAAAATGATATAAAGGATGAGACACAAGAACAGTTTATTTGCAGACTAGTACTGCATTCTGTAAAATATGGCTTCAACACATCTTCCATTTATTTCATTAATGCTTGTGCAGAACCCTCACACACAAGTTCTATGGGAAGAAATGCTTTAAAAAATTACTTTTAGAAACAGGAGCTAGTAGTCTGTTGTTATTTAAAGATCCTTGGAGCCCATAAAACCATATAGTATCCACCCTCTTTCTACATCATGGCTATCTGAGGGGTCCTGTGTCACTGGTATCCTGCTATGTTGTGTTGTGTTGTTGTTGTTGTTTATCTCTCACTTTCCTCCAAAAATTGGGATTCACTTTAGAGTATTCCAAAAGCTTTGCTAGCTCCATACATCTGTTACACAAGGCTAGGACAATTGGTGCTGTACTGTGCCTATCAGAAAATATAGTACTGTGCGTAAAATTTCTTTCAAAAATATATTTGGAAAGGCCTTCATATAGTTATCTTGACCATCTTTTAAGAAACTTTCTCCGTTCACTGGAACTGAATAATAAGGCTCTAAAGCTTTGATTAATTTCCTTATGTGTTAGTTTTGGTAGGGACTTTGGCGTCTCTTAACAGTAAATCTAGGAAACAAGCAAGGGGGAGGGGAATAAAGATTTTCTTGCATAGTTTCTCTTTGTTTTCTAGTTCCCAAATTGTAGGAATGATTCCAGAGCCAAAAGCTGAGAATGTTTTATGTCATTTTCAACCTCAAACTCCCCTGAAGCTGAGGAAAAATATGTCTTTTCTGTTCAGGGGTGAGCTGAAATGTCTTTTAATTGCCAAATTTTCAGAGTATTTTTAGAAGCTGTATTAAGCCATCTTTCTTGGATTCAAGGAATCATAATTTGCCTAATATGATACAAATTATATATCGCAAAATGATATGCCACAGATGACCAGTCAAGGTTTTAGGCATTTTAGGCCTGCAATCTACATGTATTCTACAAGGTTTTGCACATGCAGAAGTTGCTTAAAGTTTTGTTGCTGTCCTGCTGGCCTCCTTAAATGCAAGGAATGTATGGATCAGTGAATTCTTGGCTGTTCCTGAGAACTGTTTATGGCCTGGTCACTTTGTGCACCCCATGATAAATCAGTGGAACAGATGTATGTGTGACTTTCCCAGCTTTCCAAGTGAGAGAGGAAGCAAGAATTAAAATCATAGTCATCTTTTTCACAGACATAATTTTCTCCATCTCACTAGCAGGCTTGGGTAGGGAAGAGAAGGTCTAGAAGGCCCCAGTACAAAAAGAATGTCCCAGAATCTTACATCTACCCTCTCCAACCCACAGATTCAGTTATCTTGTATATTCTGAAGAAAATGTTGGTGGTAGCCCTACCTTTAAAGAAGACCGCCCCACCAAAAAATCTGTGTATGACCCCCCAGTAGAAAAGCTCTACAGATGATGAGCTGCTGGCCTGGAATATTGTGTGGGCATGTTTGTTTGTATTTTATTAAACTGTGATATTGTATTTTATGACCAGCATTCTACTGTGAGTCTCCACCAAAGGAGGCCCACAGAATTAATGAAATATACCATGATTCACCATTTACTAGCTGATTCAATTGGTCTACTCCATTTGGACTAACTACACTCGTCCCTCCACATTTGCAGTTTTGGCTTTTGTGGCTTTGATTATTCACAGATTTTATTAAAATGTTCTTTCTAGGAATATCTAGGTCCTCCAGCACAACTCTATGGTCAGCTTTAACCAAAAGTTGCACTGAAGGGCCTAGAAATTTTAGAGAGAACACTCCACTAGGCACGTTTAATTCCTCCAGCACAATTCTGTGGTCAGTGTCTGGCAGATGTTGACCACAGAGTTGCACTGGAGGACCTAGAGATTCCTGGAGAGGTGTTCTCTCAGGTAAAAACATAATGTTTGTGTTATCTGCAATTTTTCCACATTCACAGGGGCCCTGTGCCTCTAACCCCAGTGAATGTGGAAGGACAAGTATAGTAGGATTTAGGCCTACGTCTGTTTTATGTAATGGCAGACTAGAGATATTTGAAAGAAAGAAACAAAGAAACAAAAAACATTCTATTATCTTATATGAAGGCAACCTGGGTAGGATATAATTTCTTCTAAGTGACATCTTTATTGGCTAATGCTATATAAAATGACTATAGGTGCATCCACACTGTAGAAATAATGCAGTTTGACACCACTTTTACTGCTATGGTTCCATCCTACAGAATCCTGGGATTATACTTTTGTTAGACACCAGGACTTTTTGCAAAGAAGGCAACAATTCTTGTAAAACTACTAATCACAGGGTTTTCTTCAGCAAGATTTGTTCAGAGGGATTTTGCCTTTGCCTTTTTGTGATGGTGAGAGAATATGACTTGCCAATGGTCAGCCAGTGGGGTTCCATGCCTGAACTAGTAAAGAGGAAAGGATATCAATATTCCCACTCTCTGACCAAAGAGATTCATAATCTGGTCTCAAGAGTCACAGTCCAACATATAAACTAGTACACCATACTGGTTCTCTTCTCTAGATTTTAGACAGTGTTATATAAATTTATACATATTGTACACAAGGTAATTCTACCCAGAATCAGTTGAAGCTGGTACTTTTCACCTCAGTAATGTGGTAAATCAGCTCCAGGGTGATTTTTAATGACTATTGAAAGTGCCATACCCATTTTGCAATATTGTTCAGCACCTTGGATAGTTTCTTTACATTTTGGACTACAATTGAGGTGATTCAGTACCTCATGATGTTAGAGCCAACAGCTGCCATTGCCCAAAATGCTGTAATTCACATAAATGTCGATGGACCTCCATAAAAATTTCAAGATTCTGCTTAAGCATATAACAGTACACTTCTTCCTAAAACTTTGAGCAGAGAGTGGGAATATTGATATCCTTCCCTCTTTACTAGTTCAGAGTGTACTTCAGTATCCTGAAGGCTTGTGAATGTCCTCTGTACCTAATGGTCATAGTCCAAGTTATGCAGTAATAAGAGCATTGAAATCAATGGGTCAAGCCCATTTTATTCTTTGCTGCACTGTGACCAATAACTGCAGCCAAGAAGTAATATTACATTGTCTTCTAAATTGTGTTCTATCATGTCCATCTGGGAGACATTCAGAAACAAATCTTAGCAAAGAAGATGAGATTTCTTATACTATAAACTGCATTATGTGGCTGTAAGTAGTTGGGAAAATGGATTTTGCATCCATACTCTGATTTCTTAATCTCTTCTAATCTTAATTCAATGATGAAAGTCATGTGTAATGCAAAATCAGCCCCTTTGAATTAAAGATTTTAAAACTGATTTTTGGCTTATTAATCAGCTGCAATTTTTTTTTTTTTTTTTAGAAAAGATTAATATTAAAGGCATAAAGAGATAGTATAGGTCTGTTTAAGATCTGTGGTTTATGTGACTAGACTTGAAGGATATTTAATGTTATAGGGTGCATCAACACTGTACATATGATGCAGTTTGGCACCACTTTAAGTACTGTAGCTCCACCATATGGAATCTGAGGATCGCCATAAATCAAAATTGACTTGAAGGCATCCAACAGCAACAACAACAACAACGTCGTCTAGAAAACTCACAGCACCAGAGCATGAGGTGTCTCATGTGATTTTGCCAGTTAGTTTCATAAAGGAATTTCTATTTCATTAAATTACTGTTCCATGGAAAGGTGAGGTGAAAACTTTTGACATTTGACATAACTGAAAACAATTACTTTACAATTAATCTCTACCTTCACCATGGACTCAACATGCTTGGGCTATCAAATGAGCACAGCATTTTTGTGAAAGAAAAAATGGACATAAATGGGAGAAAAGCAAATCAAGAATCATTCTGCAGAAAACTTGAATAGTTTGCTTTAAGCAGTAATGCAAACATAACCTGCATTCTTTAAATAAGAAATGCCAGGCTTTTGTAAATTGTGACACGAGAGCAGACTAAACTTGCCTGATGCTCTTTTAAAGATATTTTAAAACCACATTCTTTTTCTTCAAGTACTTCTTGAAATCTTTTCTTGGCTCCTGTGCCTCAGAGACACTCACTCTAGCTTTATCCCATTGATGTTCAACTTAATGCTTGAATAACAAACTATGACCCAAAGGTAAAAGAGTGTCCGACTGAGTAAGTTTGTCAAGTTCCTCTCCTTCCCCCCTTTTTATTTTAGTTTTTAAGTTGGAGCCAACAGCTACCACTGCCTAGAATGTTGTAATGTGTGTGTGTGTGTGTGTGTGTGTGTGTGTGTATTGTTTCAGGTACCAATATTTGGCCCCTTTTCTGATTAATTTTCTGATGCATATAGTTGTGGTGCATATTAGTTTTGCAATGCATATACTACGGCAGGGCCACAAGATACCACAAGTTTAATAACAACCTCTGATCACATGGGAGCAGTCACAGTGCAGGATTTCTCCCTGGATAGTTAAGGGTTTCTGACATTATTTTTGCACCATGAGGAGGCATCTTACTGCAACTGCAGGGTTGTGGCTTCCTTGATCGAGTCTATCCACCTGTAATGTGGTTTTCCTCTTTTCCTACTGCCTTCTACTTAACCAAGCATTATGGTCTTTTTTAATCTGTCATGTGTACTCATGATATGTCCAAAGTATGACTGGTCTCCATTCTGATCAATAACTAAGAAAGATTGTGGAAATCCTTATACTATTTCAATATATTAATTGTCTTCTTTAAATTTATGTCATTATTTTTGTTCTGTTAAGAGAGTTCTAGCATGGCAGCATTGGTAAAAAGTGCAAAGACAAACAGTGCTGCAAAGTTGTTCACATATGTCCTTTGTATACATTCATAATTTCAGGGATGCTAGGCACACAAACATGAAAGTGACATATGATATCCATTTTATAACTGCACAGTATCTTGCAGCTGTTTGCAGGATAGAACACCTATAGGATTAGTACCTCATATCTTCAACTACATTTTTTAAAAAGTGAAGATCTTTGGCAGATTTTGTTTTTTACTTTGCAGTAAAAACACATTCAGAATTTTGCCCTGAATTTTCTTTCTTTCTTTCTTTCTTTCTTTCTTTCTTTCTTTCTTTCTTTCTTTCTTTCTTTCTTTCTTTCTTTCTTTCTTTATTTATTTATTTATTTCTCAATGATCTCAGCATGCTGCAGATCTGGCTCCTAGCTTTCAATTTGACAAGAAATGTTGATAGTAATAAAAACAACATGATTGTGTTTATGAAACAGGCAGTTTCACTTGCTTGCAGGAAAGACAAAATAAAACTTGTTTCATGATATAGCACAAGAATTTAAAATACTAGGCAAATCTGCTAGGGATTACTTCGCTGGAAACTATTTGCTAAGCAACCTCTCTGTATTCGTAGCCCAGTTAAAATGATAACAATATCTTACGGTCAGTCCCAGAGGGTCAGAATTTAGTACCTGCACCCTACTTGATAACAAAAATATTCATATTTATTTGCCTGCTTCCTCAAACATAGGCATGGAAGGAAACCGACCAACAGATATTGCAGTCTGATGGCAGATGGCAAATGCTTGACAAATCAACACATTCCATTCTGTTGATCTGATATCAAAACTCAAGGATTAGACTGAAATCCTACTCATGCTTACCCAAAAATTTTGCCTAAACACCCAAAGTCTCATTAAATTAAATGAGACTTGCTTCCAAACAAATGTGCTAGGAAGTGGTTATAAATTAGATTAAAAGCAAAATATAGAAAACGATACGGTGGTGCACCACAGAGAAAAATGGAAAAGGATGAACACTACAAGCAATTGTGCTGTCTACTTGAGATGTTAGGGATTTTATTTTTTCATTTAGTTTACTTTTCAAGTAGAAGAAGGGATACTGAGATGCACAAACCCATGACATACATGGCAATGTCATGGCAGCCACAGATTCATTTTTAAATTGTTGAGTACATCAGATCCAGGATGTGTTGTGTTCTCTCCTTATCCTTCCACAAAGAATGGGGAATTCTATCCCTATGAAGAAATGTTGAGACTGGAAAATTCCACTGGAAGCTGCAGCCAAGGATTGGATAGAGGCAGATCTGATGATGAATGGAGCCCAAAATGAACAGTGTTTTTAGCACTGGAAGACAGTATAGGCATACTTTAGATAACAAAGACTGTAAAAAGAAGCACTTTTGAGAAAGCCTTTTCAAGGGCCCCCAGCATGCTGTAGCAGTTTGAACGTTGGACTAGGACTCTAGAGACCAGAGTTCAAATCCCCACTTGGCCATGGAAGGCCACTGGGTGACCTTGGCCAAGTCACACTCTCTCAGCCTCAGAGGAAAACAAAGGCAATCCCTCCCTGAACAAATTCTGTCAAGAAAACCCCATAATAGATTTGCCTTTGTGTTACCATAAGGTGGGAAAGACTTGAAGGCACACAATACATAAGTTTTAGCCTTGGGTTTATTTCACCCTCCTAGAATGTCCAACACCTCCTAAGCACATGGAGCAAATATACAGTGTGGAGGTGCCATTTAGCTAAGGACATGTTTCAGATCAGAACAGACTTATATCTTCATATGTATGTCTGTGGTTGTTTGGAATACACACATATTTTTGCCTTACATGTTGAAAAGTAATTAACTAGACAAACAGTTTCTGTGATCAAGGATCCAAAGTACATTGTCCCAGAAACCACTGTTTCTTTTATCCCCCGAAATACACAATATTCACACGGGGAGGATGGCTTTTATAAATACCTGTTTATAAAATACTTGTGTGTAGAGATCACTGAAATGTTAAAGTACAAGCACATGTGTTTGCACCTTTAAAAACTGTACTAGGATGTGTGTGTGGTGTTATTGTCAGTTTGTTTTTTGGTCCAAAAGTCAAGCAGAGGTCATACTCAAAATGGGTCTGTGAATGAGTTGCCAAAGGTCACATATTAATTAAAAAGAAAGCGGAATGATTGCATCTTGGAATTCTGACATCCTGCTCCCCCTCTTTACATTAATTGGTTCTTCTATTCACTGTGTATACAAGGATGCTTGGAATTAGGAACAGTGAAGCTTATCAGACAAAGAAAAAGTTTGCAAAACTGCTCTTCTTCCTGGACTGTTTTAGAATTTCCAGTAATCAGTGAGTTTTTTTTTTAAAAAAATTTCTATTGTACATGAAACTTCTTTGGGATCAGGTCAGCTGCCCTTCCCCAGAGCCAGCAACTGAGGTCTTCTGGCCTTTACAGGATTAAGTTATAGACATATGAGACTTGATCAATGCCTGAATCAGTGAAGTCTAGGAACAGGACAGATAACTGCAGCTATTCTGAACCATTTAGTTAGACTTGATCCTTCCACACATTCCACAGATGCTTTTAGAATCATTCTCATTAAGTAGGCTGCATGTGCCTTGGGAGTACAGTAGTTACAAAAACCAGCTTTTAGCCAGACAATTCCATTTTACAAGGATCTGTGTTTTCTCCACAATGAATGTGGCTTTCTTGTACCATTTTTTAAAAAAAATATATATATAAGAAATCTTGTATCACCTTTCTTCATCCCTCATATTTTGAGTGCATCTGTGGTGAGGAATGTCAAACGTTCTTTTCATGGTTTCTTTCACTCTCAAGTATTTTTGTTATCCCACAGTGGTGGGAACAGTGAAATCAAGCAGCATATCATAACTTTCACTTAATGAACCAGAACTCAGTAGGATTCAGTTTACAGGAAATGAACCTGTGTGTATAATGCAAAGGCCTTTTCTACTCTGTCAGAGCAAGTTCATTAACATGGCATCATTTGTATGTAAATACAGTACCTGCTGTAAGAATGCTAAAGAGACAAATAATTTACACATTTGGAATGTGGGATAGCTTTTTTTAAAAAAAAAAGATTACATAGGTAATTACTTGCCAAACAGGCAAACAAATCTGTAGCACATTCTGAAAATGTGATTTAAACAAAGAAACATATATATATATCAATGGTTGGTTCTAACAGATATATATACCAGAGCCTTGAGAAAAGATGTCAATGGGCATCAGAGGATCGGAAAGTCCTGGAGAGTAAAAAATAAATAAATCACCTGACATAATATTGTTAAAAAGGAGGAGGCAAACATTCTTTTTTAAAAAGGTAATAGCACAAAAGATTGATTCACACACTTCTTGATTCATGGATCAACACATGGTGGGAGGTCAAAGTCATTTATGTTCTTGCTCATCATTCATGTATTGTAACATGTAACATGATCCTTTTTTAAAAAAATACATTAAACTAATTTGTATTATTTCAGACTGTGCTTTTTGATGACCATATATGTTTCATAACCATTGCGCAGTAGTTTAATCGTCCCAACGTGTAACTCATTTATGGACTTCCTAATGTGTGGTAGTGGCTACTAACTTGAATGGTTTTACAAAGTTATTTGGTAAATTATTGATGCAAAAGTTTCTTTGTGGTGACTGGTCACAAGTATTTTATGTAAATCCCCACAGTAGAGGAACATAGGAAGCTGCCCTGGGGCCTACTACACAGGGTGATTAGCAATCCTCTCTTTTAAAAGACTTTAAATACCGGATGAGAAAAAAGTAATTGGTCATTCAGTTACAGTGGTGTCAATGACTATCCCTCATGCTGGTATTGGAATCTCAATAGTTAATTTAATAATAATAACTACTAATAATAATGATAAATGGTTACACGTTAATGTGTAGTTATAATGCAGTTATATTAAGTTAGAATGTTGGCCCACCTAGCACAGTATCAGCTGGGATCCTGCATTGGGAGACAGATACATGACACATAGTGATTATTTCCATTGCTATATCTTTTCAGTGTCCAGGAAAATAGGTAGATGCATCTCCCCTGGACCCCCCACCCCCTGCTGCTCTCCAACAACACAAAAATGGCCATGTGGGGGGACGTGTTGACTTAAAAGGGGGGTTGGAGGTGATAGTGATCATTTTACTGTTGGTACAGAATTTCAACCTCTGCAAGGACCAAGAAGTGGGGTTATGATAGCTTAAGTTGGACTTAGGCTGTTTTAACCTACTAATAAGATGCCAGCAATTGTCTATAGTGACTTTTTTTATTTTAAACTATTACCTTGGACAAGTCACATCCTCTCAGCCTCAGGGGAAGGCAATGGAAACTCTCCTCTGAACAAATTTTGCCAATAAAACCCATTATAGGGTCACATTAGTATGGTCAAAAGTCAGAAATGATGTGAAAGCATACAACAACAACATCCCCCATATAGTAGCCCTCACCTGACTAGCTATTCAAAACCCCAAAGCTTACAGAAGTTATTTCTTTGGACTACTGCTTCCAGAATCTTACTGATTCTGTAGGCTGGTGGATTTGAGGAGTAGCAGTCAGAAACATTTATTTTTCCAAGCTCTGACTCTAATAAAAGTTTAATGTTTTAATTATATACCATCCATGTATCCAAAAATAACACATGGACTTCTGAACATATGGTTACCGTTCACCCTCCTATAACAGTTCCTTAAGGCCTGGAAAAGTTGGTCCTGAATATTGAAAAATCTTAGAACATTGAAGGAATTGCCTTGTGCACAATGCAAGGTGTCTGCATCAGAATTGAAAACAAAAAGTGATTGGGGAACATTCAGTACACTCTTCAAATCCCAGTTTATATTTTAGACCAGAACATGCCATTTTGGGGAAGCAAAAGAAGTAGCAACTACTATGTTCAAACGGATTGTCAAACTGAAACTCAGCCTCCAACAAAGTTTGTTCTATGATCGGATTTCCAGGTCAGCAACATTGCATTCCCTAAAAATTTAAGACCAGGCAGCCAGCTCTTATGATGTAACTGTCGCAGAGGCAGGGCAGGTAGGAAGAGTTGGGAGGTGGTTTAGAACTAATTCTGGGACAGTTGATTGTAGAAACAGACATGAGGTCTAAAGCAGGGGTAGGCAACCTTTCCCCTTTAAGGGCCGAAGGACTTCAGCTCCCAGAATCCCAGGAGCTATTGGCCAACATGGGACTATTGGCCAACATGGCTGAGGCTTCTGGGAGCTGAAGTCCCTCGGCCCTTAAAGGGGAAAGGTTGCCTACCCCTGGTCTAAAGTCTGGTAAAAGCTGGGTATCCAGATAAAACTGGATATGGTAGCCTAAGGCCAGGGGACAAAAATGAAAGATAGTTTCCCTGGCTGTATGAATGGCAAAATATACCAATAAGCGGCAACAATTTCTGCCACTCCTAATAGGGCTCACATCCCATATGGCCTTGCCTTTGGACCTTATCCCACGCTGCTCTCAAAAGTGGCAAGAAAGCGATATGAGCATCATTGCAGTACTATAGCGCTAGTATAAATATGGCGCTAACGCTATAATAGCGCTATGGATAAGCTAGCGCTATTGCAATGCCCGCTGAAACCGACATTCAAAAGAACCCGAATGATGCTGCATTCCGAGCGGTTTCTTGTTGGATTCTGAGCGACGTCGTGTGATCACCCGGAAAACTATAGCGCTATAGCGCCTGATTCTTAGCGGATTCTGAGCGACGTCGTGTGATCACCCGGGAATGTATAGCACTATAGCGCCTGATTCTTAGTGGATTCTTGCTGCTTTTGGCCCCGTGGGATAAGGTCCTTTGACATGTGGGAAGTTTCTCCAGTCCCTGTGATACTGCTTGTAGGGTTTGTGCTGCCACACTGCAGAATTAATGCAGCTTGATACCACTTTAACTGTCGTGGATTCATTGGAATCCTGGGATTTGTAGTGTGTTGTGGCAACAGAGCTCACTGACAGAAAAAGCTAAATATCTCACAAAACGCAAATCCCAGGATTCCATAGCATTGAGCCATGGCAGTTAAAGCAGTGTCAAACTATTAATTCTACAGTGTGGATGTAAGTTTACTGACAACTTTCAAGAATGTTTTTCTTCTGGCCCTGCCCCTCTGCTGCCAGATCTTATACAACAAGAAGTCACATGAATCACATTGTACTCCCTGCCTAGCTCCAAATGACACAGAGGGCCCAAGGACATGTATCCCCCATCTCTCATCCCCATTTCCCTTTTTTAAGGTCTAGTGTTTGGTGCACCAGTGCTACACACATGTAAACACCTTTGACCTGAGCCCGAGAGAATCTTGGAGTGGGGTGGAAGCATCTTACCCTTTAATGTTATTTGAAACAGAAAAATTAAATGTTTTCCTTTCCCCATGCTGCTTGTTCTTAGATTTTTGTCCACACCAACAAAATAAGAAAAGCACACCTAGGCCTGGAACAGATGGGCAAGTAAAAGCAGCTTGATCCTGGTTTTTCCCAAAGCAGGTCAAAACCCACTGCCCGCCAAGCCCACTCCCAAGGCGGGATGAATATGCATGGCCTACTGCACAGTGGCATCAAGTCATGCCACTGGGTAATTTTTGTTGTTGTCTCCCTGCCATACATGCACACAGTTGCACAAACACACTGGTGGCGACCCTTGAGTATCTCTCACCTTTGCCCAGGTGCTATGAAAGAATTATGCTAAGGATGATTTCATTTTCACTGAAAATCCACAAGCAAATACATTTGTACCTCCTTGCTTTTTACAGAGGAAGACTTACCACTTTGAGCCTACAAAGACTTTAGTTAATCACTTAGCTATTCAAGAATGTGTCATTAGGAAGAATCACTTAGCTACTTTAGAATGTGTAGTTTCAGCATTAAAAACCTTAGGCTTTGGCTTTGTTGCATGTGCTAAATCCATGTGGGATTTCAACTTTTAAGTCATAAGGTTCATGAGTATAGGATGTTACATGTGAATTTTCAAAGAAAGAAATTTCATTTTGCCATCTCATTGATGCGGCTTTGAAAAACATCAACTCTGCAAGTATTTTGGAAAGACCATTGCATTTTACAACTGTGTTGAAAATAATCCTACATTTTCTCTGACTATTCCCCTGATATTTTCATAAAAAATGTTAGACCAAACAGAATCCCGTCAGGAAATTCCTCAACTCTAACCTTTCAGGGTCAGAGAATGCAGCAGACGGTTTGTTGTCTTGAAGAGTGACCTCAGTTTGTTTCTACTCCAAACAAACATTCAGATGTTATCTATCTGTTGTCTCAGGAGACTTCAGTACTAACCCTCCAAGATCAACAGTAGCATTTTCTGCACCACTTTCTATAAGGAATTACTTTCATAGGAAAGTGACCCTTCTAGCTAATCATTTAGTACCACTTAATTTACTGAGCAATTTCACAGCTGGCTAATGGAAGACCTTCATAAAATAAGATGCCTGTGCAGCATTCCTTTTATTCTAAAAGTTCAAAACATCTGTTTCATGGATTTGTCTATTTAAACATGTCAGGTTCTAGCAGTTATTAAAATCTCCACATCGTAAGTGGCTTATATTCCTCCATGTGCAAATAACTGCAGAAATATATTGCCAAATAGTATTTACTAAAGATAAATTTTATTTACAGATCTACTTAGAAGTGAAGGGGTAGGAAGGGCACTAGAAGGAACAAGCAAAAGGATTCCTAATTTTTAATTTATCTATCAGATGTCCCCAATATCCCTTCCTGCTCCTCAGCAGTCTTATTTCAGATCTCAGTTCTGACTAGAGGAAAAACAGACATGGGGGAAGAGTTTTCTGGTAAAACTGACAGAGGGGTTAAATTCTCTGTGCTACCTTTTAATCCTTTCCTGCTTATGCCCTCCACTGTAGGAAAACATGGGGCTAGAATCCTAAGCTTGCTTTATAACACACAATTCCACCCTTCGATCATTTTAGTGGGGTTTATTTAATCTAGGTAAGTGGTTTATAATCACATTCTGGACACTGCATGATTGGTGTTCCAGAACATGGAAAGCCTACACACAGTGGCCTATGCACATAGGTTTTTATTAGCAGAAGTCTATGCTCCATGTTTGGATGTGGAGTGGGTGGGTATACTATTCCCATTTTTTTTCAGGGTGTAACTTTTGGGTGAAACTGCAAGTGTGGCCCCACAACACTGAGCAGACTAAATGTTGCAAGTCTCTAAATACTGCCTAGGTCAATGCTTTTATGAAAACATTTGTTATATGCTACCTTTCCTCCAAATTGCTTTGGTCATATATATAATTCTCTTCCTGCCCTAAATCTTATCCACATATTTTATCCTTGTGAAGCAGGTAAATATGAACTATATAAATGAATGAGGATTTTAATCCCCATTTGTCTAGTCTTTGTCCATGTCTTTATCCCCTACAGAGATTAGGCCCTTTCGCATTATACAATTATAGCACTGTGATTCCAGCATGGCTCTCCCTTACAAAATCTTGAGTCTGCACATTGGTGAGCCACTAGAACCCCTCCCTGAAGTGCAAATCAAAGGATTTCATAAGATATTGCTATGGCAATAAAGGTGAGATCATAGTGCTATAATTATGCCGTGTAAAAAGGTCAACTGACTCTCAAAATGTGACTCATAATATCATAGAATTAATAGGGACCATGAACTCCCCTGTTGCTGTTGTTGTTATTGTTGTTTTTAAAGCTTAGAACTCTGGGTATTTTAAACCTATGCAACCTCATTTTGCCGTAAGCCCACTGAATCTGGTAGAATATATTTAGTAGACACACAAAGGAGTGTGCTGTTAGATACATAATAACAACAACAAAAAAGCCCTTGATTTCTTTTAATTATCCCAATTACCTACTTGCTTTGATAGTGGTGTTTTTTAAAGCAATATGAGGGCTTACAGTGAGGGTAGGAAAATCATCATCCTATATATAACACATCAGTAGGATTCTGTCCAGGGTCAGCAGTCAAAACCAAACCACAAAAATAGTGGTCAAGATCAGCAGAGTCACTAGGGTTGGAATCATGGTGTCCCACACTTCCATTGACCTTCTCCTTTACGACACCATACAGAATCCTTAGTAATGTTTTTTGTACTATTGTTGCTCAAAAATCATAATTCCCTTATATTGTTGGATATAATCATCATTATCATCATCATCCTCTTACTCCCCATGGAACGAGGCAGGGAACAACAAAACAACAACAACAAGGCACAACATCAGTTAAAAACACATTAATTAAAATATGTAACAGTTTAAAAGGACAAATATGATATGCACATTTTAAAACAACCCACATTTAAAATTCATCATCTAAATTCACAATTTAATTTAAAATTTAAAAATCATCTGGATAGGCCTGCTGGAAAAGAGTGGTCTTCAATGCTGACTTAAATTTAGACAGTGTATTCAGCTATCAAATCTTTTCTGCAAGGTCATTCTACAGTCTAGGGGCAGCTAAATTAAAAATCTTCTGGCTGACAGTTGCCAGCCTAGGTCCAAAATACACTGCAGGAATAATCCAGTTTGAGACCACTTTAATTGTAGTGGCACAAGAGCTATCTCTGATAGAGATGGATAAATGTCTCACGAAACTACAGTTCCCAGGATTTCCTAGCATTGAGCCAAGGCAGTTAAAGCAGTCTCAAACTGGATTATTTCTGCACTGTGTTTTGAGGACCTGAGTGTACAAGGTAGATTATATGGGAAGAAGTGACTCTGTAGGTAAACTGCACCCAAACCATGTAGAGCTTTAAAGGTAATAACCAATGCTATGTACCTTGCCTGGAAACTAATTGAAAGCCAGTGGAATGATTGTAATATTGGTGTAAAGTGGCCACTTCTGGATGTCCCAGTAATCTGGTTGCTGTGTTTTGAACTAACTGAAGTTTCCGAACTTGGTACAGAGGTAGCCCAATGCACAGCACAGTTCAAAACTCCAGCCTTGAGATCACCAGTGTATGCACTACCATCTTTAGGTCCTTCAGCTCTAGGTAGAGGTATAGCTGGCATAAGAGCCAAAGCTGATAGTAAGCACTCCACATCTATCTGACTTGTCACTCCCCAAGCTGGAAACACAAGTATGAGCCTTGAGCCATTTGCCAAACCTATTTTTGTGATCCTGAGGACTTCTTCCCTGGAATAATTTTTGGACAATTTCCACCCAGAGATAGTCCCAAACAACCTGGGACCACAGTAATTTAGCTTTGTTTATTCACATCCCCCCCCCCGTGACAACTGCCCAAAAATGAAACCAAAATGACATCACTTTCAAGTCATTGGAAACATGCTGGTCCAGCATAGGGGTGGTGATAGGGAGCAGGAAGCAGGGGTGAAAATTTGGCCCAGCCTTCAGCACAATTGCCCACTTCTGATTTCCAGAGAGAAGCAATTTCCTATACTATGTGTATACACAGTATTAACTCACATTTCTGTTAGAATTAGTAGCCTTAATGTTGAATACAACATTTGTAGGTATACAGAACTTTTCTGTAGCCTTCTCTGCAGAAGAAAATAATTCATTGTTTCTCAAGGAGGACTAATTCAGGTGAGGAAGGACAAACAGCAGCTTTGGGTTGACTTCAGAAACCCCTGCTGGAAAAAGAGAAGTAATTATTTATTTGCATGACTGAGGGAAAGCATTGATTGCTCCTGGGTTTTATATACAAAGATCTCAAGATAACATCCTTTCCACTGCTTTGTGTTTCAAGATCTTCACAAAATATTTTCTTTAATTCTTATTCTTTTAATCGGTTAATTCACTTTGGAGAAATGTTGGAGGATTCCTTGGCTTTCTAAGTAAATTTCTCAGGCTTCTGAAAGTTTGTGCTGAAAGTTACCCAATGAAATACTTTGCTGTTTGATGCATTATTTTGCTCCCAGCAGGGGGAGGACATAAAGATTACCAATGGAACTCCAGCTGTAAAAGCACATCGGCCAATTCAAGTTAGATTGACAGCTTCCTATAGTCAAGGGGCAGACTAATGCTATTAACCTTCAAGCTCTACAGGAACATTTTGGTATTCAATTGTTAAATATGTCATATGCCAGAAAGAATAAAACCTTTATATATGAAAAATAAACAAGAAAATATAGCCAAGGATGAGACTGTGGATAAAACTCAGCTCATACTTGGTAAAGAAGATAGATGAGGTGGATTTGAGTAGTCACCTGGCTTGAGGCCAGGCAAGAGAAAAGCTGAAAGTGAAAAAAACAAGCTAGTGGGCAGGCCTACTATAGTGGTTTGACCCTAGAGGCAGCTGCCTGGAAGAAAATAATGAATAGTGTTGCTGGTGCATCTCTGGTCCTTCTGTTACCATCCATTTATCAAGAAGTAATGCTTCACTACTTTGCTCCAAAGGGATTTGCTGTGCTAGTCATGTCCTCTAGTACTACCTGAGCATCTGTGTGAGAACCACAAGGAAGGGATGAAGCCATACGGGAAACGGAAATCACCCACTTAGAGAGAGTAATAAAGCAGGAGGATTTAAGGTGTCAATCTATTTGTTGTTGTTAACTGCCTTTGAGTTGATCTTGACCCATGATGGCCCTATGAATGAGACATCTCCAAGACCCCCTATCTTCCACTGCTCTCCTTAATTCCTGCAAACCCATACCCATGACCTCCTTAATAGAGTCCATCCATCTGGCATCTTCTCTTCCTACTTCCCTTCACCTTTCCTAACATTATTTCTTTTCCAATGAGTCCTCCTTTCTCATGATGTGTCTCAGGTATGACAGCCTCAATTTGGTCATCTTGGCTTCCAGGGAGGTTTCCAGCTTGATGTGCTCTAGGACTCATTTGTTAGTCCTTTTGGCTGTCCATGGGATCCTTGGCACTCTTCTCCAGTACCATATTTCAAATGAATTGATTTTCTTCCTGTCATTTTTCTTAACTATCCAGCTCTCACATCCA
>CM034708.1:65396107-65415491 GCA_020142125.1 Phrynosoma platyrhinos
GGTATGAGAATTCTTTTACTATTTCTATTTCTTCATTGTCAGGTTGAATTTGTGAATGTCCTCAGTGGTCATTATTTTTCTTTTCTTTATGTTCAACATTAAGCCTGCCCTAGCACTTTTTCTTTGATCTTCTTTAGTAGGTATTCCATGTCTATAAGGTTTTCTGCTAGTACAATGGTGTCATCTGCATATCTTAGATTGTTGATATTCCTTCCTCCTATTTTCAATCCTCCTCCTTCTGTGTCCAAGCCTGCTTTTCATATTATATGTTCTGCATACAAGTTGATCAGATAGGGTGAAATGATACAGCCTTGTCTGACTCCTTTGCCAATTGGGAACCATTCGATTTCTCCATGTTCTGTTCTGACAGTAACTTCTTGTCCTGAGTACAGATTCCTCATTAGGATTATCAGATGTGTTGGCATTCCCATGTCTTTAAGGGCATTCCATAGCCTTTCATGATCTAGGCAGTCAAAGGCTTTGCTGTTAAGTACATGCTGATTTTCTTTTGGAACTCCCTGCTGTGCTCCATTAGCCATTGTATGTTTACAATGTGATCCCTAGTGCCTCTTCCTTTCCTGAACTCCACTTGGACCTCTGGGATTTCTCTCTCCATGTGTGGTTGGAGTCTATGTTGCAGAATTTTGAGCATAATCTTGCTTGCATGGGAGATCAATGCTATGGTCCTATAGTTGCTGCAGTATTTTGTATCTCCTTTTTTTGTGTGGATGGGAATATATATTGACCACTTCCAATCTGTTGGCCATTGTTTTGTTTTCCATATCTGTTGACATATGTTGGTTAGCACTAGAGTTGACTCTGTCAATGTGGATTGCAAAAATTCTATTGGAATATTGTCTGTTTCTGGTAATTTGTTTTCTGCTATTTCTCTTATGGCAGTTTCCACCTCACTTTTTAGAATTTGGGGTTCATCTTCATATCGCTCTTTATTCCATGTGTCCTTCATTTTGTCATCTCTTTTGTATAATTATTCTGTGTATTGCATCCAACATATTTTTATTCCTTCCTGGTCTTGAATTACAATTTGTGGGTGATCTGTTCCGGACCCCCCTCCCCCACGAAAATGGTGGCTTGCCAATATTTGAGCCATCATTATATTCCTCCCCACTTGTCTCTCCCACAAAGAGCAGGACTGCAGACTTGAAGTCCACAAATGGGGAGGAACAACTGTATGTTATTTTTGTTGTTATAGAGCACCCTGGTCCTTGGTTTGAATTTTCCTTTAATTTTCCAGATCTTGTGAAATAGATCTGTTGTTCTTACCTTTTTGTTGTTGTCTTCTATTTCACTGCAATAGTCGTTGCAGTAATTGTCTTTCTCTGTCCTTACAAGCCATTGTACTTTTGAATTCATAATTTTTAGTTTGTTCCTACCTCTCTTTTGTTTTTCTTCTCTTCTGTTCTTGGTTGCTTCTAGTATTTTTTCTATCATCCATGTTTTTCTCTCTTTCTTTTTGTTTATTGAAAGTGTCTGTCTGCATTCTTCTTTTATTATGTCCCTGACTTCTGATCATAGTTCCTCTGTTTCTTGGTCTATTTTGCTTAGTAGTGCAAATCTGTTATTTAGGTTGTCAATAAATTCTGTCAAGATATTATTTAGACCATATTTTGGTATAATCAGTGGTTGTTTTCTCCTTGAGTCTTACTCTTGTTTTTGATAAGTGTAATTCATGATCTGTGCCACAGTCAGTGCCTGGTCTAGTCTCAGCCAACAGTATAGAATTCTGCCATCTTTTATTTCCGATTAAATAATCTATTTGATTTTGACCATCTGGTGATGTCCATGTGTATAGCTTCTTTCTAGTTGTATGAAAAAATATTTTTGCAATGAGTAGGTTGTTGTCACATGCTAACCTGTACATTGTGGGAAAAGATGAGGAAAAATGACTATCCTTTTATATTAGTCTCAGGTTTTATAAGCACCCAAGTCCTGTCTGAAACACCTCTTAGGATGTCACTGCTGTAACTATAAAAACACCAATAACATCTTAGCCTGCACAGTGTTAATGCTCTTAACACTGAAGCAAACCAACTTCTTTATCATTTTAGATTTCTGGCAAGCACCCAGGGATCTACCTGTTTGTAGCCCACCCTAATGGAGTGATCCATCAGCAGGGCATCCTCACAGATAGGAACCTGGTCAAGATGGACATAAATATTTTACTAGAACATCCAAGAAATTATGACTTGCTAGTTTAAAACAGTATCCAGTCAGCCTTCCATATCCACAGATTTTTTAATCCATGAATTCAAACCACCCATTGCTTGAAAATATTCCAAAAGGAGATACATTTAAAAAAGCAAACCTTGATTTTGCCATGTTATATAAGGGACACAATTTTACTACCCCATTGTTTATAATAGAATTGAACATTCACATATTTTGGTATCCATGGGGTGGTGGTGGTGGTGGTGGTCTCCCCAGCAGATACCATGGGCCCACTGGACCAGGGTGTCAGACCCATGTGCATGGTTCTGTCATGATGATATGATTATTTGCTGATACAACGATATAACACTGGGATAAACTGATGGATTATTGGGAGGATGGATATGGGGAATCTTGAAGGGTATTGTATATTAATCAAGTGGACATTCTGGGCATGGGAACAAATGGAGGGGCAAATGGGCACAGGATGAAGATTTACAGTTTTATGACCCTACCTTTCTTGCAAGAGGATTTGGTTTAAAAAGGAGGGGTACTTCCTTTCCTCTCTTAAGGGCGATTGAATGGGAGACAGTTGCACTATTATAGGGGTAGAATGTATGATAGGGTGTTAGTCACCTCCAAACGGTCTCCCATCCCAAATAATCTGGATAGCCAAGGCAGCAATTCCCCTTTGGTTGAAAATGCTGCTGCTGAATGCCAGGTCAGTGAATGGTAAAACAGCTGCCATTCAGGACTTGATCCTGGAAGAACACACTGACCTGGCCTATATTACAGAGACCTGGTTGGATGAGGCTGGGGGGGGGTAATCTCTCTCAGCTTTGCCCTCCAGGATTCTCTGTACAGCAGCAGGCAAGACCTGAGGGGCAGGGAGGTGGAGTTGCAGTGGTCTATGGGAATAATATCTCCCTGACCACTGAGGCGTCCTATCCCTCAGTCTATAAAGTTTGAATGTGTTTATTTAAAGGTTGGCAGCTAAGACAGATTAGGGATTCTGTTGGTGTACCATCTACCCACTGCTCAACAGTCTCCCTGCTTGAGCTAGCCAGGTGGTCTCAGGGGTGGTGGTGGAGTCTCCTCAGCTTATATTGCTGGAGGACTTCAACATCCATGCCAAGGCTACCTTGTCGAGAGTGGCTCAGGATTTCATGGATGCCATGACAATCATGGGGCTGTCCCAAGTGGCCCCATCTGGCCCCACTCATGCCACTGGGCACACTCTAGACATGTTCTGTACAGAGGGGAATGTTGGTGATATGAGAATGGAGGAGCTTTTTATTGTTCTGTTGTCATGGACAGATAATTTCCTGATCAGTTTTAGACTTGCTGGACTTTTTTGGGGGGGAATCCATTAAGATGGTCCACCCCAGGAGACTTATAGATCTAGATGGATTCCTAATGGCTCTTGGGGAGTTTCCTGCTGCCTTGGCAGGTGGTCCTGTCAAAGCCCTGGTTGATCTCTGGAATGGAGAAACTACCAGGGCAGTTGACATGATCGCTCCTAAGCATCCCATCTCACAGAGTGGAGCTAAACCAGCCTCTTGGCATTCTAAGGAGCTGGCAGCAATGAAATGAATGAGATGGAGACTAGAGTGACAGTGGCAGAAAACTCAGAGTGAATCCAACCGAAAACAGGCTAAAAACTACTTGAAAACATATGGTGATGCAATAAAAGCAGCAAAAAAAAAAAAAGGCTTTTTAAAACTAAAACTATTGGAGCTGCAAAGAACCGCTCAGCTGAGCTGTTTTGAGTGATTAAGGATCTGTGACGATCTGGTCCTGAGGAGAATGTAAGCCAATCAAGCTTGATGTGAAGAATTTGCTCACCATTTTGCTGATAAAATCGCTCGGATTCACTTTGACTTAGATGCCAGAGTTGATAAAGTTTTGGTGGATGTAACCTTGGTTCCTGCTTGTCCAGTATTGATGGATAATTTTCAATTTGTGCAGCCTGATGATGTGGACAGGATCCTTGGAAAGGTGAGGGCCACTACATGTATTCTAGATCCTTGCCCTTCCTGGCTATTTAAACAGGCCAGAGGAGGACTGGTGAAGTGGGTAAGGGAAGGGATTAATGCCTCTTTACAGCAAGGCAGAGTCCCAACATCCTACTTTAGTAGATAACAGGATCCTACTTTACTAGATAATTACAGGCTAGTCTCCAATCTTCCATTTTGGGGCAAGGTGCTGGAGCGTGTGGTGGCCTCTCAACTCTAGGGGTTCCTGGATGAGATGGATTACTAGATCTATGTCAGTCTGGTTTTAGGTCTGGTTATGGGACAGAAACATCCACCATGGTCCACCATGGTGGATGACCTATGCAGAGAACTGGATAGGGGGAGTGTGTCCCTGTTGGTTTTGCTGGACCTCTCAGTGGCTTTCGATACCATCGACCATGGTCTCTCTGGGATGGGCTTGGAAGAACTCCGCTCTTTTCTGGAGGGGAACTCTCAGAAGGTGGTGCTGGGGGATACCTGTTCAACTCCTTGCCCATTGGCCTGTGAGGTCCCTCAGGGCCCAGTCCTGTCCCTTATGCTTTTTAACATATACCTGAAACCACTGGGAGAGGTCATCCAGAGTTTTGGAGTAAGGTGTCACCTGTATGCTGATGATACCCAGCTCTATCACTCCTTTCCACCTAATTCAAAGGAAGCTGTTTCTTTCCTAAACTGGTGTCTGGCTGCTGTAATGGACTAGATGAGGGCAAACAAATTGAAGCTTAATCCAGACAAGACCGAGGTGCTCCTAGTCAGTCAAAAGACAGATCCAGGAATAGAGATTAAGCCTGTGTTAAATGGTGTTACACTCTCCCTGAAAATCCAGGTTTGTAGTTTGGGGGTACTTCTGGATTTAGTGCTGAACCTGGAAGCCCAGGTATCAGCAGTGACCAGAAGTGCCTTCGCACAGGTAAAATTCATGTGCCAACTATTCCTGGAGAAGTCAGACCTGGCCATGGTGGTACATGCCTTGGTTACATCCTGTTTGGATTACTGAATGCGCTCTATGTGGGGCTGCCTTTGAAAGGTGCTCAGAAACATCAGCTGGTCCAAAGAGATGCAGCCAGACTGTTAACCAGAGCTGGTTACAGGGAGCATACAACTTCCATGTTGCAACAGTTCGGTTGGTTGCCAGTCAATTTCCAGGCACAACTCAAAGTGCTGGTTTTGGCCTCTAAAGCCTTATACAGCTATTTGAAGGACCGTATCTCCCTGTACGAGCCCCTCAGGGTATCGATATCATTGACAGAGGCCCTTATCCCACTACTTTCTCAGGTGTGTTTTGTGGGGACAAGAGAAAGTGCCTTCTCAGTGGCTGCTCCTAAACTCTGGAACTCCCTCCCTAGGGAGACCAGGATGGCTCCATCCCTGCTGTCCTTCTGGCATAGGTAAAGACATTTTTATGCCACCAGGCTTTCACATGACATAGATGCTGTTTTGTTTTTGTTTTAAAGAATTTTGAACTTTAAATTTTAATAATGTAATGTTTTTAATTGTTTGAATTGTTTAATTGTTTTTAAAATTTGTATCTTTAATGTTTTATACTGTTTTAACTTGGACTATTTTAGATTTGTTAGCTGCCTTGAGTCCCTGTACTGGGAGGAAGGTGAGATATAAATAAAAACAATAATAATAAGGATAATAAACACAGGAGGGAAAAAAGGGGACTTGAAAGGTTGCTTTGATTGGAATCAAAGGTTGGGCATTAACAGTCAGAAAGAGAACACCAGATAGTTTGAATTATAGCACCATGATAGAGGGAAGAAACCCTCAGTTTCGGCAAAAACACTCTACTGGGAACTTCTGCTCTAATGTCTGAAATAAACATATTTTGTTTTCTACCACAATAAGATGTCTTTCTGTCCATTGGAAACTGAGTTTGCTGGTCCTGACACTGGGCCTCTAAGGATACTTTAAGTAGTAGGAAAATGTATCTCATAGAGATAGCAGCATGATCTTTCCTCTGATTAAGACAATAAATGTGCACTTTATTAGAAACATGAAATGTTCTCTAGGTAGAGGAATTATGCTTTTTATCTTGTCATGGTCATAATAATATGAATCACCACAAATGTCTTTGCTGTTTGGACAATGCAAAATTACTTTAGACCACCTGGCATCTACATCAATATGTAACTACATCAATGTGTAGTGATCTCTCTCTCTCTCTCTCTCTCTCTCTCTCTCTCTCTCTCTCTCTCTCTCTCTCACACACACACACACACACAGACATATCTATCATTTGTCATCTAATTATCTCACTACATATTGATGTGTATGTGCACATTAATATATAACTTCAGCAATACCTATACAGAACTTCTGATCAGCCAGATTCAAACCATATATTGTGTGTTCCTAAGTGATTCACAGTCTTTTCTTTTAGGTGTGATGTTTAGTTAGTCACACACCCAACTGACTGATACAGAGTTTGCAACAAATAGTTCAGTTATCACAAAACTAATCCTTACAACTAGTTTGTTAGTCTGTATAGTGAAAGGTTTCAAGAAAGGAAGGAAATGTCATCTTGATACATTTGGAAGGACTGACAAAAGTAATATGTGGAGCTGGGAGCAGTGGGAAGGCAGAGAGAGAAAGACAGAGAGGGACAGAGGCAGAGAGATTGACTACACATCTATATCAGAGTAACTATCAAAACAGAAATATTTGAATCTCATGTCAAGAAATTTCAGCCCTACATTCTTCCGGGGAAGCTTGCCAAAATGTGCTACCTTATTCTGATGAAGTTAAAACTTTTTGACATATAATTTGAATATTATTTTTGTTAGTCATTAATAACTGGGTCCTCTAAAATTATTAACTGCATCATTCTGGGCTCCAGGAAAGTCTTGTCTGAATCCCTGTTTGATGTTTTTAAAGTCTAGCCATTTGCTTACTATTTCCACATATGTACATGTCTTCTTCTAGGGCTGCAGTGTCTTCTTCTGGGGATACATGTCTTCATCTAGAACAGGGGTAGGCAACCTAAGGCCCGGGGGCCGGATGCGGCCCAGCAAGGCCTTTGGACCGGCCCCAAACCTGTCCTGCCGCCGCCGCCCCCCCCACCGCCGCCGCCCCCCCATGATGATATTGATTATTGTTGTTATTACTTATTCTTGGGGTTTTCTTGGCAAAATCTTCACAGGGGTTTTGCCATGGCTTTTCTGGGACTGAGAGAGTGTACATGCATTTTTTAAAAAAAAATTAATTCTTTTTTAATTTTAATTTTAATTTTAATTTTAATTAATTAATTTATTTATTAATTTATTTATGGTGCTTCGGCCTGTCAATTGTCTGAGGGACAGCAACCCGGCCCCCGGCTCAAAAAGGTTGCCTACCCCTGATCTAGAAGATAGATAGAAGATAGATAGATATCTTCTTTTATTAGATAGATAGATAGATAGATAGATAGATAGATAGATAGATAGATAGATAGATAGATAGATGTCCTCTTCTAGGGATGCATTCTAGGGATGCAGTGGCTCAAGTGGTTAAGACGCTGACTCTGTTGATTGCAAGATTGGCATGTTGGCTTTGAGACCTGGATGCTGCTTGATGGGGTGAGCTCCTGTCACTAGTCCCAGCTTCTGCTATCCTAGCAGTTTGAAAGCATGTAAAAGCAAGTAGATAAATAGGTACCACTTTGGTGGGAAGGTAAACAGCCTTCTATGCAATCATGCTGGCCACATGACCACAGAGTAGTCTCTGACAACTCTGGCTCTTCTGCTTAGTAACAGAGATGAGCACTGCCCCCTATGGTTGGGCATGACTTGACAACTTTGTCAATGGGGAATATTTTTACTTTTACCTTTTTACATGTCTTCTTAATCACTCACTCAGTATGTTGCACCTTTGCCCCCAATATGGGACCCTTCCCAGTGAAAAAGACATTTAAATTACTATAATAAAAACAGTGCTAATTCAAAACAATTTGGAATAAATAGCAAAGGCATTTACGGATAAATGTACAGTGCCTATCCTAGCCTGATTCTCTGGCAATCAGTTAATAGCCAAAACATCGTCACCTGCTGGAGAAAGGAAGGAGCAGAGAAGGGGTGGGGGAGGAAGTTCAAGGTCTGGGACCAACCACCAAAAAAGTCCCAAGAGGAAGAAGATGCCATCACAACACTAACATAATGAACAGTTGTTTGGACTACCTTGATTGATTCTGAAATGACTGAGGATACTTTAATATTCCTAACATAGTAACATGGCACAAACATTATGAGAAAATGTCACAAACTGCAAGGATAGCTTCAAATACAAGTGATCTAAATTATTATCTATGTTGGCATTTCACTTTATTTTTATTTGCATGTCATCAATAATAGGAAACTGGATTTTTTTACTCACATTCTGCTTTCTGGAATTAAGGAATTTAAATCAACTGGCAGAATGCCTCAGTGGAATATGTGACAAGGGAAAATTGTTTATCATTACAAAGAGTTGGAAAAGCTACTTTTTAAACAGCAGTTCTCATAAACCCTGAAAAGTAAATTTTCCAAGGTCTGCTACTGACATTTTACATTGTATACATGAAACACTTTAAAGTACTTAAACTAAACCCCCCAAAGTTAAAATCTAGTATAAACTGGCAGAGTCATGCTACACAGTTGCAGTTTTCGTAATAAGCAACAGATTTCAACTTTGTGGCAGAGCAATAGTAATTTAAAATTAAATTCTCAAATCAAGACTGCAATGAAAGGCTTATCAAGCATTTTCCCAGAAATTGTTGCCAAGTGTGTCTGCATCCTTCATATGTTCAAGACTACTCCCATGATGTCAGTGAAGCATTAATAATATCACACTGTTGAACTGTCGGATTAGCTAGCTGTTCACAAGTGCAAAGGTTTTGCCTTCCAGTGTATTAGTTATTGCCACTATGTTAATGAGCATTTCTTGAAGAATAACTGTATTAGTGAGGACCGAAACTCCAGTAGTATTTCAATTTGGCAGCATGAAGCAAAATAATGTGATTAATCCAATCTTTTGCAGGGGCTTACAGGCAAAGCAAAATTGAAATAGCTGATGTCTTTGAAAACAAAGATCCTTTTTCTCTCTCCCTGCAGGGCCAACAGATATGGGTACTTATTTCTCTCCGTCTTTAACCTTTGTCTGCTCTACAATTTCATTAATGCTTTCGCCTGTGACCTGTGATATGTTTGTTTGTTTTTATTGGTTCCTCCTTGGCTGAAGATATCTCACTTTCATGAACAATCCTTACTTCCTTTTAAGACACTAAAACAATTCTTAGGAATTCCAACAACAACAACAAAAGAACACTACCCTGTCAGTTATTGATATAGTTGAGAACATACCCTCCAATGTTTCACAGATGAAAAATGAGACACATGTGGCCAAGCAATGGTAGAGAGGGCAGAAGTTATGAATAAAGAACTACAAGCTAAAGAGGCTGTAGCAGTTTGTTTTCACCTGAACCTACAGAAAAAGCAAAATTCAACTCCCACTCTCATCCCTACTGAATTAAATGAGTACAAACTACATTTGGAATTTGAATTCTGTTTTCAACCATTGAAATAAGATGAGGACAAAGAGACAATGCAGAAGGAAGAGAGAAAAACTGGTTTATTTTAAAAACAGTTGACAAAGTGGAAGGACAGAGAATTAACTGGGACTGTTCCTGCTAAACTGGCCAGTTGAGGGATATGTGGATAACTGCATAGTATTGCCATGTTGTGGTTCCCTTTTCATGTGTATACATAATTTTTGACAATCTTTGAAATGCAGCAGGATGTTATAATACTATGCAGTATTATAATATTATAATACTGCATGTTATAATATTCTCTTGCTCAGATGGTTGTAGACTTGGAAGTGGAGTGCCTATCTGAACATGAAATGGGTTTGATTGAGTTTTCTTTGTCTTCACTTTAATGCCCACTTTTGTATGCTTTTAATTGTACTGTTTTTTTAATTGTAAGCTGCTTTGTATCTCAATTGGGGAAGAAGCGGGATATAAATAAATATAATAACAACAGTAATTATCTTCATGATCATCGTGATCATCACTTTTATCTATTTCTCTGAAAAACTACTACAGAGTACAAAATAAAGGGTATTTTATTGGAAGATGTTTAATATGAACAAGCTTACAGTTATGAGTACTGCTTGTTTTGTAGGCATCTTGAAAGTAATTCCTTCAGCGCACGAGTAATTTGAACTAATCTGCAAATGACCCAGGAAATAACAAGTTTGCAAAGCAAAGCAGAATAAAAGGAACATTCCATCATATGGGCAAAATTGCTCATGCAATGTTGTCCCTTGAAGTTGACTGGGTCAGGAACTGAAGCAATACTCTTTATTTTTGCTTCATAGTCTGGTACATGTAGTCTCAAAGACTCATCCTGAGCAGACATGAGTCACTATGACTGCACAACAATATCCCCACCACTCACTCAGTTTGTCATATTTTGTTTCCATAATTTGTGGCTGGAAATTGGGGATTATTTTAGGCATATGAAGACCTGCAGTTCAAAGGAAAACTGTGCAAAGAAAGGAATAAGAAAACTAGGGTTTTAGAGAAAATAAGGGGAGTGTCTTTGATAATGGAAAAGGAAAACCACTTGTGAAATGTAAAGTGGCAGGCAAATTTCTGTAAAGTTTTTATCTGTAGAAGGGAAGAGTTTAGCATGCCTTATTTGAATATGGTGGTTAAGTACTTTGCAGCAGAACTGTAAATCTGGACAGCGAAGAAATCTGAGAGGAAGAAAAACAATCCATTGGAAATGTGATGCTGCGGGGGGGGGGGGGTTCTGTGGACTACTTAAAGAAAATGAAGGGGTCCTAGAGCAAATTAGACTGGAAGTTTTACTAGAATCCAAAAAGCTAAGTTGTAGCTGTCATAACATATTATGGACATATTATGAGAGAGTGTGACTCATTGTTAAAGACTATATTGCTTGATAATATGGAAAGCAGTAAAAAAGCAGTAAAAAAGAAGAAGACACACCACAGGTGGATTGATTCAATCAAGAAGCCACAGTCTGAATTCTCAAGACATAAGTAGGGAGTTGGTGATCAGGGCTCTTGGAGGTCTCCCATTTATAGGATGCCATAGGTCAAAGTGACTTGATGACAAACAACAATAACAACAAGCAGTACTTATGTAAGATGTGCTGGAAATGTCCAGTTTTACCATGGGGCAAAACTCGGGGTGGGGGGAATGGCCATGGAAATTGCCATGGATATTTTGGCATGGTTCCACAGAATCAGGAGGTTCCAATAACCCCTCATATCTGCTCTCAGCAACCTGTACAAGGCTAGAAAGATGTTCATAATGTTTTACATACTCAATAATATAATTCTCTGTTATCTTGATAGGGCACATGGGATGGCAGAAGCTGTAGTAACTCATACGTAAATTATGCATCAGAACAGGTAGGTCAGTGAATATCCAGTGTTGTGGGCTATATTTCAGAGGAAGGAAGTGGCAAAGCCATCTCTGAATATTCATTGCTTAAGAAAAAACTGTGAAATTCATGTGGTCATTATAAGTCAACAAATAACTTCAAGGTACCAACAAATACACGTGCACTCCTGGTCTGGTATATGATCCATCATAGGATGTGGTAGGTAACTGCAACTCTTTCCACCACAACCAAGTTGCCATTTTGTGGCTCCATATGCAGGTAAATCGCAAGACTGGCCACAAAAAAACCCCTAATCACAATGTTGGAAAATGTAGGAAATAACAGTGGATGTTTCAAGCAAAGCAATCATAGAGTCACAGAATCATAAAGTTGGAAGATATCACAAGGACCATCCAATCAAACTGGAAAGGAAGAAGTTGAAAAAAACCCAAAACCCAGTCCCATGGTCTAGCAGAGAAAAGAAATAAACTTACCTGTGCATAGTTCAACATATGTATAACTTGAGAAAATAGAATAAGTATTTTGTGCTATCAGGAAAAAGGTTTTGCATCATCTTAAAGAGAGAGGCTGTGCAATATATGTGCACATTATGGAAGAAAGAGAAAAGAAAATGACTTCAGGTTAGAAAGACTGGAAGAGAGTGGATATGGGATAGCAAACAAAGAGGAAGTCTGTGATTTAGCAATTAATAAGTAATGGCTTGCAAAAGTTTCTAACTCTAACATCCACATGAGCCTTCTACTTCTACTAGAATTTATACAGCACTTCAGCAAGGAAGCCCATTATTATCAACCTTTGCATATTGCAAATGGAAGAAAAGTTGAAAGTAGTCTGTCCAAGACCTTTTAGTAAGTTGAACTGAGGGCTTATTGGCTCCTTTGCTTACCCACCACTTGAGATGTCAGTCCTTCATGTTGTAAGGTATGGAACCGCTCCTCTGGGGTAGTTACAGAACTGATCTTCAAAAGCTTTTAGCTAGCACAGAATTACCCCACAGTTATAAAAGTGTCACAGTTGATTATGTCTAGTATACATTCACTGCAAAAGTTAAGGGATACAAAGAGCTGTCTTGACTACTGACATATCTGGATTGTATACATATTTATAGTTTATTCACTGAACTAAGCGGTATTGTGCAAGGCATTCTCTTGAGGGCAATATCTTTCTTGCTGCTGACTAGACAACAGAGCAGAATGAGTGAAGTCAACCTTTAGGGGCAATCATTCTGGCCAAAGTGAGGAAGTGCACAGCAGTTTTTGGAAATAACACTGTGAGCTCCTGCCACTCAAAAACTAGTAGGAGGAAGGCCAGGATCTATCCTTAGAAACAGTTTATGAATATACTAACCCACATAGGACATTTCTACCAAAGTAACAAGAGTTTTGTATGAGCAAGTCTCCAGAAAGTGTGGTTTTCATTCATGTATCCTGTGTGGCTTTTACATCTGGGCAGCACATTGTACATGAATGTGAACCACACTGTTGGGAGATTTTCATGTAGTAGTTTTGTCCAGACAGAGCTCTTGTTACTAAAATAGAAATGTTAGTCATGACTGCCAATTTGCTGCAATATCAAAACAGGCCAGATTACTTGGCAGCACGCTAGAATTATGAGGCCACTGTGCAGATATGACTGGCATGCCACTCTAAAAGTGATGTTTCAAGATATAGCTTTCATTTCAACTTATCAAGACATCAATAATCAAGGGAAATAATAAATGTATGCATTGCATGTGACAACTCATTGGTTAATGTGAGGGATTAATAAATGTAACTGACTCATAGCATATACAGGTTGAGTCTCCCTTATCCAGAATTCCAAAAATCAAAATCCTCCAAAATCCAAAACTTTTTTTCATAGGTAGCTGATATAGTGACATATTTGCTTTCTGATGTTTTCAGTGTTCACAAACTTTGTTTCATGTACAAAATTATTAAAAATATTATGCATAAAATTACCTTCAGGCTATGTGTCGAAGGTGTATATGAAACATAAATGAGTTTTGTATTTAGACTTGAGTTCTGTCTTCAATATATTTTGGAGATAGAACTGAAGTCTAAACTAAATTACTCCCAGGTCTATTGTTTTTATGCTTGTAGGAAGGTAAGAAGAGTGCTGTGCATGATTTGTTTGTTGTTTTCATTTCCATTACACCTATTTTAATTGTTCTGCAGTGTGTCCTCTGTACTCACCTGAGGAGTTACTTCATGACATTTTCCTTGAGCTTTAAATGAAGTCCATGGAAAGGCTTAAGACCACAAGTTTAGGAAGTAGCCATTTCTCTATCACGGAATCTCACAATCTCACCACTACCACATTAGATCTTTATAATGCAATGTAAAATGAGTAGTTTTTTAAGTATATATTGCTTTCTGGGGTATCTATAGGATGAAATGATACACAGTTGTTTTTTTTTTTTAAAAAAAACTGCTGGGAAATGATGTAGATGATGATGATAATATTTTATCCATTTTTATCTCACCTTTTCTCTAATTTGGACACTCAGGGCAACTTCCAAGATATTGAAACATACAGATCAAAATGAATACAAAAGCATCAGTAAAAATGTACAAAAGTATAAAATACAATTAAATTTTAAAAGTTTTGACAGAGATAGCAAGGGGAGAACTACCCAACTTCACTCCCCCTCAAGGAGGGAGTTTCAAAGGCTAAGAGCAACCACCAGGGAGGCCCTTTCCCTTATTCCCACCAAATGTGTCTGGAAAGTGGTAGGGCATTACAAGTTGAAAACAGTATATTTAGTGATAAACTCAATATATACCAATTTTGGTGTATATTAAAATAAGTTAGTATTGTATTTTTTTAATATTTTCCAAATACCAAAAAAATGTTTTAAAGCAGAAATTCGCAAGGGGATTCGCAGGCATAGAAATTTAGACCTCTAGTCAATCTTCCCAATGCAAAACACAGGAACATTGATGGACCCTTCTTGTAACTTAACTTGTACACAGTAACTGTGGAAGGTGGAAGTCTTGTTTTGAAGGGAACCACAGGTGGCTCTACAATTAACCAAACTTTCCCCCCCAACAAATATATCTACATGTAATTCTGCATACATTCCTATATATTTTTATCTGATACTTTAATATGAAGTTTAAAAGTATTATTATAACAATTGTGTTGTTGGCGTGTGCCCTCAAATAATTTCCAATTAATGGCCACTCCAAAACAAAACTATCATGGGATTTTCTTGGCAAAATTGGCTCAGTGGTATTTGCTATTGCCTTCCTCAGAGACTTAAAGAATGTGACTAGCCAATGATCACCCAGTTTCCATAGCCAAACAGAAATTTGAACCCTGGTCTCCCAGAAACCTAGTTCAAGACTCAAACTATACTGGTTCTTGTTATAATCATATAGCCACTGTTGACTGCTATTTTTAGCTTTAGAAGCAGAAGGTTCTTTGGAATTCAAGCATAGTGCATGCATTTTTTCTCTGTTGCAGTTACTGGCTGGACTCTTCATATAAGGTATGACTAGGCAGCTACCTCAGCTGTGACTATAAGGGAGCAGTAACAAGACACCCATGGCCAGACAAGGTTGTAAGCCACATCATAGTCACCGGGAAGGACTAATGCAAATTAACTGTAATGTTGAATACTTGCAGATAACAGCTGGGGCCATTGGCTGCCAAAGTGGTAGCCATGGCTGTCTTTTGTAGTAAAGGTAATTTGTGGCAACTTAATAACTAAAGATTTAATCTGATATAACATTTCAGGGACCAAAGCCCACTTCGTCAGAGGCATTATCAGTTGGCACATGTGTATAAACAGATGGTAGAAAGGGAAAATTGGGTTACATCCAAAGATTCCATTCTTCCAGTACAAGGAAGGTCCAGAAAAGACCAGAAAAAGAACTTTGTATGGAGCCATTGTTAATACAACCAGAAGTTTGTGAAATACCAAATATATTTCTCTGTGACAATTCTGTATAGCAACACATCTCCTAGAGGGCAACAATTCTGTTGCTCACAGCAACAGAAATAGGTGATAATTCAATCACCCTCATTTTGTTCTGTTGACATCTCTTTCTCTCTCTCTCTGTATATGTTCTATTCAGCCTGCCAATGATTCAGGGGAGGCTCTTCTTAAATACACTGGGTATATTACATATCAAGATAGAGACCACCTCTCTCATTTTTGACTTTCCAAATATGAAATATTCTTAAGGATGTGGCAGAGTTGTATGAACAGCCTGGCAATGATGGTGGTATATTAATAGCAAAAATTATTTTATATGTGCTCTAAGAAAATAAAATATAAAAACCTTAAGTCACCTTATCTGGAATGACAGGTCATCTTTCCAAAATTGGAAAATTTAATCAAAAATAAATTTGACTGAAATCTCTGGAGCTGTTCCACACCCTGAATACTGTTATTTATCTTGCCCAGAATTCCTATTACCTCTGACCCCCTTTAAAATGCCTTTACTGGAAAAAGAAGACTTTCAAGTCTCTGGAAGTATCATGGGAAAATGAAATATTATCTCATTTTTTTGGCATTGTCTGTTTTTGATGATAGATTTGTGTTCATTTATTATTTTGTGTACAGATTGAGCTGTTATCTCATGTTGAAAGCAGCAGTCAATGCAAGTGAAGTGCAATTTCTATAGGAAAAGATATGGATCGGGGTAGGCAACCTTTTTGAGCCGGGGGCCGTGTTGCTGTCCCTCAGACAATTGGGGGGGGGGGGAAGCACCAAAAATAATAAAAAAAAATTTAAAAAAATGCATGCACACTCTCTCAGCCCCAGAAAAGCCATGGCAAAACCCCTGTGGAGATTTTGCCAAGAAAACCCCAAGAATAAGTAATAACAACAATAATCAATATCATCATGGCAGGGGGAGTGGCGGGGGGCGGCGGGGGGTGGCGGGGGTGGCAACACCAGCTTGGGGCCAGTCCAAAGGCCTCAGGGGGGTGCATCCAGCCCCCAGGCCTTAGGTTGCCTACCCCTGATGTAGATCATACATAATATGATGGAACAGATGGAGTGGTTTTAGCTGGGAGTAGTTTGTGGCATGTGGTGTTCTATTATTATCCCTTACTGCAGTGATATTGTCTTACAGATTATGCCTGGCAAGCAAGACTAATGGCTGATATCATCCATCTCTTATACCAAAAGCAGACAAAAGCCTAATATCTTTTTGCTCTACAATGCCATTTCTATCACATTTAGGGGGGTTGCAAACTGTCAAAAATAGTGTGAATTCAGTCCACTTTTAGGGTTAGGGTTAAGGTTAGGGAATCATGGGAACTGAATTTTATTGTGGCACTAGAGTTCTCTGACAAAGAAGGTTCAATGTCTCAGAAAAATAACAATTCCCATGATTCCCTAGCACTAACTGTAACCCTAAAAGTGGACTGAATTCACACTATTTTTGACAGTCTGCAACCCTTAGAGATGCCTTGGGCCTACCAGGGATATTTTTTTCCCAATGTTTATTCCCAGATGCCCTCTAGGAGATGTGGGGGCATTTCAACCATGTTTTTGACCCACGTTGGTCCAATTTAGGCCTTAAGAGAGGTCTTTTTTAAAACAGGAAGTTAACAGAAAATGGTCCATTCACTTCCTGCTGTTTAAAAAAGGTCTCCTGTGCAAAATATGGCCTGGAAAACCCTCAAAATATAATGAAAACACTCCCTTGTCTCTTAGAAGGCTGTTGAGAGAAATAAGGTTGATTTATTTTGTGGGAGTGGTGAGGTGGGGGTTACCAAGGTCTTTTGGGGGGACTAATGCAGTCCCCTACATTTCCATAGTTGCCCACTCCTGACTTATACAAATATATGGTGCAACCACATTTGGGATACAGTTCTTGGATGTTAGTCCAGATGTGGTGATCACTATTGAAAAAGGATATTGCTGGGAAAGGTGCAGAAAGGGGCAAGAAAATGGGTCATGGTGAACTTTGTTGCTATATGACTTCATGTTGATTTTAACATGTGGCAACCCTCTCCAATGTTTGTTTGTCTTTTAGTAAAGTTTATACAGGCTTGACTTTGTCTTCCTCTAAGGCTGAAAAAGTATGACCTGCCCAAGGTCATCCAGCAGGTTTTCATGGCTGAATAGGACAGAGTTCCATAAAAGTCCTAGTTCTTACAACTACACCACATTGGCTCAATTCATGAAACAGTCACCTTCCAGGAAAAGGTTGCAAAGTTGGGGGCTGTTTTACTGAGAAACTGTAAAGGAAGATGTGCTATGGCTACAAGTCTATATGATCATATATGCCTTCTATTATCAGAGGAGGAGTTTGCCTCTGTGTTTCACTTACTGGGAACCACAAGAAACAGGGTACTGTTACACACATATTTTGTCTGTGGGTGACTGACTGATCACTGTGTGAATATAATGCTGGCCTAGAAAAGATTTTGCTAGCGTAGGTAGGTCTTTGGCCGGCATGGCTCTTCTTCTCAGTCTAGTCCAGTTAACCTGTGCCATTTCTTTCAGATAGATATGAATAAAACAGTTTTGTTGAACTGTTTACGTCTACCATGAGGACTATTTAGAATGTTCCTACAAATAGATTAAAAGCAGATGGAATCTACTTCCATGGACTAAAAGTCTTGTCTGGTCTGCCCTTGCATAGGTAATCTCATGAGGGCAGAAAAAGAGAAGTAGAATTCTTTATGAACTGGTTTAAAACAAATTTAAAGTGAATATGATTAGAGCTTATAATAATTTTACTTACAATGGACTTTTCTGTCAAGCTAGTACATATTTCCATTATTGTTTTTGGCACAAACCAATCATTTGTGTGTTTTTGGCAATTTACATTAATTACTGTTTACTTGGAGATGAGTAAGCAATGCACTAACTGAAACCATACTACAAAATGGGTCACATACTCCTTAAGTTAAAAAAAACAACTAGTGTCAGACATTATATTTAGGAACTGCAAGAATCAGAAGGGTTACTTTATTCTCATTCATTGATCTTCAGCAGCTCATTAAATATCTGTGTGTCTATATTATCTCACTTTCCAAATTATATGCCAGGAAATACAACAGTAAAAAGAAAACATTTTGATCACATCTGTTTTCATGTGCATTAAACTCTCATGAAAATGGCTGAAGTAAACTAAATACAATCATAGCATAATTTATTAATGCCACCAGCCAGAGCTCTTTATCCATCCCTTGCTAAGGGAGACTGTCAAACCCCAGAATGATGGGATTATTCATGTTGTTGTCTGGATATATTTAATTCTGAGTGTTTTGCCTTCTTTTTACTCTCCTTTTGAGCCTGTTGTCTGAAAATAAGTATTCTTAGCTTGAAAAGAAAAGGGGCAACAACACTTCATCTAACAGTCTGTAGTAGAGCCATCAAATATTCATTTATAATGTAGTTTGCGCATGTTTTCAGATTTGGGATATAGTTTGGATATCTTTAAAACCTCAACTATTATAAATAAACTGCTTGTTCACTTTGCCAAGAGACTTTATTGGTTGAACTGCTTTCATATTACAATTGTGAAGATATGCATGCAGTGGTATCTCTAGAGTTAGTGTCACCCAATGCAGTAACTCATGGTGTCGCCATCACACACACATTGACCTCTCCTGTTTCACACGGTATAGAATCATTAGCAATGCTTTTTTGCACTAATGATTACTCAAAAAACGTAATTCCCATATACCACTGAGTGTAATGCTAATAGTTATGACAAACAACTAGCAAAATTAAAATTATACTTTCAAATTACAATATCATATGCACTACCTAAATATATTTACATAGGCATTGTGAAGATTTGGTTAAAATGTGATGTTTTTAAAGAAAATTTAAAAAGA
>CM034708.1:65431589-65450602 GCA_020142125.1 Phrynosoma platyrhinos
TTCCTGCCTCGCACCTCTATCTTCCTCCTCCTCCTCCTCCTTATACCCAGCGCTCCTTATATCTGGCGTATAAGACGGCCCCCCCACTTCAGCCCCAGATTTTCCAGGTTAAAAAGTCATCTAATATGCCGGAAAATACGGTATATTATTCTACCATTACAGAATCAACTAAACAAACTTAATAGAATTACTAGTAACTATAACCACAGATTATTACATCATTATTTCTCAAAAAGTCTATAAATGGTTTCCAATCTTTCAAAAAGCCTTCAATTCATCCTTTAAAACCCATGTTAATTTTGCAATTGGGGGTAACTCAGCAATTTTAACAGGGTAATTTTCCATCTTCAGTGCTTTGGTCCATTTTCCCCCCTTCACTTTTTCATGAACAAAGTAGCATCTAGATTCTAGCTAGTCTATGGCTGCATCTGCACTGCAGAAATAATGCAGTTTGAGACCACTTTAACTGCCATGGTTCACTGCTATGGAATCCTGGGATTTGTAGCTTTGTGAGATGTTTATCCTTCTCTGCCAGACAAACTACAAATGTCAAGAGTCCATAGCTTTGAGCCAGGGCAATTGAAGCAATGCAAAACTGCATTATTTCTGCAGTGCAAATGCAGCCTGTTGATCAAATTGATATGCAAGTGGCAGGAATTCCATCCAAACTGTGATAAGCATCTTTAACTCTCAACCTCAAAAAAGGCACTGGACAGGTGCTTCTGGGTTGTTTGCTGTTGTGTGTCTGTGGGTGCAGATAGTCAAATATAAAGCAACCTAGCCCCTGCTGTCTATTCCACCCCAGCAATGCTTGTTCTTTCTTTTTCTATGCCATTGGAAAAGGCTATACAACATAAAATGCCTTCAAAAACTGGGAAAGAGCTTATAAAGATTCAGTCTTAAATAAGCTTACTAAGCTTATTCAAGATCAGGTCAAAAGATAGAAGAAAATTCTTTCCACACATCTAAAGCTATTGGGAATAGAAATATATCAAGGCACCAAAGGGACATAGTATGTAAATCTTTGAGTGCATGGTTAAAATGTTGTTGTTTTTTTAATGGAGAAACTCATGAAGGCATGGCGTTGTTCTTTCATGCAAAATGTTGATTATATTTCAAGCTACTCTCAATAATAAGAATACTCACTTGTCTAAAAATCTGAGATCACAATAGTAATTTTTTTAGATTTGAGGGGCAAGGACCAATTTTCACCATTCTTTCCCTGCCATCACTGACAAACAGATGAATGTGCAACTCTGAACTGACTAGAAGTCACTTCCATTTTTCATTTCCTGTATTTTCAATTTGGCGGTGGTGGTGCTGTGTGTGTGTGTATTTATGTGGGGGAGAGGTGTTATCACATTCTAGTTTTTCCCTCAGTGGATCTTACTGTGCTGCCTTTGGAGTGTTTTTTCAGTCTTGGCGTTTTTTTGTATAAAAAGTGGGAAGAGTTGGAAGGATTGAGGGAGGGTTGGAGGGAACTGGAGGCCTGTCAAAAAGACAGTTGGAGGCCATTTAACCTTTCCTCACCCCAACTCCACTGCATGAAAAGGAATGGTCTCTATGTGACAATTTCCTCCCTAACAACAATGCTTATGTTGCTGTGTTCTCATTGTCATGATTGGTAAAGAGATAACACATTAATAAATCGAATTCGGGTTTTCCAAGTTATGGGTTTCAGATCATCACATGAGAGTGATATAGCACTGCAGCCATTTACATAGCTTTTATCAAACACAGATGTTACAGACATCTTATGTAGTATAGGTGATGAAAGCCCGTGTGTTGTATTAGTTTAAGTAATGGATTAAGACACTGGGAGACTAGGGTTTAAAATTCTCTTGGTCATGGAAACTCACCAGACAAGTCACACTCCCTCAGTCTGAGAGGAAGGTAAAGGCAAACTTTGTCAAGAAAACCCTGTGATAGGTTCACCTTACTGTCTCCACAAGTCAGAAATGACATGAAGGTACACAGCAACATAGATGATAAGAACAAAGGATGGAGAGAAGAGGACGATGGACTCTTGAGAAACATCTACTGGAAACCATCTTCATATATTCACAATGCATTTGTAATCTACATGTGGCTGATTTTTGGGGCTATTTAAATAATTTATATGGCCAAGAAAACTGCTTTTCATCTGTGGGAGTTGTGGGAGATTTCAGCTTTGTCTTTATAGGTAGACCAAAATTCTACTCTATTGGTAGAAAGATCTAGTTGAGTAACACTAACGCTGTTTTTTTCTGATTGTATTTACAAATTCAGATGTTCTGTTGTTCATGACATTGTGTTCCTTAGCTGGTATATGAGAGCTCTGTGGTGTAATGGTTTGAGAATTGGACTACAACTTTGGAGGCAAGGGTTTGGATCCCCGTTCATGGAAAACCCACTGTGTGGTCTTAAACATGTTATACTCTTTCACCTTCAGAGGAAGACAGAGGCAAACCCACTCTTAACAAACCTTGCCCAGAAAGCACTGTGATAGGTCCTTAGTGTCACCATAAATTCCTAGGGTCACCATAAATAGAAATGACTTGAAGGCATACAATAACATATGAGGAAACTGGAGTATTTATACCTACAATTGGGTAAATTGCAGATTTGTGGGGAAATGTTTTTGAGTATTATGATGTGGGTAAAAACTGGTAGTGCTCCTCCCCTTGGTTTTAATCCTGGCTGGGAGAGAGACACAACTATTATTTATTTATTAAAAATATGATAAATTAATTGGAGTCATGATCTAACATTGCATTTAGTTGAGTCATCAGTTTTAGCCATGCCACAGCAAATAGGTCTATGGTGGCATGCAGAAAATAATCCGATCCACATGGATGAATGATGCATAAAAATGGCTCACCACATGATGACAGCCACCATATGGAACAATTTAGCACAACCTTTTTTTCACAGCTGTAATGTGTAAACTTCTGCTAAAAATGTAAGACAATGTAATGTAGAAAGGTTCCTGACCAGTCTCTGAAGCTTTGCCAAGTGTGTGCCTTTAACGTAAAGCAAGATAGTTGTGTAAAATCCATCCTAGCTGATATGCTTTTATATTCCCCTGTACTGCTCATACTCAGTCTTCAAGAAAGACAATGTTCAACCATCTAACAGTAATACTGAAATTCCAGTTCCAAATTCACACACAATGTTTGGCTTTTAAAATTGCTTTAATTAGTTTGGAGCAACAAGAAGTGAACTGAATGGGTATCAGGTTATCTAATCAAAACCGTTGATTTAGCACAGGTCACTTTACAACCCAAACTAGAGCTCTGTAAAGCACACAAAATCCTCCTAGGAATTTCCCTTTGGCAGTGAAACTGGTTTTCACACATAAACCTCTTGATGCTGGGATTCCATTTCATAGAAATGGTTATTTGAGGGATAGAGCAATAGAATTCCTAGGTGCATAGTTAAGGCAGAGCCATTAATAATACATACTTTTTATACTTCATATGAGAGGTACACAAGAAATAATGCAGGGACAGAATACAGCAGAGGGCTGTTTTCAAGACTTCATTATAAACTGGCACTAATTGCTAGAGGCCAGCATGACTGCACCTGTACAGAACATTGTGTCCTTTCCATCAATGGGTATTACCCACAAGTAGCAGACCAGTATTTATTCATATTTATTTCAATTTAAGAGTATACACCTTGGTCCCAATTTTTTTAAAAAGAAAGATTCTCAGACAGGCTTACAGTTCAGTATCACAGTGTAACCCACTAATATTAATAGGGGGGTTGCAGACTGCCAGAAATAGTGCAAATTTAGTCCACTTTTAGGGTTAGGGTTAGGGCTAGGGAATCATGGGAACTGTAGTTTATTGTGGCACCAGAGCTCTCTGACAGAGAAGGCTCAATGTATCAGAACAAAAACAATTCCCATGATTCCCTAGCACTAACCCTAACCCTAAAAGTGGACTCAATTTGCACTATTTCTGGCAGTCTGCAACCCCCCATAGATGCAGACCACTTAAACACTTACAGTATGGCTGCTCTAACCATGTAGAGAAAGAGACTTGTTTGCAGCCTCTGGGTACACTTTGGGTACATTCATGATCCTCAACTACTTGTGTGAAGTAGAGACACAGTAATTGTTGTCTGATTTCAAAGCCAGAAGCTACAGCTGTCCACAATGTTTGAAGAACCACAAAGTGGTCTGGATCCTATCCATAGCTCCAGCCAGAGTAGGACTCTGGAGACCAGGGTTTGAATCCCAGCTCAGTCATGTAAACCCACTGGGTGACCTTGGGCAAGTCACACTGTCTCAGCCTCAAAGGATGACAATGGCACATTCCCTCTGAAGAAACTTGCCAAGAAAACCCCATGATAGGTTTGCCTTAGCATTGCCATAAGTCAGAAATGACTTGAAGGCGCGTAACAACAACAATTCTGTTGGGACTACCAATAGGATCCTGGCCAGTATTTTTGATGCTACAGGGCACACTTATTTATCTTATCTGGAAAGCTGTCACTTTCCTGTAAGCCTAAACCTGTCTCTACTTTATGGGTGGAATTTATGGGGGAGCTACTACTTTATATCCCCTAGCAGATTTCTGAGCATAATACTGTATAGCTTCCAATCTAAAGTATCATTTATAAATCACCACTTTGAGTCCCTATATTGGGAGAAAGGCAGGATATAAGAAATAATAATAATAATAATAATAATAATAATAATAATAATAATAATAATAGCTGGCCATATTTGTAATGTGTTGCCAAAACATACTATGTATGTTCACTCTGTAAACATACAGAGCTGTAAAGACGGATCTCTTCCGGCAGGCCTTTCCAGACTAGATGGCCAGCCTCGGGTTGTCTCGGGCTGCCTCTACGTCTAGGACATCATGTGGCACCAGGTTCCCCCACTGCGCAAAAATGTGAAACATCTTATGGGGTTCTTGGAATTGTAATTATTGATTGTAATTGTAGCTGTTACATTGATTTTAATTTGTAATTGTTTAATACTGTTTTAAGGGTGGGAGGGATATATTTTGTATTGTGTTTTATGCTGGTAACCGCCCGGATTGGGAAACCATTGGGCGGTATACAAATAAATTTTATTATTATTTTTATTATTATTATTACTCTGCATCCAGGAATCAGTAGCTCAAAACCCATTAAAATGCATTTGATTCTGAAATTAATATAAAAACAAGTGTGAAGAAACGTATTGGAGTTTAAAATGCTGCTCTTCAGGGTTCTAGCCATCCAGCTGTGCTCCTTTACAAGAGACTGTCACCTTGTCTGCATTGGTACAAACCCTGTCCTCACCCCATAGTGGCTGCAACCTGGACGCATGATGTTCATCAGGATTGGCAGTTAAAGCAGGGCTTTTTTCCAAAAATTCAGAGAAGAACTGCTTTTTACCCTACTTTCACCTGAAAAATCTGGATTGGTGGTGAACATACAGACATGTGGCCAGAAATACTCCACAATATAAGACACATGATTGTTGTAGGACAGCCTTTTTCTTCCGAGTTACTCCAATGTCATCATGGTGAGTGTGGCATTATTGTCATCCCTGCAGACAAGGAAACTATGCTGCAGCTATGGTGGTGAATATGGGGTTTCCTCCTGGGGTAGACAAGCCCTGCATTCCATCTCTCCTCTTGGTTTTCCATCCTGTCCCTCCTACTGCTCCCCATAGTAACTTAGCATGATATTGGCCACTAAGTTTGCTCAGTTCTTATCAGATTAAGGACCTTATTTCATGGGATAAAAAAGTCAGCTCACCTTTCCTGAATTGAATTCTAATTTGGGCTGCATCCGGGTACTAGCACATGTAAATCACCACCAAATCCGCTGATCGAATACACCCTGAATGTAGCTCAGGTCCAAGGCTGCAGCCGGCCCTTTTTTGAAGTTGGAAGTTTTCTGACTTTAAAAAATGGCTGCCAAAGTGCTCCAGGGACCCGGGCTGCATCTGGGTTGTATTTGGCAAGCAGATTCAGTGGCAATTTACATATGATAATACCTGGATATAGCCCAAATTAGAATTCAATTCAGGAAAGGTAAGTTGGCTTTTTACCCCATGCAATAAGATCCTAAAACAGGGATAGGGAAAGTGTAACCTGCAGGTCATATGTAGCAATGAAGGACCATTTTTGCAGGTCTCATGGATCTCAGTACATTCAAAAAATAGTTTATTTTGCTGGGAATTATTTCCCCTCAAATGACTCCTACAGGAGGAGGGCAATATTACTACGCTTTCCTTGCCCTGGGCAGTTTTAGAATGGGAGAAGGCTTTGTAAAATAGGAACTCACATGGATGTTATTCTCTCTCTCTCTCTTTCCTTCCTTTTTATTTTTTTCTTTTGCCTGAAGCTGAGCCAAGAGGGTGTGAAAGAAAGTTTAAACTGTACACCAAACCCAGTAGGGTTTCTAGATGTAATTTTTGCTTTTTTATTGGAGGAACTGGAGTTAGGCATGCCCCCCCCCCCAGGTTTCAAAAGTTACCTACCATTAATCTAAACATTAAAGCTTTTAAGTCTTTATTTTTTAAAATAAAATAAAATAAAATAAAATAAAATAAAATAAAATAAAATAAAATAAAATAAAAAGGATAGTCAAATGAAACAGGCAGCATGTCTGAGAGCAAATAGTTCTTCAAAATGTGCAGGATCTCATTGTAAAGGAAATATTTACAGTTGGAAAATTATGACCTTTTGACAGTCTATTGTACTAGCAATAAATAAAAAAAAAAAACATCTCTTCCAAACATATTGCTTATAAAGCCTCTTGGCAAAAATGCTACTAATAAGCAGGATTTATTTTTACACCTCAGTCTGAAGGCAAACTTTATGCCTTTGTCTAATGCAATATTTATTACCATCTCAATAAATTATTATCATCCCAATAAATCTCTATAATGTGCCAACTAACTTGGCTTATCTATTTGATTCTAATGATTTAAAATACAGAAATGCCTTAATGTAGATTTTCCCCCTTCTCTCAGAACTTAAATTGGCATTACTATAGGAGCATTGTTTTTCAGAAGCCTTTCACAGTGTCATCATTTTTAAAAAAAAAAAAAAAAAAGATGCTTCCCACCCAAGAAATAAACCTCCTAGCAGCTGTCACAGTTATAGGGAAGAGCATGGTATGCTCCATAAACTGTAATGATAAAAATAACATAGAACTAGTAACACTCAATGAATCCACTCCCTGAATTTACTGAGTACAAGTTACTAACACTAGTTCTTCATTCATTTATTGACACTGCATAATTACAGCAATTTGACACTCCTTGTTCTGTGAGGTATTCAGACAAATCTGTCAGAGAGCTTTGGTGCTTCCCCAAGCTACAAATCCCAGGATTCAGTAGGGTAGAGTTGTGCAGCTAAAGTGGTGTCAAATTGCTTTAATTCTGCAGTGTGGCTATACCAGGCAACATTTTTGGGCCGGGGGCCGGGTTGCTGTCCCTCAGACAATTGGCCGAAGCAAAAATTAAAAATTAAAAATTAAAAAATTAAAAAATAATGCATGCACACTCTGTGGAGATTTTGCCAAGAAAACCCAAGAACAAGTAATAACAACAATAATCAATACCATCATGGGGGGGGCGGCGGCAGGACGCCGGGCCGTAGGTTGCCTACCCCTGGGCTAACCCTATGTAGCAAAGCATTTTAATTTCATTTTTAAAAACTTAATGTATATTTCTGTACTATAAATATCCCTTGTTGTCTGAATTATCCACAGATAGGTCATATTTTTAAAAACTATCCAAGAACGTGCAATTGTGCAGACAGGATTAATGAGGCAATCACAGATATGTCCGAAACAATATTTGGATCTTGAAGTTTGGAAAAAGACCTGCTGTGAGTATGACAATTATTGCCAACAAATTTCTCAATTCACATTTGTTCATGTGATTGGGTGTCCAAGATCCTCTCATATATTATACTTCAAGGCCATATTTCAACTTCAATTTATGCAACACTGTATTTCCAGTACTGTTAACCATAATCTTCTTTTAGTGCATGTTTTGATATTTCTACAATCTTATCTTTATGAAGTGTTCTTCAATGTGAATACTGACTGTTGATTCAACTGCAGGTATGGGATGCAATGGCTTAAGTGGTTAAGACGCTGACTCTGTTGATTGTAAAATCAGTAGGTTGGCAGTTCAAAGTCTGGTTGCTGCCTGATGGGGTGAGCTCCTGTCACTAGTCCCAGCTTCTGCCAATCTAGCAATTTGAAAGCATGCAAATGCAAATAGATAAATAGGTACCACTTTGGTGGGAAGGTAAACAGCATTCTGTGCAATCATGCTGGCCACATGACTACAGAGTAGTCTCTGACAACACTGGCTCTTCAGCTTAGTAATGGAAATGAGCACCGCCCCCTAGGGTCAGACACAACTTGATAACCTTGTCAACGGGGAATACCTTTACCTTTACCTATGACAGTCATTGCTTTCTACCCATATGTATATAGGAAGTTTGAAAGACATACCATCTTTCCTACACATCTGCTGTTTGTAAGTCCAAAGATTTGTTAATATAATGTTTGGATCAAAGCATCTAATAAAAAAAAATACTGAAATAAAATATTGGACATCTGTGGTACGGGTAATAAGAATATTTACTGTTCACTTCATGGGCCAGGAATGGGTTTCCTGAACATTAGGAAGATTAAAGACATTTGTGCAAAAATCTTTGTACTTTGGAAAATATTTGTCAGCACAGAAATATACGCAGTTTTTAGTGTGGTATAGTGGTTTGAGTGTTGGTCTATGACTCTGAAAACCAGGGCCCGATTCCCAGCTCAGCTGTGACACCCACTGGGTAACTTTGGGCAAGTCACATGCTCTCAGTCTGAGGTGAAGGCAATGGCAAATCTCCTCTGAATAAATATTGCTAAGTAAATCCCATGATAGGCTTGCCTCAGGATCTCCATAAGTTAGAAATGACTTGAAAGCACACAGCAACAGCCTTCTATACAGAACAGTGTTTGGGTTTTTTTGGCACAGAAAAACCACATTTATTTCTACAAAGAAAACATCTTTTCTGCACAGAAAAAATGATGTCAATTTCTGTAAAGAAAGTGTATTTCTGTAAGAAAGAAACCCACATTTTTTACACAGATGTAGAAAATGTACACATGTATTTCTCCACATAAAATATGTTTATGCATGGAAAAACCACATATATTTCTGGATAGAAAAAAATGTATATTTCTGCAGAGCAGAAAAGTCCTGCATATTACTGCACAGGTGATACTTCCTAAAGCACAAACAGTTATCAGGAAGGAATTGCACAGAAATTATCTTGTCTCATCCACTTGGGAAATATAGTTCAGGAATGATTCATTCTTTATTGTGAGAACAAGGAACATGAAGATGTACATCCCTACAGTGTGTTGACCTTACAGTCTTTCAGTGTGTGTATGTGTGTTTTGCACCAGCAGCTGCTACACAAATTCTGTTTATATGATTTCAAAGTAACAGTACTGTATATACTCATGTATAAGTCTAGAAATTTAGGTTAAAAATTTGACCCAAAAAACCTGAGTCGATTTATCCAAGGGTCAATGTAAGTACTGTATTTTAAATCAGGGCAGATTAAACTCTTAACTTTTATACATCCATCCCCTGGTGAAAGGCAAGAGTTTAATCTGCCCTGGAAGCACTGACCCCCTTCTACTCCCTCATCCATCCAGCCTTTAGTATGAGCACAAAATATTTATGCCTGCTGGAATTTTGTAAGTTCCTTGGCATTGTTATACTTTGCTTTGTCCTTTACATTTTTCATTACATGCCCCTAAGTTTTACCCCCAACTTATCCATGGGTCATATCAAATCCATAATTTTGGCCCCAAAACCTACTCTCGACTTATACATGAGTTGATTTATAGTCACGTATATACAGTAATTATATTTCCTACTTTTTTCTTTCTACATATCCTTTGGCTGGACCCTTGTAATTCATTGCCAGGTTGAAGGGGATCATCTTGCATGTATCAGTTTAGAGTGCAGGAAATTGTTGGCTCCAACAATGAACTATAATGAGGATAATCTCTTCTCCAAAGACTTCCAAGGTACTTGATACTCTTGGCTTTAATATAGTGTTCCCTATCAACCACCTCAATCTTGTGCTATATATTAAATTCTACATTTTATACTTCCACTCACTAGGAAGCTACAACTTTATGCCTTCAACTGCCAATGTGCTTGATTATACACTCACCAAGAACAATATACTACTGGAGAGAAAATACCAAGTTTGGAAGGAAAAAAATCCACGAAGGCTACTTTATCAAGTATTTTTGAGAAGATGACAGCAGCCAAGGACTGGTTTAAACATTACCACCCCCACAAGAAAATGATATGGATGTAAATATTTGCTTATTTCATTCTCACTTGCAAGAATAAATTTTGCAGAAGTTATTTCCCTGCTGAGTGAGATTATGAGGGGCTTTGAATATTTTTCAATGGGATTTTAGCTGGTAGTTACTGAACAATTTTGTGTTTGTCTTGTTGCTTTCTTGCATTCAGTGCATTACTGTTGTGCATCTTTTCATTGATGGGCAAAACCTGTCAATAGGCTCTGAATCTGGCTGTAAAAAATGCCTTTGTATTATTAATTAATTAATTCATGTATTTCAGGGATTTATATTCTGCCTTCCTCCCAAAATGGGATTCAGAAACAGAAATAGATTGTTTTTGTACCGAAATAGAAATTTGTTTCTTACAGAAAACATTTTTGCACAGAAAACAGTATTTTTTGCATAACAAACTATTTTTAGCCAAAAAAAAAAAAAAATTCTACCACAGTCCCGATTCTTTACACAAATAATTTTATATTAAACAAACCCTAAATGCAAAAAGCTCATAGCAGTTTACTATTTTTTTCAATACTGTGTGTCAATGTATTGGGAAACCATTTCTCATCAACGATTAATTCTTAACATCCCTAGAACCAAAAAAACATGCATCACCATGTTATACTTTCCTAGGGGGTGCCTGATGTGAGACAATTGCAATTACATTTAGACAGATTAAACTTATAGTATGATGCATACCAAGATCTAGTAGTAAATGTTATGTAAATGTTCTTTAGGAGGAATGAAAGTGGTTGCAGAAACCAAACACTTCCTGAAGGCAGATGGGTATATGCTTCCTTCTTGCTCCTGAAACACATTCACATAGCAACTTGCTTCAGGAAAGTACTGGCAACCTCCATAGTTGCAAGGGGGAAGTGGAGAGGAACAAAATCACTCCTAGTCACACCATGTGACTGCTCGCAAAGTGGAACTGTCAAGGAAAGGACCTACCACACCAAGGCAGTTCGAGAATAGCAGCCAGATTGAAAGCATATTGACAGGTTTTGCCCATCAATGAAAAGGTGCACAACCATAATGCACTGAATGCAAGGAAGCAGCAAGACAAGCACAGTGTTGTGCGGTAAGTGTCAGCCAAAAACATTTGTATTCTGTTTAAATTTCACTTTTTAAGCCTCATCTGATAAAGTCCATAAAGCCAAGAATCAGTGTGTTATAGTAGTTTGAGCATTGGACTCTGGACGCTAGGGTTTGAATCCCAGCCCAGCCATGGAAAGCCATTGGGTGACCTTGGGCTAGTCACTCTTTCAGCAAAGGCAAAACTCTTCAGGATAAATATTGGCAAGAAAACCCCATGATAGGACCCCAATGATGGGCCTTAGGGTCCCCATTAGTCAGAAATGGCTTGAAGGCACACAAGACAACAACAACAAATTAACTAATGTAAGTTACCAGGAAATTTGCATTACCATCACATTAACTTCCATAGCACAAATCATAATTTGTGGTACAACAGGTAAGCAGCTTCTTATTTTTACAGTCTCCAGGCTAGGACTGTCAACTGAGGTCTGTGTCATGCCCCAGTGACATTGGTTGTGTATGGTGTTGTGGCCTGCACCAGACGACACTCCAGAAGAGAGGTGATACATGGTTGGGCCCTCTCCCTGTGCCATCCCTGTCTCCATGCTCCCACCACACCATCCCCACATGCTGTCCCCATGCATGTGCCATCCCTGTACTCCCCCCATGCTGTCCCGTTCCTCACCAGGAAAAAGACAGGGCGGCACAGGGGAAGGAATATGTGCCACCCCAAAAGCCTTGCCCCTGGAACCCCTACACCTGGAAGCCCTACTAACTCCACACCATGCAACAACAGGTGCAGAGATGCCAATGTCAGGTCCTGAGATTTTTAGACCAAAACCTGAAACGTAAGAACAGCTTATGATGATGCCATTAAGCATTATACATAAAGTACCAATCACAGTTGTTCACAGCTTGTAATTCAAACATAAACACAAAACACATTTTCCTGTTTGAAAGAGCTGTTTCCAGACCAAAGTGAAATGAAAGGATTATTTTTGCTCACATCCTTAGGGGAAATGGGATAAGGTATATTTAATCTAGCCTACTTGCTCCTTGTCAGAAAGTGGATGCAGAGTACAGCAGGGAGTGAGGCCTGGTGCCACAGTGATTGGGAGGGAAGGAAGAAAATAATTAAAGAAATAGATAGAGGCCCCAAAGAGTATTTGCAAATTTCAGCAACAAATTAATTAGGATATGCAAATTGTAGCAAGTTGCTGCTTTTCTAGATAAACTGGAAATTTGTGCACAGCCCTTTTTCTTTGCCTGGAACTCTCCAAAACTGAGAACCTTCCTCTTTTCCCTGGACTGGTAAAAACTGTAGACTCAGGGGCAAGCCCTGAGTTCTAGCAAGCCTACTCCAAATGGCAGATTGCAAGAAGAGGGTTTCCATTTTCCAACTCAGCTTGTAACTCCAGAAAGTTATTAGGAAGCTTATTAGGGAGGTGGCTTAAATATTACTACTTCCCACTTACAAATTTAATTCGAATTCACATTGCAGCCGTGTTTTATCACATGGCTTCTGCAGCAGAATCTGATTTTAGACTAGATCCCTGCTCTGAGCCGCATCCAAAAATGCTCTCCTTCCAACTTGGAAAACTGGCCGCCGGAGTACGTTTCCCAATTTGCATTGAAGAGGGGATGCATCCAGATGGGCTTTTTTTTGGGGGGGAAGCCATGCAATAAGACCCAGCTCCAGCCTGAATTGGGGTCTAATTCGAAAGAGGTAAGCTGGGTCCAGGAGGACGTGTGATAATCTCCTAGGTCTTGTTCTAGTTATTCTGTAAACTAAGCATTAATCTATCAAGATGAAATCACTACATGGGGATAGTGAAATCTCCAAATCTGTCAGTTCAGTTTTGCCTAGTGTTAGGTCAGGATTATTTTTTAAACTCTGAACTATATTTCTTACTTTAAGAATAGTGCAACACAGTGTGTGTGTGTGTGTGTGTGTGTAGGTGGGGGAGAGGAAACACCTCTAATGAAAAGCAAAGCTGGTCTTTAATTTATGACTTCAGGACTTACAGTGTAAAGTCTCTAGGGTGCTAGCCATAACAAATTTACCCTCAGCGCTGCAGGAATAGTGTGAATGTGATGAAAGCTACAACTATGCTGAGCCCTAAAACATACACATGCAGGATTGATGGCCCAAAAAAAAATAAGTTCATGATTTAGATGCTTCAACACCTGTACATATTTTAAGAATATATCACTCACTGCTCCAGGTTTGTGTGTGTGTGTTTCACTGACCTATAGCATCTGACTCAAGAGCGTTGTCCTGCTGCAAGGCTCGTTTTTTGGCCAGGGTCAGCTGGATACTTTGGGGATTACTCTGTTCATCTTTTGTCCTTTTCAGTTTTGGAACAAACCAGAATATCATTGGATTTTGAATAATGAGAAGTTAAAGTAAATTTGATTACTTTATCAAATAATTTCCAGGTGCCCTGTGCCTCGTTGGTACGTTATGTGTAAAAAACAAAATAAATTTTAATTATTGGGTACTCAAGGGAGAATTATATCATGTAAACTGACATGTAAAATAATGAAAACACATGTAAATACACACACTTGCTATCGCCAGCTCACTGAGTCAGGTTTCATTGTGATTAATCACGAATGTTTCTTTGTAAAAGCTTAGGCTTGGGTAACAGTACAGTAAAATTTTTACTTCTCTAAGGGTGCAATCTTATAATTGAGGATTTAGATCAGTGGTTCGCAAACTTTGGTCTTTCAGGTGTTTTCAACTTCCAGAAGGTCTGGGCCAGCTTGACCAGAAGATTAAATGTTGGGAACCACTGGGTTAGATGGAAGCCCTGCTTTGCTAGTACAATGCCAAATGTGCTACCATGATGGATATGCTGATGATGGAACATTCTCAACCAGCATAACCATTCTGCCAATGAAGATACATTGGTGAAAGAAATGAAATGGGGTGAAATCATAGATGAGGATAGCCCATTTAAAACAGCACATAGAAAAGGAGAATTCTTTATGCAGGTCGAATTCCCTTTCAGTACATGATTTGTGCTCGTGGAATACCTTTATATCAGTAATCTACTTAGTGCAAGAAATCTTCATTTTACTGCAGTAGGAAGAAAAGATATAAGGATTGCTCCCTATGTGAGAGGCCAGAAGGTAATTATGGGGTTCTACAGACGGCCCCTAAGGGAGCGCTAGATCGGAGCCATAGCAACCGCATGCCGTGACCCTAATCTGGCATTTTGCCACTCCAAAAAGAGCTGGCAAATGCCACTCCTTTTTGGAGTGGCAAAAAGTCATCCTTGTTGCGGCAGCGGTAGCTTTTCTGCACTCCTTTGGTGCAGTGTGTCTGTACGCTGCATCAAGAGAGCACCTTGATGCTGCCCCCCCCCGTGTGGTGGGGCATGTGGCATGACAGCGGCATCAGGGCGGAGTTGGGGTGGCTGGTGTGCAGTTGCCAGGCCCCGATTCCACTCCCAGGCCAGCCCTTTTGGCCAGTCTGTACAGGGCATATGTTTGCATCTGCACTGCAGAAATAATGCAGTCTGATACTGCTTTAACTGTCATGGCTTACTACTTTGGAATCCAAGGATTTGTACTTTATTGTGGCACCAGAGCTCTCTGACAAGGAAGGCTAAATATCTCACAAAACTACAAATCCCAGAATTCCACAGCATTGAGCTATGACTATAAAAGTGGTATCAAACTGCATTATTTCTTCCGTGCAGATGCAGTGTTAATCCCCAGTCACAGCACACCACTAACATTGTGCAAAAAGTGCAGGTGAGCTCTCATTTGTTAATGGCCAGGCAATCCATCTCATGGATGGCCAACCTTAATGGCCTGTTTTGAATTACAGAATCACACCCTGAATGCATGGAGAAGAATAAACAGTCCCTGAAAGCACAGGGTACTTCTGCAATCTCAAAGAGAGAAAGGGCAAAAATGGCCACAAACCTCATGTGGGGAGCTGAGGCAGAAAATCCTGTTGGTTATGCGAATTCACACAAGTGCATAGTTCTCAATCATTTTAATCTACTATTAAGCTGTCTCCTTCTAATTTGTTGAGCTGCTTAATGTGTTTTCTATCTATCTCAAATTAATTGTACAATTTGTTGTGGTGGTTATTGTTGTGTGCCTTCAAGTCATTTCCAACTTATGGTGAACCTATCATGGGCTGGCAAGATGTTTGTTGTTCAGAAGATGTTTGCCATTTCCTTCCCCTGAGGATGAGAGCATATGACTTGCCCAAGGTCACCAGTGGGTGCCAAATCATAGTCAAGCTGGGAATTGAACCCTGGTCTCCAAGTCATAGTCCAACACTGAAACCATTATGCCACATTGGCTCTCTTTTTTTTAAAAAAAAATAATTTACATTGTTTTATATTGATGAAATTTTATATTCAAGTTTTATATTGGTATTTGCCAATATAGATATGGGGATGGATGAATAACTAATATATAAATAATAAAATAAATAAGTCGCCCCTTTCTCTCTCTTCTTTACTGCCTCACAAACACTCACTGTGTATCACAGGGGCAATTGTCAATTTCCCTCTCTGTGGAGCTTATCGCATGGGCTTTTTAATCGGCAGCAGGAGAAATAGAGAGAGCTAACTCATGCTGGCTAATGGAATAGGCCTCTGTGTAGGTTTCTGTGGGAGAACAGCCTTTAAGAAGAAGAAGGAGCCACTGAGAGAGAGAGATAGGAGCTTATCACATGAGCTTTTAAATTGTCAGCAGCCCAAAGGGATGCAGCTGGGACCTGGGATGGAGGCAGGAATTATTGCATTATAATTTGCTGCTGAATTTGCTGGGTGACTGCAACCCAAGTCACAGTCATTCTCAGCCAGCCCTTTTTTGAAAACGAAAGCTCCCAGCAGATTCAGTGGTAAATTACAATGTGATAATTCCTGCCTCCATCCTGGATCCTGGATGCATCCCATTGGGCTGCTGACAATTTAAAAGCTCATGCAATAAGCTGCTTCTTCTTCAAAGGCTGTTCTCCCAGAGCAGGGGTAGGCAACCTTTTTGAGCCAGGGGCCAGGTTGCTGTCCCTTAGATAATTGGGGGGCCAAAGCACCATAAATAAATAAATAAATAAATATAAAAATTAAAAATTAAAAAAAATATGCATGCACTCTCTCTCAGCCCCAGAAAAGCCATGGCAAACCCCCTGTGGAGATTTTGCCAAGAAAACCCCAAGAACAAGTAATAAAAACAATAATCAATATCATCATGGTGGGCGGTGGTGGCGGCGGCGGCAGGACCGGCTTGGGGCCAGTCCAAAGGCCTCTGCAGGCTGCATCTGGCCCCCAGGCCTCAGGTTGCCTACCCCTGTCCCAGAGGATCTATCCTACACAGATGCCTGTTCCATTAGCCAGCATGGGTTAGCACTCTCTATTTCTGTCTGGTATTTTGTTGCTATATGGCCGGTGGGTAACAATGTGCCCTGTTTATTGGTGAAGTGAGCTAGCATGGTGTAGTGGTCTGAATGTGGACTATGATCTTGGAAGACCAGGGTTCAAATGCCCATTCAGAAATAGTAACCATGGGCAAGTCGCACTCTCTTAGCCTTAGAAGAAGGCAATGGCAAACCTCCTCTGAATAAACCTTATTTTAAAAATGACTTGAAGGCACATAACAAAAACGTGCTGTCTCAACTGTGTCCTAGGATTCATGGACACTGATGGTATTGCCAAGGATGCTGGGGATATAATAGGATTTAAAATATATTATCATGTTTCCCCCTTGCAAAAAGCAGCCATTCTGCCAGTGTTGCATAACTGTTTGTATCTCAGATGTTGTGCCTCTTGAGTTATATGCTTTGTATAGGTCAGATTTCCAAGGCAATGTCAAATCTTGCTGCTCTCACCCCAGTATTGCTAAACAGAGTATTGTTTCAGAAAATAATCAAATGTTTTAAAATGCAATTTAAAGCTGCCATAGTCATGCTTAGTATATTTCCACCACACCTCAACTTTTCAGTGAACCACATCCTTTAATGACCAAATTGCTTAACTAAAAATTTAAGTTTGGTGATATACAGCCTCGGCAGATGGCTTATTGAGCTGTCTTGGCGACAGGGAAGAGGAGGGGCAGCCGCACGCACGGCGCCCCTTCCTCCTCCCGAGATTGCCCTTAGAGCTGCCGGCCCTCCGCACGGCCGGCGCTCCGGGGGCAACCTCCCGCCGCAGCGTCCGCACACGCAGCGGCGGAAAAGTCAGGGAAAGTGCGCCCTACGCGTTTAGGGTGCACTTTCCCTGACTTCTGAAAGGAGCACCAATTTAGTGCTCCTTTCAGGGACGCCGCCGGTGCGCCGCAGTGCGGCTGCCTCGCTCCAGCGGCGCACCGTCCCGTGGCGTCCCCGACACCGTCGTCTGCTTCCCCACGTAATATCAGTGCTTCATTCTGCAACATATAAAATTAAGCACAGCAGTTCACCACAAATGTGAATTAACTATCCTTAACAAAGCACAGAGCAAGAGATTTTACTTTCAGTTTTCTAACAACTTCTATGTCTGGATGCCTCACACAGGGGACTCCTATGGTGCTCAGAGCTGAAATGCACTCTTCAGGCATTCCTTCTTCTTTAACAGTTTTTCCCTGGCAAGGGAAACCTAGAGTAACAAAAAGAAACATGGAGAGAGTGCAAATTGAAGCCTTCCAAACACAACTTGGACCTTCTGTAAATTTCCTTGAATGACATAGTGTCGTACAGCAAAACTTTGTCTAGATCAGCCTCTGTTCCCTGAACTAAAGGATAAACTGGTCTTATTTAAGTTGTCTGATTCAGAGTGTCTTGGACAGTCACATCAACCAAACTCATAATCTGTTTGTTTTTTAATTTGCCTTCTTTGTTGTGTTAGGGGGAACTCAGAATCAAAGCCTGGATGATATAATGGATTGCATAAGAGAAAATAAACTGTAACTCAAGCCCCATTCACACTAGCATTTCGGGTAGATCTGTGGAGATTTGATAATGCATTCATTAATGGAATACCAAATCTGACCTGTACTGACATTCCCACTATGTTTACCCCAATTGAATCAGTCCAGCACAATTTAATCCTCTTGAAGTTCACATTGACATAAGTATCGATTCAACATGGATCTTCTGTATCGATTGCATTTGATCATGTTTGGGTCTTTTTTTTTTGTTGTTGTTGTTCTGTCATTCAAATGATCCACATCTACATCATTCCACTTCCGTTGTCATCATTGGTGATGCCGATTTGTATCTGCTGTTGCCATTTCTGATGCATGCTCCACGGATGTCACTGTTGGCTAGCCCCTCAAATGTCCAAAATGTCTTCCATTTTGACCAGGACTAAGAAGCACACATTCTATATATATATATATGAGCTTTTATTGGGGTATGCCCTCAATTTCCCTTGCATGTCCTCCATTTTGTGGTGGCTCATCCCCCTCTCCCCTACTGGGGACGACATCTATCTGGTCACCCTGGGATGAGGACAGGGTGACCAGAGCATCCTCCTTTCCCAGGACCTGTCCTCCATTTCATCCTCCTGTCCAGGAAAAATGTCCAAATGCCCTCTCTTTGGAGCCTGACTGAGAAGCATGCATTTTATCTTTCTATAAGTGTTTTTTAACTTTTATTTGGGCATGTCCTCCATTTTGTGGTGCCTTAGTCCTCCTTG
>CM034708.1:65458178-65471212 GCA_020142125.1 Phrynosoma platyrhinos
TTATTATTATTATTATTATTATTACTGTAAAATTTATTTTCTGCTATCTTTCATGTATATGCCAGCTTCTACAAAAAGGTTTTGGTTGCCTCTGAAAAGCTGTCAGATATTTTCTGGAGAGGACCATCTGTGTCCTTTCTTGATCTTATTTCAGAGTTATGTGCAAACATTTCTATTCCACCATTCTGTTCCACCATTTTCCAGAAATCATCTGTCTATAAATCTGTGCTCTACTGGTATCGTTTATATTAGAAGTTCATTTTAATTATTTTTATGTAGTCATTTATAAGATGCATTTTGTGTTAAAAAATGAAGAAAATCAATGCACACATACAAAATCTTAAAGGACTTTAAATTTAAATTTGTTAGATTGTAATGTGACCCCCCCATGTTGTAACATATGGACATTGAAAAGAAGTTACTGCTGTGAAAGAGAATAATAGAACTATGATCTATGTCTATCAAAAATAAGGATTTATAGGCTCCTAATAATGAAGTCCTCTATATGCATTTTGAGATGGAAACTCTCCTGGGTTCAGTGGGACTTTGCCCCGTTCTGCCTTGATGGAAAAACTGGCTCACCATTAGGGCTTTGGGATCCACAGGGAGTCTGAGAAATATCTGCATATCTTGCATCCACAAGGGGCCAATATCAGCAGCACACATTGTTGTGTAAATGTGTACTTGTGCAATCAATTTGTGTCTGATCAACATGCATTGGTGCACTGTATCGATGGTATTGTGTACTAATGTGTTCTTCTGCGATCAGTTGGCATATCTCTAAAAGGAATGGTGCTGGAGGGGCCATGTGAACCTTGTAAGTGAAAGTGCTGTGTCTGGAAAGTTGAAAGTTCCTGCTGGAAGAGGTCAGTGATCACCTACCTGCTGACCTCCCCCCCTCTATTCCTGCACCACAACACCCAGTACACATGCCCAGGGGACTACCCAGAGTTTCCAGCCTGAACCCTGGAGCACAGATTGGGCCTGAACAACACCTGTCTTGGCCCCATACATCATCAGAACAGGTAAGTATGAATGGAGTGGTGATGTTCCTTTTTGTCCATGCAGATAGTGTTACTATCATTTATAAGGAACTATAGTATATGGGTTATCCTAGGCAAGTCTCTTTTATGGCAGTAAATAAATATAAATATAAATAAATATAAATAAAATTGGTTGTAACTCTATTGGCATGTATCTGAGGGTAACCCTCACTGAATTTTACTTCTAAGTAGAATTATTTATTTTATATAATTTCATTTCATTTCTATGCTGCCTTTTTTCTAGGGGGGGGGAAAGGATTGTACTGCTAATAATTCAAAGTTTAAATCTCTACTGTTGATGTATGGTAGTTTTAGACACATTTAACTGTTTCTTTCAGAGAACTGTGTTTAATGAAGATACAGAGGGCTTTGGTAGCAAAATGGACAATGGAGAGAGAATATTGTACTTTAGTTTTCAGAGTGTTACATCCAGGCTACATTAGTTGTACTTAGTTCCTATTGAAGTCAGTAGTCTAACCTTGGTCTTCACTAAACTCTTCACATTAATTTGACTGGGGCTGGGCCTTAAGTCCAGATTATTATTATTATTATTATTATTATTATTATTATTATTATTATTATTATTATTATTATTTTGTACCCCACCTTCCTCCCAGAATTGGGACTCAAGACGGCTTACAGTTTGAAGAGCAATACATTTAAAAAGATACAAAAAGTGAACATTAAAATAGAATTCAAATCTGTAGTAATAAATAATCAAATGCATTTAAAATAAAAAATGCAAATAAAAAGATTAAATACAGTACATTTTAAAACAATACAGCACCCCTTAGCCCATTCTTTAAAAACTTTCCTTATTAAAAGCCTATTGGTATTAAAAAATTTTTTTGCCTGCTAACAGAACAGCAGGGAGGGAGCCATTCTGCTCCTCTAGGAAGGGAGTTTCAGAATCTAGGGCAGCCACTGAGAAGTCTCGCTCTTGAATCTCCACCAACTGTGCTCCTGAAGGTGATGGAACTGAGTGAAGGGCCTCTTCTGATGATCTGAAGATAGTCTATATATAGTCTATATTTATTGTTTACTTAATTGCATGAATGAAAAATTCCAAAAGCCTCTACCCTGTCTGGTGAGATCATAAAATGTTTTGTGCAATTTTTGATGATTCTCTCACAGCTCTTTCTGGCTTTTATGGTTATTATTCCATGGACTATTTTTCCTGCAAAAATACACAATCTGTCATTTTGCAGCACAAGCCATGTTTTGCACAAAACTTTTTTGGACAAGAAGGAATGCTTTTGTACAAATAAACTAATATTTCCAATCGCATATCAGTTTTAAAGTTTTTCAAGCCTTCTGATAAAGGGGAAGCAGAGGGGCTCTTATTGCCATCCCGATCCTCCCAGGGCGACCCCAAACTAAGATCTTAAGGGGAGGAGTGTGGAAAGGAGTAGATCAGAGGGCTGGAGCTAGCCACGTCCGTGGCAAGAATCCATACAATGGCAAAACGCTGCCACCACTTTTAACTTTTTTCCTAAAGAGAAAAAAACTTGTAAGATTGATCTGCTGGCCAAGGTGCCTTCCTCATGGATTGAGCACATCTACACCAGCCTGACATGGTTTAAATCTCTTGCTGGGTGAGACAAGTAAGTGAATGTGAGAAAAAATAAACACAGATTGGAGTTTGGAGGAAGAAGTGAAAGAAGTGAAAGGAGAGGAGAGAAGATAGAGGGAAAGAGAAAGCTTGAACTTGGAGGATAGAAAAAATTGGACTAAAAAGGAATATAAATCAAATTGGACTGTAAATCAAATATAATTCAAATATAAAGCATGGACTGTAATCTAATTTTTTATTGAGAGGGGTGAAAACAGATGAGAAGATTCTAATAAGACTGATAGCTGGAGATTGAAAAGCATGTTGGAGAAGAAGAAAGAGACTAAGCTGTACAGACCGGCCAAAAGGGCTGGCCTGGGGGTGGAGTGGGGGCATGGCGACCGCACGCTGGCTGCCCCAACTCCACTCCAATGCTGCCATCATGTCAACCATCCAACCAAATTGCAGGTGGCATCAGGGTGCTCCCTTGGCGCAGCATTCACGCACACTGCACCAAAGGAGCACCAAAAAGCCACCACCATGACAGCAAGGGTGGCTTTTTGCTGCTCTAAAAAGGAGCAGCATTTGCCAGCTATTTTTAGAGTGGCAAACCACAAGATCAGGGACACAGCATGTGGTTGCTGCAGCCCTGATCTGGCAAAGAAAGGGGTGGCCATCTGTTTAGCCCCTAAGCTGAAGGCCTGAGTGATCGAGCAAGAGGATAAGGACAGAGAGTAGTGAGGTATCCCATAGAGGAGGACTGGATTTTCTCTTTCTTCATTTGGATAGTGGAATGGACATTGACCTGGACCTGGACCATCTCAAACTGGATATTATGTTATTTTTCTCTTGCTGTATAAAGAGTGAGACTGGACTTTGAGTAGGACTATTTTTGGACGAGAGTGCACATTGTATAAAGTTAGATGAAAGACAATAGAGAAGAGTGACAGCAACAACAGAACTTAAAATTTTTATTGTTCAAAGGAGAGACTCAAAGGACATAGACAGAGACGGAGACAATAGATGAGAGCTATCCGAGAGCCAGGACAAAAGAAACAACGGAGGTGAATAGCAGCTTGAAAAAAGAGTCCCGGTCCCCAGAGATAATGGTGGTGATATAGAAGACAGAAGGGGGAAGAGGGAAAAAAGAAAGAAGAAAGAAAATAGGGGTGGAGTCGAAACCTTTTGGGATCGTTCTTTCATATACCTTTGTATCCCTTCATATATTTCTTAGATATTGGGGGTGGGGTGACTGACTTGAAAAAATTACTTTATTATAGACTAAGTATTAATTATTAAATCTTTTTTATTATTGTGAATATTTAATTGGGTCTAAGTAATTGGGTCTAAAATAAGATATATAAGTTTTGATTGAGAGGTAATAGCTTAATCGGTCTATTGATTTCTAAATAGAGCATTAATTGATATATAAAATTTGATATATAAATTGATATATAAAATTTGGAAATAATTGATATAGGAGCATTTGACATAACTTATGTATAAATTGTGGGCTAAAGAAAGGAGTGCTAAAATTAATTGAATATAAATTGATTTTAAATTGATTGAAACTGTTTATATACATATTGACTATAATATAGACTAAAGGAAGTACTGTGGGAACTAATTGATTTAATTGAAATATTCTATTAATTAATTAGATTAATTAGATATAATTTCAGGCACATTATTTAGCTTTGAGATATATTGATTGTATATTAATTATAGAAAATAAGAAGTGTCCTATAAGAATTGATTGGATATTGTATCAATTGGGGAAAGGATTAGGTTGAAATTTGATGTGAAGATCGTGTAAGCAGTTATCTATTTTTTAGAATGTGTGATAGGTGCAATAGACTTCTTAGTTTCTATTGTTGTAAAAGGGGTATCTGATAAGGGAGAAAGAAAAACCCAGAGATTTTGAATTAAGAAAGCTTGAATTTAGAAGATGATTAGTGAATATCAAAAGAAAAAGATAAAATAGGGGTTTGTATGGATTGAGCAAAAATATAATAAGTAGGACAACTCAAAGATACATTATCTATCTATCTATCTATCTATCTATCTCTATATATAGATCTAAAATAAGAAAATTTGGGGTTTAAGCAAGGTGAGGGAAAAGTGATCTAAAAGGGAAAGAGGTGTCAAATTTGCTGAAATAAAATAGAGGGAATATAGTAAAGAGATAAAATTAATTTAAAGTGTTAGTTTAAGAAGGTACAAACAAGACAAAAAGAAAGTATATTGAATATAGCAGTATTTATATCCTCTTTTCTATTAGAACGGAACTGTAGAGAAGAAAGGGAAAGTGACCTTGAAAACACTGAGTTGAGATTAGAAGGAAAGTGTGGGAACAGAAGTGAAAATACGGAGGGAGAACAAAAGTGTGTGGGGGGGGGAACTAGGGATTGAAGTGAAAGCAGAAAATTTTATTTTTGTTGAAGAGAAGGGAGTCATCTGGTGGTTTCTTAAAAGATGTACACCCAGAAATAATTGATTTCTTATAGGTAGTTGTGGTACCTTTGTTGTCTGGTAAAAGAAAGACACAAGAGAGGAAAGTAGGAAACTAAGAGAATAGTTAAGGGAGAAGATATTGATTACTTCTGATTTGTTAAGACTGATATGACTATTAAGAGAAGGATAGAGAGGGAAGAAAGTAAATAAATGAGCAAGGCAAGGAGTTTGAGAAGGACAGCAGTGCAATCACAAACTAATATTGCAAGCCAAAGAATTGGAAAATGTGACTAAGCCACCAGATCAAAATCAAATATTCTTAGAAGAAATTAGAAGACTGAACTCAGGAATTAATAGACAGATGCACAGCTCAAAGGAAGAAATGAAACATGAGTTTAAATCTGAAATAGATTTGAGAACAAAATTGGACAAAATTGATATGGAACTAGGAAAAATAAATGAAAAAATGGGAAAATTAAAATGTGGTGCTAAGGAGATGGATGAGAAGATAGGAGAGCTGTTTAAAGAACAAGAACAACAACAACAATCATTGCTAAACATGGAACTGAAACTAAAAGAGAATTGTTTGAAGCTGGGAGGGATGACTGAACAAGTGAATGAGAACTTGTATAGGAATCTGACTCCCACCTTGGTGGAATATGTCAACAAGTCTGAACAACAGTTCCCATGGGAAATAGACAGAATGTTTAGAATCACATCCAAAATAGCTAGATACGGACATCTACTGAGAGATATAGTAATATATTTTGTTTGGAGACAAACTAGAGACCTGATTCTACAGAAGAATTTTAAGAAAAAACTAATCATTGAAGGAAAGGAGATCTAAATATTTTGGGATGTTCTGGGCAAAATATTGAAGAGGAGGAAATAATATAGTTTCTTAACAGAACAACTAAAAATCTAGCAAACCGGTTTATAACATAGTGGGAATGAGGTCTTAGTGGATTTTTTACCCAGAAAAATATAATTTGGCAGATGGCGAAAAAACAGAAAATGATGGAAATTTCTAAGGCACTGAAGGAAAAAGAAGAGGATTTGAAAATGCACCCACGAAATAAAATAATAATAATTGAAGAGATAAAATAGTTGCAGAAACAATTGGTGGTAGAAATGATAAGTGAAATGAAAAAGAAATTGAAAATGGTAAAACAAGATAATTTTGAGCATGCAAATAAACTAGGAAAGTGGCTCACCCACAGATTGAGGAAAAGAGAGAGAAAAGAGATGTATCACAAAAATAAGAGATGGAAAAAGATACATACTTCATAAGCCAAAATTATGGAAAAATTCTATGAATTTTATTCTGGATTATACCAGGAATAAACAGTAGATAGTTTTGTAATGAATAAATATTTAGATAATAAAGGGATTTGGAAAATAATGGAGGAACAAAAACAGGAGTTGGACAAACCTATAACAAAATGGAAATAATAGAGGCCATTAAACAGTGCAAAGAGGGAAAACTGCCAGGGCTTGATGGCCTTTCTGCAATGTATTATACAATATTTTGGGAGGAATTATGTGAGCCACAACAATTAGTAATGAATGCTGCATTAGAGGAGAAATTGCCAGATGCATGGAAGGAAGCTGAAATTTTATTGATTCCTAAAGAAAATAAGGATGAGTTGGATGTCAAAAATTACAGACCTATATCTCTCCTAAACACTGATTATAAGATCTTTTCGATAATTCTAGCAAATAGCAAAGCAAAGCAGCTTCATTTATATACTGCTTCATATCACGCTATGGGATGTCTAAGTGGTTTACAACTGTAAGCTCATGGCCCCCCAACAGTTGGGTACTCATTTTAGCGACCTCGGAAGGATGCAGGCCTGAGTCTAGCCTGAACCCTGGCTAGTATTGAACTCGCAACCTTGTGGTCTATGAGTGACTGGCTGCAGTACAGGCATTTAACCATTGCACCACCAGGGCAAATATCAAAATATATAAAGAATCTAGTACATGAGGACCAAAGGGGATTCTTGCCTCAAAGGAAAATGAGAGAAAATATAAGATATATTCTAAATATTATTGAGTATTATGAGCAACATAGTGAGAAAAAAATGGTTTATTCTTTTTAAACTTAGAGAAAGCATTTGATTTGATAAGTTAGCAAGTGATGTTTGAGATATTGAATAGGATAAATGTAGGACCATTTTTTCTAAAATGACCAAAGTGCTCAAATTAGGATTAACGGGGATCAGACTAAGAAATCTAGTATTCAAAGAGGCATGAGACAAGGATGCCCCCTATTGCCATTATTATTCCTTTTAATAATTGAAATATAGATTAAAGATATAAAAGGAAATAATAGTGTAAAAGGGACAAGGATTAAGAATTATATGTATAAAATAATTCTGACAGTTTGGTAATTATATCTGAAAACCCAAATGAAAGTGTAGAGAGTTTAATAAAACTTTAAATGAATTTGGGCTAGTGACAGGGTGAAGAATAAATAAGAACAAATTGAGTATATTGAGCAAAAACATGACCAAGACAGAAAAGGTAAAGTTTCAGTTTAAAATGGGAGTGAAAATAGAGAAAAAGATCACCTACCTAGGAATCAAAATTACAAAGAAAACAACAGAATTATTTGAAAATAATTATTAAAAGGTATGCAGTGATATCAGAAATGATTTAATTAGGTGGAATAGGATTCAATTGTCAATTATGAGAAAAATATCGATAATTAAGATGTCTGTGCTCCTGAGAATATTATTTCCAATTTCAAATGCTGCCAATTATCTGTTCAGAAAGCATATTTAAGGAGTGGCACAGAAATATTTCGTGGTTTATCTGGGCTAGAAAGAAACCCAGAATAAAGTTGAAAATATTACTAGATGAGCAGGAAAGAGGTGGGTTAAGACTTCCTAATTTGAAATTATATTTTGAGGCAGCATGCTTAACATGGATAAAAGAATGGGTGATAACTTAAAGAAAATAGACTATTGGAATTGGAAGGGGAAAGGTTAAGCTATGGTGGGCATGCCTGCATAGCTTATGGAGGATAAACAAAATAAATTATTTCATAATCATTGTTTGAGAATATCACTGATCAGAGTTTGGAAGAAATATAAAATGAGAATTGCTGAAAAAAATACAGAAATGTATTTCACTTCAAGAGGCCTTTTATAGGAGAGAAATGCAGATATCAGAGAAATGGTGTAAATATCAAGATATGATTAAGATACAGGGAGGAGAAAGAAAGATGAGGACCCAAGAAGAACTACAACAGAGGTGATTTCATCGTAATTGGTTTGCTTATAGACAGATTTGTGAGAGCTATAGGATGAATGGGAGAAATAAAGGATCTGAGGAAAAAGGAAAGGAATCAGAGTTGGGGGAGTTAATTTCAGATCAACATAAAATTATAGGATTATTGTATAAAGCACTATTGAAAATAGAAATGGAGGATGAAACTGTAAAGGACCCAGTGATTTAATGAGCAAGGAGTTTAAGCACCCATTACAATTGGAGCAATGGGAAAGAACTTGGATGAAAGGGCTCAGGTATACCGCTTAACAAAATTTAAGAGATAATTACTATATTTCCAGACAAATTAGTGACAAATTATAGGTTGAAAGATAATAAATGTTGGAAGTGCAGAGAAGAACAGGGACCTTCTATCATTTTTGGTGGACATGTTCCAAAGCTAAGAAATATTGGAAATGAGTTAAAGAGATAATTAGTGCTATATTGGAGACTAAGGGCCTCTACAGACGAGCCCAAAGGGCCGTCTGGAAGCAGAGATGGGGATGGGCAGCCACACGCTGGGCACCTCAACCCCTCCCTGAAGATGTCCTGATGCCATGCGCCATTATGCACAGTGTGCGGTGTCAGGACGTCCTTCCGGTGCAGCGTTTTAATGCGGCACACTGGAAGGGGTGCTAAAGAGCAGCAAGTCGGCTCTTAGGGTGCACTTTTGCTGGCTCTGAAAGAAGCGGCATTTTGCCGCTCTTTGCCAGGCTGGCAAAAGGGAGGATCGGGGCCAGCGTGTTCAGTGGCCTCGACCCTGATCCTCCATTTCCCGGGGTGGCCCATCTGCATCCCCCCTCAAATACAATTAAAACCGGAGCTGTTATTGTTAGGGATGATGGAAGATAGTTTAGAAAAGAAATTTGGGAAGAATATTATTTTTCATGATAACCACAGCAAGAATAACATGCTCAAAAATGGAAAATGGAAGACATCCCCACAAATGAGGAATGGTTATTAAAATTATATGAAACAATAGAAATGGATAGGTTAACATCTTAAAAGAAATATAACTCATTGAAGCAATTTAATACAGAATGGGAAAAAGTAATAAAATTTCTGGGGAATAAATGGGGAAAGATAGCGATACCTAATTTAGTTTTAAAAAAATCTCTCTTTGGTTCTATTATATTATTAGTTTTTGTTAGAAAATAGAAGAGAAGAACCAGATTAAGGATAAGGATAATGAAAGAAATTAATAGATTAGAACAATGAGACTAATTAGGAGTTATATAGAGAGGGTAAATATAATATAAGATAGAGGTATATAAAGAGATATGGAAAGAGGAAGATGTAAGTAAAGGGGGATGGTCTTCTTGGTAATACAGATTACAGATGCTGTCCAAGGGAGGTGGAAGGTATTAGAAGGACATAGGAAGGTAACCTAGAAGAGAAGAAATAGAATACTCCAGCAGATAAGAAGGGGTATGATAGTGAATGAGAAGGCGTGAAGGTAGGGTATGAAAGGAGAGAGAGAGAGGAGGGAGGGTGGATAAGAAGGGGAAGGATAGATATTTACATGGATTATAGTATGTTGATTAAAGGTAAGAGAAAGTGTAGAAAGTGAGTGTAAGGATAAAGGTAGACCATAGAGGGGAAAGTGGAAAATGAAGAAGGGGATTGAAGGATGGAAAGGGAAGGAGAAGGAGAAGGAGAAGGAAGGGAAAGGAATGAAAATGAGAGGTAGGGAGTTGAATACAGAGAGAAGGGATGGGAAGGAGAAGGGGAGAAGGGAAGGAAAGAGTGGAAAGGTATTGGATGGGAGAATGTATGGGAAGGTATGGATGGGAGGTATGAACGTAAAGTTGATATAGATGGTATGATAAGTTTGAATTTATTATCTGATTGTTGTATTTTATATGTCTGAAATATATGTTTGGTTTTATATGTTTAATAAACTAAAATTTAAAAAATAAGTTTTTCAAGCCTTACCATAACTCAAGAGCTTTTTCATCAGGAACAAAATAATTTGCAAATATTTTTTGCATTGTTAGTCTGGATCCAGCATAATGTTTTATGAGAAGAGGAACTGATTCTGGACCTGTCTCACATGAATTTTGAACTATGTAGCTGCTTCTCCATGGTAAGCCCATGCAATGATAGTGTTCACTTGGATAAACTGAATAGGCCCTTTGTGAGAACCAGGTACTGGTGAAAAATAGTTCAGTAAAGAAAGCTGTTATTATATTAATATCACATAGTTGTACAGCAGTGACAGGACTGAAGTAGTTAAGCCCAAATATCATTAAATATTTCCGTGGGGCTTGTAGCCCAGTTTTACATGTGGCATTTGCTTCAGACAAACAATTCAAACAGCTGGTGAACAAGTACAAACTGTACTCTACAAAGTGAAGTTTCTGAACAGTTTTCAAAAGGAGCTCCATGTATATATAGTATATTTGATAAAAACCTAATAACATGGCCAGGTCATGTATTTCCAAGGAAGAGACGGCCCAGAGAAGCTGGTGTATTAGAACTGGGCCTAACATATTCCCAAACTGATATTTAAGGGGAAGTGCAATCTCATTCAGAGCAGGCTGGATCCTAATTTCTTGATCAACCATTCAACCTATCCATCATTCCTGTCTTAACTGGACAAAGGTTTGATCTACAAGTATACCTGATTTAACAAACAGGTGAGTTCCTGGGCATTACTTCTTTAACTGAAAATTTGGTACTAGAGGCAAAAATAATATGGAAAAAATAGAAAGGAAGAACAGTTCAACATGTTTTCAGATATTTTACTCGAAACAAACAATAATGAACAATGTGAAATTAAACAAATCAGATAAGCTTTGCATTGGTTTACCTTTGAATATTCTAAAGACCACTTGAAAGTTTTTCCCCCCAAAATGCATCCAGGGATGTCTGCCTTTTATCACACAACATCTCACTAACCCATTCTTAAAGTTTTGAGCACAGTTCTTTTCACTACATAGCATCAATCAAAGTCAGGATAATTTTCTGACAGAATCATGCAAAATAATTTTGGTAATACTCTATCTGGGACATCTTCCTCAATGTTTACTTATGTTGTCTTGTACCACTTGTTTCTCCATCACCTTTTGCAATTGCCTATTAATTAGAGGCTCATCACAAATCCTGGATGCCACCCATGATAACTTTATCAAAACAAACTGCCTTTGCCATTTCTACAACTTCAGTGTGAACTACAGGAATGTCAAGTTATAGTCCAATATGCTCTTTTACCACATTGGTCCACAACTTCTGCCAGATGCCATTAAGCTATTGATCTGTCATCTCTTCCTAGGCATCTCAAATATTGCTGATAGTTTTCATTATGATGTAATTTCCCCAGAATTTCACCACTGACTATTGCTGGTTATCATTTACCTTGATCAATTGGATAAAAGTTCTCCTTACATAGTAAGGTTTATTGTTGATATAAAACCTTGGTTCATTTGTTGTAGAAGCTATATATTGTTTGTAGGGGGGCAGGGAATCCTTTCAACAGGCATGTAGGTTTCAAGTGAACCAGGCTTTAGTTCACCTGGTCTTTTGCAGTTCTATCAAAGGCAGGATGATACCCACTATTTGTGAAATGGTTTTAAGTTAGGCTTTCAAATTATTTTCAAAATTCATGCTGCCCATTCTGGTGAATAATTTACATTATCAGTTAAAGGTTTGGAAGTGGTTGTTCAACAAAAGATTCAGTAGCTCATAAAGCAAGAATTGTAGATCCCTTTCTGGACTCTCCAGCTCCCAACCTGGATGGATTGACCATCATATCCCTGAGAATTGCAAGAACTGGTGGGATATCTAGACTTTACTTATTGGATATTTTTGAAACACTTACAAGATGCAATGCTAGAATATAGCTGACCATGCCACACGTTGTGAAAAACTGCTGAAATTCAGGTCAATTTGCCAGTTTGGAAGACATTTTTGGAACATTGTAATGGAGTTTCCTTTTGGAAGGAAGACTTTAAATTTAGAACAGATGTATAGATATAATCTGATTCAGCTGGAGTCATAGGATTTAGAGTGCATTTTAGGGGAGAGTACTGTGCTGAACCTTGGTCTTCTTAGTGAGAGGTGGCTTACTTGTCAGCTAACCTGACAATTTTTTCTCAATAATGGTTGGCAGCATAGTTATTGACTGAAGAGACTGGTAACTCAGCTCATTTCTACAGTTCATATAATTAATTATTTTGACACTGTGATTCCCCAAGGTTATGAGGTTAGTTAGGGCATTTATGCTCAGGTGCTTAGATCATAATATTATATGCCAAGGCACATTGCCATGGGATTGCCAATTCTCTTTCCTGCAATCAGATCAAGCAATTCTGCCAACAGATCCCTGCACTCTGTGCAGAGCTTAACTGAATCCCACCATGATTATGAACTCTTAGAGGGGTGATTTTTAAAAAAAGACCATTGTGCTATCTCTGGTTCAAATATGAACCAAAACTACAGGTGAATCGAGAATGAATTTGTCTAATTCTAGGCTGAGTCAGACTTGGATGATATATATCTAGTTCTGATAGATAGACTTATGTAGCAAAAAAGGGCTTCTTCCCCAATCATTTAAATGCAGTTACTGTATATACTCATGTATAAATCTAGAAATTTAGATTAAAAATTTTGGCTCTATGCTGACTGAAGGGCGCGGCAACGACGGCGGCAGAGGCTGCGCCACGGAGAGAAGGGCGCTGGCCCGTGGAACGCCCAGCTCCCTTTCCACCAGG
>CM034708.1:65488018-65504634 GCA_020142125.1 Phrynosoma platyrhinos
TCTTCTGGGCCTCGAGGACGACCTTTTTAGTCGTCTGCCGAGGCCCTGAGTTCCTCACCTGTTCCACAGATATAAAGCCAGACCTTGTAAGGCTTACAGCCTTAATAGAACTGTGTGTGTTGATGGAACAGACAATAATTTTTGGCTCTTCATCTCCAGATCTGTTCCTCCTCCTTCACCTATCAGCCATATAGTTAAATGGAATTTCATATTTTGAGGCAGCAGTATATATGTGACTGATGGGGACAAACAACAGGCCATCTGACTGTCCCATGCTTGCAAAGTTTCCAAACAGATTTGCTCCTCAAGAAATTGTGCCCAAAGTGGTTCACAATAACACTTATCAAACTATATAACATCCTTTTTTTAAAAAAAAATTGTTATGAAACCAATAAAGACAAAATAATAATGTGCAAGTATTCCTTGGTTAATGATGTAGACATGTTCTTAAACTTTGGTATCAGAGACAGAAACAACATGGAGAGAATAGGGATAGATTCCTGCAACCCCCACCCCCAAAAAACCAAGAGCAGTTCAACATGTTTCAGCAATAAATAAATAAGTAATTTTTTAAAAAAATATTGAGAACTAACAATATGCGCATATGAAATGAAAGAATTGGGTCAGAAGCAAACAAACACATTTGGGACCTATTGGAGACCACTTGAAAGCTTGTTCCAGAATGCATCCAGGGATGCTTTTTCTTTTATTTCACCAGCCTCTACCTTTCTTATGATTTCCATTTTGGTGGCCAAACTTATTGATCTACATTTTTTAATACGCTGGGGGTAGGCTGGGTAGCTTGCTCTCCAATTTTCTGACTGATATCTGTTCCGTCCAAGTCCCTTCTGGATGTTAAAGACTTCACTTCCCAAATCTCTCTCTTTCCAAATCAGTCTTCCTTTTTTAAATGGAAAAGAGTAACACTATTCAGAATCCAGAAGCGTGCCATCCATGTCAAAAAACAGGTAGCTAACAAGTTGGGTGGAAGGAGGAAGTGGTCACAGGTCCAACAAAGCTGCTTGTGAGAATTGCCTAGATGATACTACTCTTTAAGTGTTTTAACCACTCTAAATGGCCCACACTTGCAAGGGGTAACAAGGGTGTATCTGTTAAACAAGCACACACTCACATGTCTCCTTAGGAATTACTGAATTCAACACAAATTCAGGTTATCAGAAGGACCATATTTTTCTTTAGGAGCCTACTTGTGTCTTGAACTCTTCTAGGGAGTCCATGCTCTCTGTATCATCACACTCATAGGTACATCTGGTGGAAACATGAAAGAAGGATTTCTCAGTGGCTGTTGCCAGGCTCTGGAATTCCCTGTATAAAGTTAGAAAGGTGCTCTCTTTTCTCTCTTTGATTGGCAAGTGAAGCCCTTATTATTTTGGCAGGTCATTGAGGACTGCTTAGAGGAAAAGGGCCTTCCATGTGCTGTATTGTTTATATTTGTGTTTTTTTTAACAAAAATATTTTTATTAGCTAATTGCCAATAGAGTAAAACTACAAAAATAAAAAGAAATAATATACAAACACAAAAAAGCAAAAGAAAAAGGAATAGAAAAGGAGAGAGAAAGAACAAGGAAGAACAGGAAAAATGGAATTTACATTTACCTTCTGGGTTTCCTAACAATGGTTGTATGTCTCAGTATACACATAGTATCTTCTCTAACATTAATACAGTTTATAAACTTCTTCAGCTTAATTAACCTTATGGATCACCTAAACCTACAATGTACATATTATTCCCTTTTTCACTATGAAAAGACAAGAGAATCAAAGATTGCATATTTAATAGAAAAGGGATTAAAAAAAAAACCATCTAAAACAATTAGATCTTATTGCTTAATGATAAGGCAGCTTTGGCAGCTTTCCCCCAATATATTACCTTACGATCATTATTTTATCTACATATTATTTATCCAATCTAAATAACCACCAAATGTATATATAAAACAGAGTATCTTCAACTATACATATATGTTGTTGTGTGCCTTCAAGTCATTTCTGATACAGCGAGCCTAAGGGTAACCTATCATGGGTTTTCTTGTCAAGATTTGTTTAGAAGAGATTTGCCATTGCCTTCACCTGAGGCTGAGAGCATGTGACTTGCCCAAGATGACCCAGTGGGTTTCCATGGCTGAGCTGGGAATCAAACCCTGGTCTCCAGAGTTGTACCACTCAAACCACAATGCCATGCTGACTGCAACATAATATCAAACAAAATAATCTGTGCCCTATATATTTGAAGAAAAAAAAATAAAATAGAAAGAAGACAGACTCTATTCTAGGACATTCAGTTATGGGAAAACAAAAACAGTTCCTTTTCAAACAATATTACCAGTACTTTCATATGCAACAGAAAATCCAGCCACTTGTCTAGAAAACAATTTTGTAATCTATGAAGGTTGCAAAATATGAGAAGCCTTGTAAAACAACAACATGATAAGGGTATGGAATGTGCTATGATTAGTCTCCATGGATTTTGTCAGATCTTAAGAGGGAGAAACATGCATGGTTGTGACATCCTAACTTTGAATCACTAAATCAGTACTTCACTAAAAGCAATAACTTTGAATATTAAAAAGGTAACTATGGGGGGTTGCAGACTGCCAGAAATAGTGCAAATTGAGTCCACTTTAAGGGTTAGGGTTAGTGCTAGGGAATCATGGAAACTGGTTTTTTCTGAGACATTGAGCCTTCTCTGTCAGAGAGCTCTGGTGCCACAATAAAATACAGTTCCCATGATTCTCTAACCCTAACCATAACCCTAAAAGTGGACTCAATTTGCACTATTTCTGGCAGTCTGCAACCCCCCTATATCAATATATTAACATTAATAGTCTACAATTCATTTTAACCACAATGCTGGTTTCAAAAATATATTTTAAAGGTGTGTGGGGTGGGGGCCCAAAAGATATTAATTACATAGATGTAACTAAAGGCCTTTGCAGACTGCCAGAAATAGTGCACATTAAATTAAGGCACTGCCCTGGCTCAGGGCTAAGGAATCATGAGAACTGTAATTTATTGTGGCACCAGAGCTCTCTGACAGAGAAGGCTCAATGTCTCAGAAAAAATACAATTCTCATGATTCCCTAGCACTGAGCCAGGGCAGTGCCTCAATTTAATGTGCACTATTTCTGGCAGTCTGCAAAGGCCCTAAGTGCCTTTACAGACTGCCAGAAATAATGCAGCTTGAGTCCACTTTAACTGCCCTGGGTCAGTTCTAGGGAATCATGGGAACTACAGTTTTTTCTGAGACATTTAGCCTTCAGAGAGCTCTGGTGCCACAATAAACTACAGTTCCCATGATTCCCTAGCCCTAACCCAGGGCAGTTAAAGTGAACTCAAGCTGATTTATTTCTGGCAGTCCGTAAAGGCCCTAAATAGCATATCTCCAAGCATATGCATTTAATGCACAACTTAATACTGGCTGTATTCAATATCACCTAATATCCTTTTTATAATAGTAGTTTGCACAGGCTTGAGCTAGCTCATTTCAGATCTCAGGGAATCTATTATGATCCACCACAACATTATATAATGTTGTATAATACTTATCTTATAAGATACTTATTCTATGGATTGCAAAGGAATAGGCATTTAAATGAATCATCCTCTAGAACTTCATATTTACAAAAGTGGGTTTTTGAACTGACACACACACCACCACTACCACCAAATGAGCCATAAAACAGAATTAACCTCAGAATAATTGTGAAGGATTATTAAATAATCAGGTGTCAAGCACAGAACAACTAGCAACCACATACTACAATGACAAAGGAGAACAATACAGATTCTTATTACCAGACCAGTTTTCCACACCGAGAGCCATTTTGCCATCTAGTGAAGCCATGCGGCACAGCAGTTACAAAGGGATGTTAAAAGTGTTGTATCTTCTTCGAAAGTTATAGGTTTAGAGAGGTTGGCTTCTGACAGTGATTGGTTTTATGAGAATAAGTTCTTGTATTCTCCTAACCACTACTCGCCAACACTGTTTTGTCCTGAACTTTTGGCACCTATTGTCTTTTCACAATAAAGATAGAGTTTCTCACTAAGTGGAGTTTTAATACTGAGGTTTCCCAGGTATCTGGCAGGAAATGCACTTACCTAAACTTGCACTGTAAAGAGTCTGCAAAAAAATTACCATGCAGCTGTTACAAATTTCTTTATTGCTGTAGTGCTGGCATTCAAGCCAAACAGCATGAATAACCTGGCAATGTGTTAGTAACTCTTAAGCAAGTTTTGGTGATCAAGAATGTAAAGAAAATGTCTTTATAGCTCATTTTACTGTGTGAGTTTCCATGTAAAAAATTTAGCCAGATACATCTTTTGCTTTCATATTTTGTAATCTCTTGAAAGCCAAAATGGCTATTATCCCTCCAGTTTCTCTTCTTTCATTATATCACAAAATTGTCAACAGTAACTACTATATAGAATCTTTATAATAGTAACATACCTTGTATTCTGGATAATTTGTACCAGATTGGCATCTGGAAAGGAGAGGGAAATTATACTTCCCTTTCAATTGAAATGTGAGTGCTTTGTCCCTTTGATTTAATATATAAGTAATTAGTACACTTGCATTGTGCACAATGAAATGCTGAGTTTTAAGATAACAGTTAAAATAGTCTTTTCTTTTTCCTACCTCATTTCAAACCTCATTGTTGTGGTCATGCGACAAATGTATGAGTTAAACCACAGAAGTATTTGAAACTGATAATGTCCTTCTTGTGCCAAAGTACCAGAAGTTAATCCTTTGTTTTGGGAGGTACTGTATGTTCAAAGTATGACCCTACCAGCTATATTTAAATTTCAAACCCTCTGATTTCAATCTGGTTTTTGGATCTGGTTGCTTTTGATTTCTTACTTGTTCAAGTACCATGACATCATTTAACATGTAGCCCTCCTGCTTTGCAGTTTCTAAAGTCATTGTGTGGTGAAAGTCTTTTTTTTTTTATTTACTGAGAAACAATATGTATTTCCTTGATAATGTTCCTGCTGTATTAAAATTAAAGAATGCAGATTGCATGAATGCCAATACTGTGCTGCTGGACAAGGTTTCGAACCTTAGAATTAAGCCACCATCAATAGTCCTCTTTGTCCCATTGGTAATAGAATACTTGCTCACAACTTTTTTCCACTGAACAAAAAACTTCTAGGATCACATCAGTTTGCCATTTTCTACAGAGATGTCTCTCAGGTGATATCAAAGATACAGGAGATGACAAGCTAGGCATTATTTCAAGCAAAAGAGATGGGTCCAAACTATTCTCCCACTGCTAAACTACCACCATCCATGTAAGACTCCAAAAATGGGAGGTGATAGTTGAAGCATGCTACCTGGCCTTGTTATAGGTCAGCACTTTTTAGCTACACTCCTATTTTGAATTCTTAGCTTTCTTGAGTTGACTATATGCATGGTGAGTGTACATGTCTGCATAGCAAGTGTCCTATGCTTAGACCACCTTGGCCTAGGGCTCATTCCCACTTACATTTAAACCGGTTTGTGAATCGTATTCAATTGAGGCCAATATCTAGTTCTCAAGCAAATTATTTCCAAAATCCCTTTCATTCGTTCATAGATTCAGTTGAGGCTGATACCTAGTTCTCAAGCAAATTATTTCCAAAATCCCTTTCATTCATTTCTTTTTTGACACTCTTGTCATTCACACTAGTCGATCTCTTTTTACATATATATATGTCAACCATATGACATACATGTATGTGTCATCGGTGCCACCCTGGGCTGCTTCCTGGGGCTCTGGAGCTCTGGGCTCCCTAGTGTCTAGGGGACCAGGCAATCCAGGGGCTCTAGGATCGGTGGGGACGATGGCCAACACCCCCAGTGGAGAGGAAGCCAAGGGAGTTTTATTGGCCAGTTTCTTCAGAGGAGGTTTTGCTATTGCTGTTCTCTGAGGCTGAGAGAATACGACTTGCCCAACATCACCCAATGGTTTGCATGGCTCAGTGGGTCACAGAGCTGCCCCTGGGAGCACCAGATGGGGGCACAGCAACCACACGCCATGGCCCCGGTCTGGCTTTTTGCTGCTCCAAAAAGAGCTGGCAAATGCTGCTCCATTTTGGAGCTGCAAAAAGCCACCCTTACGACCACCGCCATGGCTCTTCTGTGCCCTGTTGGTGCAGCGTGTCTACATGCTATGCCAATGGAGCACCCTGACACTGTGCGCCGTGCAGTGGGGCGCATAGCATGACCGTAGTGTTGGGGCAGAGTCAGGGTGACTGGTGTGTGGTTGCCCCACCACAACTCCATCCCCAGACTGGCCCTTGTGGCTGGTCTGTTCAGGCCCTATGTTCTCTACTTCTGCCTTCTGAGATTACTAAAGGCTGAAGTACATATTACATTAATAATCTGATAATTAACCATGCCATTTAAAAAAAAAATACTAGGTATATAGGGGATTTCTTCCCAAGAATGATGTGTTGGGAAACATGGTTTCAGAGTTTCGGGCTTCCTTCCTCAACTGTGATACAGGTGCACAGCAGCAGCCAACAATATTCCTATTGGGACTTCTGAGGAAGCAAAATGGTGTGAAAGAGTTATGAATACACAAAGAGAATACACAAAGAAAATACACAAAGAGAAACAAACACTGTCACAGTAGCCTATGACAGTGAATAGGCTACTGAAGTTGAGTATTCCAATAAGGAATTTGGTGGGATTCAACAGGACAACTATAATGACAAAAAAGGACAATGAAAGAAGCAAAAACTGGGAAATGTCCACTGGAATCCTTATAAGAAACAAAAGATACATCTCAAGATGCTCCAAAGATGTTCTATTTATTAATATAAAACCTCATCACATTTCAGCCTATGTGCTTCTTCAGGGAGCTACCTAGAATCAAACTTCAGAAATTTCTAGACGAGGACCTCCTGCCCAGTAAATGGTGTAGGAGTTCCTGGTTCAGAAATGTTTTGGGATTTTCTACTAAAAAAATCAGTCCAATCTTTTGAGCATCTTGAGACATGGTGCTGTAAATAGGGAGAATGTCAAGGTTTGTGGTGAAATAACTGATGGGAAGAGTAGTTTCCCTATCTGGTGCCTTGTTTTCCCATGTTTTTAAATTTCCTATCTTTCTTTTATTTGGAAAGACAAGCACATACTTTGTCAAAGAAAATACAGCTCATTTTATTTGTTGGAACACATAAGCCCAAACTATATATGAGGTTCAGAGATTCAAAACATCTTGGGGGGTGCTGAATTGTTCCAGGATGATGACACTGAGGGAGGTGTAGTTTAACCTTTCTCCTTTGTGATATCTTCTCAGTGTCTTACACTCAAATAAGTATCATTTCCTCACCTTTCTTCCAGTTTTTCATAAATGTGGATATGTACCTCCCCCCTCTATAATCTTCCATACCAAATTTCATAGTAATGAAATAATCTCATTTTGGATGATAACAGATAGAATTGTCATACTTTTTGTTGTTAATCATTCTTAAACACTTCTAATATGCTTGACCAAACTAATCTCACACATTTTCTCAACATTCCTGTCATCATTAATATTCCTGTTTTATAAATCATGGAAGTGAGGTCAAGAAGCAGAAGTTTGCCAAAGGCTACATATAAATTCTTGGGTAAGAAGAGATCTGAGCCTATTTATCTAAGTCTCAGACCAACACTTGAAAGCTATTGATCCATAGTGGAGCATGTTCACCATCATGTTTCCCTAGTATAATATACCTGATACACTGAAAGTCAGCTCAGCTTGCATACATGCTTTTAAGGAAATGTATTAAGCTTTTCCAACAGAGCACTTTTATCCATGTTTATATCATGGAAATAAATAAAATTAATTGAATAGGGTAATGTTCAAATTCTTCTTTGATAAAGGCCTGACCCAAAATGAAGCTGAGGACAGAAATTGGCGAGCCTACAGTATATAGACTATAAAAACTTTCCTTCTGAATTCTTTCCTAAGAATAGAGCAGTTTGTTGATGTCCATATGCTTGCACTTAATCTTTTGCTTAAGATTGTATGGTCCATAGAAATAACACAAAATGTGCCAACTAGCAAATGCTTGATTCTCTGAAGATAATCACATGAGCTTTATATGAACTGTTTTGGTGCTAATTTCTCTAGTTTAAGATTCTTCCATTTCCAACATGAGAATAATCTGGGACATATCAGAATGTTGAAGTGTTTGTTCAGAAATGCAGTGATATTGATAATTTACAACTGTATGGTGCTTTGTAAAACATATGTTCACTTAAGATGAGCTCATGCAATGTTAAAAAAGAAATTCCTCAGAACTATACAAAGCAAAAAAAATCATTTTTGGGTTATGATTCATTTCATTCTAAGCACTTAACAGTGTAATTACTAACACATAAGTCCAGACATATCCCCATTCTGGCCTTTTGTGCTCATCCAATTGTATTATTATATTTATATCTGCGGGGGAGCCAGATCCCCCTCCTACAGACAAGAAAAAACATGAGACTTCAAGTCCCATTATCCCCAATGGTGGCATGGTGTGTACGGAGCTGCTAGTGTGGCCAAGTGGATGCATCTCTTGAGAACAACAGGGTTTGCTGTCTGCAGATGCTCAGATCTACGGATGGCAAGTCTGCAGACGGTGAGACCCTACTGTATATATTTTTTCCTGTTTCTGAATGGGGGGGGGAACCACACATGCAACATACAGATTTACTATGTTTGCACACTGATTTGTAATTCAAAAGGCCTGGTTCTCATGTATATATCCATTCATGGTCATGAGAAAGTTTACACATTGCAAGAAGGCACGAGGCTCATTGATAACAACCTACACATTTAATAGTGGAAGATGCATTTATATAAAATAAATACTTGAACAACAGCCAGTATTAAAGTCTGTGTCATTCCTGACTTTTACTAGTGTTACCAAAGAAATAAGTGGGTTTATCTCAAGAACACTTTTCCTAGTTTTAAAGAAAGTCCCTAATTTATTTTCTTCAACAAGGAAACCCTTGTGAAAGGATTTATGTTCACCTATATTGTCTAGAGAGCCAACATGGTTTAATGGTTTTGACATTGGACTATGACTCTGGAAACCAATGTTCAAATCCATGTTTGGCCATGAAAACCCACTAGGTAACCTTAGGCAAATCACACTCTCACAGCCTCAAAGGGAGGCAAAGGCAAACCCCCTCTGAACAAATTTTGCCACAGAAAACCCCCTGATAGGTTTGCTTTAGGGTTACCATTGTGAAGAGAAGGCAGAATTGTGCCAGCCCTAGCAACAGCCAATTGGGAGAGTTACTACTAAGCAACAAGAAAGAAAAAACTCAGAATAAACCCAACTAGTACATGAAGAGGAGGGAGGAGGAAGTTTTGATGTTAATATGGCTAATGAATCTGAGGGAGATTGACTGAGGTGATTGGTACAGACAAGCTAACAATTTAGTCAAGATCAGAATAGTGATGAAAGTAAGTGAGGAACATCCTCACAGATTCAAAATCACACAACATAAATTATACAGAGAAACCTTGAAAGCCAAGCATAATACTCAAAGAGAGATGCATAGATAATTAATTTTTCCTATGAAATATAAAACAAGATAATGGAATTAGCTCATGCTAGCTCATTTGTAGGTCATTTAGGAATCAAGGGATCTCCCCAAAGAATATCTCAAAATTTCTATTGGTCAAGAATAGGAAAATATATCAAACACTTCTATAAGTTGTGTGACACTTGTCGGAAAATGGGCACAGGAAGAGACAAGACTAAAGCAGAGCTTTGCCCCATGCCAGTGATCTCACAGCCTTTTCAGAGAGTAGGTATGGACAAAATAGGACCCTTTCTTCAAATGACTCAGAGGGAAAATAAATATATACTTACTTTAGTAGATTATGCTACAAGATATCCAGAAGCAGTAGCATTATGAAACATGGAATCCACTACTGTTGCTAATGCCTTGGTAAACATCTTTCGTAGATTAGGTTTCCTGAGTGAAATAATTACAGATTTGGAGAGCTTGTTTACATCCAAAACAATGCAAAAACTTTGGGAAGCTTGTGGCATTAAACATCTGACTAAGGGGGGTTGCAGACTGCCAAAAATAGTGCAAATTGAGTCCACTTTTAGGGTTAGGGTTAGTGCTAGGGAATCATGGGAATTGTTTTTTTTCTGAGACATTGAGCCTTCTCTGTCAGAGAGCTCTGGTGCCACAATAAAATACCGTTCCCATGATTCCCTAGCCCTAACCCTAACCCTAAAAGTGGACTCAATTTGCACTATTTCTGGCAGTCTGCAACCCCCCTATAACAGCTTATCACCCGAAGAGTAATGGGCTGGTGGAGAGATTTAACAGGACTCTAGTCAGAATGATAAAGACATATATAGGCAAGAATAAAAATGATTTGGATAACAAGCTTCAACATCTCCTATTTGCTTATAAAGAAGTACCTCAAGAAAGCCTTGGTTTTAGTCTATTTGAGCTATTGTTTGGTCACAAAGTGAGAGGACCTTTGGACATTATTCAACATGAGTGGGAAGATCCAGTTGAAAAAGAGCCACAAGGTGTAGTGATATATGTACAGAACTTGATGACATCTTTAAGTGAAGCTTTGTGTTGTGCAGGAGAAAATTTAAAGTCTGCTCAGAGTAAACAAAACACCTGGTATGATAAGAAGGCGAGAAATAGAGACATTTTACTAGAAGATGAAGTTCTGATTCTTCATTTGGTGAAAAGAAAAAAATTGGTGTTCACAAGAACTGATCCAGTGAAAATTCCTGGATGACAGTGTAAATGAGATAATAGACTGGAAAACAAGTGTATTTTTGTATGTCATTAGATGTCATTAGACTAATGTGGGAGGAGGAACTTTCCGACCCATACTGGGAATGGGACAAAGTGCTTAAGGATAATGCTTTATCAATCTTCACTCCAGTAAGAGAAAGGGGTTAGAAGATTGAGAGTGGTTGGTAATGAGTTTAAGAGAAACATATTTTAAAAATTAAGTTTAGGTTGAATGTATCAGAATAATTGAGAACATAACTGACATGTTTTATATCTAGAATATAAATAATATGATAAGGTTCTAAGCTGAATGTGATAAGAAAATATAATACATAGAAGAAACATTGAAAATAAATATATATTTAAAGAATAACTTTAAATTTAAAGTTGAGGATTGGTAAGAAAAAACCCCAATGTATCAAAAATTAAAGTGATGTCATGTGTATATAGTAAGTATAGAGTAAGTATGAAAAATGTATAATATATTCTGTAATGTTATTATTGGTATTAATATATATGGTAAGTATAAAACTTGATAAAATGTTTAGGAATGAAATATGGTTCTCACTGACACACACAAACTTAAAAGTAGCTTGTATGTGTCAATGACTTTTTTTAAGGGAGAGAGGGCAGAATTGTGCCAGCCCTAGCAACAGCCAATCGGGAGAGATGGTGACAGCCAATCAAATTGTGGGCTGGAGGTGATGAAAAAAATCTGTTGCTGACAGTTGGAGTCAGACAGGGACTGTTAGGGCTAAAGTCCAGAAGAGAGGGACTTAGGACCTTTACACACTGCCAAAAATAGTGCAAATTGAGTCCACTTTTAACTGTCCTGACTCAGTGCTAGGGAATCATGGGAACTGTATTTTTTTCTGGGATATCGAGCCTTCTCTGCCAGAGAGCTCTGGTGCCACAATAAACTATAGTTCCCATGATTCCTTAGCACTGAGCCAGGACAGTTAAAGTGGACTCAATTTGCACTATTTCTGGCAGTTTGTAAAGGCCCTAAGTTCCAGTACAGAACTCCAAGTGAGGGATTTGTGGTGTTGTGATATCTTGTAGGATTTAGTGAGCTTTGGTGGCTAGTATAGAAATAGGCTTAGAAGGAAACATAATACAAGGACTGTGTATGTCCTAAGTGGAAATAACCAATTTTATCTGGGGAGAGAGTATCAAGTAAACTGTAACTTTAACAAATATAAAGAAACTCAATCAGGGAACACTTGTTTAAACTATTGTTCAAATAAAGTTTATTTATTGTTCAATTCAAAGCATGTCTAAAACCAGAATAAGGAACCATGCTACTAGCACATACATAAAATAAAACACTTGCATCCATTAGTTGGGATTCATAAGTAAATGCCTTTAAAAAGAAACTGAGGGCCTCTACATACTGGCCCAAAGGAAGGGGCACTAAAGAGCCATGCACCGGCTCTTAGGGCAGTCTTTTGCCGCCTGTAAAAGGAGCGCCATTTTGCCGCTCCTTTCCAGGCAGCAAAAGGGAGGATAGGGGCCATGCGGTCCGGCAGCCTCTGCCCCGATCCGCCACTTCCCGGGGCAGCTCTCTGCTGCCCCTTTGGGCCTGTCTACAGAGGCCCATAGTAACAAATAAGCAGAGCCTATGCTGTGGCATAGGGCTGCCACAGGAAGAGAAAGTGGAAAGGCCCCATGACAACCATACGTTGGAAACAACCAGAAGGCATACAACAACATATCAGGACTTGCCACACTGATAATAAACTCTTAGACTAGGGTATGTATAGTAGTGACCTACATTTCCTTTATGGGCCAGACATCCTTTTTAAGATCTATGAAATCTCCCGATAGAAAAAGAGTATCAGTGTCAATCATTTCACACACAAGTAGCCTGTTTTCCTTCTGCATGCTATTTTTATAGCCATATGGTATTCTCACAGATGAAGAGTTCATGATTTCCTTTCCTATCTGCCAACCTCTGACACTCCCCAGCTATCCTTTGGGCAAAACACCAGACTTCAAGACAATCCATAAATATTGGTTGCTATCTTGGATAGACCTCTTTGGAAGGCCAAAACCTAGAGGGCACTCTCTTAAGCCCCATGACTTTATAAGAGAGAGCACCCTAGATCAGTCCCAAGGGCAGATTCCTTTCTACAAACCATGCCCTGTGGAGGGAGCTCCAGAGGCTAACCCTCACCACAACCTGCCATGGACAAGGGACATGCCTCTACTTCAGTCCCTTTCCTCCACAGGCTGGCCACAACAGCCCTCACTGTTTACAAATCCCACAGGAAAATCAAATTGCCTTCTTCCAACAAATGAACAGTTCTGGACAGCTCAGGTCATTCAAATATGATTTCAAGATGAGGGGGGAAATGGCCCAAACCCCTACACAAAGCATTTTAGATTACTCTGTTCACTCATCTGCAAGCCATGTCCAGTTCTCTACAGGACCCCTCACCCTGCCAAATTTGGCGGGGAAGAACCAGCCAAGTGATGGACACCCAGGTCAATTATCCATGATAGTCTGAAAGTCATGCAAAGCCTGATAAATCAGTGCTTTGCCCTTAAGGAGGCACAAGTCACCCAGGTGAATGACTAAAACATTGGGAGGCAGTCCAGAGTATTTCCCCAAACAACAAGGGTAATAAATCTCTCCAACACAGGTCTCTCCTACCACACCACTCCACTGTGGTCTGCCCACCTTGACTGAGCTGCTCCCTGAAATGACCATTGTGGGCCTTTCTTGCCACCCAATATACCATGCTGTGGCCAGAAATCAGGAGCCAATGTCTTGGAAAGTAGAATTTGGGAACTAAAGAGAAACACGTTAATGGAATAATCAATGCTTAAGAGAATGAACATATCTTTTAAACACATCTGACCTCCACTGGCTGGTGCTGCATGTCCTGTGAGACCATGTCCATGGCCAAAGCCATTGAAGTTGCCCTATATGGAAACATGCACCCAAATTTCATGCCGCATAAAAACCCAAATGTTTCAAAGGCTTTGGGGATAGTAGATCAAAACTGGTATTTCATAAGAGGGAATAATCCATATAGAAAAATAGAGGGCCTCGCCTGTGACCACAAAGCTACATGTAAACTTGAAGGATTCAGACCAGTCATACCTCAGGGTCAGCATACATAATATCCTGTCCTTTTCCTGTCAGTTTTGGAGACAGAATGCTAATAATGGTCCAGCAGCCCATTAGAACCAAACCATCCATTGTGAAAGCCTGCCAGACCCATCCCTCTTCAATCAGCCACTAATTCACTAAAGCGAAGCCCCCTCCCCCCAAAAATGCTGCTGAACCAACTGCATGGAACATTGTTGCCTCATACCCACTGGAACAAATGAATGGCCATTGTCTGCTCAGACCCTTAAGAATGTGCAGAGACAGACATGCCCTCTTATCAGCCACCCTACCACATTTCCTAGTCCACCCATTCAGGACTTTCCATATGCTGAAAACACATGTATTGTTATGGCAATCTTGAGCCTCAGCCACAAAAGCCAAAGCTGACAATTTATTCCAAATGGATTAAGGAGCCTGGCCCTTCTTCAAATAAACAGATTACTGGAGTATGTGGTCAACTGGAATAGGCCAAACTGCCCGAAGACTAGATACTGACCTAAACCACGCAAGCTCCTTCCCTGAGTGTTTAGAATTGTTCTGTGTACTAGAACGGAACCAGACCAATGTCTGTCTCTGGAGCCAGTTCCATGAAGCACTCCATCTGTTGGCAGGAAAGAGCATCAGCAATCCCATTGTCCATGCCAGCAATATAGAGGGCCAAGAACAGCATACTGCATTTTAAATATTGCAGAACAAAATGCCTAACTAAGCCCATAATCCTAGGAGACCTAGAAGACATCTGATCGATAATTTGTACCACTGACAAATTATTGCACCAGAATTGGACAGAGGAATTAGTTAATTCCTCTGCCCAAATATGCACAGTGACCACAATAGGTAAAAACTCCAAAAAAGTTAAATAAACCTGCATCTGCCCATTTCTTGGGCCAAACCTGAACACACCGATGGCTACTAAAGTAAACTCCAAAGCCAAAAGACCCCATCTGCAATGTGCCACAGAGGCAATGCTCCAGTCTCCAAAAAAGCAACACCATTGTTGCTTGGATTCTTAGAAAAAATCCAAGAAGAACAATTAAATCCTCCTTCATACCCCTCCTCAACCGAATCCTATGATGCTGTTACTTCATCCCTGCAAGGGCATCACAAAAGTCCTACCCAGAGCTATCAGTCTACAAGCAAAATTTAAATGCCCAATAAGCTCCTCAAACTCCTTTAATGTGGCTTTTTGTGATCTAGAAGTGTAGAACACGGTCTCCTAAGTCCTGAGGGTGCAATCTACAATAATGGGCCACAGTGTGAATCTTGATTCCCAAAAAGTCAACCTAGTCCTAGAGCCTTTGGTCTTTTCATCAGCGAAAGGGACACCCAACTCACTAATCTCACATAAGCAAAGCACAGTGCCTGCTGCTACAACAAACAAAAAATCATCTGGGTAGTGCACTATACCAGATGACCCTGAACCTTCAAAACCCATTCTAAAAAGTTACTTTGTTGTTTGTTGTTGCATGCCTTCAAGTCACTTCCAACTTATGGTGACCCTATAATGTAATTTTCTTGGCCAGATTTGTTTACCATTGCCTTCTACTGAGGCTGAGAGCATGTGACTTGCCCAAGGTCACCCAATGGGTTTCATGGCTGAGTGGGGAATCGAACCCTGGCCTCTAGAGTCATAGTTCAATATTCAAACCACTATCACACTGGCTTACACTGTTACTAAAGGACACAAAAGCCACACTGGCTTACTGAAGTTGCTAAAGGACTCAAAAACTGCACACAACACAGAACAACCCATAAGGAGGGCACAATCCATATAAAACAAATGAAAAACCCAATTCAAAATCATTATTCTTTCAATTTCAATATCATTCAAAACACCCACCCAAAATCTTTGAAATTTTGAATAACACTACCACACATGAAAGAAATACCAACTGCATTACAAGTTCTGCAACATTTGGCAGATCTTTGCTTATTTATATAACTGAGTTTCAGTGGTGTATTGTAGCAAAGATAAATCATTTTAAAACATTGTTCACATATTTTAGCTGAAATTGATTTTAATGAAGAGACTTTCCATAGCAAGGGCCATAAATTATCTTCTATTATCAACCCTAAATCTTTTTCCCAGACGGTATTGAAACCATTACATTACCATAAGTATGGTCAATCAAGACATAGTAGATTTTTGATGTTAACTCAGCAGATCCAGAATTTTTTTGAAATGCCAGTGACTCAAATGTAGTTAATGAATGATTCATTATAAGCTTTATTTCAAGAAGACTATAAAAAACTTGGTTAATCTGAAACCATGAATCAAAGTTAGTATCCAGTTCTTTTATTTGAGCCTTCTCTTTTGTTGTTGTCCTATAAATAAATCTTGTAAAGAACATAGGTTTTTTGGTTTCCTAATTTTTAAATCTAGAAAATTTGCCTCGGTGTGAATAATCAAGGGATTAAAATTTTTGCCATCTTTTCCATATTTGAAATACATTTTTCAAAAAAAGGTTTTTAAAAAACCTTTACAAGGTTTTTAGTTTAGTGGGTACAAATGCAGACCTCTGGATCAATCAAGATGTTGATAATCCATTGTAGTAAAAACCAAGTGCAGTGGGCTGTTGGTATATGCTTGCATTTGATGTGAAGACCCCTCTGGATACCAAAATCAAAGTCCCATTATATATAATGGCATTGTAAAATGGTGTCCTTTAAATAAAACAAAAAAATCAAGGTTTGCTTTCTGGATGATAATGATGATGATGATGATGACTGAATATT
>CM034708.1:65509439-65523218 GCA_020142125.1 Phrynosoma platyrhinos
CTAGAATGAGTGTTTGACTATGCCTAGCTTCTCCTTTCCACTGTATATTTCAAAACATATTTTGAAATGTAACAAACCAGTATTTCAAAACAAGCTGATGTGTTTGTTTGGAGTTTTTTCTTTGGGGGGGGAGGGGAAGGTATCATAAGTTTTTTACATGTTTTTTCTTTCCACCAACAAATGGTTTTGTGTTTTTATGGGTTTTATTGCAATTTTCAAATTTAAATGTATTAAAAGATGTAAAAGAAATGTTGTATGCTTTTGTACAAGTATATAGATTATTAAAATCTGTTTTTATACAGTTATTAAGGTACCTTGTCACAAGTATGTAATCAAATCTATGCTAGAAATGTATCTAGACACAATGAACATTTTATATCACCAGCAATTAGGTTTGAAACAAAACACACTCACACACATACCAAGCTTTGTTAATCATGGAACATAATCCACTACAGGTAGGAGGTTCCTCCATACAGTTCCAATTGAAATTAATGGGGACTTTGTGAGAACACATAACTGATAACAAAGAGAGCACCCTTAATAAATACAATTAATTCTTATTATATTGTCAATTGTTCTACACAACACCTGAAGCTAAAGTTTCTAACACATATAGTCTTTGTTGCAATAGTTCAAAAGAATGTTTATATCCTATGACAGAAATAAATAATTATAAACAAACTACATCACAGACATTAACAGCACACTCCATATTTGGCGTTTTCTCCTTGGACTAATTTGCAGTGTCATTAAGTAGAAAAACATCTCATTCTCCAAACGACTAGGAATTGAATATGTACAGAGAGACTGCTTTGGCATCTTTTACATAAACTTTCTGTTTTAGATTTGGAATATTTACACAAGGCTAGAACAATATAATATGCTGGAAACTTTTGCCGTGTCAATTCCTTTCTTCAGCAGTAATGCTCTTTCCTAGCCAGTTCTATAAGCCTTTACCTGGCTGCGAGAACTAATGCCTAGCATTTCTATCATCAGTCCTCAAACATGCTGTGCTCCTTTGGATGGATTTTGCTATTTTATTAGCAATTCTGAAACAAACCTTCCTCTGGGAATAACTGAAGCCAATTTTTAAAAACATTTATAAAAATATTTTACATTTCTTAGAATCTTGGGAGAAGATAACATTGTTTTTGTGCCTGTCAAACTCATCTTCATATCCAAATCAGCTACTCTTAAAGAACATTTCTCGTGGAATATCGTGAAAGCAGAGCTAAATCTAATCAACATGGTAGGAACATTTCTTTGCTACTATTCTGCTACAGCAGCAGTAAGCGCATTAAAGTAATCCTTCTGATTTTGTAGTATAATAATCTGTATAGAAAATACTAAGTTTTTTTTTAAAAAAATTAAATTGTGGAAGAGAGAGTTAGTATTTTTTAACTATTATCTTTTTTCTTTCTTATTTTTAGGTATTCAGCAATACCTAAGGAGCAGATCCTTAGCTACCCTTTGCTGCCACCAGGTATATGGTCTCTAATATCTCTGGAGAGAATGCATGCATTTAATTTCATTTTCATATTTCTTTTATCTGGAAATTTCTGTCCCATCTTTCTATGCTAAAATCAGTTGCAAGACTGTAAGCAAGACAAAAATAACTCACAGGATTTTTTTTAAAAAATACACAAAAATAACAATTCCCACTAATTGCTACCTTCATTTCTGTTGTTCCATTGCCAGTAGACATTTTCATGCAGGTAGACATTCACTTTTACACTGATTTGTTTCTTAAAGTAGGTTTTGTTTGCTGGGTGCTGATACTTGTCTTTTGAGTTTCTTTCTTTCTTTTTTCTTTCTTTTTTTTTTCTTTCTTTTTTTTTTGGTATTTACTTCCTTTCTTGACATGGTCTTAATGAATTTTCTTTTGTGTTTTAATAATAATTCAATGCATTATTTTGGTTACCTGAGTTGAGCTTTATTTTTTGTGCAAAAGTGGATTATTTACATAAAATAAGCAAATAATAAAATAAGCAGCAGTAAAACAGCATATCAGAGACTTATGTTAAAATGTCTGCTGGAACAGAATAGTTGAAAAGCATGTGAAATGGGAAATTTGATGTTTTTTATTTATTTATTTCTTGGGAGGTCATAGCAAATCACTTCTTCTTGGATAGTTGTCATGTGCTGTTTTATTTATTTATATCTATGTCTTCACAAACTCCAACAGAAAGTGTCCTGTATATCTAAGATCTTTGGGTGGCTTACAATAAAATCAGTGTAAAAGAATTAATAATAACAATAATTTTAAAATATTAAAAATATAATAAATAGCTTTATAAGGGGCAAAACAGATGTGCAAAACAAGCTGGTTTCTGGTAGGTTTTGAGGTGGGGCATTACAATGACACACGCCTCAAAACCAGCCAGAAACCACACCCAAGCCATGCTCTGAGGCTAAATGCCACACTAAAAAGGCAATGAATTTTTCGGCTCTTTTTCGGAAAGTGCACACCTTCACAGAGATGTCTAAATGCCCTGATGCCAGAGCAGTTATAAAAGAGTGCTCTATCCCCTGATTGTGCATATAAACGCCCTGTTGCAGAAAAGAAAGGATGAAGCTGCCATACCCAAGTGGTGGGGGTGGCAATGCCCACAAGTGAAAACATGACATTTCTCATAGAGATAAGTACAACATACACAAACCAGACAGTCCAAGCAGGGCAAGGTGTGAAGGGGGTGATGAAGAGGAGGTTTGATTGGATGCTTCAATGCCCTATAGTGGTGGAGGGTCGCACAGGTGACTGTGTAGCCAATCAAAAGGGGTCAGCCATCCAATGGGATGGCTTCTAAAAAGGAGGCAATCACTGGTGGCTGTGTGTTCATGTGATGGTGTGCAGGGATGGGGAGGAGACAACAAAAAATAATAATTATCTAGAGGCATGGCTTGATGCTGCACCATGTGGTTGGTCTGTTTGCATCTAGGCTGCCTTGGGAGCCACCAGTGTGGTAGGTGGGGTTTCAAGTGGCTTCAAGCTGTTTTTTCCTGCCCGTCTGTTTCTCCCCTTAGTTAAAACCAGACAATTCAAACAATTTTAAGTACCAGAACCAGAAAGCATGTGCAGCCTGGATGAAATCAGTTAAGTCCGAAGGCTTTAATAAAAAGCCAAGTTTTAACTTGGAGTTGAAATGATCCCAACATTGGTGCCAATAGGGCCTTCAAGGGGAGGGAATTCCACAACTGAGGCACCAGCACAGAAAAGGCCCACTCCTGTGTTCTTCCACAGTGTATTTCCCCTACTGGTGGACACAGAGGAGGATTCTTCCAGTAGAACTCAATTCTCGGGAAGTTATATATTGAGAAAGAGGTGTTGCCTCAAGTGTCAAGGTCCCAAGCTGAGTATGACTTTGGAGAATATGTGATCTAGGAAAATTGGGTGTCTGGCATTTAAAAACTAATTTAATTTAAATTTGTGGGATTTACTCTCAGGTAAGTGGGTAGAGGATGGCAGCCTAATGTTTAAACCCATTTGCTATTCCCAACAAAAGTAGACCAACTGAATGCTTAATGGACATTCATGTAAATCCTATTGATTTAATGAGCTTGTGCTAGTTGGAACTAGAAATGCATCTAGACCAGCAGTGGGAATAATTTAGATGTAGTTGTACTACAAATCCTAGTACTCTCACCATTGGATGTGGTAGCTAAGGTTCTATAAGTTACAGTCCAACAGCATCCAGAAGATCAAAGGATTTCTACTCTGATTTATGCCGTCATAGTTCATTTCAGAAATACTAACACTAACAGAACAATCTTATGCCTTTTTATTTCAGGAACAGGTTGAGTTTCCCTTATATGGAATTCTGAAATCCAAAATTCTTCCAAAACCAAAACTTTTTTTCATGGGTGGCTGAAAAATGACACCTTTGTTTTCTGATGGTGCAGTGTACACAAGCTTTGTTTCATGCACAAAAAATTTAAAATATTGTATAATATTACTTTTAGGCTGCATGTATAAGGTGTATATGAAACATAAATGAATTCTGTGTTTAGACATGGGTCTCATCTCTAAGGTACTATTATATATGTATATGCAAATATGAGTATTCAAAGTCCAAAAAAATAAATAAATAAATAAATCCAAAACACTTCTGTTCCCAAGCATTTTGGATAAGCGAGGTTCAGCTTGTAATGTAGTTCGTAGAGGGTGTTCAGTAGGCCTTACTCTGAAGTATGTGTGTTCAGGATTACCTGTTTAAGTATCAACAAGGTATTTAAGGCAGGAGGGGGAAAGTGTAGCTTTCCAAACATTAAACTGCACTTCCCCTCTGTTCTAGCCAGTATAGCAGTCCAATAATATCAGGATTAGTTGCAGTCCAATAATATCAGGATGGTCACACAGTGTCTATCCTGGCTCAAGGGAAAGACCAAAGAAGAGCAACAACAACTGTGATATAGGAAAATAAATATATATAGCTGTATTATTAATAAATGGGAAATTGAGAGAAAGGGATGCAAAATTTTCAGAGATCATCCTGCATGAATTAGACTTCCTGAAAAAGAATGCCAAGAATCCTGTTGTGCACAGGCAGATTGGATCTTCCTGGAGCAAATTATCTTTGAAACATTAGAAAACTATCCCACACTTGCTATCATTTTAAGATAAATGGAAGCAGGTTGCCAAACTGATTGTCCACACATTCTGTAGGACTAAAGCATATGAAACAGATTTAATGGGCATGGTGTGGGAGAAGGTTGTTTCAGTGGAAATTACAAATCAGCATCAAATTTGTCAAGATATTTTTATTTATTCTGCAGATGAAGACCAGGAGCTTAAAGAGCTTCACAGAGCTTCCAGTGGATCAGCACCTGCAGCTGTGAAGCTTGCAAGATGTTACATGCCTTGGCACTGGTTTGTTTGTTTGTCTGTTTGTTTAAAGCTCTGGTAGGATGTGGGTAGATGTTTATCAGAAAATACTAGGGAGAGATGTTACTTATTTCCAATTTTTCCAAATCCTGTCATGGGAAAAGCAAGGGTTTTCATAAAGGTTAAAGATACTTCAAATCCTTCCACATTCCAATGCACATTTTCCCTTCTCATGGTCACTTTTCTCCTCCCCTTCTCCATGTTCCCCCTTCCTGTCTCCTCCTCCTCCTCTTGCTTGTTTCAAGATTTACATTTGTGTGTAGAATATGGTTTAGCCCTGACTCAGAACCACAGCAATCCACTATACTCGTTATTTTTTATGATTGCCTAATAAAGTGTTCACCATCCAGCTGTCCACAATATGGTTCTTCATGCTGTGCCTTGTAGTGGCAAGACCATGCATCTTAGCATCAGTTGAATAAAAAAAAGATCACAATATACATGGTGCTCTGCTCAGTGTGAAAACACGAAGGAAATTATTGCACATGCATTTTTGTCCAATCCGGGTGGGGGACAGGTTTGGGCCAGAATGGGGGGGAAACATGTGTTATTGCACATAAAATTGCTGCTGCATTGCCAGTCAACCACCATCCATCCCTGAGCCAAGCACAGCTTGGGAACGGGTGGTGGTTGGCTGGCAGTGCAGCAGAAATTTCATGTGCGATAACACCCATTTTCCCCTATTGCAGCTTGATCTTGTCCTGTGCCCAAATGTTTAAAATGTCTGAAAAATGCAAGCTGACTGCAAAATCTTTGAGATCTGCACATATGTCCTTTGCACCACATTCAGATTATTAGGATCTCATCTCTAGTCTGCTAGGATGGGACTAACATTTTAGCTTAAAAATCTGAGCTGTTAAATAGAAACCTTCACATTATTTACTATAAGTGTTTCCAAATATATCCCTCAAAGTGGGTTGATTATTTTGAGTCCATGCACTTTGCCAGAACAGACGGGCTTTTTCAGGCTTATTAGCTGACCTTTCTCACAATGTTTTGCAGTGTGTATATGGGTGTGCTTGTTTCATGATCAGCCAAAGCTTCATGGGGGGGGGGGTGTTACAGACTGCCAGAAATAGTGCAAATTGAGTCCACTTTTAGGGTTAGGGTTAGTGCTAGGGAATCATGGGAATTTTTTTTTCTGAGACATTGAGCCTTCTATGTCAGAGAGCTCTAATGGCACAATAAAATACAGTTCCCATGATTCCCTAACCCTAAAAGTGGACTAGATCTCTGAACATAGCAGGAACCTTCTAACAAGGTTCTGCAGGACCATGGTAAGTTTCTAGAGGAATTCAATTATCCCTGTACTAGGCAAACTGAAAAGTTTTGGTTCTTAACTCCTGAGGGTGTTACTTCTCTGTGCACACATGGAGTGTGTGTGTCAAACCTTCCTATCCTGTCCACTAATACTTAGGGCTTCAGCAGATGTGCAGGATACCACAGGCCAAGCCTGTAGTATCCAGACCTAGATTTCAACCTCAGTTCCCTGAGACAGCACAGCGATAGGCAGGTGTATATGGACCTGCTTTGACTACACAACCCTTACCTGCCACCTCCATCTTCTCTAAAGGGTCCCATTGCAGCTCATAAGAAAACTGGGCTCCTTGCTACACCCACATAGCCAGACACCCTCTTCCAATGTTAAAGGAAGTGGCAGGTAAGGGGCATTCAGGGCATCCGGTCTGTCGGCTGTTATTTTGGAGTTTCCCAGAAACTCTGTGACAAACAGCTCGTCTTTTAGGACTATATTAAGGTCCCTTTGGGCTGGGATCAGTCTGTGACTGCTGGATCACCCTCTGGACTGACTGATCTTGGCCTAGGGGTAAAAGCCTGCATCATCAGCCTAGGTGTACAGGGTCTTAAGGATCACAGGAGATGGAAGTGGAAGTAAAATGTTCTCCCAACTTTCAGTGATAGGCATCAGTCCAAGATTACATCTTCACTGCTGCCATTAACAGGGAGAAAATGGTAATCTCAAACATGGGGTCACTCACAGTCGGGAGAAGCAAATGTTTGTCCCATCCACTATGTTTGTAACCCTCATCAGGATTATTAACACTTTTCAGGAAACAGTTGTGTCAAAGATAGCATTTCAGCAAGTTAGGAGAGGCTTTTACCTTCCCTGGTAATGCATGCCTTCCAACTATCCCAGTTTGGTAGGAACAGTTTCAATTAATCCTCTATTATCCCACTTTTCCAGCAGCTTTTAAAATGTTTCATTTTCTCTCACCACCTCCCACTTTTCCCTTTGTCCTCAACTGTTGCAAATTGAGTTCAAAGTGCAAAAGTAGTTTGCACTCACTGTGGCAGGGGGGAGAGGAGAGAAAGGTGAGGAAACTTGCTCTTCCCAGTAGGCTCAGGCAAAAGCAAATGGTTACAACTTCTCCTAGCTTGTCTGTTTTTTCTCATTTTTAATAACTTTTGCCATCTTGCCTATACTCTGATGCTGTTTAATCCCATGTGTCCTAGTTTTCATCTGTTGGACAGTAAAGGTAATTTAATTCCGAAACGGGGAAAAGGCACATTTCAGACAAAATTCAGCTACTGTGGCCTTCTGCTGCAAGTTTGTTTTTTTTAATTTGGGGCCTAAACAGACTGCGAGAAATAATCCAGCTTGAGACCACTTTAACTGTCCTGGATCAACACAGGGAATGATGGGAATTGTAGTTTTTGAGCCTTCTCTATCTGAGAGCTCTGGTGCCACAATAAACTACAATTCTCATGATTCCCTAGCACTGAGCCAGGGCATTTAAAGTGGTCTCAAGCTGGATTATTTCTGGCAGTTTGTTCAGGCACTGAAGGCCTTTGCAGATGGCACAAAGCACTGTCTTTGAGCCAAGGAAGGGGAGGGGCAACCAGACGCCAGGCACCCCAACCCCTTCCTGAGGACGTCATCGGAGCGCCTGCCATTGCACACGGCGAGCACTCCAATGACGTCCTTCCGTCGCAGCATCCAGACATATATAGAGAAAATACCAAATGGCTGATTCCAGCAGGAGAACAGTCCTTTTAAAAAACCCATTACTGAAAGAATTCAAAGGACTAGCCAGTTTAGGAGTCAAGTGAAATGTAAGAACCTGATATTTAAAGCCAAATAGATAAACACTATTAATATTGTGGCATGTTTGGAGAGGAGAATAGAAGGGCCAGACTCATTATGATTGTTCAAATGTGCAAGTACATACTGACTTGTGATATGGCTTATTTATATGATGGTTTGAGAAGGAAGGGCCCTATATTTGCAAGCACAGAATTAATATATATCACATACTTTTAATGTTTCTTTTTTATTTCATTTCTTCACAATAATATGTCATTTCATTGTACAATAAAATGACTACCATGTATAAAACTGTCATGTTTTTCTAGTAGTATACCATGTTTGTGCTCCAAATATAGGCAGATCTGATTAGATCAAATTAAATAGGGTCTTGAATACCAAAAGCTGGAAACCAAGACAAATGAGAAAGCTGAAGTACACAGAAAGGAAACAAAGATCTGATGAATATGTCCTTGGTTGCTTGGAACAGTCAATACCAGTGACCGTATTTTAAGTGAACCTTTGTTAGAGTAACTCTTGAAATAGTAAAGATACATTTTCTAATTCATTGTGGTGGCAGTGGGAGAAGGTTTTGCAGCCATATTCCCCAAAGACCTTCAATCAACAATAAACATAGCTTTTGTGGCGTCCTCAAGGCACAATTTGGGAATGGGAAATTATTTGTACCAGACACAAATCCTTGGCAAGTGATGCATTTAAAAAGAATCACAATAATAATCACCAAGGGATTTATATTTTCTTCATCATTAGGCTGAGACAATAATTTAAGAAACCAAAACTAACATGGTACTTTATCTGTTCAGTTGTAAGCAAAATTTCACTTTTAGCAAGACTTTTAGCAAGTTTTCTGTTTATTACTGATCCAAACCATAGACACCTTAGAGGGAAGACAGGGTCTCTACAGATGGTGCTTTGCGCTGTCTTGGAGGCAAGGAAGAGGAGGGGCAGCCAGCCGCCTGCTGCCCCAAACCTTTCCCAAGGATGTCATCGGAGCACCTGCCATTGCACACAGCAAGCACTCTGATGATGTCCTTCTGTCTTATGCTGACACGCTACAACATAAGAGACGTGGAAGAGGCGCATGCCACCTCTTCCAGCGCCCTTTCTGAGCCTTGAGGAAGGAGCGCTATTTTTGCGCTCCTTCCTGGGCCGGCAGAAGAGTGGATTGGGGCAGAGGCATGGGGCAGCCTCAGCCCCAATCCACCACTTCTCAGGGCGGCCCATAGCTGCCCGTCTGCATCCCCCCTTAGATTAGGAAAATGGTATATAGAGACAAGTTAAACACCTTCTCAGAAGAGCCACTGATCACATGTAATTATATCCATTGTTACATTCTGTTCTTTAGATAGTCCCAAAAATACCTCCTGTCTTTCAGTTATTATGTAGAAGCTGGGAGGAACAACTGGGGTCCATACTAGACCAAGACAATAATAGGTTTGCTCAGTATTCCACAAGATTTTAAATAAATGATTGTTAACCAAGACATCTCTGTGTTGTGCTCTTTCTCATATTCCTTCCCTCCTCAGTTTTTAAACTTCATGTTTAAAATTTCAGGATGCCACATATTCCTTCACCCCTTCATAAGATATTCTGATCATAGATCTTTCATGTCTCATCTCTTTATAACCTCAGTTGTTGGGTTTACCAAGAGAAAGAGATTAGAATTAGAAAAATCTAGAAAGCTCCATTCTGGGTTTATCCAGAAAGTAAGAAAGAAATAAGTCCCAGGAAGTATTGAGAAGTTTTCACATTCTTTTTGTTTTGATTTTATCTGCATATTAATGATTTTGTATCTAAATCTTTTCTTGAAATATCCTGGGTTTTCCTTGCTCCACCCTCCCTTGTGTTTTTCCTCCTCCTGTTCCCATTGATCCCATGTCACATCTAGACTCAGGGAATGTTTTAGAAATTGACTCAGTTTTCACTGAGCCTTTGAAAAATATTACTCAGGAATTATAGTCAAGTGTTCATGTGCTTTAGCAACATTACACAAGCTAAGCATTAAGATCATTTTCTTTTATTGCTAGCATTCCTTTTTCCCTCTCTTGATCTCTGTTAAATCTGCTGTTCTGGGAATAGTCACTCCACTAATATGGAGGTGGCCATTTTAGCTAGTTCTGGAATATAACAGACAAGATAGGCATTGAGAGGTATGTTTCATTTTGGGAAATAATGGGTTAAACTGATCTGGTGAGTGGGGATCAAAAGTCCTTTAAGTGCTGGGAATTCCCTGGGAATACTTTGGGATGGGGAAAACATTGAGTAGATCTCTCTCAACCCTGCCAAAAAACCAGAAAGGACAGAAACAAAACCAGCAATGTTCTGGTTTTTCCAGTCCATCTGAGTAGGCCATCTTTGCTACTTAAAGATTCTATAAATGTAGCATGGCAAAAGAGAGCCAGCATGGCATAATGGTTTCAGCATTGGACTATGACTCTGGAATCCAGGGTTCGATTCCCTCTCAGTTATAAAACCCAATGGGTGACAATAGCAATAGCAAACCTCCTCTGAACAAATCTTGCAAAAAAAAAACAAAACCCCATGATAGGGTCACCTTAGGTTCACCATAAGTTGGAAATGACTTGAATACACATGACACACATACACAGTATGGTAAAAGCCAGGAAATCTTATTGTGTTACATTCAGTTGTCTGGTCCTTGTCAGACAGTAGGGGCAACTACCTAATAGAGTTGCCTGACATTCCTCTCTAGCAGTGCAAATATGTTTACATATTATTGAGCCTTAGATCCTAGGTTAAATCTTGGCCTTATGAGCTTAGATAGAGCCTCAAACAGCTTGGCTCCAGAAAGCATTCTTTGTGGCAAAACATTCCATCATCTGGACTGCACAGTTTTACCCTTCCCACTCTAATGGGAGACTGGTTTGGCAGCTTCACTGTCAAGAAGCTGATCAACTATCAAGAAAAGAGATAGCCCTGGAGGACTTTGAAGAAATCTGGGCACCATTCCTCATGTGCCATGATGGTATGCTGACTCCTCAGACATCCCTTAAGTCTTACCCCCTATTTCCCCCTATTCTCTTCCTCCTCCCCCCTTCCTTTTTGGTTTGAGGACCTCAGCATTTCTAATTCAATATGACACCATTCAAGGACATATTAAATGAAAGATAGATGTGATACAAAGGGAATGATTATATGAAATATGTACTCACCACAGCAATCTGGATTTCCAGCCACGATGATTGATTCCCTGCTGTGACCTTTAGTGTATTTCATATTGTTCACTGACTTAAAAACCTAGAAAACAAATCCAACTATTAAGTGAGAAGACAAAGAGAGAGGGAGAATAGAGGAAGTTATTTTTGTTCTAAAGGACTTGCATGTTCATCTGTGCAAGCATGTCAGATGAAAGTGGGGAAATGGGAAAGCCCTGGATTGATTTCTCAAAGGTCATAAGGCAGGTCAGTGGCAAGGAAAGGAATTACTCTTAATACCTCAAGAGCCTCATCCAGTTATCCTAAGCATGGGCCTGAAAAAACCCAAAGTAATGCCAGTGTTGAAAGTTGGGGTAGAGAAGTGAAAGTTAATACTGATGCAGAATTGTGTACTAGACCAAGGAGAGAAAATTGCCAGATATTTATGTTATTTAACAGTTATGACAACAAGATGACAAACTCTACATGGTATAAGCTGAGAGGCCAGAGAAAAGAGAGTAAAGTAAAACAGCATTAATAACAAACAAAATGAAACAAAAAGGATAGTATAGTCAACTCTCTCCATGACTTGAAAACATTCCCCACCCCCCATTCCCCCAAAAATCCAAAAAGCAAACCTTGATTTTGCCATTTTATATAAGGGACATCATTTTGCTACACTACTGTATATAATTGGACCTGAGCATTGATGGATTTTGGAATCCACAGGGAGCCTTAGAACAAAACCGCAGTGGATACCAAGGGCTCACTGTACAATTATCTCCCAGTATTTCTGCTTTCCTATCTTTGTATATCTTTAGCCCCCATTTCTGAGATCTCAAATAATATCTTACTATTGTGAGTCATTTCAGCAGCAATGGCTATTCAGACCTGGCACAGTTTTCAGCTATGTTGTTTATTCTTGATTTCACCTCAGATGAGTCAATTCCTCACAGAGAGATCTCCTCCTTCATGACTCAGAATCTGTGTGTGTGTGTGTGTGTGTGTGTGTTTATGTTTGGGCTGTCACACCCATATAGCTTTCCCTCAGAGTCCATCTCAGATATGGGGCTTAAAAATATCTCCCACAGTGTCCATATTTTCTCCACCTTTGACAACACAAGTATAATTCACCCTCTAACTGCTGGCTTGTTGCCCAACATATAGGCTGGCCATTGCTTGTCCCTTCCTCTACATTGCAATATTACATTACCAAAATGATGTTGCTGAGGTTCAGCAACCTTTTACATCATCAAACCAAATAATGGATCAAATATATCTGGATCAAATCTAACTAACATACCTTAAAAGGTTGCTTCCTAAAGTGTTTGGGTAATCCTTATATTTGTGGATCAGTGTTTGACGTTCCCATAAGGAAATTAAAGGTCACTGTTAAGTGTGGAGATTCGGAGGGTTTGGGGAACATTGATACAAGTCCAACTGCTACCTCTTCAAGGCCTTTCTCTCAATTAGTCTCAAACTGTTGGGGTACAAGTGTCCCTAGCATCTGCTGTGGCTAGTTTGCACATGTAGCCTCATGAGGTGCTAGGAGGGAAGGGGCATCCAATATCTTCCTAGTCATTCCTTCACCTGTATTTCTTGTCATATAGACTAGTCATATAGCATCCACTTCAGTCAGGAAGGTGCCTTTGTGACATGGTTGACCCTTCCATTAGGCAGAGTGAGGCCATTGCCTCTGGCGGCTGATACCTAAGGGCACTGGAGGCAATCTGGTAGCTCTTCCTCCTAAACATTTTGGCGATTCCCTCCTCCTGGAGCACCGAACTGTATATGTAATACAGTGAGGCTGCTGCCTCACCCATTGCCAGTGGTAAAGTAACTTCAGATGCCAGTCTAGTCAGTTTCTATACTGAAGACAGACAAAGGAGCACTATCTATCCTTTGCCTTGATCTAGGCCTTCTTCTATTTCCAACAGATCCACAGATGAAGCAAGAGATGTCAATAGTAAGAAGCATGTGAAATCTGGCAGCTGAGCAAACTATGGAATAAGAACAGGCAGAGATTAAAAGAACGATGTTCTTTCCCCTTCTCTGACCTTGTACTTTAAGCATGCAAGTCTCCATGTTTATTGTTTTGTTTATCATATTTATATCACACTCTTCTTCCAAGAAATAATGTTATTCTCATAACAATCCAATAAGATAAATTAGGTTTTTTTAAACACTGCGTGGCCAAAGGCCACATAATGAGCATACCTACATGGGTATCAACCCCATCCTATGTTTATCTGGCAGAAAAGACTATATGAAAGTGTTCTCATCTCAACACACTTCACTATTGGAAATAGTTTTTTAAATGTTAGAACCAGTTATGATATAAAGGCATCATCTGCATGCCATGCTTTCCTCCCCTTGGTTGAAAGCATGTAACTTGGATTGCATCATCACCACATGAGTTTTCCTGATGCCATCGTGACACTGGGTAAGTAATCCTTCATATTACAAAAAAGACAGAAGAGAGACCACAAAAAGCAAAGGCATTTCTGGCACTATCTCTACACTGTACTTAATTTGTAGTTCTTTCCTATTGTTGCTGTTGTGTGCCTTCAAGCCATTTCTGACTTATGGCAATCCTAAGGCCATATCATGTGTTTTTCTGAGGGGCGAGTGTGTGATTCATAATAATAATAATAATAATAATAATAATAATAATA
>CM034708.1:65527812-65551067 GCA_020142125.1 Phrynosoma platyrhinos
AAAGTGGACTCAATTTGCACTATTTCTGGCAGTCTCCAAAGGCCCTTTATCATAATAATCACTTAAAAGAAACATCTATGGACTTTTTTACGTGACTTTTTAAGTATCAGTAAAAATATCTTCAAGCAGTTCTTCATGTGGCAAGCAAAAAAAGACAGTATGAATCACAGATTAGAAAAATACTTTCTATATTTGATAAATCAGATTTATGTCATTTTTCCCAAGTCCCATTACAATCTTAAACTTGTTAATTCTGAAAACAACAAGTTTAATAGATGTTGGACTGAATAATCTATGAGTAATGTCAGATAAATTGTATGTACGTATCTGGGGACAAAAATTGGATACAGTTAGTAATTTGTAGGGTTTGCATCTTGAGCAAGTTAATATCTCAAAAGGAATTTGCAGTGAATGAACAATTTGTCATGTTTACATGGAGCACTTATATCATGTGCACATACTACCATTAAGAATAAAATACATGTAACATTTTATTCCAACTAGCACATCATTAAAAATGACCAAACCCTTTTTTTTTTTACTTCAGCTAAGAGAATCTGGCCATGACGAAACTGGTTTCCATATGTGTATCACAGGTTGGGTCAGGAAAATAGGTGAAAAATCTTCCATACATTTGAATGCATGTTGTAATTCAAGGGTAGATTTCCATTTTACATGCCCTGGATGCATCAAAAGGCAGCATCTTTGAATGCTTATTCTTATACCCATCTGTATCTGTTCATATATTTAAAAATTGTGGCTCATATTCACTATTTCAGTTATGGATGCAAAACCTAGAATTACAGATGTGTAACCAATCCGTATTAAGTATCTAATAATTGAAGGAGATCATGGAACACAGCTTTTAAACTGCTACTATAGTTGTAAAATAGCACATGATGATGCCTCCAACCAAAAGCTGCTGCCTGCAAAGCAAGGTTAGGGTGTCCCTTCTCATTGATGGGGAAAATCTGTCAGTAAGCTCCTAATCACACCACAGTCCCATTAGACTCATGTACAAAATGTTGCTGCTGCGGCAGTTGCAATATAGGCAGTCACATGGTGCTGGTGTCTCCTCCTCTCTCCTTCACACTTGCTAATCCCAAGCAGCCTGATTCTACTTATTCCCCCTGATTTTTTTCTTTTTCTTTAAAAAAAACCAAAATCTTCAATTGCCTTAGCAGAACTCCCACATTGCATTAAAAATTACAAAAATAAAACCAAAACCAAAAGGAACATTGGGCAGGGCATAGTACAGGAAGGTGGGTTTGAGAGGGAGTGCAGAAAGGAGTGTTATGGCAGAAGTAGTCCCAGTCTCACAATTACGAAGATGTGCAATAACGGCTGCTCTCAAACCAGTATGTTTCCATTTTCATTAACTAACATGATTGTAGCAAGAATGGGGTTTGTGTGATAATGCCTTTATTTTTAACCCACATAAATGCTGCTGGAATATATGAAGAAAGTCTATTCAACTGGCAATCTAGGTGCAAGGAAGACAACATTTCCACTCCCATTCCACCAGTGAGCAAGACTGCAGCCATCAGAAACAGAATCCCTTTCACAAGTCCTTGTCACAGCCTTGCTGGCTGGCAGATAGAAGATGGTGGAAATATCCTCCTCTTTGTGCCTCCTTCTCCTGATCTATCAGCTGCCTCTTACAGTAGACTGTTAAGGGGGCTTGGGCTAGGAGACACTACTCTTCTAAAAGATCCCTTTGTATCTCCTTACCTAAATAGCTGATCAAGGATTCTGGTGCATGGCTTCTGCTGGAGCAAGGTCTATTTGCTGCTAAAGTACACATATTTTAAATAGTAGTGAATGGGTAGCTTTTAATTGCACATGTTGATCAAGGGATACTAACATGGTAATAAAGATCAAATCTGAAATGGCAGATGTTCTGCCAAAAAAAATTGAATATATTTGCAAATCCACAAACACCTTTGTGAATTTGGGCCAGAAATCTGCATTTTTATAAACAACATATGAAATATATGGCCAGTGTACTCTTTTTCCCAGTCATTATTATCACATCAGTCTCTGGCACTAGATCCTGAAAATCTGGCATGCTTTCATTCAGTGTCAATATCAATCTCCTCAAATACCAACATAGTGTTATGTTATTTTAGTCATTATGCCCTCTTCTAGGCTATGGCTTGGCAAATAAAATGTCAAGGTTAGGTTGAAAATACTATTAAGTTATATGAATATGCTGAAGCTAGGAATCAGAAGTGTTTCTCTGACCTGCAGCCTTTGAACTTGGATTGAAACAGACAAGGTGGCACCCACCTCCTAGTGTAAAACTTCTCCTATGGTCTGCCCAATATAAATGCATATAGTATGTGAGCTGGCCACACACCTGCCTGGATTAACCCTAACTGAGTTTGCATGTGAATGGACTAGCTTATGTGGTAAGTGTGGTTATACATCAGGAGCATGCATGAAATGCTTGAATATTTGGGTGTTTTGTTTGTGGCTGCTATTACATCCTAATTACAGCTACTTAGGTGGGATATGGAAAACAAAACAATGGCCAACAGATTGGAACAGATCAATAAACATCCCCATCCACAAAAAGGGAGACACGAGAGACTGCATCAACTATAGAATCATAGCACTGATCTCCACAGAAGGAAAGTCATGCTCAAAATTCTGCAACATACCCCCTTTGCAGATGGCGCTTTGCACCATCTTGGAGGCAAGGAAGGGGAGGGACAGCCTCATGCTGGGCGCCCCAACCCCTTCCCAAGGATGTCATCGGAGCTCCCACCGTTGCAAACGGTGGATGCTCCGATGATGTCCTTCCGTCCAGATTTGTACTTGTTAACAAATCAGTGTCCAGATTTGTACTTGTTAACTTATATCAATGTAGACACCATCAGATTTACACATTTTCCCCAATGTTTCTTGACCCTCTGAATATTGTTATTGTAGAAGTCTGCAGCTTGCGCCTTAAACCACTCTTCCACTTCATGAAGGACGTCATTTGTGTTGTCAGATCGGGGACCCCGTAATAGATTTTTCAATTTTGGGAAAAGAAAAAGCCACTTGGTGATGATGATGCTGACAAAATTTCATCAATATACCATAATAACTTCTGGGTGATAATTATTACTTTACAATACCCCCTCGTACTTCTCCATCTTACACTTTAGTCACTTCTGGCACAACCTGTAACAAAAATAAAGGACACAGTGAGCTGATTTTCTCAACATCTTGCACTTAGAGACCAATGATGATACTGACAAAATTTCATTAATGTACCATAATAACTTCCAGGTGATAATTATTATTTTACAATACTCCCTCATAAAACCATACTTAATACTCTAGTTCAGGGGTAGGCAACCTAAGGCCCGGGGGCCGGATGTGGCCCCCTGAGGCCTTTGGACTGGCCCCAGGCCGGTCCTGCGGCCACCGCCGCCCCCCCCCCCGCCATGATGATATTATTGTTGTTATTACTTATTCTTGGGTTTTTCTTAGCAAAATCTTCACAGGGGTTTTGCCATGGCTTTTCTGGGGCTGAGAGAGTGTGCATGCATATTTGTTTATTTTTTTAAAAAATATTTGTATTTATTTATTTATTTATTTATTTATGGTGCTTTGGCCCCCCAATTGTCTGAGAGACAGCAACCTGGCCCCTGACTCAAAAAGGTTGCCTACCCCTGCTCTAGTTGGTCTATTGGTAGAGTTAGTAAGAAAGTGGTTTTTGTAATGATTTTTAATTATTAATAATAGAAGCAATGCCAAGAAAATGAAAATATAAAACCAAAGATTATAAAGTGAAATACACATATTACAGGTTGAGTATCCCTTATATGGAATGTTGAAATTTGAAATACTCCAATGTCCAAAATTTGTTGAGCAATATACCTGTATTTATTTGTTAGGCTGGAGAAAGATGTGAGGATCTGTGAAATGGTGAGGGGCATGGATTTGTGCCTAGGGCTGTGCATGAATTTTTACTATTTCAAAGATTATCAGTCTCTCTTCAGCCTCATTATGATCCAAAACACACTGCAGAAATCATCCAGTTTGAGACCACTTTAACTGGGAACTGTAGTTTTGTGAGACATTTGGCCTTCTCTGTTGGAGAGCTCTGGTGCCACAATAAACTACAGTTCCCAAGATTGTGTAAGATGCAGCCATTATAGTTAAAGCAGTCTCAAACTGCATTAATTCTGCAGTGTGTTTTGGACCTATGTCTCATTGTTCCAAATATATTTGAAAATCGGGTGGGGGGGACTGAAATATGGAACACTTCTGGTCCCATATATTTTGGATCAGGGATACTTAGCCTGGATAACAAAACATTTTCCTCAACTAAGATGGATCATATCATAGAATTGAATGCTGTAGAAAAATTAAGTTTTTACTTGGAAACCTGTACTGACTTGAAAAACAGTATACTGAAGAATTGTTGTCTACAGAAGAAAAAATGATAAACTATGCCACTGCATCAAGGATATGTTACTTTAAAAAGTGACCACTTGTGACCAAATGCGGGGCAGTTTACAAGTTTACATACAGTGCAGTATTTGTAGTCTTTTGCTATATAAATGTGAAGTTCACACAAAGGACATTATGGGACATTTAACTGAATAATCCTTATTATAATTTTGGGTGGGAAGAATAACAAGGCAAAATTAGCATATTCTCCAATATTTCACCATTGAAAGGGCACATGTATGGCTGAGCAACATCAGAGTGTTGTCAAAAAGGTGTGGGCAGAAAACAAGGAGGTAAAAGTTAGGAAATGCACAGAAAACTAATCAAAACGCCTTTGTCAGACCTTGCTGAAAATTACAACTTTTCTGCTGCATTGGCACTGCAGAAATACTTCAGTTTGACACTGCTTTAACTGCCATGCCTCAATGCTATAGGATTCTTGGAACTTCAGTTTGACACTGCTTTAACTGCCATGCCTCAATGCTATAATTTCTTGGGGCACCTCTGGAACCCCAAAAACTACAGTTCCCAGAATTCCATAGTTAAAACAGTGTCATACCAGAATATTTCTACAGTGAGGATGCAACATCTGTCTCAGGGTTCATCTACACCAGGGGTAGGCAACCTTTCCCCTTTAAGGGCCGAGGGACTTCAGCTCCCAGAATCCCAGAAGCTACTGGCCAACAGGGGACTATTGGGCAACATGGCTGAGGCTTCTGGGAGCTGAAGTCCCTCGGCCCTTAAAGGGGAAAGGTTGCCTACCTTTGATCTACACTGTAGAAATAATGCAGTTCAATACCACTTTAGGTACTGTAGTTCCATCCTATGGAATCCTGGTCTTTAGCTTTCTCTGCCAAAGAGTGCTGGTGCCTTGACAAACTATAAATCCCAGGATTCTGTAGGATGGAGGCAAAAGTGGCATCGAACTGCATTATTTCTACAGTGTATATGCATCCTAAGTTCCACGGCCACTGCAAGAGCTCTGTGTTCAGACCCTAAAACACTTTACATATCAGATCAGCTTCCCTATAACACTCATGTGGTCATCTTGAGCCAATCATAGCCTCTCAATCAAATCCATAGAGTTGTCATTCAGATAAAAATAGGGTGGGTGCGTGGGATGGAGTTGTGGGACAAATAATGTGCAATGCTTTTAGCTCCAGGAGAGATATGGAATGATATTTGTTAAGAAATATATAATCAGGGGAATATGATGATTGTAAGAAAGATATTGATGCATTCCAATCTCTTTTTATTGTGTTCCCCTCAGGCAACAGTCCTGTACATGGTTACCTAGGAGTTCCACTGGACTTTTGATTCGATATGTGTATGATTGTGTTGTTAATGTAAAGAGAATATTGCTGCCAGAACTAAGTAGCCTGTAAATCTCATAATTCGGTATCTCTTCAAGTGACAGCACTATCCCTATGATACTTTGCAACCCACACACTTACACATTGAGGACTAGTGAATCAAAAGGAAAGGGGGGTAGAGAAATGAAAAACAGTAAAACTTAACCTTAAATCATAAGGTTTATTCAAATCAAATAAACTAAAAGGAGGAAATATTTTTAAATCAGGAATGCTTCTCTGAAATATTGATCCTATTTTAGAAGAATTAGAAATGAAGGGGAATCTATAATCGTTTTGCATCATTCTGGGGGTGCTGTAATTCAATATGGATCCCTTCAAGGAAAATCTTCTCTGGTGTACTCTTCATTTGTCCTATATGTGTTGTGGTTTAAATTAATTTCTTCATTTTGCTTATTGAAATATGTTATTGGGGTCACAAAATCTTTTGCAGCAGGGCAAACTGCTCACTGACTACAGTACCTTCTCCTTTTGCTTTTGTCCTGGGACTAGTAGGAAATGAAATGTCTGCTCCCTCCTCTCCTGTATTCTTTCTAGAGCAGAACTGCATGCTCACTGCTAATGAGCTAATGGAGTAGAAAGTACAATTGGCCCTCCATTTTTGTGGGAGATCTGTTCCGCACTCCCCCCCCCATGAAAATGGAGATTCGCCAATATTCAAACCCCATAGGCTTGAATGGGGCACACGGGAGATCGCCCCCTCCGTGAATATTTGAGTCCGCGGATCTCACATCCTCAAGAACTGAGGGGCGACTGTACTCACTTGCAGCAGCTTTGAATTCTGCTTGCAATCTGTAGTAAGCAGCAGATCAAGCCAGCATACACATGGTTGAGAGGTGGGTAGGAAAGAAAAGAAGTAGCTGTGTCAGTCCCAGACAATTAATGGCTATTGGAAGTTGTGAATTAGCAGCTATCCAAATGTTCATAAATATAACCAAACAGGACATAATGCACAAAACTGTAACACAGCAACAACCAAAAAATCAGAGCAAATCAATTGTTCATATAAATTCTTTCAGCCACCTTTATGATTTGTCTCCACTAGCATTTCTTGTTTTGGTTCTTCTGTTCTTTTACTTCCAATCATGATTATTCCTGTTCTTTTACTGTTCCAGTCTTTACTTCCGTTCCATTTCTGTGTGCTATTATTGTTGATAGACCCAAAGATCAGCATTGGAAAAAAGTGCCAGCTAGATGTTCCCAGCTAGTTGAGACATTTACTCACAAGTAGGTTTAGTGCAATGAAAAATATTCCAGCTATCCATTTTATGGGGTGAATGGAAATGTGGAATGTTTATCACAGGCTTGTGGTATGAGTAGCTTATCCCTGAACTATACTGCTGCGCAAATCTGAAAGCAAGGCCTTAGTCAGTGTTTATGGAGTTCATTCACACATGGATATTTCTGTGTCATTCTTAATGTTACTAGAGTAGGAAGAAATGAGTGCAGTTCAATGTAAACATGATTGATTTAAATCTCCACATTTTTTGTTTTGTTTTTTATGATCCCTAGAAGAATTAAATTCAGACTCGGTGCCGTTCTAAGTAGATTTCTGGAAACAAAACATTTATTGCCCATGATGACTTTGCCATACCTTCCACAGAACAGATGAGAAGTAGATAAGTATGCAAGATCTCACCATTCTTTTGGTAATACTGACCTTAATCAGCACCTAATTCATCACACATACTTGCTATATATGAGGTGAAAGTCCAAGAACATCAGTGACTTGACCTGACTTAGCCAAACACATTTGTAATCTGAGTGTTCCATTTGATCTTTCAGAGTTGTGGCCAGTCCTGTCATTTCTGTTTTCCTTGTATGTAGCCCCACTTCTTACATCTTTTAATTGGAAAGTAGAACAATCTGTCGAGAGAAATATCTTGGAATCTTTAAAAAGAGCAGGACAGAAACAAGCTACTGAAGTCCAAAGTAAAGAACTACTGACACCATCAATCACTGACCTTTGAATTTATTTGCTTCAGTTCAAACTATAAAACTTGCTTCTACTAGAAGTGTAGAGACTTTCCACATAAAGTTTCATTTGTAGAGAAAGCTCAGATAAATTCAGAACACTATAAAGAGCTTGATTCTGGTAACAAAAAAAGTGAAAAATAAAGTTTAAAAATCCTTTCGCCTTAATTAAAGCAAAGCAAAGCAAAGCAAAGCAAAGCAAAGCAAAGCAAAGCAAAGCAAAGCAAAACAGCTTCATTTATATACTGCTTCATATCGCACTATGGAGTGTCTAAGCAGTTTGCAACTGTAAGCTCATTGCCCTCCAACAGTTGGGTACTCATTTTAGCGACCTCGGAAGGATGCAGGCCTAAGTCAAGCCTGAACCCTGGCTAGTATTGAACTCGCAACCTTGTGGTTTATAAGTGAGTGGCAGCAGTACAGGCATTTAACCACTGCCTCACCAGTCTCTGAACACACCGTCATTCTCATATACAGCTGCCACAGTTTCTGGTAATTGCCTGGTTAGATATATGAATCAGACCAGCTTTTTAACACTTGGCTATATTATTTTCCCTAAGAAGTTGTTCTCCAGTTTGCAATATTGAAGAAGATTCTGCATAAACATTCATAGAATCTAAATGCCTAGAGCCATCTGCTTTGGGATAAGTGCTTAATTTCTTCAGTGTTGAGCCCTTTGTTGTTATGTGCTGTCAAGTCGCTTCAACTTATGGTGACCCTATGAATGCAGACCTCTGAGAGACCCTGTTATTAATAGTCCTACTCAGGTTTTGCAAAATTAGGGTTGTGGTTTCTTCCTTGAGTCCATTTACCTGTTGAGCCCTTACTCACTGAAATTCTTGTTGCTTGCTGTGAGCTACACACTTGGACTATCTGTTTCAGCAGCCTTCACTGTGGTTTTTTAAATGTTTCTTGCATTTAAGATGCATTGTGCTCCTGTTCTGATTTAAATCCCTTTCTTACTATACTTTCTCTTTTGTTTGGCTAAAGGGAACCATTTTCTGACTTCAGACAGGAGCACAAGGAGGTGGTTATGGAGGCATTAATAATCCAACTCTTCTATTTGACCATTTAGACATGTCCAGTCTTGTCATTTTGGGTTTACCTGGTATGTAATCTCTTTCCTAGCCCAGGACTAGAACTGTATACACCCCATTACATGGTATTTGAAGAGGAGTGTTCACTTATGGTCTGGTAATCATGCAGTCCTCCAGATTTGTGAGATTACAAGTTGTACAGCCCTAGTTGGCATAACCAATAGAAGGAATGCTGGGGGAAAATAAATTTTGTTCACAGCTCCTATTACTTTCAGTTTTATTAAATGAGAACCAAGATTTAAAATTCTAAAACTTAAATTTGCTTCTTCATGGCAGCCATCAGGATGGAAATTGTTAAAAATTGGAAAACAGGTGGCCTTTGCCCAGAGAATTGCTGGAAAAACTCTCTGACATCTCAAGGTTAAGAAAAGGTCACACAGAACAAAAAACTTTTTCAGAAAAATTGTTCCCATTTATTCAACATGTTAACAACAGTTCTCAGCAGCTGAAACTGCCAACTCATCACTTTCAACATTGAAAGGATGTGCTACATGATGACCCATCAGAGGACTAATGATTGTGGTAAATTGTGAAGTCGTAGGCTTTCATGGCCGGCATCCATTGTTTTTTGTGGGTTTTTCGGGCTGTGTGACCATGTTCTAGAAGAGTTCTCTTCTAGAACATGGCCACACAGCCTGAAAAACCCACAAAAAACTATTGTGGTAATTGTCAAATGGCTGTCATATTCTTCTATGTGCTTCTTCAAGGTATCCACACTGTTAAATTGCTGCCTTGGTTTTTTTTGATATGTTACTGTTACTTATTTTAATCTAGTAAATTCAACAACAGCAAAAAAGAAGGAATGCTGGGAAAGGCAATCCAGCAACATCTGGAGGACTGTGTGTTCCTTCTCTAACTGGATCACTCTTTTCAGATGCTAATGACATCTTAACTTGCTTCCTGTCAATAGCTCACAACCCATCCCATCTATAGGCATTATATGAAGTTTGATTAGACCATAATCACTTGGACGTCCTCTTTCTATAGCTTCATGCTTCTATGGACTTCATCACATAGGGAAAATTGGGAGGGAATCGGAGAGTTAAATAACAATTATTCCAGCAAAACTCAAATTCACAATTAACATTTTCACACACATTGCTCTTAAAGAGGCAATAAAGAGACAATAATGAGGCAATAAACAGCAACAAATCACTTTTGGGATTTCCCCGTGAATGATTTGTTGTTGTTTATTGTCTCTTTTTGCCTCTTTATTAGCTCTTTAAGAGCGAAGTCATATGAAAATCTTAATTGTGAATTGAGTTTTGCCTGGGATAATTGCTGTTTAAACCCCTGATTTCATCCAATTTCCCCCATGTGATAAAGTCCTATGCTACCTTCCTACTGTTTCCTGGCTTCTCAAAACCTTGAAGAAATCCCAGAGTTGGATTTTTGTATAAAAGGACCTGTGACTGGGGCTGTTTACAAATTTCTAGGATGATCAGCATATGCCTATCTGGCTAAGCCACTATTGCACTTTGGTTGGTGGAAATAAAAGTTGTAGTTACACACACAGAGAGAGTAGATTCAATTCTGCAAGTCTGAGGTTTGCTCACCTGTGATTTGGCCAATGCCACAGTTTATCCATTTAGCTCAATTTCTTTTATTATGACATAAACAATATGTTTCCTGTATTGTGACTTAGGGCCTCGGCAGACGACTAATAGAGTCGTCTCCGAGCCCAGGAAGAGGAGGAGCAGCCGCATGCGCGGCGCTCCTTCCTCTTCCTGAGGTTGCCCTCAGAGCTGCCGGCCCTCCTCACGGCTGGCGCTCCCAGGGCAACCTCCCGCCGCAGTGACCACATGCGCTGCAGCGGAAAAGACAGGGAAAGTGCGCCTGCGCGTTTAGGGTGCACTTTCACTGTCTTCTAAAAGGAGTGCCAATTTGGAGCTCCTTTTAGAGATGCCGCAGGAGCGCCGCTCCGTCCGGCGGCGTCTCCGGGGCCTCCGTCTGCTGAGGCCCATAGTTTTGTAAAGACTTTTCTTGGTACAATTTGATGCTGTGAGCAAAAGGCCTTTCAAGCTGCAGTTTTGGGCTGTCCATTTAACTGCTGGGATCTCTCATCATCTTAGACACAAACAAGAATAAAACAGCATTCTTGGCAGTTCTGTTCTCCTGTTATAGATACTTATATTTATATATGAATTGTAGACCAAAGAGGATTCCTGTCAAATGTTTAAAGCTGTACCAATAAAACAATCATAATGTTCTGTTCTGCTCCACTGTCTTATTCCTTATTAAATAAATTCCTTGAAGTATGCCTAAAACACAATACATTAGCAATGAATGCTGCATGTAGTAATTAACTGAGAAGGTTGTATGATCATTTCAGCCCATTTAAAGAAGTTGCCTGATTTGGTTTCCCATATGCTTTTGTGCTTCTTTTGACAATGAAATGAAATTTTTGCAAAGAATAGACTCCACAGGAGCTGACAACACTAAATATATCAAAGCTACTTTACACAATGTAAAAATAAGGGATAACAGACGGTTAGGCACTGAAGCTTTCAGCAGCAATACCTAATGAAAGCAAAATTAATTGTCCTTTTTCTGAACTCTTATAACTCTTTTAACAGGAGATCATGCTTCTCCTGCTTGGATGAAAATATTGTACCATAATTGCAGTCCAAAATAGGCCAGTGCTACACTTGCCAAATAATTTGGCCAAATTGAAGACAACCAAAGAAGAAAACTCTCCACTTAAAATTCAGGGTACCATCAGGAAACACCTTTAAGGATACAATCTTATATTTACTTATCTGAGGGTAAGTTCCATTCAACTTAATGGGAGCTGCTTTAGAGTAGAAAGGTATAGGCTTGCTCTGTCCTTCACACAAATGGATTACGCTCTGCTGTCTAATTTCTTCTCCTAGTTTGCACCCAGTGTTTCTCATTTACTGCTTCCAGAGCCCTAGGCCATGATAGTGCCTTGGAATGTCCACTTTTAATTCATTTGCTTTTCTTATTTAGGGGATAGGCTATCATAAATTTATTGATAATTTCTTGAAGACTGACTATAGCAAAGTGGAAATTAGTGTAGATAGGGTGGTCACTTGTGTCACCAAAAGAAGAGACTAAAGAGAACATGAATTTGCACAAAATGTGAACAGTATATGCCTACTGTTTTATATGCTTTAATTGCATAGATAAGAAGACAATGGTTAGGTTTGTGGACTTGTATTTAGAATAAGTCAAAGCATAATCGTAAACAGGCCTCCCACTAAATTCCATGAAATTTCCATATGTGTGTTAAAATTGCCACCAAAATAAAACAGTCTTTCGCTGGCAATTTTCATATCTTACAATAGATTAAAACAGTGATGATTGCAAAGCATCCCATATATAGGAACCCATTCACATAAGCTAGAGAGATTTAAATAGCATTATTAAAGTCAGCTGCAACATTCACAGCATGTCCTGTCCATGCAGGGATTCTTATCATTATAAGTATAATCTGCAAATGGATTTTATTAAACTGGCCAAGGTTCATAATTCTTTAAAGTATGTAGGAAAACAATTATATATCATGGAAAACAAAATCCTCTGAGAGAGTAATTTTTTAAAAAATAGGCAAAAGAACACTTTCTATACTTGGTTTCCAAAAGTATAAACAAACAGATGGAACTTTATTTGAAGGATGGAAAAGTTTGTGTAAAAGATAGCATTTTGCCCTATGTTGTATTCTCATAAATATTCATTGTAGAAACAGTGTTCTTTGCTAAATAACAAATGGAAGCGGAGCACACATGAGGATTTCTTCAAAGTTTACTTCAAGTAACTTTGAAACTATTTCTGTGGTTAATTATACATGACCAGTGTCCAAAAATGTTGCACTCCAGGTCAGAAAAGTTTGGCTGAAAACATGCAGGCAACGTACTCTATAGAATAATATCACTCTGTTTGCAGTAAGCTATCAAAGTGTATTCAGTAACTTACTGGAAATATTGTAGGCATCCAGATTTCATTGATACTAGCAGAGTCCTGAAATGGTGTTATTCATTTATATTTTCCCCACTGTACTTTTGCAGCCAGCAAATTAGGGAACTTAAAAAAAATGACTTCACTTGGGACACCGACAGAAAGAAATAATGGCTCTATGACAGCTATGAGTAACCGGATCTCTATGAGTTGATGTTTTATGATAACTAATAAACTAATTTAGGATATTGTTTGAAAGCACAATTTTGCTAAAACAAAGCAGTTCAGGATTGAACTGGATGGGGGGGCTTTGTAAGAGCGCTCCCAGTGACCCTTTAGGCTCCATGAAAAGAAGGTGGAATATTGGTGTTATGAGCCTTCAGGTTGATGCCAACTTATGCTGACCTTATCATAGAGAGGTTTTTTGGCAAGTTTTATTCAGAGATGTTTTGTCATTGCTTTCCCTCAAATCTGAGGGAGTGTGACCTGCCCAAGATCATCTAGTGGGTTTCCATGGTTGAGTAGGGATTAGAATCATGGTCTCTCAGAGTCCTAGGAGTTTATCTCACCAGGCTGCTTAAACACCACAATCCCATTAGTGTAGGAAATAAAAAATATACCGGTTTGGGGACAGTCATTTTTGCATAGCTCTTCAAAAGTGCCATGGTGCTGATCACATGTGAATCTATAGTGGAAAAGCAGCAACTGGGAGGCATTGACAGGTTTAGCCTGTCATTGAAAATGTGGATCCAGGAACGGATGGAAGGTGAAGCAACTACAGGACAGACATGGTGTTATGTAATAAGGTATGGCCACAGAGGCTACTATCCTGCTATAATTCTACTTTGTCAGTCTCATTGGATAAAGTTCCTATTCACTAAATAAATTTGATTTATTATAAAATAGATTATATAAGTATAATAAAGATGAAAAAACCTTGTAAGCTGACTTGGGCAGGTATTAACACAGATAATTAATATTTAGTTTTCTTAATTAACATTATTCTTAATAAGAAAAAATATGTATAGCCACAATATTTCATACCAAGTTGGTTACAAGTAATTTGTCAAATTATTATTATTATTATTATTTAAAAATCAAAAATGTCATTTTTTAAAGTTCCCTTAACTGTCCCAAGGAAAATGTCTATTACTTTTCCATCTAATAGTATGAATTCATCTTCAGATTATCTATCAAAATGCCACTGAGTATGATGGAACATAGGGGCTATGCAGAGCAGCACTAAACGCCGGTCTCAGGGTAGAATGGGGGTGTGGGGACCCAATGCTGCCCCGATGTCAGCATCATGCTGCCCGCCCAACAGCATGGCAAGCAGCATTTCTGCAACAGACCATATAGATGCACTGCACCACAAAAACTAAAAAAAAAAATGCCTCCGCCACAGCAAAGGCACCTTTTTGGGCTGACAAAGTACCAGATAGAGGTGAGGCATGCAGTTGCCATGGCCCCGATGTGGCACTCTCAGAGGTGGCATGGAGCTGCCCCTTTTGGGTGGTTTGTAGAGCCCCATATTCCTAGGTCAACATGTAAAGGATTGTAGCCCTAATTCTTGAGCATACTGGTTCTTTTAATTCACACTGTGTTACATCATTTGTACAGATTTGTACAGTGCAGGCACTAGTAAGTCAGGGTTTGAGATGTTCCTTTTTAAATTTTAATTCTCAGAGCTATGGCCTAAGGGTTTTGGGACTTGAAATCTAAAAAAATAACATTTCTAAGCTCTGATTTAGGATAGGGCTATCCTAAATCCTAAATACATTGCACCATAATCATCATATTAAAAGAACCTTAGCAAAGAAACAATAACAACAAATCTTTGGTATTCTTCAGCTGAAAGTTGGTCTGTGTTGGGAAGAAGAATAGTCAATACTTTGAAACTAATTCTTATTCTCATGTTATTTTAATATTAGCTCTCAGCTCAATAGTTACAGGTTCCTGATTTTGGATGGACAAATATTTGGGAATTGTGACTCTGCCCCAGTGCCAACAGGGGCAAAGCCAGCTCTAGCATGGGAATCTATATGAGATAATTGACATGAGACTTCAAGGTAGGTATGCCTCTCTGTTTAATCATGTATAATGCAAGGACATGCAGCAGGTTTATACCCTTCTCCCTGTCACACTTCACTCCAAAGGTAAGTGCCTTCTCTGCCAGTCGACCTCCTCCAAATACTTATATGCACACCCACTCCTCCAGCAGGTTGTGATCTGGAGACTGTATCCTCCCTCAGTGGTGTCCCCACCAGGGGTGTCACCCAGTGCAGGGTGTGGGGCTTCCAGGGCAGGGCTTCTGGGAGTGAGGCCAAAAGGGTACTCCCTCACCTTGCTGCTGCAGTGCTTAGAATGGTACTGCAACAGCAAGGTGGGGGCCATGCCTAGCTCTACCAGCACCACCTCCCCAGCCTTCCAAGTCCCATGTGTCCATGGCTGTGTGGGACCTGGAAGGCAGCAACCCACCTCCATCCTAGAGTATACTATTCCACTGGGTGACCCCCCCCCCGGGGTGTCACCTAGTGTGGTCTGCACCATGACACCCCCTAGTGATACCAATGCCCCCCCCCATTTCCTGTACTTCATCACAGGAATCCTTTAAGAGCTTAATCCCTAATCACTATTCAGAGACGTCTTTCCAGTAGCTGACCAGCAACATATGTTCTAGAAGGAAACTGTATGGGAATCTATAGGACATTGCATCTGAAGAATTCAAAAAATGTACTAAGATGCATGGATAAGAGTATGTTAGAAAAATAGAAAAATATGCCAGTGGTAGCATACCATGGAGGGTCTGGAAGCCTTAGCATTTCTGGGAGCCTTTATTCAGGATAAGGGTGTAGTTCTCACTCACCCCAGCTGGGTCCCAGATCAGTGTATCTTGCTCCCTCTCTTTGACCTTGCCTTTTTGGCCTCAGTACTCAGGTCCCACTTGTCAGCCTCTCCTATACTGCTACCTTACTCCAAGCTTCCCCAGATATCTTTTCTTCCAACTGCCTTGCTCCCTTTTCCCTTGGCCAGACCTTCACATTCTCTCTTCCCCTGTCTGTCCATCCTTCCTTCCCTTCCAGCCATTGGGTCTGGCTTCACTTGCTCTGTCTGCTTTTCCCTCTCTATCTTTCCTCTTGTTTTTTTCTTCTTCCCTTGGTCAGCATCTCACCCCTTCATCTGGCTCCCTCTCTCTGTAATCTAGCCTCCCCTTTTAAGCTTCCCTCTTAGCATTTGCTCCACACCCTCCTGTTCCCAGAATCCTCCTTCTCTTTCTCGAATCATCCAGACTTTGTGTTGTGTCTTTCCTAGCTCCCTGGTGCCTGAGTCTTCCTAGTAAGCCACGTCCTGGATGAGGGAGAAAGTTGACAGGCACCCCACTATTTCCTGCCCTTCATCACAGGAATCCTTTAAGAATTTAATCCCTAATCACTATTCAGAGACATCTTTCCACTAGCTAACCAGCAACATATGCGCTAGAAGGAGACTGTATGGGAATCTATGGGACATTGTAGCTGAAGAATTCAATTCAGAAGTGTACTAAGATGTATGTATAGAAGTATGTTAGAAAAATAAAACAAAAGACTGAGTCCTTTTATACTACACAGTTATACAGTGCTTTGATTCCATTTTAACTGTCATGGCAACATCCTTTGGAATCTTGGGATTTGCTGTTGGGGGACGTTATAGTTCTCAGACAGAGAGCTCTAGTGCGTCACAGAATTACAAAGCCCAGAATCCCATAGGATGTTGCAATGATAGCTAAAGTGTTATCAAAGTCATATAACTGTGTAGTGTGGGCATAGCCTGGGTAGCATAACCTGCTTTAAACGTAACATTCAGAATCTCATTGAGATAAACATATACATTTCTTTGCTTTAGGTTTCAAGATGCTGGAAGCATGCCTTGCAGGAACAATAAGTAAGCAAATTGTTTATTTCAACTGTAAATTGCATCGAATAGGCTTACCTCCCAGTATGAACAACTAGGATATAAGTGCAAATTACTCTTTAAAACTTTTTTGTTGCATATTATTGATAATAACATCTTTAATTTCTCCACAGATTTCACTAGCCTGCTTGACCTTCATAATTGCTTAATTTTTTTTAAAGAAGGAGGATGTTGTAATCATATAATGATGAAAACTTTTCAAAAATACATCCAGGAATGAAATTATGCAATTGTGTCCCATGCTGTTGTGACAATCTGCTGATGTACACTGGGGACTAAAAATGCTTATGTATGTAAATTCCAGCAAGCAATGCAATATGACTTGTGATCTCTCTAGCCTCAAAATTGGAGTTCACCTTAACTGAAGAACTATCAGCCTTATCCTTCTCTGCATTACCACATTATGTTTCTAGATTAAATCATTGGGTGATGGGGTGGTGGCAATGCAGCCTACTCAAGGAATTAGCAAATCGAAACACATTTACAGATTTCTAGCACAAGACTGAGTAATTTTCAGAATGTTTAAAATATTTAGTAATAAAGGCTTAGTAAGCAGCCAATGTTTGTGTGGCCACATGGTAGAGGTGGGGTGGGGGAGGATAGAAAGAGGAACATTTAATTGCTTCCACTGAATTCTAGTGAGACTATCACACACAGCTTTTAAAACTGCAATTATAGTGATAAAATAGGGTCTTTGGTGATATGTAGCACACAACATCGCATACAACCTGTAGCTACTGTGTCTGCAACATATGGTTAGGGCATCCCTTTTTATTGACTGGGGAAGCCATTAATAAGCTACCAATTGTACAGCAGTCCCATTAGATCTTATGTGTGAAATTTTGCTGCTGCAGCAGTTTCACCCAAAGGAAGCTGGTGGAGGAATTTAGGAGAGACTGCCTGGACTGGTCCCACATTGGATTGCCCCCTGTCTTTGTTGCATTTTTCAGGAAACAAGTTTAAATAGGTAACAGTTTAAATAAAATTCCTCATATTTTATCCCATGTTCTCTGTGTGGTCTTGTTATTTCATGGGTTGGCCATCGAAAGGCTATATCTTTATGTGTGAGACTCTTATCAAGTTCCTTCACAATTTCCAAATCTTAATCTTCTTCTGATTTCTTGGCTACAGTTTGCATTGTGATTTATGATTAAACCAAGGAACAGAAAATCTTTAACAATGTTGATGTTTTCAGCATTCATTTTAAAGTCAATCTGTGGCAATTATTTTTGTTCATGTCAATCTGTGACAAGTGTTTTTGTTTTCAAATGTAACTCTGCTTTTGCACTTTCTTCCTTAACCATAAGTAGTAATTCCATGTCTTTGCCATAATGTGTAGTATAGCTCAGCACATCATTTTTCTTCATCATACAGAACATTTCCACACCAGGTAGAAGGACTTGGAAGCCTGGAAACTTACATTTTGGACTACAGCTCCCAGACAGCATATTTTAGAAATGTGTTTCTTAAGACAAAAACAAAAACTCTCTAAATTTGACTTTTAGTACAGATTATTAAAAAGCACAGATTAGTGCTAGGAATGAACACAGGTAGAACTGGCACAGACTTGAAAGAGACCGAGACATCTCTGTAGTACAGTATGTGTTTTCATGGAGTAGACACTGTGCACAAGTTCTGCCTTTCCAGATTAAAACAAATTCTAGTACAGGAGATAGGAATCATCTCACTGAGCCACTGCCACTTAGAATAGATGGTATTTTGTGAGATGGATCAATAACACAGCGCTGTATACATTATGATGTGGTAAGAGCATGGTTTTCAAAGTCTCCCATGATACATCTATCTGCTATGTTTCAGATGTTTCTGGTTTTCAGGAAGAACTCTGTTTTGAATCCAATATTTTAAAAAAATACTCCTATGTTTCTTATTACTTCTGAAAGAGTCTCAGTCTAATAAGCTTATTGCACAGCACTTATAAGACCGGGAATGGAAAGGAACAGAACAGAACAGGGCAAAAATGCATGTTACTAGATAGCAGAATGCCACAGATGCCACCAGGAGTCCCCAGGCCATCCCCCAGCCATTCGTGGCAGCCAATTTTTGAAGGATGATTCAAAATTGTCCTTCAAAAATTGGCTGCCTGAATGGCTGGCGGACGGCTTGGGGACTCCCGGCAGCATTGGTGGCATTCTCCTGTCCAATAACATGCATTTTTGCCTGTTCCATTCCCGTTCCTTAAGTGCCATGCGATAAGCTTATAAGTTATCCCTGGGTCTTTACAAATTCTTATGAACTTGCTTGTAATTGTGTCTGATAGCTTTTAGACAATACAATGGCAAAAAAGAGATTTTGTACAGCCATTTTCTCCATTCAGTTTCAACATAGAAATATAATACAAAACATTAATGGTAGCAATGGATCACCAAAAATATATCTTTATGAAGTATCCACTCTTCTTCTCACTTCATCATCATCATTCTCCATATTAATATCCTTTATCCCTGACTATCTCTTATGTTAATAGCAACCCATCCCCAATTTTAAAGTCCATGTTTTGAGACTTATTACCCATTCCTCCATTTTTAAACTGTACAAGACTACACGACACAAACTCCTATAAACTTCAATTTTTAAGTTGCACAAGATTGCTGCATAGAATAAATTAGCATGTAACCAAAACAGGAAACTAACACATCCAAGTCAATCTATTTTTTTTAAAAAAAGAAGAAAGCTCTACAACTCTGATTTCTGCTTGGCTGTTATCACTAAAACCAAGATCTGGAGGAGTTGTTAATAAAGTATGGCAAGTGTCTAGTAAGTGTTGAATAATTTGATAATCAATTTGGAGTTCTTCCACAAAATTCTTTAGACTTTCTCAGGAAAGGAGCTTTCACAGACAGCTTTAATTAGACGCTTGGGGGTCTGATTTTCTAAAGGCTGCTGTACAAGTGAATACACTTTATGAATGTTTGCTTGGTTATTCACTTCTCATCACAGGCTGTGTCCTTAACTGGGAGCCAGTTTGCTCTTATTCCAAATGAACTTCTCACAGTTGTAGTCAGAATTACAAAAGAATAAAAGCATTCCCAGAGGTTAATTTTTTTTAACATGAAACAGTCAAGTGGGTTCTTTATTTCCAGTACGAAAATATCCCCATTGGCCAATTTAATAACATGAACTTTGCAGCATATAAACTACAATGGTTCTTGTTACTTGCAACTTTAAAGGAGTTAAAGTTGAATTTTAAGGGAGAGGATGGATAATGCATTGTGTTATATGTGACTACAATTTCTGTATATTTGAATAATTGTGTCCTGGCACAATTTGAGGTGCATTTTCTGAAATAGCTTAAGTTCTATCTTTTCACTGAGCTCATATCTTTTGCTGTATAGCCTTTCCTTTCAATTAACCACTGTCATTTTGCACAACTTTGTTCACATTTATTAGATGCTAAATGCTGGGCATTCAAAACAGAAAGCTTTTAAAGAACGGCTTCAGGTACTATATTGTTTCAATGTATTATTTTATATGTTTTAATTGTATTGGCTTTTTAATGTTGCAAGCCACCCTGAGTTCCAGTCCTGGGAGAATGGTGGGATGTAATAATAATAATAATAATAATAATAATAATTTTAGAGTGTTCTCAAATTCAGGAGTTCCAGAGAATAAAGACAACACTTTAGAGCTGTATCATATGTTACAGTATGCTTACTCCTCTTTTTTGTATTTGGATGAAACAAGGTATCAATGAAACAAGAACCTTTTTCCAATGTAACAATGGTAAAAGGTATTTCATCCCACATGTATTTGGGAAAATATTGTCATCTCTATTCAATTTCTGGTTTGAAGTCTGCACAATATAAGAGGTTGGGCAGGGTGACATGAAAGAATCCCATTTGTAAGTGATGGAACCCATGATGGCACAAACTTGCTCCCCCTTCCTGTACTAAAGGAGAGTTTCTAAACAGATCTACACACAGTATTGTGTGTGTGATATGTGAAGGATTTGTTCAGGCCTTCTCATGGATTTGTGGAGACTGGGTGGCAGGGTCAGATAATGCAATTTTTCTCCACTTACATCCATTTCTGTCCATGGTCACATGAAAAGGACTTCTTTTACATTAAATTCACTAGACCAAAAGTGTTTGCAATCAAAACTAGTCTAAGGAATTGGCACCCCAAACTGACTGGGCTACTATCTGAATCTTCACTTAATACTCATGATGGGATACTGCTGCTTTCTCTAGCATCTTCCATCTGAAGTGTTTGTATCAATCTGCCTAATGCCAGGACTGGCCTTGCTTCAAGACTAATTTGTTCACCATTTTATCAATTTACAAAACACTAGAAGAAGCACCTGCAGTTAAGAACTTTAGAAGGAATTTTCCTCTTGTGTGGCTCACCCCTCACCCCATTTAAATTTGTTCTAGGGATACTGGATTTGGTCTACATACCACAAAAGCACTAAGGAGGAAAATGTTCTTATTGTTCCACAAAAATCATTATCTGTACACAAGGTTTGTTTGTTTTTTGCCTTGTATTTTTGCTTCTATAGCTGAATCCAATTAGGCTTCATTTGGAAATGAAATGTATATGGTATTGTTTATTTTCTAAATAAGTGTCACACAATTAGGCAAGGGCTAGAAAGCTACTTAATATAAAACACACAGAAAAGCTAAGATCTTCAGGAGTTTGGATATTCCTTTTTAAATGTGCCAGATGCATTATCCAGTCTCCACCTCTTGTCTGCCTTGAATTAATCTCATACTATTGAATACATATTTGATATTCATTTCACAGAATACTATATTTCCTTTTTCCATTTGAACGCACTGCATTATTATTAAATCCATATTTGTTGAGGTAATAGAGCAGTGCTCAAATGCGCTGATGCACTCCCCTCACTATTAATGAGTCCAAATCTTGACCTAATTTTGGAGAAGGACATATCTTTGTAGAAGTTTATTAACCAATGAAGAGTCATGATCAGGGAGTGGGGGAAATTAAACTAGAACTGATCAGCACAGGCCAACCAAAATAACTCATTTTGAGTTCTCTACATGTTTTCAAACCAGTAGTGAAAAATGTGGGTCATGCTATTCTTCATTAGTGTAAATTCTTATATATGTGAATGTTGGGGGGAGGAGGAGGAGGAGGAGGAAATGATGGTGATAGCATTATTGATTTGAACATTTATTATTGATTATTGAATAAAATATATTAATGATCCTTCAGGTCACCTGTCAATTTATGACAACCCCATGAATTTCATAGGGCCCTCTTTATCAAAGAATACTCATAGTTATTTGCCATTGTTTCCCTCCTAACAACCATAGCACCTGGTACTCATTGGTGAGGCGCCATCCAATTTTCCAGGCCTGATCCTGTTTTGCTTCCAAGGTCCGACTGAATCTAATGCCTTCCATGTTTTAATTCCCTAAAGGTAAGTAACATGATTTACATATTGTACCAACTGCTTGCTAGTTGTGGAAATCTGAGGGCAAGGTGATGAAGAATTAAGCAACTTTCATCCTCTTTTCCAAACTCCCCTCCCTATACTGTTTTGCAGCAAAAAACTGAACTATTTGGTTCTTGCACACTTTTGTTCTTGCATACAGTGGGGTTCTTGAACTCCCAAAAGGGTGAATAAAATAAAGAAATAGGACATTAACTTTAACTATCATTATTGTATTCACCTTCATTTATATCCTGGCTTTTCCCCAGAATTGGGACTGTATAGCAAGAAGTCTGAGTCAAGTCAAGTAACATTCAGCTGACTGGCACAGGGTTTAATAACCTTCATAGTGTGCTCTGTTCCTTGTCATGTCTGGAAGTTCCTTTATCATATATTTCATGCTTAATGAAATTTGGTGCCCTTACATCTAGTCAGTATTGACACTTCTAGGTAGCATTATCTCATACCCCAACATACTCTCCAATATTTCACACATATAATTAATTTGTAAGTAACAATGGCCACTTAGGGAATCTATATCCATGGAGCAGTGAATCCACTGCAGGTTTTGAATACACTTGAAGGAGGTATGCAAAGAGCTGGATCACTTTTGAGGAAAGGATTCAGCACCTTATATGTAATTGCTTTTGAATGTCAAGTAAAACCTGGAGAGGATTCACTGCCTAGTTGACAAGGATGCACCAGCTAAGGATGATAAATTAACATATAAAAAAAATATATCCAGGGGCAATACAGCAAAGTACAACAACATCCCTAATCCACAAAACAGTAATACCTGGCCAACCAAAATACATCATGTTTTTTGTGCATTATGGTGATAAGAAGTGAATAATCAATCAAACATTCATAAAGTGTATACACATAAAGTGTATAAAGTCATAACCTGTACAACAGAGTTTTGCAAAATCACACCTCCAAGAATCTAATTAAAACTCCTTTCCTGAGAGTCTAAAGAATTTTGTGGAAGACCTCTAAACTCCAGGATGTATCCATCATGTGAGGCCATAAACCCCTCTGTTAAGCAATGAATATTGAATCAGCACCTAACATTTCTCCTGG
>CM034708.1:65551167-65571787 GCA_020142125.1 Phrynosoma platyrhinos
TTAAGGATAAAGAAGCATAAGAAAGGAACACCAGGGCCCTGCAGTGGCTCATCAAAACCATTCAGAGAGCTGATTGAGCAATTACAGATGTCATCTGATCAATGTTGTCTCCACTAAAATGAAATGCACTTCATTTACATGTAAATTATAATAATTAGGCCTAATTTGCATTTACATTTATGGATTAGGATATGCAAATTTTATTCTATTCTTTTATCCTCTTTTGTCCTCGTCTTTTTTGGCAATTCTTAAATGTCTTCTCAATGCCAAATTGAAGGCCTTCTAAATAACCTTCATTTTAAGGTTATTTTAAGTAGTAACCTCTTCTCTCCAGACCCAGACAACTGGAAGGAAGCTAGAAAAAAAACCTTTTCAGTGTTCATAAATTTTCAGTGATCTTCAAGTAATACTAACTTGTTTTAAAGCCAAATAATGTATCATTTTATTTCAGTGTTTCTTCTCTCAACATAGTGCTGCACCCATTATTAATCTTGCAAACAACGATAGAAATATTGCCACCTCTGTGCCTTTTCAGCAAAGCTGCTTTTATAAAATGAAGATTTTGCTTCCCTCACACAAGACAGATAACCACATTGGTCTTCAAAGAAACTGCATGGTTACTTTGTAGTGGTTACACTAATTATTCATGGTAGTTTGTGCTATGCTATATTGCCTAAAGTCTTGTAGCAAAAATTGTTGAGGATCAGTAAACCTTTCCTAACTCTATTGATGGATTTTAGATACTAGTGTTATAATCTTCCAGTGGGATGGGAAAAGTAGCAGAATTGTGCATTGCAAATGAAAATCCTTTCTTGAAGGTTCACAAAGTACATTGGACAAAGAACAAGGATACAAAGGAAGAACAAAAGCAAAAAAGGGATGGACTAATCTGTGGATTGAACCCAAACCTTCCCAAACACTTGCAGCCCTTTGGGTCTCACTGAAGAGAGTTATAGGAATTGTAGCTGGCAGGTAAAACAGTTCAGAGTCTGGATAATCTTTATTAGCGTCTTGGAAAAGTGAAAACACTGCAAGTGTGCTGTTTAAATCAATTTGGGTTGCAATCCCATTTGAACTTCTTCAAAGCTTATTTTCACCAAATTGGAAATGGTGGCTGGTGTGAACTTAAAGGTAAAATTAGTAGGAGCCCACTGAAATTGTAATTTTGTTAATTGTATAATAATTTTGGCAACACTTTGATCTGAGTCCCTCCACATGAAACAAGTGCTATAATTTTCCTTCCTGGACCCAACCTTCTATGATCTTCAAATTATATAAAGACAGGAAGGAACATTAAATCTTATTAGTTAACTGACCTAAGATCTACTTAGATCACAGTGAAAGAAGAAAAATACATGGTATACTGAAGTCATTGATGTGGCCTCACTCTTTGTCACCAACAGCAGGGAGGCAGAATATGAGTAACTGCTGTAAGATAAACTCCACAGGAAATCTTCAACTTAATTTATAAGTGTACTCTTTTCCATTCTGTGTTCTCTTTTATTTTAATGAATTGTATCATAGCCAATTTCATTTTAAGCCATTAATTATCAATATACATCTTGGAGACAGTTCACACAATACATTTTCCATCCATTGGAGTACTTTCTGCTCAGCCAACAGGCATATTTATATGGGCAGATGTAATGTATAAACTGGACAATCAAGAGAAGGTTTGTCTGGCAGAAATTCCTGTGATCACATCAATAAGCATGACAGGGTTGGGGGGGTGGGGAGGTTTCCAACTCATAGGGACAGCTAAATCTACTCTTCAAGCTTGCCCTCTTCAGACTTTGTCCTATTAGTTTGGGACTGCAGAGGACTCATGGGATTGGGGACAGGCTGAAGGCATTTTCCTGCCACCCCTTACAGGCAAAGGACTTACAAGCATGAATGAATCACAGGGCATTCCAATCACAGTTGAGCTAAAAGTATGACTATATAAAACAATAATTTTTATCATTTTAAGAATGAATAAAGTTGTATGCTGGCCTTCCCATTGTTCATGATAATTCTATGAAGGAGGAGATTAATATTCCCTAGAGGTTTTGTTTCTTTGTTTATTTCCCATCTTTCCATTTAAGGTATTTGTGATGTTAAACATCTTAGGGGGCATCTACACTGTAGAAATAATGCAGCTTGGCACCACTTGCACTGCCATGGCTTCATCCTACTGAATCCTGAGAAAGAAGTCTCAAGAGCTTGTAAAACTATAGATCCCAGGATTCCACAGGCTGGAGCTACAGCACTTAATGTGGTGTCAAACTGCATTATTTCTTCAGTGTATTTACACCCTTAGAAATCTGCCTACATGACAAATTATTATGTTCCTTTGTAACTAAGAACTAGGGGAATTTTTAATGTCATCTCACTTAACGAACTGCGTTACAAGCAGTCCTGGGATCTTCCTACCTGTATACTAAGGTATACTGACAAGGTTTACAGAGGCAGAATTCTCTCTACATTTTATTAAGGGGATAACACACACCAATGCACATACACACGCACACTCGCACAAGAGCTAGGAAATAAAGACGTAAGCATTGGAATAGATTCAAAGGCTCCACTAATGGTAATAATTACCAAAGGCATGGTTCCTCCTAATGGTTTAATTAGATGGTTGAGCATGGGACTTGGCCATTTTGGAAGCACTCAGAAGAAAGGCAGTGAGCCAGAACTAGTGGAATTCAGAGTGGTGTAGAGTCAACCTGAAATCCAAACTAGCCCAGGGAACAAAGGCATTTGGGGGTCTTATATAGAGCAAAACTAGCCTGGGGCAAAGACCAGGTGTCCTACATCAAAGGTCTGAATCTTCATGGAAATAGTCGCTCAAGATAGAGGTCTTTGAAGTGGGAATTGTGACTGTAAATGGGCATTCTCTGGCTTGGGTGCCAAACATCCTATTGATCAATTGCCCAGTCTTCCTGATCTGGAAGTGTTAATTGCCCCCTTATCGCAACTCCCAAACTGCCTATGTGATCTGATTTATGAGGCTCAGGCCTATGTGACCTGATACTTCTAGGCTTATGGCTTCTATATAGGGTACATTTAGGGTCATAGAGGGGTACACACATACCACAATATAGGAAAACTTCTAGTACTTGTAACACTTTCTCCATCAAGTCTGTGATAGGTTAGGAACAGCAGGCTAGCTGGCTGACTTACTCAAGGTCACCCAGCAAATGTCATGGCTACGTGGGAATCTTAACTTTTTATCTGCAGTCCTATTCAACACTCTAACTACTACACCACACTCTAATCTCTACAGCACACTAGCTGACATCTAACTACCACTATCTCCCTACTCTTAGCTCTTGAGATGGACAGATGGGAACCTGAGACTCTGCTGTGCTGATAGGTGCTATGTATGTTTATAATGTAAACCCAGGGACTAAGGGCCGAAACAGACGGGCGGCACGGGGCCACCCCAGGAAGCTGCATATTGGTGTCAAGGTATCCGCATTCCTTGGCCCCGCAGCGCAGCTTTGCCACCCCAGGAAGGAGCACTAAAATAGCGCTCCTTCTGCAAAAGGCCGAAGGTGTGCCGCAAAAGGCTGCCAGCACACCTTCAGCACCTTTTCCACCGCAGCATGTGTGGACGCTGTGGCGGATAGGCATCTTTGGAGCGCCAGATGTGCGGAGGGTCCGGCGCTCTGACGGCGTCTTCAGGAAGGGGTTGGGGCACCCAGCATGTGGCTGCCCCTCCCTTTCCTTGCCCTGAAGATGACGCTTTGCGCCGTCTGCTTCCCCCCTAAGAGTCCACTTTAACTGCCCTGACTCAGTGCTAGAGAATCATAGGAACTGTAGTTTATTGTGGCACCAGAGCTCTCTGACAGAGAAGGCTCAATGTCTCAGAAAAAAATACAATTCCCATGATTCCCTAGCACTGAGCCAGGGCAGTTAAAGTGACCTCAATTTGTACTATTTCTAGCAGTCTGCAAAGGTCCTATGTAACACATCAAGCTGCTTTACACTGAGCATGCTGATGGTGCTGTTTGCTGTCATTGCCAGCAAATTTCCCAATATGTGAAACTGCAGCCAGATTTTCTTTGTAGGTGAAAGTGACTGCATATTTCCAAAGGCTCTTGTTTAAATCTCTTCGGCCTGTTTTCAGAGACTCTCTGTCTTCTCCTACCATACCATTAGGCTTTAGTAGAAACCTCAAGGTGTTGGTGCATTCCTGAAGCTGTCACTGATATTTGAAAACATACAAAACTTTACAAAGAGGCCTAAACAAGGTCTTAGATATTTCCAAAGTTTGTAAAAGTTACCTTTACAGACTCCAATTTTTAAAATCCCTGTCTACATGGCAAGTAGCCATGCTGGTGAGTGGGGTTCTGGAAGGCAGAGCCCCAAAAGTAACTTTTATAAGCTATAAATGTATCTAGTAAGCCTGAAAATTTCAGTGGGACTTTACCCCCATAAGCCCTTTCATAGATTTTACCCATTCCTATTATATTCCCTAATATTAAATACTGATCTAGTCATTTTGAGATATACAAAGATTTGTGATATGTCATTCAGTGAAGTAAGGGTAAATGCTAATCCACCATCCACTTACCTGTTGTATGAGCAACAGATATTAAAAACCTAACAACTTCTCATTAACAAAAAAAAAAAGCTATAATTCATTTATTTTATTTTTTACTCTGACATAGATCTTGAAGAATCCATTTGTAGTCATTGTCTGACTGTGGTCATTGTAAAGACACACTGGACCAAAAACAGGGTATAAATTTATCCCCAAACATATTAATCCTTAGACAAATATTTGCTCTTTTCATGGTCATTAGCTACAGAAAGATGAGCATTAAAAAAACATAAATTGAGATGACATCTGGATTAGGATTACATCCAGGCCCCATAATGGTATGATTTAATTTGTGTACAATAAACATGTGAAGAATCAGAGGATGCTAGCTCTGTCTTTGCCTATGTCTATTTCTATCACTAAACCCTGGAGGCTCTGCACAAGATTCACAGACCTCATTTTCAGGTGCTTTAAATCACATAGCTTCACTACTAAAGAGAGAGATTTTTCTACTTCAGAAAATCACTTTCCACATATAGAGATGGAAATGGGAGGGAAACTAAATGTGTTCGTAGTACCCATATCAGCTATGCCACATTTATTTAGATAATGCTCCAGATTTTAGTCTGAACTTTAAAGGTTATCTGTGGAGCAGAAACCTACCTCCAAAATAGGTTTATTAGCTGTAGATAGTTTCTTCAAAGTTCAGGCTAAAACTTAAAGTGGACTCACCATTCCACCATTCTACTGCATTGGTAGAATGCAGCTATCACTGATTCTCACAGTTAATCTGTTGTATTGTATTTAAATGCCCCTCATAATTATAAATAAACCAGGATGGTATAATGGTTTGAGAGCTGGCCTAGGACTCCAGGAGACCAGGGTTTAAATCCCTGCTCAGCCAAGGAACTCCACTAGATGATCTTGGATAAGTCATACTTTCTCACCCTATGGGGAAGGCAATGGCATATCTCCTCTGAATTAATCATATCAAGAAAACCCTAAAATAGATTGCTTTAAATTGTAGTTGACTTGACATAACAACATGTTGTTGAGTGCCTTAAAGTAATTTCTGATTTATGCCAATCCTTAAATAAGCCTATCATGGAGTTTTCTGAGGCTGAAAATGTATGACTTGCCCAAGGTCAAAGTTTCCAGAATTGTAGACCAATGCTCAAACCACTATGGGGCTTATCACATTCAAAATAAAGTGACGTACCCCTGCTGGGATACAGTCACCTTATGGGATGCAATCAGCAATTATTGCACTAAAAAATGCCGCTGCTGCCACTGAGTAACTGCATCCAGCTCCCAGCTACTCTTAGCCTCCCACTTTTCAAAAACAGGAGTTTTATTTTGAATGCAATAAGCTCCTATGTCATGCTGGCCGCTTACAACAACATACAGCAACATAATCTGACACTCTAACTGTAGATTACTTAAAGGGTATAAATCCAGCACAGCTAATGTCTGAATGCATCAATATGGCTTGTCTACACCCTCCCTCATAAGACAAAGAAATAAACCATAGTTTGCTGTTGGTTTATTCCTCCATTTTTTCAAGGAAAAGAAAGATGTACAAGACTCTTAGGTTCAGGTGTTATAAGAACCAAATAATGTACAGAAGGTCTATGGTTTGTTTAGCTTCCCCACTTACAATGGGAGCCATCAGACAGCATGCACTAACATGCAAACAATAAGACAGCTTTCCCCAGGGCCTTGGCTTAGCATAATGTGCACACCCAACTGTTCTTTCAGTTTCAAAAGGAAACTTGATGTTATGCCCTGATCCTCCTGCCCTCTCATATGTAAATGTCCTTAAATATTTCTGGCTACAATATAGAACTCTGTTCATTCATCTGATGAAATGAATTGAAAAGCTCACGCGATAATGCATCAGTCTTAAAGGTGCTTCTATATTGTCCCCTAAACACACTTTCTTAATTATGATGAAACAGATTAATGCGTCTTGATCCTTTTTTAAAATGTTATTTTAAAATGTCCTCCTTATTTTTAACCCTGCTGGGATTCTGTTTTGAAAGTAAATGCATTAAATTATTTACATTCTTTTTAGTTTTAGGAATATATGAAGCACTGGCAAATGGGAGTGAATGAAAAGAAACTAATTTTAGAAATAATTGTCATGTAAGGGAAAATGACAGGGAAGTCCATGGCTAAATGATTCCCCCACTTTAAAACTCTATGAAGAAAGAAATAATTATCTGGAATAAAAGCCATGACTAAAATCACAATGAAACTCAATATACTGAGTGTTCCTTTGATTTTATCTTGTCATAAGCATCTTTAAAGACATTTCTTTTGTAAAGTGCATTGCTCAAATGATATTTTAAAATATGGTTCACTTGCCAGTGACCTATAAAAAGACAGATATCTTTTCCATGTTTATCAAGTTTACTTGATTAGATGAAGAGATCAATCTATTTTTCTACTTTGCTTCTTTGTGCTGCTTTTGGTGTGTGGAAAAAACACGGAATCATAAATACACTTACACTGCAGTAATTGCTATAATAGAGAATAATAGAAGATAGCCATTTAAATTCTTAAAACTAATATTCAAATAATCTCTGATTACAAGACCTTTTGGCATTCAGAGTAGGTGTAACAAATTGCATAGGAGTGTTGCTAAGTTTTTCTTTGACCTTGTGCATTCATCAGAACTTGGAAGAAATGTCAGAGATGATCCTATCACTGCAGAACTATTTCCTCCACTGCCACACACACCACTGCCACACACACTTTCAGACAGAGGAAGAAGTTTGTTTTTATGTATATTTTTCAGAAATATATATTGATGTGTGCTCATGTACACAAAACCTATATATAGTGCATCCCTGTAGTCTCTATACACACCAGGGATGGCAATTACGCAGCCTTCCAGATGTTGTTGGATTTCAGCTCCCAGTATTCTTCGGCACTGGCTGACTTGGGCTAGAGCTAGCAGGACTTGCAATTCAACAACTTCTGGGAGGCACAGCCCTGGTGTAGAGATGGTAAGAATATTCAAAAATATTCCAAAATTTGTCAAATATGTATTTCTTGGATGTCAAGAAATCCTGATGAGAAGAAGGCCAGGTTGATGGAAATCTCTGCAGTCTGTTCTATGCAAAATTCAAATGAGTTGATTCTGCACAAAAATATTATTTTCTATGCAGAAAATGCTCTTTTCTGCACAAAATAAATATGTGCAAATTTTGCATGGAATAAATGCTGAACTGTGAATAGTCAAGAAAAACAAACAGTTTTTGAAGACACAGTGAAAAGAAGATTGCTAAAATAACATGTTTCTTTCTTTGAGAAGCAAATATATAAAGAATTATATCCCTACCCTGGTGTAGAGAGATAGCGACTTCTTCCTCTACCATACACACACACATACAGTCGAGGGCAGGAACAGACTATAGCTGCTTCTGCACTGCAGAAATAATCTGTTTGACACCACTTTAACTTCTCTGACTCCATGCTATGGAATTCTGGGAATTGTAGTTAGTTGTGGGACCAGAATTCCATTGGATGGAGCCAGGGCAGTTAAAGTGGTTTCAAACTGAATTATTTCTGCAGTGTGAGTGAGGTATCTACTGTTCTAGCATGAAGGCCATGTTTTACACCATGGAGTTTATTGCATGTCTTGAAAACCTGACTTACCCCTGCCATGCTTAAGTCTCTTTTGGGATAAATTTGGGTATTATTACATGCAAAAATGCCGCTGATGCCACCGCCTGGCTAACTTCTAGGTCAACGCCAGGCTCAGCCAGACTTTTCAAAACTGGGAAGCTCCCAGCTTTGCAAATCGGCCAGCTGAGCCCAGCTTCAACCTGGAAGTTAGCTGGGTGGTGGCATCGACAGCATTTTTGCATGTGATAATACCTGAATTTATCCCAAAAGAGACTTCAACGCGGCAGGGTAAGTCGGGCTTTTAAGACATGCGATAAACTCCCATGGTATCCTCAATAGTAGCACTTCATGTGAGAAATGCCAAACCATTCTCTGGGATACCACTCCTGGATGTAAAGCCTTCTTTGCACCTATGAAAATGGTAATACAGGTTCTGTGAAAGAAGAGCTTTTTCCCCGTTGCATAACCACCATTCTCCAAGAAATGCAGCTTTCTACTTGCTATATCAATGAACAGGCCTTGTTATTTTCTGTGGTAGAAAGTGATAGTCTGAGACTAGCAGGAAGACTATTAACTGGCATGAATTTGATGATCTGCTAACTTGGCTTGTCATTTCCCTACTTCTGTGATATACGAGCACACAATGCTATTTCATTTTAATTAACTGAGCAAATTAGAGATAGCCAGAATGCATCATTATGAAAGATTTCAAAATGTGATCCAATAAGTATTTCACAACAACTTTTTTTTTTAAAATGAAGTCTGCATATTCATCTGTCCAGGATATTATATAACAAATGTAATTATTTTGCACAAGCAAAGTATTTCAAAATGTATTTGGCAAACAAAAATGCTTAAACTGACTAAGGGGGTTGGTTTTTTAAAAAGCATATCCATTGATCAGTAGGATTATTTAGGGTCCTTTTAGAAAGAAACACACAAATCCTGCATTCAGATTTGTGGGCACTGATATTCTCCATGACCTTCAGACTTTAACTTATGACTTGGCCTGAATACTGGGAGGGGAATTTGCTCCTTAAGGCATATGGTGGGGCTGAAGTAATCCAGTTGTACATATTGGCTCCAATGCTTTGTCGATTTAGCCAATTGTTACAATTCTGTATCAGTGATTTGTTTTTAATCAATCCATTCTACTTACTCTATCCTTTATCCAAGAGCTCAGATGTTTAAGATAATAAAGACAGTAAGTCTTTCTGTGTAACTTAATGCTTATTATGCTTTTATGCTTGTTAACTACATTCCAATCATGGGTATTTGTTTTTGCAACCATAGTGACGACATATATTTATTGGCTGCAGTTACAAGGGATTCTAAACAAGTATCTGCCTTTATTTAATTTCAGAAAACTAGGCCATTTTCCTAACACCATAGCAATATGGATTTGGACTTTATATGTGAGAAATAAGTTGTTCATCAGTATTCTGATGACAGACTAAAATATTTTCAGATGGGATATTGCCCACCTACAGGAAACCAGGTTTCCCTTTGGATGGCATTTTGTTATAAATGTTTTGTTTCTTGGAATTTGGGTTAGAAGCGAAAACATCTTTTAATACTGTGTACTCTACAATATGGGAAATCTTTCAGTATGTAAGCCTTCTGAAAAAAAATATGTTTAACCCATCATAGCATACACTGAAGAGAAATTGTCACTAAGCTTTAAAAGAACATGTGAATTTCAAGGTATCTATGATAATGTCACCATATAAAGCAGAATATGATGAGTTCCATTCTTTCAGAAGAATGTTTCCTCCTTTTCTTCAGTGGAGTGGCATTTCCCCAGTGCTTGGCTGTGATGCCAGAAATGAAATGCTACCAAAGCAAAGTGTCTGGAACCATAATCCACCAAAGTTGATACCCTTGAAAGGAGGAGAGTGTTCTGAGCCTCTCTTACTTGCTATTTTAGCTGTTAAAGTGAGAGCCTCGCCTTGCTGCTTATTCAGGGCTAATCTTTTAATGTCTATGCATGTCTGTTAATGTCGTTTAATGCCTGTTCAGCTGGAGGTTTTGTAGCAGCAGCATCATGGAAAGGATACTGAAGGAGGGATAGAGAAACACAGAAGTTAAGTGTCAGCTCAAATTGCAAACAACCTCATGTCTGCATTAAAATGGAAATCATAAGAAAAGTGGAGAGTGGTGAAAGAAAAAAAAATTGGAAGCATTTTGGAAAAAATGTTCAGATGATCTCTACAAGGTTCAGAATGTTTTTGGGCCTTTGCAGACTGCCAGAAATAGTGCAAATTGAGTCAACTTTAAGGGTTAGGGTTAGTGCTAGGGAGTCATGGGAATTGTTTTTTTTCTGAGACATTGAGCCTTTTCTGTCAGAGAGCTCTGGTGCTACAATAAAATACAGTTCCCAGGATACCCTAACCCTAACCCTAACCCTTAAAGTGGACTCAATTTGCACTATTTCTAGCAGTCTGTAAAGGCCCTTTGTTTTCTATGCAAGGATTACTTGACCTGGGACCCATTCGCACTACACATCTGTCATGCTATATTCCACTTTAACTCCCATGGCAACATCCTATTAAATCCTGAGACAATGGGCCGATGCAGAGTGGCCAAAAGGGCTGGCCTGTGGGTGGAGTTGGGGTGGGGCAGCCACACGCTTGCCATCTCAACTCTGCCCCAACTCTGCCCTGTTGCCGCGCACCTGTCTGCACGGTGCACAGCGTTGGGGTGCCCTCTTGGCACAGCGTGCACACAAAGGGCATAAAAGAGTCACGGCAGCAGCTCAAAGGGCAGCCTTTTGCCACTCTTTTTGGGGCAGCAAAAAAGAAGATCGGGGCCATGGCGCGTGGTTGCCATGACCCTGATCTGCCGCTCCCAGGGGCGGCCTAGAGCCACCCCAAACAGGCTGTCTGGATAGGCCCTTAATTTGTGAGGCACTAATGCTTTCTGGCTAAGAATTCTAAATACCCCTCCTTCAACTTCAAATCCACCAAGAGTCCTGATCCCTACATAGGTCTTGCAAACTCAAAGCTGGGGCTTCTGTGATTGAGTCAATCTGCCTCTTTTCCTATTGTATTCCACTTTACAAATCATTAACATTTTTTCCTTGGATGATTCTGATATTTAATTATATATATTTTTACAACTGAGATATAGTTCCTTCATGGTTAGTTTGGGATCAAGAGTTTGCTGAACGTGTTGAGCTTTTGAGGGTGAGGCATAGGACCCTATCCTTATTCTTTCTAGATCTGATACCAAATTTTACAAAGCAATACCAAAGCAATGTGCAGGAACACATCTACTTTATTAATTGAGGTATACCCATATTTAATTTTCTTACAGTTCTATATTTGGTAACCTATCCTTTTAAAGTAATGAGGTGAAACTTTACTTCTCCATGCAGCTTGCTCTTAGTTAAATGTTCAGCCTTTTACTACTGTTAGTGTAACAGGATACTGGTTAGAGCCTTTTGGCAGTCTCCTAAGGGAAGATCTGAAGTCCAACAATGACAGCACAACAGCTAGGAGGAAAAGAATATAGCTCATTATAAAAGCCATATCATCACTAGGAAAAATTGTATCACAAAAGAAAGATTCCTTGCAGAACTTTCCAAAGTTAGATATGGCAACTTTTCAGGCCATGAATTTCAAGGATGGGATAGATGCTGTAATCTATATTGGATTTCATGGGACATTCTTATGGGGGGGGGGACATATAAAACAACTCATTTGTAGAACCAAACTGAAACAGATTGACCTCAAAATATTTAGTGAAGTTGAAGATCCATTCAAATGAAGAAAGAAGCCATCCCAACATTATTTCTGCATGGATGGGAATGTAGAATATTCCCACCCAAGTTAATGTGTTGTCACAGAGCACACAAATGTCACAAATGAATACAGTTTGTCTGGAATCCTATTGTTGTCTTACACTTGTTATGAGTTCCCTTATGGTAGTGGTTGGACATTTTTCTCAAGGTATAATCTATATTCCTTTCCGAGACAAAGAAATGGAATTGCATATGTGATTCCAATACAAATGCACATTCTCAGCTGATGTGTATCCTTTTATCCCTGGTGAACTGTCTGTAGCAGGGGTAGGCAACCTTTTTGAGCCGGGGGCCGGGTTGCTGTCCCTCAGACAATTGATGGGCCGAAGCACCAAAAATAAATAAATAAATAAATAAATTAAAATTAAAATTAAAAAAGAATTAATTTTTTTTTTTAAAAAAATGCATGCACACTCTCTCAGCCCCAGAAAAGCCATGGCAAAACCCCTGTGAAGATTTTGCCAAGAAAACCCCAAGAACAAGTAATAACAACAATAATCAATATCATCATGGGGGGGCGGCGGCGGTGGGGGGGCGGCGGCAGGACCGGTTTGGGGCCGGTCCAAAGGTCTTGCTGGGCCGTATCCGGCCCCTGGGCCTTAGGTTGCCTACTCCTGGTCTGTAGCATCCTTTCAGTTGCACATCCCAATGCCCATTCTGTTGTGTACTCCACATGTGGGTTGTTTAGCACAACCAATGCATAACTCCTCAAGTGGAGATTTACATTCTTGTTGTTAACTGCCCTTGAGTCACAACCTCTCAGTGCAGGATCTCAGCCTTTATCCTGTTTTCACACTTGAGTCACAAATTTCTTCTATTTTTTCTTTCTTTCAGAAACAGACAGTTTAGCTGTTCAGACATTCTAGCAAAATGCCTACTTGTAATTAGCTTTTTCTTGCCACTAAGTGTCCCTATAAGTGCCTCTAGCTCCATTTCAAATTCTATCCCAAAAGGTAGGTTTAGTGTTCTTTTGTGTTGACTCTACATAGAGAAGTTCATGGCACTCTTTCAGTAAGGAAAAGCAGCCTCAGAAGGCTACAATTTTGAGTAGAACAGCTTGAGACCTGAATTGTCCCTTTCAGAGCTTCCATTATTCAATTCTGCATTTTTTGTGTGTGTGTGTGTGTGTGTGCACGCATGCACGTACGCACGCACGCCTTCAAGTTGCCTGTCAACTTATAGTAACCTCATGAAATTCATAGTGTTTTCTAAGGCAAGGAATACTCAAGGTGGTTTTGCCACCTCCTTCCTCTGAAATATAGCCTACAGCACATGGTATTTATTGCAGTCTCCCATCCAAGTACTAACTAAGGATGACCGTGCTTACTTCAAAGATCAGATTAGATCAGTTGTTTTTCAGGTATTTAAAGGCACTGGACCAGACCATTTCCAAGGTTCCTGTGTTTCTATGGGAATGATATACATGCTTCTATGGGAATGATATACACTTGTCCCTCCCCGTTTGCAGACTTGGAGTGTGTGGTCTTGGTCCTTCATGGATGGCAAGTGGGGAGGAACAAAATGGCGCATGCCACCACTGAAATCAGTGGGGCTTGGATAATTTTTTTTAATTATTTATATCCCACCCCTCTGACGAGCAATCTTACAAGATTAAAAATCCATACAATATGGATTACATGGATATAAGCTAGAATCCCCAAAAGCCCACCCACCCCTTAAAAAATATTAAACCAAGTTATATATTAAAACATGATAAAACAGACTCACCGTAACAACAAACAGACAACAGCAGCGACTACAGAAAAAAGTGGGGGAGGACGAAATGGGCAGAACTCCTAAGGCCAGGAAGTCGAGTCAGGCAAGGCCTGCTGGAAGAGATGCATCATAACAGCTTTTTTAAAGCTGCTCATGGTCATAATCTGATGGATCTCCTCTGGCAGGCTGTTCCATAATCTGGGAGCGGTTGCCAAAAAGGCCCTCTAGGAGGTTGCAGACAGCCTTGTTTTTATCGGCTGCAACAAATTCCTCCCAGAGGACTGAAGTGCGTGGGGTGGATTGTATGGGAGGAGGCGGTCCTGGAGATAGGTTGGACTCAAGCCATTTAGGGCTTTAAAGGTAATAACTAACACCTTATACTGGGCCCGGAAATTATCACTCCCAGATCATTCCCGGCCAATATAAGGGGTAAGGTGTTAACAGCCCAATAGCCTCCCTACCCACAATCTCCCAACAGCTCAGGAAAATTAGGTCCTTAGCAACTATACTCCAAGGGATCTATAAGCTGGCCGAAGCAAAGAGTAAGGCAGACTAAACAGCCTCCACCAGACCCAACTCCCGGGCCATGTCTGGCCTTGTTGCTGCGGCCGTCCCAAGTAATAAAAGGGCAGGGCAGGCTGGATGATGAGTCCCAGCCCAGGCCCAGCTCTCAGGGTTGCTGCTGCTGGAGGTCGAAGGGTTGGGTCCCAGGTGGTAGAAGGGCTGGGCGGGCTAGATGGTGAGTCCCCACCCAGGCCCAGCTCTCGGGGTTGCCACTGCTGGAAGTCAAAGGGTTGGGTGGGCTAAATAGCCCCCTGCTCTGTCCCAGCTCTGGCCTCAGGTGGTAGAAGGGCTGGGTGGGCTAGATGGTGAGTCCCTGCCCAGGCCAGGCTTTCATGGTTGCCACTGTTGGAGGTCGAAGGGTTGGGCGGGCAACTCCATCCCAACTCTGGCCCTGGGTGGTAGAAGGGCTGAGTGGGCTAAATGTTGAATCCCCACCCAGGCCCGGCTTTCGGGGTTGCCACTGCTGGAGGTAGAAGGGTTGGACAGACTAAATAGCCCCTCGCTCCATCCCAGCTCTGGTCCCAAGTGATAGAATGGGGTTGGCGTGCTAGGTGGTGAGTCCCCACCCAGGTCTGGCTCTTGGGGTTGCGAAGTACTCTATGCAAGATCTGAGTTCCCTTCACCCTCCCCCAGTGCCCACCTGTTCTGCCAAAGGTGTACAACTGTACATGTTTCTATGGGACACTGTACATGTTTCTATGGGGATGATATACATGTAGTTTTCACTATCTGGCACTTATTTAATGTTGTAAATAGGAGGTACCACTGTCAATGTGATGAAGTGTCAGTCTGTGCTGGTTGACCTCTACACTGATAGAAAATGGCAGTTGATTAATGTCTGGATCTTTGATGTCACACAACTATAGCACTTTGATGTCACTTTAGCTGCCATAGTTCCATCCTATGGAATCCTAGGATTTACAGTTTTGTTGGCTACTTAGATTCCTCTGTCACAGAGTTCCAATGCCTCACCAAACTACAAATCCCAGGATTCTACAGGATACAGCCATTGCAGCTAAAATGGTTTCAAAGTGATTAGTTGTTGCTATTGTTGCTGTTAAGTGCCTTCACGTCAACTGTGATTTATGGTAACTCTATGAACAAGAGACCTCTAAGTTGCCCTATAATCAACAGCCCTGCTCAAGGTCATAGTTTCCCCAATTGAGTCTATCCATCTAGAATGCAGTCTTCTACAATCCTACTTCCTTCCACCTTACTAAGCATTATTGTCTTAAAAGACCTTCATCCTTCCAGTGGTTGCTGCCAGCAAGTACATGCATTGTCTGTTTCTACTCATATCTTTCCTCCCCCTTCCATGATGGCAGCTGGCCAATGAACAGCTGGGGTGCTATATCAAAAAAAAAGTAAAATAAAATCTGTCAATTGGACCCTTCTGATGGTGTAAAATATTGTGAAATAGCATTGACAGTCAGTGGAGCAGCTGGGGTGATATCTCAAAAGAATAAATTATGTCAGTTGGATGCCTCTGATGACATTAAATAAGTGTCAGATAGTAAAAACAACATGTATATCATCCATGCCATGTGCTGAATGCTTCACAATCACAATTGTGTCATTAATCCTTGCTACAACCCATATAAAATAGGCAATTCCTATTATCTTCATGTTGCATTGCCAGATGCTGAGGAAGCTGTGAAATAGTAGTTTGGCCAAAGCCGCCTAGAATGCAATCCTATGTCTATGTGTTCAGGTCCACTGAATTCAATGGACTCTCAGGTAAGCATTTATATAGGATACTAGCCCTAGTGAGTTAGTGGTCAAAGCAACCCTTGGACCAGGACTTATGCTAATTCAGCATTCTAAACCTTTTCTGGTGCTAATATGTGGCAGCTACAGCAGCTACAGTTAATTATTATGGATTACCCAGAAGGTTTTTAGACATAATGATCTTGCACTTCATTTTTTAATTGAGAACTGGTGTCTTCCAAAGGAGCACTGACAAAAGCAACACCCTCAAGATATATTTAAATAAGTAAGATTGATCCAAATGCTACTTTCTTAATTGTGAGTGGTGAAAAGTTTAAGTCAGGTACCCTCCCCTCCGATTCTACTATTAGAACGTTCAGTAGCTCATTGAGATGCTTTTAACAACTATTTTACAGATAAAATCTGACTTAGATGCTGTCATTGGAGCAGAGGCCAACAACGAGGTGTCCAGCAACTCTGTAAGTGGGATTACACTGGATCAGTCTCAATTGGTGATGTGGATAAGCTGCTGGGGCAAGTAAGGAGGAAAACCTGTTTTCTTGATCCCTGTCCCTCTTGGCTGGTCATAAAGGGGGGAGATGCAATTAGACCTCAAACACAACAAATTATTAATACATCTCTCAGGGAGGGAAATTTTCCATCCTGTTTAAAAGAAGCAATAGCTAGACCACTGCTAAAAAGAGCCCTCCCTGGATCCTCTAGACCAGGGGTAGGCAACCTTTCCCCTTTAAGGGCCAAGGAACTTCATCTCCCAGAAGCCTCAGCCATGTTGGCCAATAGTCCCATGTTGGCCAATAGCTCCTGGGATTCTGGGAGCTGAAGTCCCTCGGCCCTTAAAGGGGAAAGGTTGCCTACCCCTGTCTTAATGGATGATCTTCATCTCAACATTGACAGGGGGAATGTGTCCTTGTTGGTGCTTCTAGACCTCTCAGCTGCTTTCGATACTATTGACCATGGTATCCTTCTGGAACACCTAGGGGGGGTTGGGAATTGGAGGCACTATGTTTCAGTGGTTCCAGTCATACCTCTCAGGCAGGTTCCAGATGGTGGTGCTTGGAGACAGCAGCTCCTCAAAAAAGGAGCTGTTATATGGAACCCACAAGGTGGCATTCTATCCCCAAAGCATTTACATGAAGCTGCTGGGAGAGATCATCCGGAGGCATGGGGCAGGGTGTCATCAATACGCCGATGACACCCAAATATATTTCTCTGTAACTTCCAAAATAGCCTCAGCTAAAGATAGTGTGTCTCCTCTGAATGAATGCCTGGAGGAGGTAATGGACTGGATGAGGAAAAAGAAATTGAAAGTTAATCCAGACAAAACAGAGGTGCTTGCCATCAAGGGTCTGAATCTGGGAATGGAGATGTCTCAACTAGTTCTGGATGGGGTTACAATCCCCCTGAAGGACTGTGTCCACAGCTTCAGAGTGATCCTGGATCCGTCTCTCCAAATGTCAGCCCAGGTAGATGCGATGGTTAGGAGTCCTTACTATCAGCTTCCTCTGATACTCCAGCTGCACCCCTTCCTAGATTTGGAGGACCTAAAGATAGCGGTATATGCACTGGTAATCTCAAGGTTGGACTTCTGCAATGCGCTCTACATTGGGCTACCTTTGTACCAAGTTCAGAAACTCCAGTTGATTCAAAATATGGCACCCAAATTGGTTACAGGAACACCCAGGAGTGAACATATTACACCCATACTCAAATCACTCTATTGGCTACCAATTAGTTTTCAGGCAAAGTATAAAGTGTTGGTCTTGACCTTTAAAGCCCTACATGGTTTGGGTCCAGGTTACCTACAGCATCGCCTTCTCCCATACAATCCACCCCAAACACTGAGGTCCTCGGGGGGGGGGGCTGCTGCTGCAGCCTGCAAAAACTTGACTGGCAGCCGTCACCTAGAGGTCCTTTTCACTGGCCACTCCAAGACTGTGGAATGACCAGTTGGAAGAGACAGCTAGATAGCTATAAAACACATTTGAAGACCTATCTCTTCTGGTAGTCCTACCCAGGCAGTTTTAATCATGAATTTTAAGGTGGATGAAAAATTATTATTATTATTATTATTATTATTATTATTATTATTAGACTGCATTTAATCAATGCTCCTTCCATCAAACTCAATTATGCACTCCCTCTCTTGATAACATGTGACATCTTATAATTGGAGAGCAGCATCCATTTCACCTTCTACAATTGTGGGTTTATCATCACCCCAATGGGTAAATGTTCTGTTAATTACTGGAAATCTCAAAAGTGTTATCCAATAGAGTTATAGGCCATATTATTCAATTGCCAATTTGTGAATTGGGAATAGACCTAGATTCCTCGGATTCATGCTGCTTGCATTCCATGTGTAATATGCATTGTGCACATTTGGGCTTTCCTTTCACCTCTGAGCACATCAACAGTGTTAGGATAAAGTCATATCCAGATCGGAAAATGTCCCAGGTGCAGCAATGGAGTATAAAGGTAAAAAGGTAACTAAAAGTCAACAGATGCCATGATGATTGTGCAAAATTGAGGGTTGCTGAGTCACAGGAAGATGATGAAACCATACCAGGAAGCAAAATCATAATGCTTCAATAATGTACAGTCATGGTACACATGTGACAGGAAACCAGTTGGGGGTTGGACTAAACCTCAGGCAGAGAGTATGTATATAAGGGAGGTTCTGCCACTGTACATTTTTGGGTTGCTGTCAGATGGTGGCAGAGCATTTTGTCAGCTATTGCAAATATTGGAACTAAGATTAAGCCTCTTTGAGAGAACTCAGCTGCTGTGTGAGATTCTTTGGTGGAAGGAGGATTTCTTCATCCTGCACCACTTCCAGAGTGTCCTGTGGCGTTTGTTTCTTAACAGCCTCACTTCTGCATGCATGAACTGCAGGTCCCACATGTACCAACAAACAGCTTAACTCCTTTCAGCTTGAGTCCATTTGTGTCATTAGTCACAGAGGTACAGTGGGTCCTTGTTATCTGCTGGGATTTGGTTCCAGGATCCTCCATGGATAACAAAATCAATGGACGCTCAAGTTCCATTAAATATAATGGTTTATAAAAATGGTCTCCCTTATATAAAATGGCAAAATCAAGGTTTGCCTTTTGGAATTTGTATATTTTAAAAAAATATTTGCAAGCCATGGATGCTTGAATCTGTGGATAAAACAATCTGTGGATAAGGAGGGCTGATGGTACTCATATTTGTCTTCTGCTGCACCCTGTAGCTCACTGGGTGTCTTCTGACCTCAGAATTTCATCTTCTGGCACTATCTCTTTTTTCATTTTGTATTATATCATGATAGGGTTTTCATAGTAAGACAGTCAAAAGGTATTTACTGTGCCTGTTTCTGTGCAGTACTAACAAGTGTTAGCTATGACCCACTGCCATTGTCTCTGAGAGATTCTCCACAAGTATCACCCTCCTCCTGCTGCTGCTGCCCAGTAGCTGTTTGGCACATTTAGTATGGCTATTCAGCAATACCCATGGGAGACCCTACCAGCAGCACTGTTACCAACAATATGACCTCTTGCCTCATAGCATCATGCAATGCCACCACCATGGAAAGGTATTGCCATGATGGGTATCTACTAAGTAGACCGATTGAAATAAGACCCAGTGAAGTCAATATACTGTATCTCCAGGTAAATAGATTGCAGCCAGATAAATGGGATTAGGTACTCTGCTTTCTTTATATGCAATTTCCACTACTTTTTCATGAATTTCCTGCAGCTATACTTTTTTGAGATTCATATAATGTCTCACAATTCCCTAAGGGTTAAATTAGAATCCCACTGTACTTAGAATGAAGAGTGTTGATGTACAGCTTACAATAATATGTAATTTTATCTGCTTGTCCACATTAGCAATGTTACACATAGCTGCTAGTTGCTTAACTTTCTTCTGATATGAAAATCTAAAGTTTCTTATGTCATTTCTCTCTCCTGGAGAAAGATGTGTGTTTTTTAATTAATATTTTTCTTTGGTAAGGAATACTCTCTGAGTGCTTGATCATTTGTCAAGACTATTCATCTTGCCTCCTTCTAGTGGTATAGCCAATGCCAAGGCAAAATGTCTCACATGGTGTAAAATTCATCATAGCTACATAGCAAATTGCATTTGAGGAATGAAGGGGCTGAAAAGATCAAGAGTTCTCTCTCAGACAGTTTAGGGAAATGGTAAATGCCAACAATGTTTTCAAATGTATATCAAACTGAGAAAGGTAGTTAGTGTCACACAACCCCTCATTTCTTCTTAGTGTTCCTTTGTTATCATGAAAAGATATAATTAGTGATCCTGCAGCCCTCTGAGTCACAAGTCTTACTGCAGTACTTTCAATACTATCTAATTTTTAAAACATAAAAAGTAGTTTCCAACATCCCATCACACCTGGGAGTAAGAGGAGAATTTGGGACAGGCAGAAACTAGGGAGATTATTGCACACCAAAATGAAGCAACTTATCCCTGATGGAATAAAGTCACATTTTGGAATGCAATCGGATATCATCTCACTAAAAATGCCGCTGCTGCCACTGGGTGACCACAACCCGCATGCAGCGCAGACCCAACGGCATGCTTAGCCAACCAATTTTAAAAAACAGGAAGCTCTATTTCTTGTATCAGTCTGTCTAGATTCCTCTAGA
>CM034708.1:65583662-65597365 GCA_020142125.1 Phrynosoma platyrhinos
GGATTTGTGTGGATTAACCAGCAGATTTGCCCCCGTGTGATACCGTCCTAGGCCTGGGTGGGCATCTTATGGACATCCTAGTATTTCACTGCAACTGGCATCAGCTTTTGCTAAAATACCCAATGATTGGATTTGCAGTTCAGCACCTTCTGAAGTGCCACAAATTGCCCACCCCTAATCTCCACCATAAAGCTGACTGCTGATCACAAAGAAGAATTAAGAATGCTCTGTGCAGGATGGAATAGGAAGAGTGAACATATTGCCTAAGTGAGAGGTGCGACCTCCTAAAAGTCAAAACCTGAAACACACTGAAAGCAGTATTCAGTTGCACTGCATAACTCATCTAATACAAACCAGGAAACAGGGATCTTTTTAAAAGAAAGAAAGGACTTAAGAAGTGATTGTTAAGTGACAATAAGCAAATTCAGCTAGAGGCCATGGCTAAGTGATAGTGCATGTTTCATATGCAGAAATTCTTCAGTTTTTTCCCTGGTAGATCTAGTTCAGGGGATCTAACATGGCAGGTAACAACATCCATACATTATTTGTGTGGATCAGAGATCTTCCTTCAGAAAAGAGGCCAAGATGACACCAAGGACTAACAGAACTACAACTTTGTTACTTAGATTTCTGTAGGACAAGGGCTCCCTCTGGGCATATTTGAACTGTAGTTCCCATCTTCACCATGGCCTTTCGATTACAATTAGTGGTGGAGTATGTAGGCAGTCACATGGCAAAATGTTCCTTATTATCAAGGAAACAGCTATTCCTCCACACTGTTCTCAATTTTTCCTTCATTCTCTCTACTCGTGTAGAGAATTTTAATTTTTTTTCTTCTTTGATGACACATTTATTGTGTACTTCTGAAAGGGTGGTCAAAAATGGCACCTGTCCACTTGGTGCTTGTTATAGCTTATAGAGAACAGGGGACTTTTCCTTCCAATTTGGAAGAAGAACCTGAGTAACTGAAAGTGTGTTTTTCTAATGCACTCCTGCACTTCTTATTTAGCCATATCTTCTTCTGCTTCATGCTGTGCCACAGCTCCTCCTGCTTCTTTTGTGGCTGGAAGATTGTAAATTATGATTTTCAAAATGGAGAAAAAGGTGTGGAGGAAGAATACATGTCTAAACCAAAAAAAAGTTCTACTATGCTGAGGTTAAGGGTGTGCCTGAATATGGCAAGAAGGGCCATAACCACTCACCATCCACGCACACACACTGTGCTGGGGAAGATGTGGTAAGGTGAAAGCACAAACTTATCCTATTTTTTCCAAGTTACAATTGATAGTGTGAGAGGGAAAGAGTTTATAGTGGAAATAAAGCAACAGCAAAAACTACAAATGCCCATTGTGAAAAAGAACCAATGCAGACAAGCCCTAGAAGTACAGTTTATCACCTCAGAAGCAACTACAGCTTAGAGCAAGGGTAGGCAACCTTTTTGAGCCGCGGGCCGGGTTGCTGTCTCTCAGATAATTGGGGGGCCGAAGCCCCAAAAATAAATAAATAAATAAATAAATAAATATAAAAATAATTTTTATTTTAAAAAAATTAAAATATGCATGCACACTCTCTCAGCCCCAGAAAAGCTATGGCAAAACCCCTGTGGAGATTTTGCCAAGAAAATCCCAAGAACAAGTAATAACAACAATAATCAATATCATCATGGCGGGTGGCAGCAGCGGTGGCGGGGGGCGGCGGCGGCGGGCGATCCAAAGGCCTCAGGGAGCCACATCTGGCCCCCAGGCCTTAAGTAGCATACCCCTGGCTTAGAGGAATGACAGGAATGCATATATAGTCTTGGCCATAAACTTTCTAGAAAGTCCTCCAAACCTCCTTAGCTAATCAGCATCTTAAGAGCCATTGTCTGCCTGGTGATACAATTTTTGCATCATATATAAGCTTCATCAAGTCCTTTTGGCTTCAGCACATGAACAGCTAACCACAAAGGCTCAATAGAAACAAGGTTTCAGGTTTACAATGTGACAGAATTACACTGTCAACAAGCAGTTCTAGCAAGACCAAGACATCACAACTCATTGATTAGGTTTCATCCCTGATATCATCATCATTAAATCCCTTAATTTCCACTTCAGGTTAACAACAATAAAAGTAACCAATTTCTTGGAAATCTGTCCATAGTGAACAGTAATTTATGTTTTGGGCTGCCTTTGTTATTATTAATTTCATTTATTTATATAGCACCATCAGGATGCTATACATGTAAATGTTTACAAATAACAACTGCAAATTTAACAATGGAGAGAAGAGACAAACTCTCACCATGTTGAAAAAAAGTATTTTATTCTTCAAAACAGCCCAATGTGAATAACAAAAATTATAACAGGAAACAAGTTACAATTTGTAACATCATATATCTTGCACCAAGTCATATTCAAAATGTCTCAATTTTAAAAACGCCTGTTAACTCAAACTTTTACATGTACAAAATATTACTTACAGTGCAGCTTTAAAACCACCTGCAGTATGCAAAATTTATATTGTATGCAAAAGTATTCAAAATTTATATTGCAAATTGTAACTTATTTCCTGTTATAATTTTATTGTTCATTTACTGTCCCTTTTCTTTCTTTTATCTTTTAATAGACCCTGAAGAAGGCCATTGAACATTTCTAGACCAAAACATATTGGGTTGTTTTTAAGAGTAAAATCATTGTGTTCAACACTCATGGGAGATTATCACACCGCTAATAAAACTGGCTTACCTGAGCCAGCTTAAAAATTTAAAATGGGTGGCATCCCGATGTAATCAGAAGGATTTAGCTGCCGAAATCACCACCCGGGTCCAACCCCACTCCCAGGGCCTCTCTGGAGGACATTTCCTTAAGCCAGAAAATTCCCAGCTTCAAAAAGAGGCATGCTGATCATCCCTGCAAGTGGGAATGGACCCAGGATGGACCTGGATGGACCCAGGCAGTGATTTTAGTGGCTAAATCCTTCTGATAACATCAAAATGCCACCCGTTTTAAACTTTAAGCCAGCTCAGGTAAACTGGTTTTATTAGCGGTGCGATAAGCTCCCTGGTTTTTTTTCTACATCCCTTCTATTATGGGTTACAGTGCTCTTTGATTTTTACAGTCTAAAAAGAGAAGGAAAAGGGGATGGTAATGGTGGAAGGGATTTCAATCTCGCTCTCTCTCGCTCTCTCTCTGAAGGTAGGCCTCCTGTTCTGAACACACCCAAGAAAAATTCACTCATAGTTAATTTCAGAGTGTGAAAAATTACCTTTCTGGGCAGCAACACGACACTGTTGGCTTGGAGATTCTGGGAGTTTAAATTCTTTGCTACTAATGGCAAGTTTCTGCAGTTTCTAACGAATCCATTACAGGATTCAATTCAGCTTTCCTTGGTTTGAGTGGAGTAGAACAGATCTGGTGGTCACTTAGGGAAAGCTGACTTATGGCCATGGCTATTGAGTTTGAAAAGACACAAATTCTCCAGTCAGCTGTGTGAACTAAGGACAAGTTGGAGCAGGCAGTTCCAGTTAAATAGACCAATGATATGATTCAGAACAGGGCACCTCCAGATCTTCATCTGGTGCTAAAATATGGTAAATGATGCGTGTGTCGGGGGGAGAACATGGGCCAGTGGTAGAATACATGCTTTCTGTGTTCAGTCCACTTGAAGGATCTCATTTAACAACTGTCAGGGAAGACTTGTCTGAAGCTATAGAGAGCAGCTGCCAGTCCAGAGTAAAGAATTTGGTGTTGTATAGGATGGTATCAAATTAGTGTCTGGAATAAGGTGGCCATGTAACAGATTTTACTGAGGACTTCCTTCTGTTTAAAGGGCTGTATGAGCCTCATTTAAAAAATAAAAAAGCATCAGAAGTGAGATGAGAAAGGAACCATGAAGTTACCCATCTACAGATAGCAACTGAGCAGTAAAATGGGCAGCACAGACACACAACACTTGGTTACCTGCCTGGCATTTCCTACTATGAATTCTGTTCATTTTTGTTTAAAATATATTTGTTGTTATTTTTGCATATGCATCTTTATATATATATTTACAGTGCTCATTTTAGGCAAATCTCTGATTATTTATTTATTTATTTATTTATTTATTTATTTATTTATTTGGTGATGCATCTCCTCAGTTTTGGCAATGCACACATGAATGGACCACCTAGTTTGGAAATTGGATTATGAAGAACAGCTTGAAAATGAATCCAGATGAGAGGACGTTAGCAGGAGGTGACCCTGGGCTGAAAGAGATTAGTTTATGTTACTGCTGTTGGGATATCTAGTTCCTTATCAAATATGGTGAACTGGCAATGACTACTTTGGGACCCAAGTTTGCTATGTGAAACTGAAACAAGACTATTCAGTCTTTCCTATCCCCTTAGTAACCAAGGAGCTTCTCGCACCATTAAAATAAACCTTCTTACTTCTCCCAACTTCAGTCTTAATTCAGGCAGCATCCGGATACTATCCCAGGGATTTTGCCGCTGAATCCACCACCCACATCCAGTCTGGATCCCAGGGGCACTCAGTGCACCTCTTTTCAAAACCAGGAGATTTTTGACTTAAGAAAATGGCTGCTAGAGCACCCTGGGACCCAGGTTGGATTTGGCAGTGGATTTGGCAGCAAAATCCCTGTGATAGTATCCAGATGCCACCCGAATTAAAACTGAATTCAGGAGAGGTAAGAAGGTTTATTTAGTGGTGTAATAAGCTCCTGAAATAAACTTATCATGCTAGTCGCAACATAAAAGCTTCTCTACTATGAGTAGAGAGCTTCTCTATTATGCAGGGATACCCTTGAACAGTACCTAAAAACTTCAACTAGAGCAGAATATTTCTGTCTCTTTTCTGAATTGTGTTGTAAGAGGTAGTCATATGCAAGCTATTTTGCATCAGTTATGCAACTTGTGTATTTCCAGGCCAATTCAGAATACTAGCGTAAGGCCTACTTACTTTCTGTAGTCAACTCGCCATTATCATGTGCAGGCAGTATAGGTGGCTCATATATTATGTGAGGTATTCATTCCAGGACCCTTCATTTTATCCAATTTTCATGTTAAATCTGGAACCCTATTGCTCTTATCTTAAATGAATAACAAAGTGTTCTTTATAGGCATTTTCTAGATCCTCCAATGCAATTCTATGGTATGCCTCTATTGGAAGTTGACCATAGAGTTGCTCTGGAGGACCTACAAATGCATAGTGAGAACATCTCTCTAGGCCTTTGAAGGTCCTCCAGTGTGACTCTAAGGAAAGCAGAAAAAATGTTTTAAATGCAAAAATGGCCTGGTTCATGTATAAAGCAGATTTCTGTCTTAATGCTAGAAATATGGCATCACTGCTGCCAGGTAATCTGAGGAGGGAAAGTTCAGAGGATGTTCTGGAAGCCTACCATATCAGATGAGAAAATTAGGAAAAGAATGTTTACAAGTGCCCATTTTTTTCCTGAGTTTTATGAATGACTGTTCAGGACCAGTCAATCAAGAATTTGCAACAATCCACAAACTCAATAAACCAAATTTAAAAAAATGTAAGGAGTAAAGTGTGGATTGAAATATATTGAAATGCATTAAAATGTGTATGTAGGAGGATTATACAGGCAGAGAGAGAGAAAAACTAAATGAGACTCAAAATCATATCAGTGTATAATTCAGGGGATCTCCATAAGTCAACAGGTGACTTGAAGGCAGACATACACACATAATAAAACTGTCCAAATGATAGCAGATTATTGCCTGAATAACAATTTTTTGTGTGCTTATTGCACTATATAAGAAAATTGCCAATGTTTTGGTGCCAGAGAAATCTTTGTTTTCGAGAAAGCATGTTACTTTTCATCCACTGAGACAATCTACCCAGCTAAAAAGCTGAGAGAAGGCATCATAAAACGAGACACCCCCCTCAAAGCCAGGACATTACGGGCTTTTTCAATTTTGTTCATACCACAAAGTCAAAAACAGTTATCATAACAATTTTTCTTGTAACATCATCCAAAAACAGCTGAAGGAAGTTTTAATGTCTCAGTACAAAGCTTAAATCAAATTACACAGAGTGCATTTAGAATCACCCATTTTAATGTTCACATAGGCTTGAGCTGACCAACCAGTTGTCTTCTCTATTCTCTGTTGTCTAGCACTGTCTACCACATGGGCCAAATAAAATGTCCTTCCCCTGCCCTCTTGGCAGGGAATCTGGACAATGTACATCCTAATCCTTAGTTCTGGTACAAACAGTCCAGACGATGTCCAGCCAATTCATCACCAAACCCACCATATACCCTTTAAAACAATTTTTAAAAGCTCATGTTTTGCTCTGGATCTTCCTGGGAGATCTGGAGCCCTCTGTTCCAACACCAGGCAAATGTTTACAATACATCAAGCTCTGCAGTCGGGTGCAGCTGCTAGCTCAGTGAGTTGCTTGCTATGAGGTCTGAACAAGGTGTCCAGACATGTGATTGAAACTGGGTGCCTTGTTCTGACCTCAGAGTGAGTGACTCATGGTTGTGGCATTCATGCAAAGTGGCACAGCAGGATGTGTATGCAAACATCTCCCTGGCATCACAACAGAGGGCCCCAGGTAATGGGGTGATGTCGGGGCATCTCCAGGGCCAGAATATTCCAAGCTGCTTCCAGAGTATTCTGGACCATGCAGACCTGGCCAGTGGTGGTTCTTTGACCATATTTACATAAGCTAAAGTGATAATTTGGACACCTCAGAAACACCCTGTTGTATGATGGTCAATTGCAGCAAACAGCTGCAAGCAAATAAGCAAAGTTATTAGTGCATTGTTACTGAGTAGCTGTCAAAAGTAATATTCTTTGGCCCTGTCAAAGTAATATCTGTGATATTTTATATAATGTGGAAATCATATGGAATATATAAAAAAAAAATCTGCCTTGACTGCTTTAATAATTTCCCCATGTCTCTGCTAGGAAATTTTCTGCCAACAGAGTTGTTTACTAAATTAAAGAATCCCTAACAATGTAACAATAAATGTCCATACCCAGTTTTTCTCATTCAATAAATGTCACTATATATTATACCATTTATTGTTCAGTGGACCATTATACTTGTAATGAATTACAGATTTCCCCCAATTTGATAAAAAAATTCTTGAAGTAGAATTGACGGTGAGACCCATCGTAGCTTAATGGTTTGAGTGCTGGACTATGACTCTGGAGACCAGAGTTCAATTCCCAGCTCAGCCATGAAACACACTGGTTGACCTTGGGCAAATCACACTCTGTCAGCCTCAGGGGAAGGCAATGGCAAACTTCCTTTGAACAAATATTGTCAAGAAAACCCCATGATAGGTTTGCCTTAGAGCTAGAAATGACTTGAAAGCACACAACAACAACAACAAGAATTGATGGTGGTGTTTTGGATGTAATCTTTGTTCTTTCTCCCAAGAGTATTCTGTGACTAGAAGAAAAGTCCACTTTTGAAAAAGCCTGTTCTGTTCATGGGAGATGACTTCAGTTAATGAAAGCTCCTTCTGTGAGGTAGGGTTATCCTGGAACTGTTTTTTGTGGCCTCCAACACACACACACACACACACACTTTTGGCAGGTGGAAATAATACTCCGCAGATCCAAGGAGAAAGTGTACAGAAAGCTGGAGATGTTTCTAAAATCTTCCTCTTATTTAAAAAAAAATGCAGAAATCATAAAGAGAAGTCACTTCTAATAGTGATTTTTTGTCAATCTGGGTGAAAAGAGGGTAGGTGTGGCAATTGGCTCCCGTTGCAATTGATCACATAAGTACAGTAATGGAGGAGAACTTGGCATCCTGCCTTTTAAAACATGTCTTTCATTTTCTTTGCTTCATAACTGCAAAATAACAATATGCATAAAACTGCATAATATATGTTTACTTTTTAAAAATAAACTTTAAAACTTTTTTTGAAGTAAGAACTGAGACACACACATATACATGTTGCCTGTATCTTACCACTAAAATTGTAGTAGAGGGAGAGGAAATATGTCTGCTATTCAAATACATATACATATGTTAAATGAGAATAGAAAGCAAGTTAAAGTAAGTATTAGTGTCCAGAGTCTGGAAGGAGAGAGCATATAAAGAATAAAATGCAAACATGTAAGATAAGACAGCAAGAACTCTAAGACTTAGTCAGAAGTAGAATGAACCAAAGGTGGAAGCACCTAGGCAGGGAAGTGATAAAATGGTTTTGGGGAGACAGCTAAAAGAATCATCAGATATTGCAGTTTAGATCAAAGTTCATAAATAAAGAAATAGTATGTGACATTTTTATCCAGAAATGTGAGAAATACTAATAATAACTAAAAGAAAATTCATAAACATCTGGGGAAGTGGAAAAGCTTGATTTCCTGCAGTAGGAAGAATAGTAACAACAACATTCTTTTAGAAAACAAATATGGCATTGCACTGCACATCCTTTCTATTTTGGTAGTCATTCAGCTATGCTAGCATGGTATAGTGGTTTCATTTCTGTACTAGGAATCTGAGAGGCCAGTGTTCAAATCTCTGCTCAGCCATGGAAACCATTGGGAAGTCACACCCTCTCAGCCTCAAGGGAAGACAATTGAAAAAAACCCTCTGAACAAATCTTGCTGAGAAAACCATATGATAGGTTTGCCTTAGGGACACCATAAGTTGGAAATGCCACACAAATTATTGAAGTGTCGTAGCATTGCTGAGCTCCAAGAATACAGCACAATCCAGTCTATGCCTTCTTAGAAGAAATACATGTTGATTTCTGTGCAGCTTACTCTCAAGAAAGCAGTTATGATTAAACATGGTATTATATTTTGATATTACATTTTATTGTGAGCTCTCTACTTTTCTAGAACAGTAGTTCCAACTTGTGGGCCCTAAGACATTCTTGGACCAATACTCTCAGAACCTATCACTGTCAACATGCTGCTTGAGGCCTTATGTGCTGAAGTGGAGGGGGGTATAAGGTGGAAGAATGGATGGTGAAGTGGAAAGGTTCTAAAAGTGAAAGAAAAAATAAATTAGACATATACAATTATTATAATAAATGGATTGGAAATTTCATACCAAACTTAAGAGTCTTTGGAATCCATATCTGGTTTTCCCCTCAGCTAATCCATGACTTGTAGGATGAACACATGCCCAAAGGAAAGAGCAATTTTTCTCATTGTTCTAGAATACAAAGTTAGCAATCCTCAACAATTCATAACTTCCAAAACTGAGTACCATTCCTGATGTTACTGGGTCTTTTAAAATTCTGATCAATGTGTTCTAGTTACATAAGTTATGAATAACTAGCACCAGTGGTATTTTTCTGAAACATTGGTTCACATATACAATTCCAGAAAATGATACACTGGGTACACCATATTGCCATCACTGGTCCACTACCAATGATAAAGAGAGCATTAACTGTAGATATGTCCCCCTAGAGGAGTTAATACCAGCAATAGTTTAATACCAGAGAAAAAGTTCTGAACAGGGAATGAGTTTTACCACTTTTAGTCCTGCAGTTCTGCCTTGGACCAAGATATTATTACAGTGATGATACAGTCTTTGTTGAGCCACTGAAGGCAGACATAAAGAGAAGAACAAGTATTAACTACAGGTTGTAAAGATTCTTTTCATTAGGTCCTAAGTAATAATGACCACTTATAAAAAGAAAATAGCATAGATAAAGTATCTCTACAGAAAGACATTGTAGATGGAAACGTCCCTCGTTATTAATGGTTAAATATGGGTTGGGCAGTATCAATTCAAATATGCATCCATAATTTCCTACATAAAAATGTAATTGTGTCAAATGTTTCCCTCTCTCCTTACTGTGCTATCTGCTGGAGCCCTCAGATTGTTTATGACAGTAATGCTATTTCTCCTTTAAAACTGTCTCTGCCTGCCATGTCTCAAGTGGAATACTCATTTGTAAACAAAATGGTGATTCATTATTGAAGCTGAAGGGCATAGTTTTACCTGGATGTAAATTTATCATTTTTTAATGTCTCACAGCTTGATGCCTGAAAATCTCATCAAGGCCTCTGAAAGCTTCCTTGAAACAGACTGATGACCCAAACAATTAACTTAATAAAGGAATCAGCAAGTGAAGGTTGGCAGTGAGCACACAAGCATGGGCCAAAGTGATCCCTAATGCAAGTCCAAAGAAATTAAAAGTGCTACATGCAGGATCTGCCTCTTTATTTGCATTCGTAGAGGACGATAAATTAACACTTTTCTTGTCCTTTTACCATGCTCTTTTCAGGATATGGTTGACCTCAATGAATCTATATTTTGCAGACAATGAGCAAAATGAGATTAATTTATATGCAGTATGACTCTGTTTGGAAAGTGATAGCATGGGTATTATTTTCAAAAAATGTGTAATGCAACTTCAAAAGAAAATGGCTAGAAATGCAATAGGATCTTGTATTCCAGAAGGCCCAGGAGTTCAGATGGAGGGATCTGAAATCCTGAAATCTTTTTCTTCATTTGAGAAAATAAGCCAAGAGGCACTATTGGGGAGAAAGGTCTCTTCTAACAGAACTTTCAGCGTCTTTCATTCTCACTAGAGGATAGTCAGAAGACAATCAGCTCAACGATCAGTACTAGGTATTGGAAGTGAAGATCATCACACATGTAAAAAGTTAAGAGTAGGGGCTAAAGGTAGCCATTACTGCTGTCTGCAGAACAGACACAATAGCTAGGCTGGCATTGGAAATCCTGTTCCCCTTGACTTTTTCAAGGCGAATGCTTCTCAAGCAGAATGCTCTGTTTCCTTTCCCCCTGAAGAAAGTTACTCAGGTCTTTGTTCTCTTTCCATTTGTTGGGGTAGTCACATAGGATTTTGCCTCCACATTGACTACCAACTTGCCTAGTAGTCAACTTTAGGGCTTCAGGAATCAAATATAGGGTTTTCTCTCCTGCCTTTTTTTGAATGACTATCCTGGAACAGTAAAGGTAAGTTTTGTTCTTATTTGCTTACTATGTGTATCCAGTGTAGTTGTTTCTGATTTATAGCCAAACATTCTCAGTATTAGTCTGCTGTATTGTGTCACCATATTAATTATTCTTAAACAAAGAATACAGGAAACTCCTTATAATGAGCTAGGATATTGTCCACCAAATAACCTTACAGTGGCTCTTCATTCACTTTATTTACATCTGACTGTTCACCAAAAGTGGGGCTCTTGGAGTTTTCAGACAGGAAGCTTCTTGGGCTTTTACCACAACATACAAGCAATTGATCCAGAAATCTTCTTCACCTGAAACCCCATGTCTGTCAAGGGTTAAGACACAATTATTTCCTATCTGAGAAACAAAATTAACTCAAAAGTTAAAGAAAGGTACTTGATTTTAATATGCTCATGACAAAGGCTTTGCAATTAATTGTGTGGGCTTATTCCACATCCAGCATTAAGATTATTGTGGAGCAAGTCCCAATAAACATCCAATGTTTGGTGATGTTTCGCCTAAGTAAAAGAAGCATAAGAACGGATAGAACAGATGCATGTAAAGTTATGTATGGTATAGAGAGAGTAGATAGGGATAAGTCCATTTTCCTCTAGTAATACTAGGATCCTACAGCCATCCATTGAAATGGTGGGGAGATTCAAGTTAGATAAAAGGAATAGCAATTTAGGATTAGCAAGTTCATTTCTATACCACTCATCAGTGCACTTAAACATTCCCTAAGTGCTTTACAATCTGTAAGCCAACTGCCTCCAACAAGCTGGGTATGCATATTAGTGACCTCAGAAGGATGCAAGGCTGAATCAACCCTGAATCCCTGGCTGGTATTGAACTCACAACCTTGTGGTTTGTGATTGAGTGGCTGTGAGGCATTTAAGCACTGCGGCACCAGGGCTTTTAGTCCTGCAGTTCTGCCTTGGATCAAAAATGAAGCATTTTTCATTCATTATATAGTTTAAGTATGGAACTTGCTGCTACAAGATGTAGTCACAATGACAACTTTTATAGTTTTAAAAGAGGATTGGATTAATGTATCAATGATGGATAAATTTATCAATTTATTGATCAATGGGTATAAGTCAGAATGGCTATATAATCTCCAAGCACCTTTTGCAGCAAGAGCTGCATTTATAGATGGATCAAGTAAGGACTAGGTCTTTTGTCCCCATCCACCTACTTATCAGGCACCAAGAGGCTGGTTGGTCTCTCTATCTCTCTCTCGTTCTCTCCCCCTTTAGTTGACACAATCCAATTTGTCAAATTAAGTTAGTTGCATAAAAAAAATGAAGTTAGTTTGTTGGACTACATCTTCCTGAATTTCTCAACACCGATTTTCTCTGAATTTCTTTAATCTTGCCCCCCCCTGCACTGCCCACACACAATGTACTGAAGATCAGCAGTATTGACTTATCTTTCACTACTAAAGTCATGTATTGACTTGTTTTTTCACCACTAAAGGAGCCTTCCTATTAAGCTGGAGTTGATTGGCATGTGCATCCAAAATCTCCTTGCCTCCCCTTTTCTCCCTCCCTTGCTTTCTCTATATCTGCTATGTTTGGGATCATGGCAGGAGCAAGGATCTGTGTCCCAAGAGAGTGAATATTGTTCTAGGATGGTTTGCTTTGTCTTTCTTATGTGAAGAAAAATTTTCAATAAACTTTAATTTTAAAAAAACAAACAACAATGTTATCAGAATCTGTTTTACCTGAAGTTATACTATGTACATAGTACTTCAGAGATGGTGCCAACAATATTATTATACAAACAGGCAGTTGCATGTTTCGGAAACTGATAATCAAAGTGAAGCAATGTAACATGTACACTTCCATATCAGGAAAGAAAACACAAAGCAATAAAAACTTGCCATCTTGCTGATGACACTCAGGAGAGATTCTTCACAGATGTTTCTCTGAGCAAATATATACTTTGTCTGTTCTGATTACACTGATCTTGAGAATTCTTGATTTGCTCTGGCACTTAACAATTCTTCAACCGCCTCATTAAAAACAACAGCCACATCAAGCAAGTCTCATAAAAACAAGAGCACAGGCTTTTCTCTTACAAAAATTATTCTAAGTCCATAACTGCTTATGAAAAAAGTTGATTATAGTATCCTTATTATTCTACCAAAACTGAACTAGAACTAGAGAGGTTGGCAGTGTCTTTGCAATTGGCATATAGATCCAAGCCGCCCTTTTCTGTCACTATGCAACCCACTTTTGCTGAAGTGACTAGGGATCCACCATAAATCATTTTGAACTTGCTATGCTTTATGATAAATTGCTTTTGCACTTATTATCTGAAAAGAGGTTTGATGGCCATTCATTACTACCTTTGAATACCTAAAAATGAGATATTATTGCAAGACAGGTATGTCTGTATGCAGGTTAACAGTACTGACAGAGAATAGGAATTCTCAGACTTTGGGGGTCCTCTGACTTTCTGGAAGGAGACAAAATAACAGGCCTCTTACTTTTAAAAACAATTCATTGTACAGTACAATGTTTTTCTCTAACCTTCAATTTCAGGTGGAGGCCCATTGTGCCAAAAACTGACAATGCTGTTTCCATATCCTGAGTATTCATTTGGCTGAGGCTGGGATTCTCTTATTGGAAAACTGCATCCTTGGATCTTGGCCAAGATCTTGTGGGGCTGCCCAAGTTTCATGGGGCTTTGGCAGTCCTTATATAGGTTTGCTGGACCCAGAGCTTGGTCAATTTGTGTTGTCTTCTTAATTATTCACCCTTCTTCCTTATATTTCATGTCTTTCTCCCCCCCCCC
>CM034708.1:65597393-65608087 GCA_020142125.1 Phrynosoma platyrhinos
TCCCTCCAAAGAAATTTATTTTGGTACCCAATTGGTGGCTCAGAAGGAATGATTTCTCTAGTCATCAAGGCTTATTTTCACCTTCACCTTCTCTAGTGCTTTCCTAAAGGGATGCAGTGGCTTAGTGGTTAAGTGGTTAAGATGCCAATTCTGATGATGGGAAGACTGGAAGGTTGGCAGTTCAAGGGGCAAGTGCTGCATGATGGGGTGAGCTCCTATCATCAGTCCCAGCTTCTTCCAACCTAGCAGTTCAAAAGCATGCAAATGCAAGTAAACAGGTACCATTTCAGTGGGAAGGTAGTGCAGTCATGCTGGCCACATGACCACCAGACTAGTCCTTTGACAACGTGGACTCTTTGGCTTAGAAACAGAGATGAGCACCGCCTCCTACAGTCAGTGATGACTAGACATTCATATCAAGGGACTACCTTTACCTTTAGTGCTTTCCTGTGCATTCTTTCTTGGATTTGTTTTTTGCTGGGGACAGGACACTTTAGCATTGTACGTTTCCTTCTGTGGCTCCTTGCCTGCTTGATAAAGCATGATATTGAATACATTTACAGTTGGGTTTTCTCTTCTTCTCTTTACACTGCTGTAACTGTACTACTGTGTGGCTCAAGTGGTTAAGACACTGACTCTGTTGATTGCAAGATTGGCAGGTTGGCAGTTTGAGACCCAGGTACTGCATGATGGTGTGAGCTCCTGTCACTAGTTCCAGCTTCTGCCAGGCTAGCAGTTAGAAAGCATGAAATTCAAGTAGATAAATATGTACCACTTCAGTGGGAAGGTAAACAGCGTTTTGTGCAATCATGCTGACCACATGACCACAGAGTAGTCTCTGACAACTCTGGCTCTTTGGCTTAGTAACGGAGATGAGCACTGCCCCCCTATGGTTGGACACGACTTGACAACCTTGTCAATGGGAAATACCTTTACCTTATATTGTATATAAACTTTTAGATTGCTACATTTCTCCTGTAACTGTGGAGTCCAGTCTCTCTTTCTAGCAAAAAAGCCATTTTTAAAACATAGAAATCATCATTGTACAGGAGATATTACAAACATATAGGCCCAGTTCAGTCATAACAGATCTGATACAACAAACCATGACTACTGGATCAGGAGGAACAAGTCATGCCCCATATATTCCCCTGCTCTCTATTGTATATAGTTAGAAGAGCAAATGTATTCCAACATTATTTTTGTACAACAAACAATTGCTCCAGGAAACTCACAGATAGACTAACACCCTCCCATTCTCAGCAGCAACTATACAGACATACTGAATATCAATACCATTGATACTGTTATCTTCCACAAACCAGTTTCCAGTGATGTGCACACTGGCAAATTAAGTTTCAATAATCTTTACAAAGGGAGATATCAAACTATGGTTTTATATCCTGGCTTATTAGGAACTCTTAAACTAGACTTTTTCAGTTCAGATGCCATATGGGTTAACAAAGCAGGAAGTACTGATTTAAAGAACACATGGGAAGAGCGAAAGTGACTCATTTCTGTTTTATTGGACCAAATAGTCTTCCATATATGAACTTTGCAAACCAATGACAGGAATGAACATTTCATGCATTATCATGGAAATTACATCTTTTCACACAGTTCTTGCTGGGAGAAGAGTATCAAAACCTAATTGGAAACATGCTGCATGCTCTAGAAATGATTAAAGTTATAGATATTCCACACATTTTAAATGTAAGCTAAGCACATCTTGTAACATATGAAAATAGTCAAGCAATAGTAATCTGTTGAGAAATGATAGCAGCTTGTTCAGCAGATTGGATTTTTTTTAAAAAAAACCTGTATACTGAAGCTATATTCACAACTGTGCCGCAATTCAGGTATTCAGGAAAGAGTTTATCTGAATAAATCAGGAGTGATTTGCTGCCTCCTTTTTTGCTCTTTTCCCATGGAAAGCAATAGTCTGAAAAGGAGTGCTTATGTGTGGAAGCATTCCATGAAATCTGGCTCCCTGGGAAAAAAATATCAGGGTTTCTGATTTTATGAAATGGCTGCTTGTACATATAGTCTGCTGTTCCCTTCAGACCATCACTTTCCACAAGAAGGGAGGGACAGGAGTTAGGGTTGGCTGTTGAATGCTCGGGTAGAACTTATGAGAGCTTAGACAACAGAGATTCTCAATATTTTTAATAATGATTTCATATGTTGGGATAATGTTGTTGTTGTTGTTGTGTGCCTCCAAGTCATTTTTGACCTTATGGCAACCCTAAGGCAACTCTATCATATGGCTTTCTTGACAAGTTTCTTCACAGAGGTTTGCCATTACTATCCTCAGAGTGTGACTTGCCCATGGTCACCCAGGAATTTTTTTTATGTTCAAGCAGAGAACTGAATCTTGATCTCCAGAGTCATAGTGCAACACATAAAAAAAATCAGACAAAAAATCTACCTTTCATTGACCAAACATATAAATGTTAAATATATACATTCTAGAACAGTAAATGATTTTTGATTTTTGATCTTTGTTATACATAAACCATTCACTTGCCCTGGCTCCAAAGATTTATTCATACCTCTGAAGAGGTTTTCCTCCATCAAAATTATTATAGCTAGACAAGGATGTGAAATGTGATGATGTTGGACTACAAGCTCATTATGCCTGATACTTGGCTATGCTGACTGGGACTTGCTGTCTTCTGCAGAAACATGGTCCCCTGCTCTACGACAGATCTGTCTGTCTGCCTGTCTATCCATTCATCCATCTGCTGCCAGAGTGGTATAGTGGTTTGAGTGTTGGACTATGACCCTGAAAATCAGAGTTCAGTTCACTGCTTAGCCATGGAAATCTACTAGGGGGTTGTACAGACCAGCAAGAAATGCTGGTATCACGTTGGAGGGGGGGGTTGGGGTGGACACACAGCACACACCCTGACTTCACCCCCAAGCCAGTGTCATGATCAGATGGCAGGTGGCATCACAATGTTTCTTTGGTGCAGCATTTACACACACTGCACCAAAGAAATGCAGAAGAGCTGTTGCTGCGAGGGCAGCTTTTTTTCCACCCCAAAAAGGAATGGTCTGCTCTTTTTTGGGGTGGTCTTCTTTGTCTCTGGATGACCTTGTGTGAGTCACACACTCTTAGGTAAATGTAAAGTTTTCCACTTTGACAAGGTTGTCTGGTCATGTCTGACTGTGGGGGGTAGTGCTCATTTCCGTTACTAAGCTGAAGAGCCAGCATTGTCAAAAGACAGCTCTGTGATCATTTGGCCAGCATGACTGCACAGAACCCTGTTAACCTTCCCATTGAAGTGGTACCTATTTATCTACTTGCACTTTTACATGTTTTCCAACTGCTAAGTTGGCAGAAACTGGAACTAGTGATGGGAGCTCACTCCGTCACGTGGCACTTGGGCCTCAAACTGCTGACTTGCCAACCTTGTGATCATCAGAATTGGCATTTTTAACTGCTAAGACATTTTTCTATCTTCTAGTAATTTTGAATATAAAAACGATAATTACATTACACAGATGTTTTTAAATTATTTGATTAAAAATAAAATCTAACTCCCCAGTATATTTCATAAGATCTGTTACCTCTTTCAGTCTGTCTCATCTATTGACATTAATACTCATTATTTGATTATTTGGATGAAAAATCAAAGTAGTGAGTAATTCAAAGTGCTATCTATGATTGGGGACAACCGTTGGAAGATTCTGTGGAGAGTCATGCCCATTAGTCCAATTATTGGGAAAGTTACTGCTGATCAGACTGCCAGAAATAGTGCAAATTGACTCCACTTTTAGGGTTAGGTTAGTGCTAGGGAACCATGGGAATTATTTTTTTCTGAGACATTAAGCCTTCTCTGTCAGAGAGCTCTGGTGCCACAATAAAATACAGTTCCCATGATTCCCTAACCCTAACCCTAACCCTAACCCTAAAAGTGGACTCAATTTGCACTATTTCTGGCAGTCTGCAACCCCCCAAAATGGAAAATCAGGTTTTTTTTAAAAAAATAATCTTTCTTACACTTAAATTTAAAATGCCCTAGCTGCAAACTTTGTTATGAACATATGAAAGCAGAGCTGGACCTTTCACACTGATTAGGATTAGGATGCATTGATACTAATGTGTTATACCCTGTAATATCTAGATGATATTCAAATATAAAAACAAACCTCAAAGTAATACAGTATCTTCGCAATGTTATATTGATGGGCAGCACCAAAAACAAAACAAAACAAAACAAAAACAAAAAAACCTCACACTAATGTTTGGGCTTCTCCTGATAGCCTAAAACAGGCCTGCACAACATATGGCTCGAGGGCTGCATACAGCCTGCCAAAGGATTTCTGGCGGGCAGCAAGGATGTGTAATGACTTCAAGGCTCCTCCACTGCTTGGCATTCTCCTGAGGAGAGTGCCATGTGCAGGAGAAGGAGGAAGGGCAAACACTCACCCTGCAAGTCTCCTCTGCTGCTTGGCTTTCTCCTGAGGAGAAGGCCAGGTTGCAGAGGAGGAGGATGGGCAAATGCTTGCTGAGCAAGGCTCCTCCACCACCCGGCTTTCCCCTGAGGAGGAGGAGAGGCAGTGGAGTAGAAGGATTGGCAAATGCTTACCTTGCAAGACTCCTCCACCATCCAGCTTTCTCCTGAGGAAAAGGCCAGACAGAGGAGGAAGAGGATGGATTTAATATTCATAATATTTAATAATATATAATATAAATAATAATTAATATAGTTAATTAATTAATATTTAATTAAAATCTATCTGCAGCCTGAAGAAGTTTAGCCTATTTTAATTTTGACCCTTTCTGACTGCCAAGTTGTGCCTGTCTGGCCTAAAACCTACACATTATAAAGATTGCTTTGCCTTCACTCTCCCTATAAATCACTAAATGCCACCTTGTCTTAACATGCCTTAACCTGCTCAAATTGCCAGCATCATTAACTCATTTTATATTATGCTATTCCTCTTGCTGCCCAGCCTGTCACTTCTTTGCTTTTTCCAGCCTCCCCCCTTCTTGACAGATACATTCACTCTAAAACCTCCATCACTTTTCTTCCTTTCCATAGGTTATTCACTGCCGGTGCTATAATGCCAACTACCTCCTGAGAGCGCTGCTGCATCATCTTGAGAGCTTGTGTTCATAACAAAAGCCACAGAAGTCTCACAAAACCCAGCGTAAGAAATGTAATGTTGCTCACTGCACACAAACTCTTGAATGTTAGCTCACTCTGGAGGATGTGGATTTTGGACTTTTATTTGCAGAGACCATTTGTTACTCTGAGCAAAATATAGACATTGCACATTAAAACTGCAATATACCAGATCTCTGTGTCTAGGTGATGAATTTTCTTCCCCTGCCGAGAATATACTTTTCCTCTCTCTTTTGGTATTAAGCCTCTCACATTATCAGTCAGTGTGTACAAGAGAGTCACATCTTCCATATATTCATGAGCAGCAAGCAGTGTGGAAGCTTTGTTTTCTATCTTAAAGACCACATGAGTCTGGATTTCAGAGCTTCCAAATATGTACAACTCCAGTTGAGACAAATGAGAATGGTGCTTATGAAGAAGAAGAAATCCCCACACACTTCAGGGGGCAGGCTGAATTTATTTTTAATGCAAAGCTCTCTATGTTTTTTTATGCTTAATAAACAAAACAAAACAACCCTCCACATTTTTAAAGTCTGTTTTTCTAACATGATGTAATTAATGAAGGCTGTAATCCAAGGCATAGTTACCTGGGAGTTGGTCTCATGAAATCCAGTGAGGTTATCTGAGTTTATTTGTTTCTTAATAAATATATAAAGGCTAGGTTGAAAAGGGAGGAATACTTGTTGTTCTTGTTTTATTTACTAAAGAATCTGAAAGGCACAAAATGATTCTACCCAAAATATAAAATTAAAAATGATGTGTAGCAGCATGATTGAATGGAATGATTGTTTCAAAGGGGGAATGGAGAAGCTCATGAAAATGTATGGGCAATGTCTCATCTGCTTTTGTGCACATATATGGAACAGTTCCAAAATGGATCTGTTCTATGTCATGGAGTAAACTGGGAAACTGAAATACTCAGGAGTGCCATGGGTGTACAGAACAAAATGCATGTGCAATCTTCGTTGTAGTTGTTGTGTGCCTTCAAGTCATTTCCAACTTATGGGGACTCAAAGGCAACCCTATCATGAGGTTTTCTTGACAAGAGTTGTTCAGAAGAGGTTTGACATTGTCTTCCCTTGAGGTTGAGAGCATGTGACTTGCCCAAGGTCACCCAGTGGGTTTCATGGCCGAGATGGGAATTGAACCCTGGTCTCCAGAGTCATAGTCCAACAATGCACCACACTGGTTCCTCACAATCCAAGTTGGAATGCATATATTTGTCTTGATAGTAAACATATTTGTGAATTTTATATGAGATTACATGCAAAGTATTTAAACAGGTATAAGGATGTTTGAAGCAAAAAAAGAAAAATGAAAATTATTAATTTGCTATCTTACTATTTTATGGTCCTGTTTATAACCTGTCTAGACACTTTACCTTGCTATTACTTCTCTGAAGCATATGCCAGTTTAATAAATGCACAGCCTAATCCTTCTTCTAGATCATTAATGAAGATGTTAAATAAGACCATCACTAACACTGCTCTCCCTGGAACTTCACTAGACATCTTTTTTCAGCTCAATTTATCACCGCTCGAAAATTACGTGGAACATACAATCGCTACACAACAAGCCAACCCACCTGCTTAGCTGTATTAACCACAGGCAGCATATTACACCAATTACTTAAAAACTTCACCAACTTCTTAGTCATTTCTGGCTACCAGTCAGAATACTCAAACTGTTGATAGTGAACAATAGATCTCCTTAAATTTTTACATCCTATTCACTTAAAAGACTATGCTCAGCTTTTTCAGCTGAATGCCAGCTATACCAAGCAATCTGATGAGTGAACTGGACACCTCAGAAACAGGTATGAGCTATAAGATCTTGTAGCAGCCTTGAGACTAACTGTGCATAGCATAGCCTTTCGTAGGTTCAGAGATAGTCTATATGTAAATGTATAATGCAGACTGCTGTGGATTTTCACACATTTGCATCAATGCTTAATTGTCTTCACTTTCCAATGCAAATTTGCACCTATTTGCCCTCCCTTTGCCAAAAATGTGCAGCCATGCAAAGTGAATGGACAGCCACATGTTACTTCTTATAGAAGAGATTTGACACTGAACAGATATGGAAACATACAGTCATCCCTCTGTATTGGTGGACTTAACCATTTGTTGATTAGAACATTTGAGGATGGTCCTGTCCCATTATCCTCAATGATAGTGCATGCAAGCAATCTCATCAAAATGGTTGTGTGCACATTGCACATCCATTGAAAATAATAGGACTTCAGTTCCCATGTTTTTTGGTATCCATGTGTGTGTGGGGGGGTGTTCCTCTGATATGGAAGGCGGACTGTAATTTAAGATAATTGATTGGCACAGGTCAAGATGTTACTCTTTAGATGTTGTTGGACTGCAATTCCCACCATCCTATGATTAGCTGTTAAGAAGCATGGTATGGGATGATGGGTACAACATCTGGCTAACCATATGTTCCCTAAGCCCTGGGTCCTGTTACAATGGTCCAAAACACAGTGCAGAAATAATCCAGTCTAAGACCGCTTTAACATCCCTGGCTCATTGCTAGGGAATCCTGATATTCCCTAGCATTGAGTTCAGTCTTATTACTGATGTTCAGTCTTATTACTGATGCAACAGCTGGGCTAGGATATGTCTATAACAGTTACTTTTGATTGTATGAAGACTGCCTAAGCCTTTTAAGTATCATGTAGCTTTGATTCTTTGTTGCTTCCAAGCACATTTAGGCCCTTTGTTAATTCAAGTCCACCCTGTGAATACCAATAATTAAAACTATGGAGTGTTCATTCTTGTAGAATGTTGCCTATTTATAATGATCACCCGTTACATTGGCAGATGTTTAAAATGCTCAGTTTTCCTAAAGCTTTCTAAAATCATTAACGCTGTGCTACTTAACTAAACCAATCTTCTTCCTTCACTATAAAACATTCAGGGGTAGCTGTGTTGGCCATTTAGCAAATTCAAACAAAAATCCATCAGTGACACCTTTATTGGCCAACCAAAATGCACAATGGTTGGCCAGTAAAGGTATCACTGATGGATTTTTGTTTGAACTTTCTTCACTATGGCAGCCTTGCTAGAAGAATTAATGAGTTCACTCCTCTCCACCATCAATACAGGAAGAAAACAGATTAGTTCTGTACTTCTGCCATTTAAACTATCCCTTAACTTCTATGCATAGCAACAGACATGAGACAGAGCACATAGTTTCTATATCCCTTAATTTCCCATTCTGTGGAAGAACCACTCAGGTCACCTACTTGCAGTAAGACTCACTGATCACAATGACTTTTATTTCCTATTCAAGATGCATAGGATTTGGTCATCATTATAAAATTCACCAAAGGAAAAAGGCAACAACTGATAGGTTTTTATAACATACTAAGAATGAACACTCCGTAGTTTTAATTATTGGTATTCAGAGTCTGTAAGGGTTGTGGTGGTTTAGTGGTTAAGATGTCAGTTCTGATGATCAGAAGATCGTAAGGTTGGCAATTCAAGGCCTAAGTGTGGCATGATGGGGTGAGCTCCTGTCACTAGTTCCAGCTTTTTCCATCCTAGCAGTTCAAAAGCATACAAATGTAAGTAGATAGATAGGTACCACTTTGGTGGGAAGGTAACAGCGTTTGGTGCAGTCATGCTGGCCACATGTCCACCAGAGCAAGCTTAGGACAACGCTGGCTCTAAAGTGGAATAATAGTGCTATAACAGTGTAGTGCGATATCGCAAAGGGTTAACAGCAGAGCTTTGCTGTGTTATTCCCTCACTCTTGGACTTTCAGTGTCCTTCCCTCCCAGGACTCCAGTATCAATATGTTGGTGGAAATTGTTGAAAGAATTATGCATTGAATTCTCCTGTCTCTCATTAGTTAGAGAGGGCTTCTGTCACTCTTGGAGGCAGTTTAATAGCTCTCTCCCAAGCTTCTAAACTTCTAGCAACTGCAGTCAGCAGTCAGTTGCTGTAGTCATCTTCCTACTATCTAGAAGATGGTGAGATTTATTTCCCTTCACCCAAGCTATCACCAGTTAGGTTTCAGTTATTTTATGTAAATATTTATTAAAGCCATTATTGTTTGTTTTTAAACTACAAACTGCATGTTTGTTGTTTTTTGGAGTAAGTCCTTATTCTTTAGGAAGACAGATTTAAAATAATAGTCTGACCTACACTTTCATTGTTCTGCTGATGAAAGCCCAGTGCTAACCTCACTTCATTTATATGACACCTTTCTCTCACAGTGGAACCCAAAGCAGCTTCCAGAAACAGCAAGTTAAAAATATTTACAATATTTTTTAAAAATCCCCACATTAACCACTATAAAATCATTTTAAAATCATACAATTTTAAAAACAAATAAAACACACATCTTTTAAAAAAAACCTTCCCTGCTTACCCATGGAATGGATGAAAAGTGGGACGTGTGCCCAAGCAACATCAGAGTATGGCCAAAATGGCAAAATCTTATTAATAAGGAAAAACAGGTAAGTTAGGAGAGGCTGGTACAGTTTGCTGTACCAACAATGGCTGCATCTGCTCTTGTGCCATAACAACCTACAATTCCCAGAATTCCATAGCATTGAGCCAAAACAGTTAAAGTGGTATCAGTGCAGATGCAACCAATGAATACCAACCCTTTTGAGTAACACTCATGAGCCATAGGGATCACAGACTTTCCCCAAAGGAGGTTGTTAAGGGTCCCAAAATGTTATTACAACAGGCAGAAACTTTTTAATTTTCACTAATTAATTAAATTTTCCCTGGTTAATAGCCATGTATACAAGAGCTTATTCCTTTAACCACAAAAGCAGTTTAAATCAATTTATTCCAGCTGTTTAGTGTGTCTAACAGAGAGGAAATAACAATGAGATTGAAAATAAACAAGCAGCTTTTAGTAAGCTATCCTACCACATTTACAGTTACAAACAGCTTATTATTTCAGTAGATATGGCTTTGAGCATGGATGAATCCCATACTATTTTCCCATACTATTGGGAAAATAAATTCAACCATCAAATAGCGACTTCATAAATATCATTATCCCAGTTATGTGTATGTGCAAGACACACATGCACTGTTTTAAATCTGCCCAATTTTTAATAAACACAAAGATGATTGAAACTCAGATCCAACAAGTCATTGAAAAACCTGACTTTCTTATCTCCCACTTCTTCAGTTTTTCTCTTGATTGTACCGTTGGCCTCTGACTGCCTAATGCCTTATTCATTCCTCATTTTCTGGGCAGATCACTAGTTTGTGAAGATAATTAAGGACCCCTGCTATTCCATCAGAGACTTGGATCTGGAGACTAATTAAAATGAAGTGTTGCACATATGCAAGCAGCTGATAAAGGCTTGCAACAAGGCACCTGGAATCCTGGCATTTGGATAGCAGCAGAACACCAAAGAGAAAATGCTCTCTTAGCACCAGAAAAAAAGAGAAAAGGCAGAGAAAGCCTTGCTGGATGAAGGCTTCCAGGGCAACTTCCACACAGGTGGTTTTTACTGCTGCCAATCATTGTTCTTCCACTGTGAGCTGCAAAAGGAATTGCAATTAACTTCCCACACTGTAG
>CM034708.1:65623461-65639368 GCA_020142125.1 Phrynosoma platyrhinos
AAATATATCTGGGTGTCATCAGCGTACTGAAGACACCGAGCTCCATGTTCATGGTTGCACTTGATTTGCAAGCAGATGCTGTGCATAATCAACTACTGTACTGATCCCAAGTATTTTGTGTCCTATGTGGTTTGACTTTCACGGCTTACTGTATTTTCCAGACTTTTTTAGTTCTGTTTGGCATAAGAAAAGAGTTTTCCAGTATGTTAAAATCTGCTTCTTAGCCCGCTTTGCAATACGTTTATTCAACTACAGGCATACCTCACTTAACAAAGCCTCCGACAAAGTGGCTCCTTTTTACAGCGCTGCAGCACCTCTCTATTTGTCTTCTCTCTAGGTGGAAAGGTGTTGTTGTTTTTAAAGCAGTATTAACATTGGGAGGATAGTGAACCCAGTCTTTTGGTGCTAGGTTGCAGCTGCTTGTCCAAATGAATAAAGAGCAGAAATCTACTAGTGTAGTGTAGCTGTGTTTTCCTGCCTACAACAAGCAAGATAAACAGCAGCTGCTGCTAGAATCCCTTACTGAGCATGCATGAACAGCAAAACAGAGAAAAAAGGGGATCAGCCTGCCTTATCAGCTATCCCACCATTAAAAAGGCATAGATCCATAAGGCTGCATCTTCATTGCAGAAATAATCCAGTTTGATACCACTTTTACTGCCATGGGTGAATGCTATGGAATTCTGGGATTTATTTTTTTCCCCTTGAAACGAGTTCTCTGAGAGAGAAGGCTAAAAATCTCACAAAACTGCAAACCCCAAAGTTCCATAGCATTAAGCCATGGCAGTTTAAATGTTGTCAACCTGGATTATTTCTGCAGTGCGGATGCAGCCTAGGTTTGGCCATCAAAATGGAAATCATAAGAAAAGTAAAGTCTAGTGGAAGAAAAAACAATCATCCCTGAATACATTGGGAATAAACTTTTACTTGGCTTGAAATGTTTTTGTTTGCTTACGCAAGGTGGATGTTTCACTTCAGTTTTGCGGAAACATGTCAAACAGCTCTTCTTTTTTTGTGGTACAGTAATGTATCCCTATTTTTTCCATGTCATTTCAGCCTCGGGTACCAAATTTTTTGCTAAAGAGGTAATGAATGCCCAGGAAGACATTTATTTTGTCGACAAAGATATACCTGTAAATTGTTTTTGCTATTAATTTTCAGATCACTCAGAAGACTGGGAACCAAATGTCTCATCAAAACTTCTTGAATATGCTTAATGGATGTGTGTACAATGGTGTGGAAACTTTGGGGAAGGAGCTTTTCATGTTCTTTGGAGAGAAAGCTCTGAGGTAAGCAAGAAGAGCACATAAACTGCTAGTTTGTATAATTCAAAGGAATTCCTGGCTTAATATATTCATCGTGTAGTAATCCTCTGTAAAGAAGGATTGCCTCCATACACACTGGACATTTTCTCATATGAGCTACATTACCATTTTGGTTCATTGGAAACCAGGTTGCAGCCAAGTTCTTGATTAGGTTATACTGGAGCAGGAGCTGTTGTCAAATTTCCCCATCTCAATTAAACCCACTTTGACCTGAATATTGGCCATGAGGCTGAAGTTTTCCTTCTTTAGACTATCCAAACTCTGGAAAATTCTCTCTACTTGGGGATTTTTGTCCTGAAGACATTCTTACACTTCTGTAAGGATTACTTACTGTGCCTTTTCTGTATCTTTATCTGAAGACTGAAGTCTGAGCCTATTGTGTTGGACTTGCGTTGAACGTGTGTTGAATAGAAGAGTATTATAGACAGATGGCATTGCATTAGGATTTTCACATGTATATTCTGGATCTGGACACCAGTTGCCGAGCAGTTCTTGGTCCTATAGGTCTCCGAAACTTGCAACTGATCTTTGTTAATCTTCTTATTCATTGAAGAATGCTCCTGAAGTAGAGGTAATAATAATAATAAGGTAGAGTTGGCCTTGCTTGAAATCTCCATAAATATTCTTCTGGGTTCCACTGAAAGACAGTATTACAGAATAGACTTTTGTGTGGGTACAGAGACAGATTCTTTAAATCTCCATTTGCCTTCTCTGGACGTTGGTTGCAACCATATTGATTTAGTCACATGTCTTCCAAAAAGACTCCTCTTTTTTCAGGAGAAATAAAAGTCCTTTGAATTCTTGCGATCTTGCTTTTTTTTCTCCTTTTCTCCGAAACTTTGAATAGGGGGTTATGAGAGTGGTGGAACAGTTCATTCACAAGGCCTTCTTCTGTGACATGGTATTAAATACTAGTTGCTGTTAAAATGGAAATGCCACTGCTAAGCATAAACACATCAGAGCACCAGACAGTGTCCCAGAAAGCTCTCTTTTTTCCCATTGCCAAAAGCTTTTTTTTTTTTCTTTTTTGGGTGGGGGGCAGTCCTTTGGAGATTTCTGATAGTGCTCAAACACCCACTAGCAAAGCAGGCAAGCTAATCGACCTGAGGACAGATAGCAAATGGCAGATATAAACTAACTCAGGGGGGTTGCAGACTGCCAAAAATAGTGCAAATTGAGTCCACTTTTAGGGTTAGGGTTAGGGAATCATGGGAACTGTATTTTATTGTGGCACCAGAACTCTCTGACAGAGAAGGCTCAATGTCTCAGAAAAGAAACAATTCCCATGATTCCCTAGCACTAACCCTAACCCTAAAAGTAGATTCAATTTGCACTATTTCTGGCAGTCTGCAACCCCTATCAGTTAAAATTCCCCTAAACTAGAGAAAAGTTAAAATAAAACAAGCAGGGCTTGGAAAAGCTAGGCAAAATAAAACAGCTTGGCAAAATAAGAATTTTTAAAATATATATTAAAACCTTATTAGAAGGGAGAAAAAAAACAGAACTTTTCAGATCACACCCACCCTATTGTGCTGCCATCGTTTTCAACTGTCACCTAACAGATTAGAAAGGATGCTATTGTACCTGTATCCCACTTCTGGCAACTGATGAGCCACTCTACTCTAGCATGGCTTCTCCTATATCCATCTTAGTTCCACTGGAAACTGACACTAAGGGCACTTCTGCACTGGTGGAAAAAATCAGCCTCACCTTCCATTTTTCTGGTCTGCGGAGACCCCGCAGTGACCCATTAAGACCATATATACAAACCACTTTGAAATGAAACTGGCCAACCAGCCACATGTTTCCTCCTGGCAAACTTGCTGTTTTTCTTTTTCCTAGCATGCATCAAACTAGCAGTCAGTAGCTCATACCATGCAATACCGTGCTTCTCCATCCAATCCCTTTTCCCCCGTTGTTGCTGCCCTGTAAGGGAGAATGGGAGTGCATTGTAAATACACACACACAATGGAGAAAGGACAAAATAAAAGTGCATTTTAGTTATTTTCATTTATGAAACTCCATGAGAGCAGTGGTAAGGGGTTAGACCAGGTTACCCCTCCCTCTTCCTCCCCGTGCCTGAGTATCATGCTTGTTTTACTGTTTGTAATCTTCTTCACCCATCCTCTTCCAACTTGATCAGTGTTGTGTCATATTTGTTTTGACTGGATTCCCTCTTCCCCTACCACTCATTCATTCACTCACTCACTCACTCCCTTGCCCCATCCCCTCATAAACACGTTGCAAATCTCCACACAAGTGAGAGGGGAGAGGAAGTGTGATTGCATGAGCAAGTGAGCAAATAATAGGGTAGGGAAGAGTATGTGTGCTCTTCAGTCACTGATGTCTAAGCAAATATGACACAGTGCTGATCAGGTGGGGGAGAATGGGAAAGAAAAGTACAAACAATAAAACAAACACAATGCTTAGGCGAGGAGGGTGGAGGAGGTTGCCCAATCTACCCTCTCGCTGCTGATCTTATGTCTGGACAAACACTGCCATAGAAGAACATGGCAACACACACCAGGCTTGCTGGACCTAATCAGGCCTGCAACCGCACACTCCTGGTCCCACACTGACATCACTATATAGCACAGTCCACACATACATGAATAGCCAGATTTTCCAGTCAAATCCAAAGTAAATGGGAACATTTTTCCCTCTGGTGCAAAGCACTGAAAAGGTCTGGATTTGGCCCAAATGCTGTCTGGACTGCTCAAAATGAAAATGAGGTGAGACCATTTCCTTTGGGCTGTGTAGTTAAATCATAAATCTTTCAAAATTGATTCTGTAGACAGTTGATTCCAGGGCAAGCAAATTTTACTTCCATGTGAATGCCAAAGTAACTGATCATTTTTTATAGCAGGGCTGTCAAGAATATCTTTGTGCCATCAGTGTTCGGTAATTATCCTTGTTATGGTTGGAACCATAAGGGCATATTTATTGTACTGAGGTGTAATGAGCAACACCTGTGTGATGGGCCATACCATGTTTTTGGCTAAAAATAAGCTAAACGACAACTAGTTGTGACCCAAAGTTTACATCAGTTTGCAGTTACTGGGTTTACGAGTGTTTCTTTTCTAGGATCCACTTTGGCATGAATGGCTCTCTACGTATAAATGGAGATGCAAATGAGAACAGAAATGGAGCAGCAGCAGTTCTGGAAATACAACTTACTACTGATTTGGTTTGTTTTTATGATGCAACAGTAGAGCTTAGGTAAAGCAACATATGCTTCCCTGGGAAATGTTTCACAAAATTCTTAAAGTGAAAAACATTGTTGCTCCATGACTCTAATGATATAAAGATAAAGGTATTCCCTGTTAACAAGGTTATCCAGTCATGTCCGACCATAAGGGGTGGTGCTCATCTCCGTTACTAAGCCAAAGAGCCAGCATTGTCAGAGACTATGTGACCATATGGCCAGCATGATTGCACAGAACACTGTTTACCTTCTCACTGAAGTGGTACTTATTTATCTACTTCCATTTGCATGCTTTCAAACTGCTAGGCTGGTAGAAGCTGGGACTAGTGACAGGAGCTCATCCCATTATGCAGCATCCGGGCCTTGAACTGCCAACCTACTGATCTTGCAATTGGCAAGATTGGCAGTTTGAGGCCTGGGTGCTGCATGATGGAGTGAGTTTAAAGTACCTTAAAATCAACTGAATTTTTATTTAAATTAAAGTATTTCATCATATTTGATTTTTTTTAAATTGATAGTAGGTGGTGAAAGGAACAAAAGTGGTTTTGAAAATGTACATGATTACTGCCATGATATAAATCAGGGTGATGAATATATATATATATATCATGCTGCAAGCACCCAGGAACATTCTTGAGGTGTCCAAGATGCCCCCCCACCCCAATAATGTTTGGAACATCTGAAACGAAAAACTCAGACTGTGCCCTGCACCATCTAGAGTGGGTAAGCAGTTTTAGGTCCAGGGATGGGACTTTTTCAAAACTTAAAGTGATACAGAGTTTATTTCCTGGATTGAAAAAGTCCACTCCTGGGCATGAAACATATAGGGGCCAAAAACATGATATTGACGAATTGGAATATTCCAGAGGAAGGCAATCAAGATGGTAAAAAGTTTGGAGGAACAGTTGAGAGATCTAGATATGCTTAGCTGGGAAAAGAGAAAACTGATGCATGATATGCTATCTTTAAATATATAAATGGATGTCTATAGATGATGGTGTGCACCTGTTTTCTACTGCTGCAGAGGACAGAGCCTAAAACAATTGATTCAAATAGCAAGAAAGAGATTCCAGTAAGCATTAAGAAGTAGTTCCTGATGGAAAGAGCTGTGCCATAGTGGAGAAGCCTACCTTGGAAGTTGGTAGATTCTTTTTCTTTGGTGGTTTTTACACAGAAATTAGATGGTAACCTTTCAGAGGTGTATTAGCAATGGTTTCTGCATGTTACAAGGTTAGACAAGATGGTGTTTGCAGTCCCTTCCAGATTTGTGATTCTATGATCAAACTGTCCCCTAACTCTAGCAGGTAAAAGTGAGCATTTTGAATAAAAATAAATTGGATGAGGGCATAGCAGGAAATATGGCTGTCCAAGAGATGTGCACTGAATGTTTGTATTGACTGAGATGTTCTGGGAATTGTAGCTCCAAAAAGCATTGAAGTTGTATATTAAACTCTGGTCAATAAGCAACTGGACCAAAAACTTTGAATCTCTTCAAGGAGAAGAGGAGAAGTGGCCGAACCCAAGGTTCACCTAGGCTAATAGTTTATTAAAATATTTAAATGCAGCCATTGTGTCATGCTAATGTCTACCATTTTAAGAAACCTCTGTTGGATCTCTCTTGCCAATCTATCCATTTGTCAACTTTGCCCCTTAAATTGAAAGTTGTACATTTTTAGTTTTTCTTATGTTTGAAAAACGCTGCAGTATTTTGGCCATTGAAACCCCTTTTATGTACCTTTTCTGCAATATTATTTACAAAATGGAATCACTAAAACAAATTACTTGTTTTCTCTTAACTCTAGTCTGGCTTTCTACAGCTTCGATAATTTTTCTCTGATAGTTTCAACATATTTCGATAATTTTTCTCTGATAGCTTCATAATACTTTAACTGTGTAACATAATGTATATATTTCTTAAACAATCTAGGACTGCGGCTGAAAGTGAAAGAAAAATTAGAATGCTGGAAGACTTGGATGTATGCTCTTCAAAATTTAGTTTCCACAAAGCAGAAAGTGAGATTAAGAAGCAAAAGGGCCGTATGTTGTGTGATGTGTTGCTTGATCAGACGGTCCTGCCTGGAGTGGGAAACATCATAAAAAATGAAGCACTTTTTGACAGTGGTCTTCATCCTGTTGTCAAAGTATGTGAAATGCTTTTAGCTTATTCCACTTGTATTATGGAATTTCATATATACAATTTAAGGAGATGTGTGTGAATTTGCCCATACCTTTCATAGAATTTTGGTCTAGATTTTAGGAACCTGTCCATGTTGATCACTAAAATAGATGATTATTTGAATATCTAACAAAAATCTATAGGTGTGCAGTGATACCAACTGCATTTCTTTAGCTCTAATAAATGGGTGTGTCTATCTACTTCTACCATGCATAAAGACTGTGAAACCTAGACAGTTGAAATTTGTCATGTATACAAACAAAGAGGACTCTACAGGTAATTAAATAAAATGCATACCCCATGCCCAGGTCTGAAGATTTAATTGAGAGAATGGAGAGACCCCATTTTATTACCACCTTAGACTTGATAAAAGGATACTGGAAAATTCCGATGAGCCAGGAGGATCAACCCAAAACAGCATTAATAACCTATGTGGGGCTTTATGAATTCACTGTATTACCTTTTGGGTTAAAGAATGCACCATCTACATTTCAGTGTTTGGTAGACAAAATGTTAATGGGATTGAAAGGTTTCGCAGTAGCATAAATAGATGACATTGGGATATTTAGCAATTCCTGGGATGACCATATACAACACTAACGTTAGTACTGGAGAGAAAAGGAGATTTGTTTGATGATCAGAGGTTCAAAATGCCAGATTGAAAAAAGGGAGAATAAATACCCAGGGTATATAGTAGGGAATAGAAAGATCAAACCTGAAATTTCTAAGGTAGAAGCAATAATCCAATGGCCAATCCCAAACTCAAAAAAGAAAGTAAAAGCATTTTTAGGTCTGGTGGGTTATTACAGATAATTCATCTCTAATGTTAGTGATGTAGCAGTCCCTATGTCATATTTAGCAAAGAAGGAGGAACCAGAAAAAGTACAGTGGACATCTAAGTGTGATGGAGCTTTTGGATATTTAAAAAGGCTCATTGCATCAGCACCAGTGCTGATAGCACCTGATTATTCCAAAACCTTTACAGTAACCATAGATGCATCGAACGTCGGGCTTGATGCAATGTTAAGCCAGGAAGAGAGGATGGGCAGACACATCCTGTCTTATTTCTAAGGGGGAAACTACTCCTTCGGGAACAGCATTTAGCAACCATTGAGAAAGAGTGCCTAGCCATGGTGTGGGCTTTGAATAAGATAAAACCCTACCTATGGGGCAGAAAGTTCACATTAAGAACAGACCATTCACCATTGTGTTGGGTGAATCATACAAAAGGAAACAATAGTAAGCTACTGAAATGGAATCTCTTACTCCAAGACTTTAATTTTACGATTCAGTATATTAAAGGTAAGGACAACATAGGGGGGATATAGACAGCCCAAATGACAGCCCATTTGAGCCTTTTAGGCTGGATCAGGGCCAGCGCAAATAGATGCCTGGCCCCAATCCAGCCAGAATCAGCTCCTTTGGGGGGCTGAAAAAAGCTGTCCCTTCCCCCATAGACCCAGTTTTTCCCTTTGAAAAGCCGGCTCTAGGGAAAGTGGTGTCTATATGCCACGCCTCCAAGCGGGACAGAAGCTGGCTGGCATGTAATTGCCGGTCTGGCTTCGATCCCACTTGGGGGTGAGGTGCGTCTAAATGGCAAGCCACCAAGCCAGCCCCAAGAGGGCACAAACAGGCTGTCTGTGCACCCCCATAGTGGCTGATGGGTTACCAAGACAACTTGATGAGCCTTGAGGTGATAAAAGTGAATGGGGAAATATTACTGTGTAAATTGGAGTAAGTATAGACACTATAAAATGTTTTAAATTGTAATTGTATAATGTGGTGAAATATATGACTGTATTTGGTAAGTACGTTAAACAGATTAATATTTTGGGATATGCAATGTTATAATGATTCACTGGCATTCATTGCTGTATAGAAACTCGTTGGAGTTTCCATGAAACGGTGACTCCCAAAGGAGGGAGGTGTGTGGAGAAACACTGGCAAAACAGAGTGTTTGGAATATCCAATCAGGGCCAGGCTGAAAAGATAGGAGCCTGCCTGAGGAGCGGATATAAAAGGACGAGAGAGAGTGCTGGGCATGTGTTAAGCCTGCTGAGGCAGGAAGATGTTTTAAAACTGCCAGGAGGTGCAGTTAGGAATAGAGTTCAACTGGATGGGATTCAGATTCCCAGTTCAGTGAAAGGAACTTTTAAAGGACAAGAGAAGTCCAGTGGTATTAAGGGAATATGTTCTTTGTGAACTAAGGGCCAAAACAGACCGGCAGAATACACCGGCTTCCTGGCAGCTTGGGGTGTGGTGTACGCACAATGCATGCCCCCAGGATGCTAGGAAAGTGCCTGCCTGACCACATGGCAGCAGCCTTTCAGCACTGGCAGTGCAGTGTTTAGAGGCTGCACGCCACAAGAGCACGGAAAATCTGCCCCCAAGGCGGAAAAGGCAACTTTTTCCTGGTGCAAAAAAGGAGTGGCTTTTTGCTGCTTCTTGTTGCGCCAACAAAATGCTGGGTTTGTGGCATGGTGTGTGGTTGCCAAGGCACCAAACTGGTGATCAAAGGGGCGGCATAACACCCCTCCTTTGGGGCCGTCTGTTTCATCCCTAAGTCAGTGAGCGAAAGTAAACATAGTAAATTTGTAACAACTGAACTTGTAACTTGTGTACTATAACAACAAGCTTGAAAACCATCTACCAAGGAAGATACTATCATAAGTTCTGAATGTAAATAAAGTTATTTTCTTTGTGTTCACTAAGGACTAGCGTGGAAGGTTCCAGGGAGGTGGTGAAGGAAAAGTGTGGCAGTAGGGGGGTGAGGAAAAAAGGAGAGGCGGGGTGGGGCTTCAGTCAAAGTATTGGTGTGCAAGAAAGACAAGGGCAACCAGTGGCCTTTAGAGACCATAGTGGGAATGAGAATTGCATGAAATGTCTTTTCAGGGTCCTCAGAAAAGCACAACATGACCTTGCTGATCATTTTGTGTGGTGCTATCGCCTGCTCTTTGCCTGCCCATGTGAGCCCACTCCCTTACTTTTGTCTTTCCTTAGCAGTGGCAATTGGGGAAACTCTTGTGAGTCTTGGGCATAGGGCATTGCTTTGTGGCTGGAGCAGCACCATTTTTGGACAGACTGGAGCAAAGGGTTAGAGCAAATAGTGTCAGGGGAGAAGTGGCAGCAAAAAGGGAGCTTTCAAATTTGGGATTCCTCTTAAGCTTTGTGAGCTTTGCTGGGACTTGGCTATCAGGTTGGAGTTATGCTGCTGCTCCTGCTTTCTCAGATGGAGTGAAAGAAGAGGTAGCAGAAGAAACCATTTTGCGTGTATGTGTGTGTGTGAGGGAAAGGGGATACTTGAAGCTGTGTGGGGAAGATGTGTTTTCTACTCTGAGAGAATTTCTAAGGAATGGAGTATAAATAAAATTTATAATAACAATAACAACAACAACAACAACAACAATAATATCTAGGGAAGGAGTATCTGCTTGATTATTGGAAACAGTCCTTTGTTTTGGAGTGCCTTCTGTACTTAAAATATCTTCCTTTCCTAGTCCACACTAGTCTCCAGTCCAGAGCATGTGGCCACTGTGAACCCCCTACATACACACTGGCTGAACCTTCTCTGCCCCAATGAAAGACTGAGAGTCCCTTCTTTCTGGGGAGAAACCAAGCAGAGCTGCAACCAAGAGGCCTCTTGTCCACATCGGCCTTTGCTGCAAGGCTGACATGGGTGAGAGGCTTCTTGGTCACTGCTTAGTCAACTGCTCAGTTGCTGCTCCCAGGATGATGGGGCACAAAGGAATCAGTGACTGAGCAGCCAGTGAAACAGTGACTAAAAAGACTCTCACCTGTACCAGCCTTTGCTGTAAGACTGGCACAAGCAAGAAGCTTCTTGGTCGCTGCTCAGCCAGCTGCTCAGTTGCTGCTCCCAGAGTGATTGGGTGCAAAGGGAGCAGTGACTGAGATTGGTTGTTTTGAATTTGCAGAAGAACAGAACACCTAATATCCAAAAACATGTCCAAGGGGGCGCTAGGATTGTCGCCCAAGAGGGAAGCAGGTGGTAGCCCAAAAAAGTTTGGGGACCACTGAGTTAGTGGGTCATTGTCTCGCATATAAATTGGTGCCAAGCAGTTGGGATTTTAAAGACCCGTTGTGCTAGCATTTAAGAGAGCCAGTGGTGTCACATATAATTTGGTAGCAGTGGGTGGGTTGCTGTCACAGCAAACATCTCCAGATTTATTTTCTTAAAGCTAGAATTGATTTTAAAAGCTGTATGTAGCCTTCGGAGAGCCAGTATGGTGTAATGGTTTGAGTAGTTTGACTAGCACATTGGGAGACCAGGGGTCGAATCCTCACTCGGTCTTGGAAACCCACTGAGAGACCTTGGGCAAGTCAAACACTCACAGTCTTAGAGGAAGGGCAAGACAAACCCCCTCTGAACAAATTTTGTCAAGAAAGTCCTGTGATAGGTTTGTTTTAGGGTTGCCATGTTGGAAATGATTTGAAGACACAACAGTGTAGCCTACAGCACCACATTAATCTGACCACAGTAGGGTCCTCAAAAATAAGAGAGTTCTTCTAGATTAGGTAACTTTCAAGAACAAGAAGTCTTGAAGTGTGGTTCAAATACTTGCAGCTGGTTTCAGATGGGGCGAGAACGATGCTCCTTATGCATGGCCTCTCGACTTATTGCAGTACAGGGAACAATGCAAAGTGAATCTTGGCTATTCTTAAGTCAAAATATTTGTGCATATATGTCATGGTTTGAAAAAGTTATTTTTTGGATTACAGTTCTCAGAATCTCTCAGACAATACTGCCAGTTTTGAGAAATTCAGGGATATGTAGTCCAACAAAATAATATCCATATTTTTCGTGTAGCTTCCTCGATTTGATGAACTAGAATGTGTCAACACTAAAACAGAGAGAGACATACATACAGTAACTAACTTCTTGGTGCCTGGTTAGCAGAGGTGGGGTGGGCTGAGGTGGTAGAAGAGACCCAGGCATTGCCTAATCCCACCTATAAACACAACTCTTTCTGCAGAAGGTGCTTGAAGAGCATCTTTCTAAGAGATCTGCAAAATCTAGACCATGGTTACATGTTTGGACCGTTTCTGACCTGAGAATGCAAGGCCCTGGCTGGCTTGAGTTACTTGGATAACTGCTAGGAAAAAGAGGAATTCTGTGGGCCTTGCCAATATCAAAAAACCCACAAACACACAAAAAGCTAATTTCTTTCAAATAATTGTCTCCTAAAAGGGAAGATATACTTCTGAGGCTTCCAGAACTCACGATTGGCCACCATTTCAATAGTCTGAATCCTGCAGCATCTGTAAAACATCAGAAACTATGAAAAAAAAATGCACATAATGACATGATGCAGTCTGTGTGCGACTTAGGGAGAGGCCAGAAATGGTCTTTGGGCTATCTGTGACATGTTGAATTATCTGGAAACATTGCTCTTTTGTACTATGCATTTTTTTCCTTATTTTATGCTCTGGCATATTTGGACAACTCTGAAAGAGAGACTATTTGACAGACTACTAACGGCTGGGAGGCATGGGGAGGTGAACTAGGGTCCAAAACATGCTGCAGAAATTATCCACTTTGAGACAGCGTTACCTGCCCTGGCTCAGTGCTAGGGAATCCTGGCAATTGTAGTTTATTGTGGCACCAGAACTCTCTGACAGACAAGGCTAAATATCTCACAAAACTACAGTTCTTAGAATGCCCTAGCATTGAGCCAGAGCAGGTAAAGCGGTCTCAAACTGGATTATTTGTGAAGTGTGTTTTGGACCTAAGAGATGAAAAGGCTGAACAAGGAATGGGGATAGGGATGGAAGGAAAGAAAGAAAAGCAAGAAAGAAAACGAGTGTGGAAGTGAATTGAAGAGAAATAGCACCAAGGTGCTGGGAACAAAGTGGTATCTAACCTAAGCAAAACCAATACTGTCTGAATTAGTACGTGGGGAAGAGGACTTTTAACTGCTGGTGATGCTGGGTACTTTTACTAAAATAGTAAATATTAGACGTATTGACAAATTATATAAATTTGGAAGTGTGGGTCTCACATTCCTGGGAGCAATTCTGAATTCTGAGGGAATACTTCTGAATATTTAATGGCATGTGCTTTTCCATGCCGAATATTATTGGGTTATTTATTTATTTATATTTATTTACTGATTAATTGAATTTAGACATTTCCTTTCCCCTGCAGATAGCAAGTATATGTCACAGACTGTCAACTGTGGAAACAGATTCCTGACCAACTATGAAACTTAAGTTCCTAGTGCCAGGGCCAGGAATACATGCAAACTAAGTCCTAAAAGGAAGTGCTAAAACCAGTGGCAATAGAATAAACATTCACATAAAAGTTAAATAATATTTCCATGCCACATAACAATGTGGTAAAATAGATTCCTATTGAAGATCCTTTAAGCACAGATGCTTGAAGGGTACTGAGAGAATTGCACTGTGTCAAAAGATTTTTTGTGGGTTCTGACTACTCCCATATATATATATAGCTGGTGAGTTGTTGTAGTCTTTTACTGATCATTGAAAACTAACTGACTGACAAACGTGTCACCTCCCATAATTTAGGTGAAAGATTATGAAGGTTAAAAAAAAAATAGTTCACATTATTTGATCAGGGTTGGTTTGATTTAAATCATAATCTAAATTTCTTCTTTGAAGGATTCAGTTTTAAGGATTTAAACCAGGTGAAATCACTAGTGAAAAAGATTCTGTTTAATCATCATTTCTACTAGAGTTTTTCCATACTATGGGAGGGGGGAACCTTTACTCAGTCAAGTGCCTTCCTTTACCTGAAAGTGTTCCTTGGATGTATATCAGTGTTTTTATAGAGCCCTTTCCCATGATGGTTGAAGGTGTGACTGGTTGGAGATGTGGCCACAGAGTACACGGGTGAGACAAGGGTGATCCTCCTCATCTCCATAACTTGCTATGTTTTCAATTTCTGTAGGGCTGGCTTGAATCCCCATTGTATATTTTTTATTAAACATCCTAATTGTAACTATATTTTCCTGCAAGTTCCATCATTCAACTGAGCCAGGGCGACTCGAAATGGTGCTCTGAATAGAAGTTGGTACATGGGTCATTGGCTCCCAATCCATAGAGAGCTTCCAAGAGAGGAAAAAAAGAAACAGTTGTAGCCAAGGGGTGTAAATATGACACCAGTTTCTGGTACATTGGGGAAATTGTAAACCAGCCACATCAAATAGCTTGAGAAGCACTGATCTAAGCATTTGATCTGAAGAGGTTAGTAGAGAAGAGTCCGCTCAGTTGAAACCAATATTGTTAGAACTGTAGTAGTTGGGATCTTTTACCTGGCAAATGACACAAACCCTGTTTGCCACATGTATAGCATAGTTATATGAATGCCTATTTAGAAGTTAATTCTATTGAGTTTAACAGAACTTGCTTCTAGGTAAGCATGAATAGGATTGCAGATTTAAAAAGCCACTGTCCTTGCTATTTCTGTCAGTGTGGCTTTTGAAGATGGTTTCCTGTCCAAGGATTTTCTTGTTCAAAGTATGCTATAACAGGCCTGTGAATCCAATTCTGAAGAATGTCTCATGGTTGTTTTTAAATCTCTGTTCCAAATTACAGCCTTGTCAGTTAACAGATGAGCAAGTGCATCACTTGGTGAAAATGACTCGGGATTTCACGCTGCTGTTTTATAAGGTAGGGAATAAAATTGTTTCCTGAGCAGTCTGGGTGGAAAAAAAATATTAAAATGTAAATGATGACCATGTATTCTTGCAGTAAAATGTGTTTAAAACTTGGATTATAACAATAAAGACATTTTTTCTCTCTCTCTCTCTGGTTCATTGGAAACCAGGAGGAAAATGTGCTTGAACCTTTTAATTTTTCTTAGACATGGGGTTTCTTACTAGACATGAGAAAAGAGAAATATCCTTATTAGTTCCTCTGTTACTATACAGTCCAAGTAAAGATTAGAATGAAATAGAATTAAATAATTCTATAGTCTCAGGAAGTATTTTCTGGTTGAAGAAAGCACATTTCGAAAAAGCGTTCTGTTTTGCACATCAGCATATTTTCTGAAAAGATATATACTCAGATACATAAATGTATTTATATTTGATTCCTCCACTGACATTCTGAACAGGTTTGGTCCTAGAATGGCTGCATCATGTGCTTTTTCTATCACATTTGAGTGTATCCTAATTGCAGATTCACCCCTTAACTACCTGCTGATTTCAGTGTGCAAAAGAACTAGTAACTAGCCCATAATCTATTGAACATTGCATAAAATATGCCAATGTATCTGAATTAAACTCTGAGAACTACAGTGCTTGCTTACTTATAAGCCAAAAAAAAAAAATGCAAATAGTGCAGGTAGGCATGATGAGCTTGGGCTGTAGTTACTATTATGTCTGGTTGTGTTAGCTGTGGCTGGCGGGAGCTGGAATTCAACAACATTTGGATTGCCTCTGTTTTCTCAGACTTAATACAGAGCTTTCTCTCAAGTTTAGGGAACTTGTTAAGAAAGTTGGCAAAACACATAAATATATACATTGTTTAAAACTTCCTCCTTCTGTTTTGTTTTGTTTGTTTTGTCTCCAGTCAACAATAAAAACGGTTTGAGAATAGCTGCATCTTTGGCTTTGTGAATCACATGAATAATAATTCTCTGTTCTAGTGTCGCAAGACAGGATCAGCATTATATAAACATTACAAAGTGTACAAACGGCCCAGCTGTGGCCAGTGCAGAGCAAAGATCACAGTGTGCCGTTTAGGAGAGAATAACAGAATGACATACATTTGCCCTCAGTGTCAAAAGGATAACCCACAACTTGTGGATCTCAGGTAAAATGTTTACCTTTATAAAATATCTTCCCAAATCAACTCAGTATTTTGAGATGAGCTGTTTCTTGGGTTTGTTAAGGAGTCCTAGTACAAGTGCACAGCCAAACTCCAACCTTCTAGTTTTCTATAGCATTTTGTATATTCCTGCAATGCATCCTCCTTGACCCATTCTACACCCATCCATTCCAGATGGCCAAAATAAGGGAGTTTAATTGCACAATGTACCGTATTTTTCGGCATATAGGACGCACTTTTTCTTCCCCAAAATGGGGGTGGGGAAGCTGGTGCGTCCTATATGCCGAATGTACGCTCGCTCGCTCCCTCCCTCCCTCTGTCGCTTTCCCTGGGACCATGCTAGGGTCGGAGGACTCCTCCGACCCAGCATCACCCCAAGGAAAGCAACTT
>CM034708.1:65639468-65654530 GCA_020142125.1 Phrynosoma platyrhinos
GTGCGTCTTATATGCTGGAGCGTCTTATATGCCGAAAAATACGGTACTGTGCCTCAAAAGAACTTTGATGGCTACAGTGAAAATGCCCACATTGAATGACTTATCTTTCTAGTCTTATGCACACTTACAGGCTAGTGGGACTTGCTTCTGAGAAGCCATGCATGGTATTGTGCTGAAAATCCCCCAATACTTTTTATTTATTTTGTTTGAAAACATGCCTTTTCCCCTCACTTGGACATGGCAGTTACTTTTAAAGTAATGTATGGATTCACACACACACTAGCCCTAATGCTAAAAACACTAGGGTGAATTAACACGTTTGCTACAGGAGTCACACAGCTATCCTATTTTATTGTCCTTGTTTCTCTCATGCAAAATAATGCAGGCAGCAGGATTCCAGCTTGTTAAGCTGCAGAAGAAGGATATCTACTGAGATCACCAGGGAAGAAGCTTTTATTGAGAATACCTTCTCTCAGATTTAGAGAGAGAGAGAGATGCAACCTTATAGCCAGACAGTGTTTACTCATGAAAAGATAAAGGACTTCAGTAAAAAGCCATTTTAAGTGCCTATCTTGTCCAGTTTTCTGTTTCAACCGGTAACTAACTTCTTTTACACAGTAGCTTTGTGGGAAGTCGACAAAGCTGGACAGAAGGAAAAGAGCTGCTTCACACTGCTCTAATAACTGGACATCTCACCAGTGAGTCCTCTTGTCATGACAAAATTGACACACTGAGAATGTGTGCTGCAAGATCTGCAGAATTTGGCATGTGGTATATCCACTTTTATCTCAAACTAAGCTTGTTATGCTAGCACACAACTGATAATTAAGGATTGGCAGTATTACAATGAATATGAGTTGAGTTGTAAGGTGGGCACATGCAGCTAAATCTAGCTAACATCCCTACACACATTTCTTAGCACAAAGTGTGCAAATTGTCTGGCCATCCAGATGTTGAACTGTAGCTTATAGAATTCCTCACGACTGTCTTGAGCTAGTGAGAGCTATTGGGAGTTGCTAGTGAGAGCTATTGGGAGTTGCAGTTCAACAACAGCTGGATGGCTGCACAGTTGCAAAATAATAATAAACTTTATTTTTGTATCCCGCCTTTTGCCAAGGCAATCAAGGCAGCTTACATTGTTAAGATAGATAAAACAAACCCCACATTGAACAATAAAACATGATAAAAACAAGTTACCCCCCTTTTAAAAAAATTAAACTAAATGCAACTACTAAAATAAGTTAAAAGTGACTGGTGTTCTAGCATCAGTAAAGATGTAAAAGAAGGAGAGACACAGATTGAGGTAGAGTCTAACTGAATGAGGAGTCATGTGAACAAATCACTGCTGTGCACACAATTCTGTAGCTTGATCCACCAGTTGCCATGTTTTCCTCCTAGCAGACGTTGTAATTTTCAATTTAGCATTGAGTAGGTGTGTTTAAGACTGCAGGGATGACAAAACACTGAGATGGGATAATGAGATCATTTTTTAAAAATGGATGAGTGGGAAGAAACTTATAAAGACAAATGGTTTCCTTCCACAACCCCCTCTAGTGATTTCCCAGGTTCTGAGTCAGGGATGGTAAACTTGCAGTCTATAGAGACAATCCAATTTGTGGAGTTTCCCACTCGGTTCACATAAGATTTGTGGAGTCCCCCCCCCCCCAGCCTTGACCTCTTGGAGGCTAGCAGAGAAAATTAATGCACTACATTATTTAGAAAGAGAACCTATGAGTCCCTATATTGGGAGAAAGGTGAGATATAAGAAAATAATAATAATAATAATAATAATAATAATACCATCATACTATTGACACTTCTGGTAGAGGTAACAGCAAAGAATCCCTCTGTATATCAGACATCATCCCAGTAGAAGTGATGAGTGGGGTGAAAACTAGCTGTGCACTCAGCTGATGCTTCCTAGAGCTGGTTGTATACATGGACAGGATTTAGTCAGATCCTGGAAGCTCTGTTTGGATGTGATTTGCTCTTCCTCCTCCTCATTCATGTAGGGAATAGTGTGAAGGAGCATAGCTGTTTGTTTCTGTATGCATGCACAAATATGTAACAAATCTGAAGCCAGCAAGCCTATGCAATACTCAAGGCTGACAGGTTTGGTTGATATGACATTATGGATATCTGATCATCAAAGGATTTGAAATTATACTCCATAAAATCATCAGATTTATGACCAGTGTGACAATTGCCCTTCGAATCCTATTTCACTTCGATCCCACTTGCTTTCCTCCCAGCTATGTAACTTGTGTGCAGGTATACCTGAGGCTTGAATATTGTACTCCATCAATATATATGAGGAAGAGGATTGCAATCCATAAATGCTGCCACTGAAATAAATTAAATGTTCCATGATACTCCTTCCCCTGCTTTCCTCCCCTGCTTTTTATCCTAGTTAATTACTAACATGAGTTGATATTAGGAAATCTACAGTACTTTACTGTTTCGAAAAATAGGAATATTTCCATCTCTTGATTTAATAAAGAAGCTCATAGACTTGACAAATGGGTAAGATGGACAAGCCCTTAAGGCAAAACAGGAATCTATGAGCTAACAACCCCAGCAGCATCACTCTTCCTACTGATGTCCAAGTCATTATAGTCCAGTCTCCATAAAACCTTGGCAGAACACAACGTTCAGAGCAAACCTCTCAGAATGCTAACAACAATTTTCCCCTTTCCTTCATTGCACAGCAAACTGCCAGGAAGAAATAGTTTAATTGGCTGGGCATACGGCAGGGGGTCATGTTCTAAAGAACAAGTTGCTCAGAAATCGGAAGAGGAGTGGGTCTGTATGCTCTGCACTCTAATAAACAAGCCTTCTGTCAAAACGTGTGATGCATGCTTGACTCCAAGGCCTGAAGGTAAGTAATGACAGGATATGTATGATTGCCTGTGTGGCATTGTAATGTAGCACAACTATGCAGGTGGCCTGGAATCTACTTTTATTTTCCAGTCTTGAACATAATATACAGATAACATACATTGTATATATTAAGACTCTGATCCTAAATATTTTGTGCTCCTCTGAATTGAATACTGCTTGCTATAAAGTTTCAGTCTGAAACCAGTGCTGCTGTTTTATCTTTTTAAAAATGGTGTTTACAACTGTTCCTACTTTGTGGCACAGTGAGTGCCACAGTGGCCTCATCTAGCATACTGCTAGCGTGACAGATTTTTCTCACCTCCTTGCGCTACCTGAAAACTAGCTTCAGTCTCTCAGCCCTGTGGAGCTTGTTTTGAGGGGCTGAACAAGGGAATGGTCCCCTTCCCAATTCTGCTGATGGATGCAACCAACTGAAATCTGACTATTACTCCCCTGTGGCTTCCTGGCATGTGTTTGCTGGATATTTTCTTTATGTGCTATTTACTGCTGCAAGCTTTAGTCAAACACTGGTGCAGTTGTAGCACCATCAGTAAATGTGATGTTCTGCATATTAAAACTAAAAAACAGGGCAGTGCCTTAGCAGCTTACAAGAGGCAGCTGTATAAGTAGGAGGTAGGGACAGTCCTTCCTTCTTTAGGGCAGAAAATTTGGAGGAAATGCTCTTTTAAGAAAACTGAGATGGGGGAGTGGTTATGAAATAGCCCTTGAGCAGATGCATGTGTTCTTACAATCTGAATTATAAACCCAGAAGCTTGTCATCATAGGGAACAACTGTTTGTGCTATAATGGCATGTTCCTTTTGTAACTCAAACATATACTTTCACAGCTGTTAGCCTATCCTATACTTCATGAATTATTCAGTTGAACCTTTGTACTTTTTGCAGATTTCAGCAACTTCTTGAATTGTCAGACTAAATGTTTCATAAATGGAAATTGAATATATTTGTAAGGAGTAAAAATAAATAAATAAATTCTTTTATAGCTGGAAGAGACAAAGGCTGTCCTCCATGCTGTCAGTATTTCAAAGACAGCAGAAGTCTGTGTGCCTGAGAACTGTTTAAATGTTTTAATAAAAAGTTTACACAAGTATTTACAAAACCTTTTAGCTGGTTGTGGCAAATCCCATTCCCACAGCAATGCAGTCTTTCTTCCCAAAACTGTCTTTTCCAGGAATGCCGAAATTCAAATTGGAAAAGCACTTTGTTTCTCTGCCTTGATTATTCCTCTCCCTCTCTACTTTTTGCCCTCTCTGTTCTTTTCTTCCCCTTGTCTTTGTGCTTTCTAATCAGCTGCTTCCTATACTTTGAACAGCCTTTCTTCTGTAATTAACAAGCCAATTCCCATTGACATTGGATTAATCTTGTCCTTCCTGTGTATCCAATCTCACAGACACCTCCCTCCATCTGTTGATACTATGAACTGTAAATCTAGATCTTGGAAAAATTCTTTCCAGACTGCAACTCCCAGAATCCTCCTGCCAGTATCCAAAAAAGTTACTTTTCCAAGTTCTGTGTAAATTCCTGTTTTGTTCCCATTGCCCTTTTCCTGTGTACATGTAATATGGTTATCCTCACAACTTCAACTGCAGAAACTTTGCATGTGGGTTGTCATTTGCAAGCCTTTTAAGAAATGGTAAAATCTGCTCAGCGTGGGTTTAGCTGACAATATAGCACTTTTCCTAAGCTATAGATCAAGTCTGGGCAGAATATGGCTCTGGGCCTGCATATGGCCTTTCATGTCTGTCTTCACAGTTCTTAAACCCCCAGACTCCACTTTCTTGCCCCAAAAGAAAGAAGTGAACTACCTTTTCTGGAAACCACCAGGAGTAGCAATTGATCTTTTAAATAGGATGTAGCACCCCATGCACTGTTTAACATCTTTAAAAGATTAGAAGTAGACTTCTGGCAATACATGTGGCTCCCAGAAGATTCCCAGGGACAGAAAATTGGCCCTCAGACCCACTGCAGCTGCCCACTCCTTCTAGGAATAGTAAAATCTCTCCATCTAAGTCGTTCCTGCAGGGAAAGGAGTCTTCCATGGTGTGGGCCTTGATTGAAAGTCTTGAGTGAATTGGGAAAAGATATGCTGACCTACTCTAGAAATCGGGGCCAGATGTTTTGGCTACCAACTATCTCAACAGTCAGTATGTATTTCTGTTGTCTGCCAGACTTGCTCTTGGCTGATTGTCTTCCGCTAAAATGCTAACCCCAGGAACCTAAAGATTTAGTCTGTTCAGAAAGTCAGATTTGCCAATTAACTTCTCTCCTGGAATTTATGCACCCAGCTGGTTACCTAGAAGTTGAAGCAGACCCTATACCACAAGGCAGAATAGCTTAGGGCTTTAGAACAAAATCATGATAATGCGCTTTCTCTTTCTCTGCATCTCTCATTCCAGTTGTGAAGCTTTCAAGCTATTATCAAAGTCCAATGCCTACCATCTGAAGGCTTCTTTAAAATATGTTTAAATAAAAGCAACTTTATCCTCCAAATCTTCATTTTTTAAAAAATAAAATCCATTTTTTAAAAAATACATGTCTTTTCTCCCTAAGCAGATAATTAATACACTTTTGTCCTTTTTTTGGCTAATCTTCTAGCTTCCTCTTAACTCATTTATTAATTAATGCTTGTGAGATTAAGATTTGTCTTGGAAAAATAACACCACCAACCCAAGATTAATACATATTTTCCATTTGTTCTGAGCATGTTACCAATTTGTATGAACACCAATGCCTAGCTACAGAGCTCATCTGAGACATGTTGAACTGGCTGGGTTGATCTTTTGATTTAAATGGAGATATGCATTGACATTCAGAGCTCTCATTTGCTATATGGGACTAAAGTTCTGTTTAGTCAGTTACCTAATGCATGAAGCCTCATAAGTGGGCAGAAGGACAAAAGATCCATCCACCATGTCTAAAATCCTGCCCCCTCTCTCACCCTTCAACCTCTCCATGCTGAGTAGGGATTGCTGTAGAAATAGTTTATTCATTTTTCACTTCCTGGTAGAATCCTACAAAACATCAGTGTTGCTTTGTCACAGGCAGGACTCTAGCTCTGTTTAAGGGACCATGGGTGCATCTACATTGTAGAAATAATGCAGTTTGACACCACTTTAAGTGCTTTTATTCCATCCTATGGAATTCTGGGGTATGTAGTCTTACAAGGTCTTTAGCCTCCTCTGCCGAAGATGCTGGTGTCTCACAAAACTACAAATTCCAGGATTCTGTAGAATGGAGCTATGGCAGTTAAAGAGGTATTGCACTGCATTATTTCTACAGTGTAGATGGACTTCATGAGTAGAACAGATGTTTTTGTTCAGAATGGAAAAGCCCATGGGCCATATTTGCCCACCTCTCTACCCACGTACAGCCTCATTCTTGTGGCATATGCATGGATGCTAAACCAGATTTTGTACCATTCATTATGGCAAATGCCATTGCTAAACCAGATTTTATACCATCAGTATCTGTGATAATAGTATTGAGTATTATATAAATGTATTACTAAAGTGTAGTAGAAATTGGGGAGCAAGGAACAGTTTGGTACAAAGAAAATGCTAACCAGAATGTCTTCCCTTTCTTACTATCTATTTTAAGTTCCAAAGAGGCAAAACAATGAAGGTTTAGCAGCCTTTAACAGCAATTTGGTCAAGTACCCATGCAACAACTTTGAAAAACCAAGAACAGAGATAAAGATCAACAGGAAAACTGTCTTCGGTCTAACAACACTGGTACTGACAGATTTTGCAAGTATATCTACTCAACCAAAAAGTCATAATGGAAGTAAAAATCTAACTTCAGATGGAAGCTGCCTGTGTGGTTCTTCACAAAATGATTATAACACTACCTACCACTGCAGAGTAAATGAACCAGGACCCTTTCCCTGTCAATATAAATCTTTAAAGCCAGCACAGAAAAAACAGAAGATTGATTACTCAACTTCATCTGTTGAGCCTATGAATGAGAATTTAACAAGCAGGTTTGTTTTTTCCAGATCTAACAAGACTCCTGTAATGTATATTTAATGGATCACAAATACAGACAAAAATTGATAGGCAACATGGTGCTTATAAGAAAGATTTTAGTTGTTGTGTTGAAATGGTTCAGTGTAAATATATATTCTATCAAATAAATATGGAATGTGTACCAGAGCATGGAACAACTTCACTTGCTAATGCAACATAGGGCTGCCCCAACCCCACCCAACACCGTCCTGATGCCGCGCAGCCGTATGCATGCCGCGCGGCGTCAGGACGCTCTTCCGGTGCAGTGTTTAAACACGCTGCGCTGAAAGGGTGCTGAAGAGCCACAGTGCTGGGTCTTGGGGCAGCCTTTTGCCGCCCCCTAAAAGCAGCGACATTTTGCCACTCTTTTCAAGGCGGCAAAAGGGAGGATTGGGGCTGCAGCATGGGCTTCCCGGGGCGGCTTTGTGCTGCCCCAAATGGCCAGTCTGCATTGGCCCATAGTGTGGCCTGTGGTTCAGCTTACTAGATCAGAAATAATTGTTAATTTTCCAGCCCAAGTTGGTAGCTATAATAGTAGGATGAAGTGTTATGAAGACTCATCTTTCATTCTATTTTGTCCCTCTGGAAGAAAAATGACAAACTCCACTCCCCCCCTCTGCTTAGCTCTCCATGCATTAATTAAAATATTCTCACTCACAACAAGCTTTCCCCCATTAATGGATATCATCCTTCAAACTGGATTCTTTAAACACCACTGTTTTACAGTTGTCTCAAGGACTGTGAAATCTTTTGTGATTTCTTTCAAACCAAGTAGTTGTACAAGGTGTGCTCTAAAAAGTGAAATAGAGACTCAAAGTGATGCAGTTTTCACATGACCCTCTACTCCAACATTCCAGAATCGAGGGCAACTGTTGTGAGTTAGATGGCAGTCATTGTCCACTTTGCTTCCTCTATTTATATTCTTTGAAAGCATGGAAGGACTTCCAAGAACTCAGTCTAGCAAGATGTCCACTTGGTTTATCCAAATTATGATGCACAGCACTGAGGAGCAAGTGCATTTCAAATTAACCCAAATGCATAATGTGTGGAGCTGCAATACCTGGAATAGAATTCTGGAGAAGCAACCACTAATGTAAGCTCTTTAAAAATGATCCAGTTTTCTTGTTTAAGCTTCTGTGAACCATAGCCCAATGTATCAAGTGCACCAAGTGTGTGCACACATACTGAATACAAAGAGAAAGGAGGAGGTGGGTGAAATGAGGCTAAGATAAGAGCTACACACAATAGCAGAGGCATTACATGAATGTGCACAAATAAATAAGATATCTAGAATAAATTATGTGACTCACTCCTGACTGGTACTCAGATACAACAAACAGTCATGGCAAAAGTAACCATACTTAAAGAAAGTACCTAAAGAGTGACCATTCCTTTCAGTCTTGAGCAAGGCATTCAAAAAATCCACTGGATTAGAGTTTCATGATTTCAAACTTGCCCATGCTTTCCAGTTTAGTAGCTTGCACAGTTAATTTTCTTCTGAAAAGACTGTGTTGATTTGTTTAAGTATTGTGACCTTCAGATCATCTGCAGAATGTCCAGGAAGATTACAGTGTTCATCCACTGATTTCATTGTGTTATCATTTTTAATGCTTGATTTCAGTTCATTTATTCTCTTGAAAAGTGAAGTGACCTATTTAGCCTGCGTAAATGGCAGAAGAATGATGTTGCCAGGTAGCATAAATCTTGCTAGAAAAATGTGCAGATGAACCAGTTGTTGGTGGTATGAATGTAGTATGGAGAGGGTGAGGCAGTTGAAAAACTCACCTGCGAAATATGACTTCCCTTATTTTAATAGCATAGAAAGATAAAAGAGCAGCTGTAAAAATTCACTATAATGTACATTTCTTCAGAACAGGTCATATGGAAGGATAATATTTGCAGCATGGCATAGTACTGGAGTGTATTGGGCCTTTATGAGCAAGAGAAACAAGAAAACCTATGAGCTTTTCTGTGTGACAGGCAGACCTGTACACATGCTGTGGTCTCTTATTTTGTTTGCTCCTCAATTTGGTGGGCTAGAAACAAAACAGCAGCAGCAGCAAAAAAAAAAGAGAGAGAGAGGGTGTCATAGTGCTTTGATATTAATTAGATACTCTCTGTTTTTTGAACTTTATTTGTATCATGCTTGCCAAAAAAGATTGGCTGCTGCTAAAACAAAATAACAAAAGCAAACTAATTTTATTCAGCAATTCACCACTGAGGAAAATGCCTTTCTGCAGCATAAACAGAAAGTTACTTTCCAGCTCTTCTGGTGATGACTAATAGCAGAAGAAAGTGTAGCTTCCCTGCCACCTTCATAAAATACATTTTTCTGCCTTACCAGTCAAATGTCCTCCTTGTTGGAATATGATTGGGGTCATTAAAGTAGCTTTGATCAAAGAGCATGGAAAATGGTCTCTGAAGCAGACAAGTAGGAAGAGATCCCCATGGCCTGGTCTAAGATACTCATCATAGCTTTCCAGAGGGGGAGAATATAATTGGAGGGAATTGAATTTGTAGTACATCTGGCTGCTGCCAATTCAGAATGACTCTTAAGCTACATGAAGGCACAGAATTTATGCTAGCAAGGCTGAAAAGGTATCGTTTATAAAAATAAGAGGCAAGGCAATTTGGGGAACTTTAAATTTGCCACTTGCATTTCATGTTAACTGCCTGGATATTCAGGAATGAATGCTTCAATTTTTTTTGTCTGAAAACATGCAAGGTACCTAGATTTTTGATCACAAGACGAAGATATTGAAAGGGAAGTGCTTGTGTGGCTTGGGGGAAGGCAGAGAGAGTGGAGCTGGTTGTTCTGTGGCAACTAATATCTTTAACTTTGTTGCTGGTGTATTTTGTAACCTGTCATTACAGAGCACCTCCAGATAATATGACAGATGGCTCTTGTCCATTAAATGCTAGCAGTCCTCGCTGCAGTAAACACAACCACTTCTGTGTTCTCCGCGTCGTGAGGAAGGATGGGGAAAACAAGGGCAGGCAATTTTATGCTTGCCCTTTACCTAGAGACGCCCGTTGTGACTATTTTGAAGTACGTAAGATTATAGTAAGCCTTGCCAGAACCTGGAAAGGTACAAATCCATGATTGCTCATGGATTTTACTTATTCTTTTATCGTTAACATAATGGAAAATGAATTACTGTGATGATGACTTTGTTTAAAGAGGTACTCAGTTCAGTTTAGGATGAATAAGTAGCCACTGTGAAATTATTTTCTGTATGAACCAGATGAAGTCATGGATTTTTCATTTGTGGTTTGCATCAATACACTTTCCTTTATTTACTACAATATAGAAAATGAGTTTTGGACTTAGTGACACTCCTTATCTCTGTAGTCAGTAAGGCAGTCTCTCTTCAAGCCATACAGAATTGCTGCCCCTGCTACTTAGTTGAAGAGCTGAAAGATGGGGTAGGAGTTGTAGGAACGTTTTTTATCCACATCCACATTTAGTTCTTTACCCAAACATCTATAATATATCTGGGGAAGCTTTTGAGACCTCCAGATGATTTGGACTACCATCCTTTACCATGACCTATGCTGCAGGGGGCTTTTGGCAACTGAATTCCAAAACAATTGGACATCCTGCACTTTTGATCTGTGGAATTTCAAGAGATGAGTTCCTTGAAATTATCTTTCTGTGGAAAAAAGGCAGTATAAAACACCCATCACAAAAGGCACCAACTCCTCCAGCCTTTGTTTATACACATCTCTGTGCTAGATAAAAGCCTCTCTTCCTACTCACCCATTCTTCTTTTTCCTATACAGCAAGAATGAGTGACTTGCCAAATGTTTCAGACCAGAACTCATAATCCTTTACTATTGGTTATATTGACCAAGGGTGAAGAATATTGTAGGCAAAAACAAAACAAAAACCCTCAAAGTCAAACATAAACAAAACAAACCCATCTGGAAAGCCACAGTTGCCTCAGCTATTGCTTTTCATCTTGCTGGATGTCTATAAGCAAATGGCTTCTGCAAAAAGAAAGGTACTAGCAGCTCTATAAATTCCTTCCATGAGACAAGATACATGTAGAAGGGGAGCAGGACTGCCCCATGGCCTTAATGCCTCTGAAAGGTCTGAAAAGGGATTTTTAGCAATATAGATGTGAGTGTATCTAAAATACGATGAGACTGTGGTTCCAAACTCTGCAACTGTTATGTACTGAGCCGGCCTCCTTTTCTGATCTTATGGTTAATGTGGTCCTGGGGTTGTAACTGTAGGGTCTGGTGCCATTGATAAAGAGTCTACCCCCTGCCATCATGTTTAATCTACACATAGATTAGAGATAAAGATCACTTCTGAAAGTGGCTGGAGTGTTCCTCATATCTTGCTGAGTATGGGCTGGAGTCTACATACCAAGAGCAGGGACTTTCCTTGTTTTTGTTTTCTGTTAGCTCACCTTTGACAATGGTCTCTGCAGTGCAGTGTGGTAACTAGTGCAACAGTATTGTTTTGACCTTCAGATTATAAAAGAGAAGGAACATTAGAGCTTTGGGGAAGTGAGATCTATGGCTATCAGAACTTTTCTGGGATAAATTAGTTGCTTCCAAAGTTTTAAGACTCTTAAAAAGTGTCCTCTCACAAAGTCAAACCAGTGTTCAGGCAGTGAAACAAGCTGTGTTTTAAGGAAAGTGGTTCAGCTTTATTATTGGTTGCCACCTACCTGACAGAATTAAACGAGAGTTTCTTGTCCCCAGTCTAACAGGAACTTGGCTACAACATCTAGTGTTAAAGGAAAATGTTTTCTCCCTGCAGTGGGCAGACCTGCATTTTCCCTTCTGCAATCATGGGAAGCACTGCATTATGAGGACAGTGTTGAAGATTGGCCCTAATAATGGAAAGAATTTCTTTGTGTGCCCTCTGGGCAAGGATAAGCAGTGTGACTTCTTTCAGTGGGCAGAAAATGGTCCAGCAATGAAGATTATCCCAGGATGCTAAGCTATTCCTCTCTGATACACCATCTGACATTAATCTTCTCAAACTGTGTGTGCTATACTGCTCTTCTCTAGGAGATGTTTTAAGAGGGTTATGATCAAGTGGCATTTTGTGATTGCAAATCCATCTGGAATACATCTGAACTGTATATTTGAACATTCCTTCTTTTGTTCCTCCTTTAAACAACTTCTGCTGTTTTCTAGTGTTTTATCTAACACCAGAACCTATCAGGTGGCAATGTTAGAAGACCTAAATAGACATTAACAAAATATCTTTTGCTGTCTTGGTTCTTTGCCTTGACCCAAATCTTTAAGACAAACAGGAGTGGGTATTAGAGAACTGCATGGCTTGGTTGTCTCTCACTATGTACTGCAATCTATCAGCGAAGTATAGAAGTCTATCCATGTCATTTGTCCTTCAACTTTTTTTAATGCTCTGAGTTATGTTGTCCATAAAAGTTTTATTGCAATGCATTTAAGATGAATGGATTTTAATACACTTTGTAATCAGTTATGAAAAATTAATACATGCAATAAAATGTTTCAAACAATGATGAGACTTTGTTTGTTCTTAAGGATAACTCTGCATAAGCTCATTGTGAGAGCAAAGGGAAACAATTTCTATGTACTTACCAAGTTTTGTTGTCTGTCATGGATCTGTAGGTGACCTTGTTGTGATGGTTGTTGATGTTGTTTTTCTTCAGAATGGAACCTGTACTAAAAATTGCACATTTGGAAATGAATAGGTCTTTTTCTTTTCACTGGTAGTTCAAACATGGTTGGGAAGAACCCTAGCATTATAGAATAGACCCAACTGATCTAACCTTATTTTCTCAGTTACCTGTGTAAATACATGAAGCCTTTAGACTGCAATCCACCTCTACTTGGGACTAAGTCCTATTGAACCTAGTAGGATTTTCTTCTGAGCAGAAGTGGATGGTACTGTAATGTTTGTAGTACTTGATTCGGTTTGAGTAATTTCCACTGGTGTTTGTTTGTATTTTGCAATTGCTCAGTGAAGATGAAATTCTGTCCTCTCTAAATTTGAATTTGTTCTCTATTTTACATGGAATCTGTTAGAATATCACCCTTATTTTGCCAGATCACCTATTAAGAGCTTAATTAGGTCATTTGCAGCTCTTAAATATCTTACGTATACCAGTGAAATACCAGTAAAATGATAACCTAAAGTGGGGACAGAGAATGTGTGTAACCCTCTGGAAAATTGGGTTGTGACCCCCACTGACTATGCTGACCAAGGCTGATGGAAACTGATACCATTTGGAGGACTACATGTTTTGTGGCCTAGTAGTGAATGTACAGGACTTTGAATGGACAGATTTATTGAGCTCCCTGTATACCCACAGAGCAATCCCAGGAGGGAGTATATTCTGTACCTCATCTGAGAAATGTTGTATTTTTCCCCTTCTAAATCCTCTGAAAGCACTTGTCACTGTCAGGATAATGCTGAAGATTGACCTGGTGACATGCACTATATTACATTAGAGAACTCTCCTCTTGTCAAAAGCATAATTGTTTTAGTACAGCAACTACACAGTTCCACATATTGTCAGATGATTTCTCAGTAGTTTATATATGTCAAATACAAATCTTAAATTGATGTTGAATGATATCCAATTAAAACAAACAAAAAACTGTCATACCTGCCTTCAGTGTTTGGTATGCCCAGACGACGTAGGCTTTCAGCTTGTTTAAAGCAAAAGTTCAACTGGTAATGTGTTGTCTGTAACATGCCACCTGTTGTATTTCTGCCTCATCCATTTTCTAAAGATTATCTGTCAAGAGTAAAAAGATGGCTATCCAAACTACAAAATATTGCAAAACAAAATGCACAAAATTCTCTCTGAAACCAATTATGCCTGAGCTGTACACTTGATGGTGTTTTGGGGATATATGCAAGAACAAAATCTTGTGGATGCTGAAAGCTGAAATTCAGGTGAACCTAAGAGCTGTACTCTGCCATCAGTGTTTCTTAGATAGTTTTGTTTAATTAGTCCCTTCTGTCAAAAGCTGAAATTCAAGTGAAACTAAGAGTTATACTCTGCCAACACCGTTTCTTGGACAGTTTTGTTTAATTAGTCCCTTCCACCCCATTTTAAATATGTTGATGTTCCATGATCAGCAATGTTATTGATAGACTTGAAGAGGAACTTTTGTCAAAGTTAAGAACTTTGCTGTTGTTAAAAAAAGAGGATGTGGTACTTATGTAAGGCAATAGCTTAATTCTTTTATAATAGTTTTTACATTTATCTTTATGTTGCAGATGAAAAGCACTATAGATAATGTTGAGAATGCAAAAATCTAAAGATTCATGTCATTACTTCCTGGCTCAGTGCTAGGGAATCATGGGAACTGTATTTTTTTTCTGGGACATTGAGCCTTCTCTGTGAGAGAGCTCTGGTGCCACAATAAATTACAGTTCCCATGATTCCCTAGCATTTGAGTCAGGGCAGTGCCTCAATTTAATGTGCACTATTTCTGACAGTCTGCTTAGGCCCATAGATTGAAATAAATGTTCAACAACTAATCCTGAAGGGACATACAATGTGCCATCTGGAAGTTTGTTTTTATAGGGTTTGGATGGCCATTGTACTGCAAGTTATCTTTTTAAAAATAAGAGACTATTAAACCATGTGTGTGTGCACGCACATATGTGCTGTCAAGTCACCTGACAACAATTTACAGGCTATATAAAGGGAAGTAGATGAACAACCATGTTGTATTGGGATTCTCCCTGAAGTCAGTTAAAAAAGGGATAATGGAAAGCCAAGGCTGTAGCAATGTGATAAAAACATGATTGAAACACTGAAGTCTGTTTAAACAGACAAAGGCCTTTGAAATAATAGGCTTCAAGTACATGGAACATTAATAGAAAGTAATTGGCTAACCATCTGTTCAGGTAACCCTGATCTAGGCAACTATATTTGACTATACAAGGATTTGTAATTGAACAGGGCATTTGGAATACACCTCATGTGGGGGGGGGGGGAAGAAAACATTGTACTTTTCTCTAAATAAACCCTGGGATCTTGTTATATTTGCTGTCTTAGACACTCACTTTGCTGTGTAAAGAAAAGATACACAGCTGCTGAAGGACTGTTAAAGACTAACTGTGATAGGAGGAAACAGACTTGACAGCTTGCTGACTGCAATATCCCCATATTAGCAGAGAAAGAATAGAATA
>CM034708.1:65654630-65679987 GCA_020142125.1 Phrynosoma platyrhinos
GTCGGCTCTTATCTGAGAGATTTTATCTGCAAAGTTGTTGTTAAATGCATCGCAGCAGGTCGTTGTCGGGTTAAGTAAGGGATTCGGTGCAGGAAGCACCTGCGTCATCTCCCTCACCACCCTAAACGGCTCTGCTGGATGGGACTCTGCAGACACAATATGTGCAGAGGAGAAAACTCTTCGCTGCACACATTGCCTCCCGATAGGAACGAAGAAAGTTCCTATGGCGAGTTCTGTCAAATAAGAGCCGAGTCTTTTGCCACCTGCGCTCTAGTCGTTGTCCAAACCGCTTCATCCTCCTAAGCTCAGGTGTGCAGTGGCTGCAGTGAAAGTATAGACTAGCTGCAGTGACAGTATAGACTGAGAAAGGACTGTTGAAACTCCTTTATAATGGTTTGGGAAATTAATAGTTCTCAGGGAAAATCCCTCTAGACTGACTAAGGCAGTTCTCCAAAATAACTTTGGACCTTGTTAGCATATCCAACATACTCTTATTTTTAGGCTACCATATTTTCTTATCTGGAGCCAGACATTTTCTTGAGATGTCACAATGTCCTTTGGAACACCAGGAGACTCTCCCATATGAAGGACACATAGACCCAAGGACATGTAAAAGGCCCAGGTAGTGCCAAGACAGAAGCTAAATGGGTTTGCTGCTTGCTCCTTCCTCCCCGCTCAGGGTGTCCAAATATCCTCTTGCACTAAAAACAAAGGACAAAGCGAGCTCTCACTTTCTAACCTCCGGCCTGCCATATTCCCAGCCACCTTTTTGATCCATTTATTTTGGGTTTGTTTGTTGGCCTAAATCCACTCTATGATCTTTTATTACTCCAAAGGTAAAGTCATCATTTGTTCCAGAATCCCATTGTTGATTCCCTGGGAAGACCATCATCAGATCTTTGTTATATTGCAAGATGTCACCTAACACCCCTCGAGGCTAGATTCTCAGCTATAAAAACAGTCCCAAACCTAGCCTCCTCAAATACAGTCGGCTCCTAGTCTGTGCACACAGTTGCACATGGTGTGCACAGAGAGTTTCATTCATTCACTGTCACCCTCAGACTCCATGTGAGTCACACTCTGCTTTCTATGGTCTTCTCTTCAGGACAGGTAAATATTACTTCCTCTACAACCCTGATGCTCCGCTATCCATTTTCCATACCTCTATTTCAGTTACTGGATGATGTATCAACTACTATTGTGTCTCTGATTGCACTCTTGCATATTTCTAAATAAAAATCTTATTTCACCAAACTTTGAGTCTTCTGCAGTTATTAGTATGGTATAGATAGGTGGAAACGATCCTCAACATTACCCAACTTCTTGCAAACTTCTTTGATCTAAGCAATTTCCCCAGCATTTAAAAGAGAAGCTGACAGAGTTGATGGGATCCCTCCAGTCCTCTAGATTTTGGAGTAACAAACAGACTGGGGCAAGGGAACAGGGACTGCATTACCTTAGTGCTAGCTCCAATGTTTAAGAAAGGAAGCTTTTGTGCAAGATGTCCTCCCTCCACGAGGACCCTTTTCTGTTCTCTGAAGTCAGTTTCTCCCTCCCTCTGAGTCCAGTTTTTACTGTTGCCTAAGAAGGAAGTACAAATGAATGAAGGAGCAGTGCTGTATTCATTCAGTTGTAATCTGAGAAGGACCAAGTGGGAGAGAAGAAGCCAGACATTGGTCAGTTGTAGGACACTTGCTGAGGTATGGCCTGCGACAGGCACCCAGCAAAGGCAATCTCTGACCAGATCCACAAGCTAACCAAATGCAAAGGCCACTACAGAAAGGAGATATGATCTTAGTGTAAAGTCTGTAGCCAGAGAAAGGGGCTATAGAGACTGGCCAAAATGGCTGGCCTGGGGGGTGGAGTCGGGTGTGGGGACTGCACACCGGCTGCCCTGATGCCGCTGTCATGCCGCCCATGCAAACAGATGGCGCATGGTGCCAGGGTGCTCCCTTGGTCAGCGTTCACACATGCTGTGCCAAAGGAGCACGGAAAAGCCGCCACCATGGCGGCAAGGGCAACTTTTTGCCTCCCTAAAAAGAAGCGGCATTTGCCAGCTCTTTAGAGTGGCAAAGTGCCAGTTTGGAGCCGCGTTATACGGTTGCTGTGGCCCCAATCCAGCAAGGAAAGGGGCAGTGGAACGCTGCTCCTTAGGGGCTGTCTGTACAACCCCAAAGTTCCTCATGTCACTAGTTAGAAAGCACTGTGCAGCTTTCCCACCCCACCCCTTAGTGGATTTACTGCTGTAGGAAGAAAGATAGAAGAACTGGCCAAAAAAGAAAATTCTGAGTGGAGAAAGTCATCACTCTGAAGTCTCTGTAAAATTCAGTGAATAAGGCAGGTATGATAAAGGCCTTGCTTGGCACAGCTCCAAACTTCCTGCAATAAGCCTTCACTGCTCTCCAGTGTTTTTTGAAGGAATCTATCAATCACCCTGATGCTCCGAATCTATTGCTACAGCTGTTCTTGTTCTTCCTTTCCCACTCCCTTCATAATCAATCCACACAAAGATGATAACCTTTGATCGGCACACTTTTTCATGCAACACTTTTGGTCTTTTAGATAATTTTGGCAAGTGTGCTGAGAACACACAGGCACAAACCTGTCACTCTCCTATAATTCTTTTGTGTGTGGACCTCTGAGCCCTCCAGTTCTGCCCAGGTTATATTCAAATCTCACACCATTCATCAAATGTAAAAAGGAAGACAAGTACAGAGAGGCAATTTCAAGCAGATGATGAATGCCAAGTGTTGGAATGAGAAATCCATTTAAGCATAAGTATAGTTAAGTGCAAGTTAGGCAACAGTTGCAAGCATCAGATTTCAGGATGCTAACAGCTGGAAGGTGGAAATACTGATGGCTGAAACCCACAGAAGCTTTTTAGCTGAATTATACAGCCATTCATCTTGTTTGGGTTTGTGCTTTGGGAGTGCAGGAAGTGGTGGAAGGAGGGATAATGTAATGACAACAGTATCTCAACAGTCAATTGCGGTTCCTTTTGAAAGCGAGAAAATACACTTTGGATAAAGGAAAATATTTAAAATGCTTTTTGTTGTAATTAACACTGTGCCAGCGGCATTTTTAACGGGTCTTGTTACATCTCTTGCCTCATCTCATTTACTGGAAGATTTCACTGCAAGTCCTTCCAGACTTGGAACCAAGTAACAAAGTAGCCAGTTTCATGCAAGTAAGGATTGCTGGGACTTTAAGAGGTGAGTTAGAAGGGAGGACTTTGGCAAACCTTCTTCTCCTATAATTGCAAGTCTATGGCAGGTTCAATTAAACTTGCCTTAACTCCTCTATGAATTACTTAAGCTATTGTAGACCACCAACAAATGCCAGATGCTGCAGGCTGTATTTCAGAGGAAGGGACTAACAAAACCATGTTGGAATATGGGGTTAGTATAAGTCAACAGACAACTTTCACATTCATTTGGGCAATTCTAAGTTAAAAAAATTGATTCCAAAGAGGATGTTATTGATTACCAATATACACACATGGCTTTTGTATGTACTTTGAACACAAGGCTGTAAATAGCATAATTGATATTATTTCACATATTAGTAAGTATGAAGATACACGTCTGATATACCTGTTGTAAGACTGTTAACCAGGAACTGCCTTGACATCTGAAGTTTAATCATTTTCAACCTTTGAAGCACCATGATATCTAAATGCTGAGCTGTCTGCCTACTTCAGTTGAATCATAACATAATATGCCTTAGGCTATATTTGCAATACATAATCGCATGTCTCAAGATAACCCTTAATCTACCTCCACGTTGGAATTTGTCTGCACATGGGGTAAGACCAATGTAAAATTTATTTTCTTGTTTTGGACTTTATACTTAAAATGTTGTAAATGTACCATGACCTAAGAAAATGAACTGCATTATGAGAAGAAAGAGGGTTTACCTACTTATTTATAGATAGTATTTGACTCAAGGCTGAAACATAGTAGAATAATGTACCTCTTATCTGCTTTCTGCTCAGCTTCTAGGTCCCTCCTGCAGTTAAGGCAAAATAATTTTAATTCTGTTTCTTTAACACATTAAGACTAAAATGTTGAATGCTCTGTATAATGTAGCATAATCAGTTTGCACTATCAGTTAACTGCATGATATTGTGATTCTGTAACAATTTAACTCTTAGAGTAAGTAGAACAAGGGTCCCAAATATTTTTAGGTTCACAGGCACATTTGGAAAATTGACTCTACTTGGGACTCTACTTGGACAAATGTGAATGATGCAGGGCAGTGACTGGTGGGGAAAGCAGTGACAGAGGTAACTACACAGGGGTATTCCATAGCTTCTGAGTAATTGTAACTAAACTACACATGATTCTCTCGATAAGACCTGCACAACTTGGCAGCAGGAAGGGGCCAACATTGAAATAGGCTAAACAACTTTGGGCTGCAGACAGATTTTAATGAAATATTAATTATTATTTATGTTAAACATGATTAATGTATTATTTAATATTATTAAATAGTATTTATATTAAATGTATTAAATATTGTTAATATTAATTCCATTCTCTTCTTCTGTCTGGCCTTTTCCTCAGGAGAACTCCAGACAATGGAGGAGCCTTGCAGGGCAAGTATTTGCCTGTGCTACTCCTACTCCACTGCCCAGCCTCCTTGGGAGAAAGCTGGGTGGTGGAAGAGCCCTGAGAGGGCAAGCGTTTGTCCGTCCTCCTGTCCACCACCTGTCCTTCTCCTCCGGACAAAGCTGAGCAGCAGAGGAGTGTTGCAAATGTTCACACATTCTCATCTTCATCCTCCACCTGGCCTTCTCCTCAGGAGAAAGCCAAACAGCAGAGGAACCTTGTAGGCCAAGTATTTGCCTGTCCTCCTCCTACTCCGCTGCTTGGCCTCCTCAGGAGAAAGCCAGGTGGTGGATGAGCGTTGCTTGGCAAGCATTTGCTCATCCTCATCCTCCTCCACTGCCTGGCTTCCTTGAGAGAAAGCTGAGCAGCAGAGGAGCCTTGCAGGGTGAGTATTTGACCTTCCTCCTCCTCCTGCACATGTCCCTCTCCTCAGGGTGGAGGAGCCTTGAAGTCCATACACATCCTTGCTGGCCACAAGAAATCATTTGGTGGGCTGCATGCAGCCCCCAGGCCATATGTTGCACAGGCCTGCTCTAGATGTTGACAGCAGCTGCCAACAGTCCTAAAGTTACAATCCAACAATATCCAAAACCACATGATTCCCACCTGAGAACAGTGTAGTGCCAGATTTCAGACAGAAGAGTGCTTAATTTATCTACATCACTCTTTAGGTGGACATACCACAGTGTGATGGCCAATACATGATACATTTTAAGCACACATGAAAAAGCAGATTTTGCACACCCATGGTCTATAATTTGCAGCAAGAATTTTGAATTCCTTCTATGTGGTGAGGCAACCTATAGTATGGTGGTATCAAATGTATGTTTACAATATAAAAATGCATTACCTGCTTTTAAAATGCACACCCCTCTCCATTAAATTATCTGTTATGAACACATTCATTTGCCCACCTCTCAGGCTGTTCTTGATAAAGCTTTCTTCATGATAATAGAAAATTGGAATGATAATTTTGATGGTTTGAAAAGAAAAAGAACCAAAATGTGTCCATGAGGCCAGTATTAATCAAACACCATTCAGCTGCTTTGAGCAATGTAGTACTTGGTCTGTTAATTATAATTGTTCTAGTAACTACCATAGAGTGGTCTCCACAAACAGAGAAGTGTCCTTTAATGACAACTTAGGTGATTGTAGGCAGCCTGTATTTGCTTATAGAAGAGCCTGGCTGATTAAAGACTTCTGCTGATGAAGAATTTGATGTAAGCAGCTTCTCTTTATGTGAAAAGAAAGGGGGAAATATCATAAAAAACTTTGCCTTTTGATTCCCTATATCCGCTACATGTCCTGAAATATTGTGTGGATTAGTCAATGTGGCTGGATACGTCCTGGGAGAATGAGTTGGATTTTCTGGAGAAGTCCTGTTTTTTTTTTTATTAGAAGCAAAAGGATTGGTAGGGAGGGAACAACTTCAAAAATATACATAGACTTTCTTCTTCGTGGTCTCTCCAAATCACACAAATGGGTTATGTCTGCGCCTGTGCAGCTAGCTCAGAAAGTTCTGGTATCACTGGTCAAATTTTGGATTGCAACTTTTTGGTGGTAGCTCCACCCTCCTTTATAAAGCCCCTGGTGTTCCTGCTCTTTCTCCAGTTCCTTTTGTCCGCCGCAATAGCAGCGAGCAAAGGGACTTCGCTGTTAGATTGCTCATCCCACTTTGGGAAAATTTGAACTACGACTTTTGACCTAAATGTTTTGACTTGACTACTCTTTGGATTGCAACTTATGGTGACCGTTTGCGAATCGTTTGACTTGGACTGGATTTCTGACTTCGTTTTTTTGCCTCACGGACCTACTGTTAATGGAAATGGTGTCGTTTAAACGCTGCTCCAAATGCGGTGGAAAAATACCAACCTCTGACTGCCATAATGAATGTGTTTTGTGCCTCGGTGAGGCTCATAATCCTAAAGCCTGCCTGATGTGTAAGGGCATGACCACCCAGGCCTTGAAGAACAGGATGCTCAAATTGAAAGCTGCCCTATGAGAACAAGCTCTCCGACCTGCTTCAGAGCCTCCCAGTGCCTCCCCAGAGAAGTAACCTCTGTCTTGGCAATTGCGAAAGACCAGGAGAGAGGTAGGACCAAAGAAAGGTCCGGAGATAAGCCTTCCAAAGAGAAGAAGACTTCCAGAGGTGAAAAGGATCAGGGTGATGGTGGAGGTAAAAGATCCTCCAAAAGGAAACACATTGACCTTACTGTTACCAGCTAACTGTTACCAAGACCTTTGACCCTGTCTGTTCACATCAATTCAGGGTCTGAATCTGAGGCTGAGATATGGGAGCTTGAGCTGCCATTGCTGACTCCCTACCTGCTTGCTCACTCAGTTCCAGTGGCCTTGGTACCAGACACCGTTGAGGTTCATGAGACCTTCCCAGCGCCTCCAGGTGTGACCTCCTCCCTCGCCCTCCAAGCAGATCAGGTCTCATTGGAACTGAGGCATGAACAAACTGATCCTCTGTTACAGTGTTATCCTGAATTGATCTATAATGCCCAGGCCGAGTGTTACTACTTACCTGTACAGCCTAACCAACTTAATCAACATTGGCTTCCTCAGGCACCTCCAACCCAAGAGCCCTTTCCACCTCTGCTGCCGGTTCCGCCCCAACATGCTTCTCTCCTGGCCAGCAGATCGTTCCCTAAGTCCCCAGAGGACTCTCTGACCGTTCATGATCCCAATAGCGCTCACCTGATTCCGAGGTTGAGCGACCATCCAGCCTGACGCCAATGGTGAACTTGGCCTCATTTTCACCTCTGATGACGTCAGGTCATTCGCTAACCAAGTAGTTAGGATGGCCAATGCTCTCAAACTGGACATTGCTCGGATGGATGAAGAGGTGTTGGATTCAATAGAGAGACAAGTCCATAGCAGAGTTCCAACCCCACCAGCCATCCCGTATCTTCTCTCTCTTGAGATGATTGCAGAAAGATCCTGAATAACATCAGCCATCATTCCTTCGACCTCCAGGAGGATTGAAAACCTCTATAGGATTTCTTCACCCAGTCCTTCCTGGCTGTTTGAACATCCATGCCAGAACTCTGCTATAGTAGAAGGGCCCCAGCTTGCTTTCATGCCCCACACTTCCATCTTTCCAACAGACAGAGAGGGCAAGAAACTTGATGCTGTAGCAAAGAAGATTTATGCTGCAGCCGTCTTGAACCTGAAGGTAGCGAACTATGGTGCCTGTATGGGTGCTTATGTTCCCCACCTGATGGAAAAACTTGAACTTCTTCTTGCTCATGTTCCTGATGAGGACAAGGCTATGGCAATGGCCATCCAGGCCGAAACATATGCATTGGGTGGCCAGCAGATAGTTTTGCCAAGGAACTCTACAGACTGTGCCACTAAAATCCTATCTGGAGCCGTGGCTCTCCCACATCACACCTGGATCAGGGCATCAGATCTAACCCTTCAAGCAAAGACCGCCATTGAGGACATGCCCTTCGATAATTCTGGTCTCTTTAACAAAGAGATGGATGAGAAGTTGAACTTCCACTACCGAATGAAAACAGTGGCGAGGAAGCATGGCATGTCCTCTACCTTCCAACCATTGAGGTGGCGGTATGGGGGTCAACACCGTCCCTGGTACCAATTGCTCCAACGTCAGTACCAGCAGGAACAACCACAGAACCAATGTCAGTCAAGACAGTGCCATCCATCTCATTCCTCTTCTTCCTTGGGCCGGTGTCAACAACAACAGCCTCGGTACCGACAGGACTTCAGGAAGAAGCCCTACGACTTGGGAAAGAGGAGGTTATGAGATGGGGCTGCGCACTTCGGCAAATCTCCCTTTGGGGACAGATTAAAGGTCTTTTATAACACCTGGGCCTCAATCACCTCTGACGTTTGGGTGCTAGACATTGTTTGTAGGGGCTATACCCTCAAGATTGAGGAGCTTCCTCCCACTGGAGCCTTTCTGTCCACTAGTCCCTCAAACACCCTACTCAACGAAGTGCGTGCCTTGATAGAGAAAAGTGCTTTCGAGCCTGTACATCCTTCTAGGGCCCAAAACTGTTTGTTCTTATGCTACTTTATCGTCTCCAAAAAGGAGTGGGCTTCAATCCCATCCAAAACAGGTTGAACCCCAACTCCTGGGGCACATAAACCATCTACTAAATGCATCTCCTTCTTGTTGGACTCAATTTTTTGTCCCTAACCCTGTCCATTCCTGGTCCTAGGTAGCAGCTCCCATACCAGAATCAGAGAAAGTATCATCAGTATGTTGATGATGTTCCACCCATAACCCAATGCCTACCTATGCTGATGGTTTCACATGTATGTTAATTGACATGGGGACAGAGTTTTATCTGTGTCCAGTGACAAATGAGCAACAGAAGGACAGGTTGCTTACCTGTAACAGTATTTCTTTGAGTGGTCATCTGCGAATTCACACAAATGGGTTATGTCTGTGCCTGCGCAGCTAGCTTGGAAAGTTCTGGTATCACTGGGCAAATCTTGGATTGCAACTTTTTGGCGGTAGCTCCACCCTCCTCTATGAAGCCCCTTGTGTTCCCACTGTTTCTCCAGTTCCAAAACGTACATCGCTAAGCAGCAACAGAAGGAATTTTGTAGTTAGAGCAGGACACAACTGAGGGGGAAATGGGCGATTTGTGTGAATTCTCAGATGACCACTCAAAAAAATACTGTTACAGGTAAGCAACCTGTCCTCCTTCTTCATGGTCTCTGCAAATCACACAAATGGGTTATTCAGACGTAACAAGACCTGTCCCCCACCTATCCCTTTTCATTCACAGAGGGAACCTGTGAATGAACTGGCAAATGCACAACGCCACAGGAGCAAAAAGTCATTCATGGGGCAGTTGCACAATTGCAAGTCATGTGGTGTCAGTGTCCCCTCCTCCCCCTGCTTTCCTCCCCTCTCTATTTTTTCAAAAACTTCCTCCACTTTTTTGTGCAATTTCAGAGCTCAGCAGCCTCAATTTAAGTTTTAAAAAACTTTTTAATTCATAGACTATTGCTGAAGAGCTCTGGAATTATGTGAAAAAAAGTTGAGGAAAAAACCTCCCAACCTCACCTAACAGCATGCTGGGTAGGGCATAAGGGAGGGAGGCAGAATTAAGGGAGAGGGTAGGAAAGGAGTGCAATGGCCCCAGTTCTGCAAATGAGAAGAGGTGCAGTGGTGGTTGCATAGAAAACGGTCTGTTCCCATTTTAATTTAATTGTGTGGCTGCATCAGGAAAGGGGCTGATGTGATAATCTCCTTTGACTATTTCACTTTCCTCGTTATCTAGGCTGAATTCGTATAAATCTTCTGCAGTCATTATATAGGTATTCTCTCCATAACCAGAGTTTTTAAAGTTCCAGTGACTATGAGGAACCTGAGCTGGAATAATACAGTAGTTGTACTTTCATCAAGAAGTGTCAGCTTAAGCATTCCAGAAGTGATGCCCACTGCCATTTTACCTTTATTTAATGAGAGCAGTGCCTTATTTTTGGTACAGCCAACTTCTGATTGCTCCACCTGGGATGGGACATCACCACAGGGTTCTGGTATATAATCTTAACAATGGCTATCAGAACAGTAGGAATCTCTGCTGGAAACAAGACATTCTTGGCATGAAATATGACAGTTTTTCTTCTTCAGTCTTTACGGTGCCTGTTGATGTGGGTAAAATGGCTGTTTCAAATGCAAGAGCTTAGTTTCACCCCATCATTTTGAGGATACCTGATGAGGGCTCCCCCACCTTGCTGTTTCCAAACAAATAAAACTAACTTTCTCTGCTTTCTGTATCTGATGACGTTAATGCAACCAGCACAGATTAGAACAATCCAACAGGTGTTTGGAATTTGTAGAAAAATATATATGAATAATGAGCATGTTAAAAATATGCATGTCATATACTTTACAGACTTAACACTAAGCAGGCAAACTGACAACCTGTGAAAAATCTTCCATCTTATTAGGGACAATATGAATTCTTTGGACTGAAATCTCTACCCCGCTTTTTTTTTTTAACATGTCTGAGGAAGGATAAGCTCTGTCAATAAAAAGTTGCTGTTAATTTTGAAGAATGAATACAGAATGAAGATACTTAACTTCCTTTAGTCAGAAGTAGGATGCACTGGTAAATTTCCAGCTTCTCTTGTAACTTTGTTTTCGTATGAATTACGACTGATTGGGAGTCGTCCAAGCCAGACTTTTAAGATACTTTGGTTTTGAGTTGCATAAAATTGTACCTTCCATGATAGGAAAAGCCACAGTATATGGAGGCCCTAACACATTAGAGATGGTTGTGTGGGCATCTAAGATGCTATTGGGTTGCATCTCCCATCACCTTCACTGTTGGCTTTGCTGGCGTGGTCCGATGGGAACTGTAGCCCAACAATATCTGGAGGTCTGCATATTCCCCACCTGTCCCATGCTACTGTCATCCACCAACACTTGCAGGACAACTTTGAAGGCAAGTTTCCTTGTTCAGCAACTTCTTCACACAAAATGATATGCAAATAGGGTCCTTACAGTTAGTCAACCAAATTCCACAAGGTAGTATTGAATTACAGATACCTGGGCCAGGCATCTATAGCCTTGTAGTGTTGCTGTGAGCACATACTGGGATGGTGGCAGGGAGAGAACCATGTAATCCTTTCACCTTGCTGGAAGGACAGGGTAAGAATTGGATATGGTTTTTCAGATTCAGACTGGGTTTATTTTCTTGTGTCTATGGATGTGTTGCTGTTACTGATAAATTAGCTGGTAACAGTAATACTCTTAAAAGAATATAGGAAATTACCAATCTAAGTTCTGTATTGTATGCATGAAACCTTCTCAAACCTAGTACTTTCCAGCTGCTGGACAACTCTTATAAATCCTAGCCAACATGGCCAATGGCCAGACATGGCAGTTGTAATCCAAAACACCCCTGTGCACCAAATTTGGGTGATGGTTGTGGTGAATTATACTTACTGACAGCAGACCTGCAGTTTTACACAGAAGTCTTTCCACTCGTTCCTGTAGATGCCAAGAACTAAATCCACCATATTTTGCATGTGGAGCATGTGCTGAGCCCCTGAGCTCTGATCCTCCCCTTCAGTTGTCCAATAGGAATTGCAACTTTACTTGCTATCCTTACTGCCAATTGTCTCCCTAAAATACACACAGCATTTTTATTACTTTCTAAAAGATGATGATAAACTGAAATTATTTTCATTAGGTGGAAGCATTTTAAAACTAGCAGGACTGAGTCTGTTAGGAATATTGTAATTTGGGTTGCTACAAATGGGGGGGGGGGCGCACGGCAGAAATGCTTAGCTCCACCTAATCCAGGATCTTCAAGTACTTATTTGAGGAATCTTGAAAGGAACAGGGTAATGATAGAGCTTGTTAGTTTTTCATCTTCACAACATCTGTGCTGAATAATATTCATCAAATATAAATGACAGACTATTATAAAGGGCAATTCCATTTGATGTATAAGATCATCTCCACTTCCTATAAAGGATAAAAGCAGAATTCAAAACCACTGAAATAAGTGGTTCTTCAAGTTATTTACTGTGCCATCCTATGCTTGTCTAAATTTAAATTCAATGGGTCTAATGCAAAGGTAAGTGGATCCAGGAGAGCAGTTTAAGAGTACTAAAAGATCATAGGGCAGTGATGGCGAACCTTTTAGGGGCCGAACACACAAACTAAAAGGCCTCTGGTACCAGGTGGACATCTGCCCTTGGGGGTGTGTGGGATTTCCAGGGTGAGACTTCTTCCTCCCGAGCCTTCAGATGTGTCTCTAGAGACAGCTGAAGGCCTGGGGCATCAAGGGGGGAAGAAGAGGAACAGGCCATGTGCTCTTCCTCCTTTCCACCCCCAAGTAATCCCCAGCATTCAGATGCCTCTGGAGAGACAGCTGAATACCAGGGATGGTTGAGGAGGAAGAACAGGAGTGCTCCCCCTCCTCCTTGCCACCCTCTGTGTGCCAGGGAAAATGGCTTCATGTGTCATCTCTGGCACACGTGCCATAGATTTGCCATCATGGTCATAGGGCTATTCAGGCATGGTAAAATTCTGTACGTGCTTTGTATCTTCGTTGAAATTTCTAAGCATGTTTTGTGTTTTCTTTGATGCATTAGGAAAGTCTTGGGGCTTTCCCTCACCCTCTGAATCTAAAAACTAGTTTTATAGGCCAAAAATGGTGAACCTACAAATTGGCATTTTGGATCTCATAAGGGAGATTTCTTGCAAAACCATAAGTTGTTTCTTTGGGACTACCCTATCTAAAACACGATTGCCTTCTGGAAATGACTTCTTGTTTCCCCAAAGGCTTCTACGGCCATGATGGACCATTTTATGACCTTTTTTTAAAAAAGAGAAAAAAGGCATGGTGAATAGCGATACTTGCAAAAAATGGTCATAAGACTACATGCGGCCACAATTTCTTCACTCAAGTCTATGGAGAAGTCTCATTTTAAAGTTCTTCTTTTGACAAGGCTTACATATGTTAGAAAGTGTGTACATGACTATTACATAGTCACACATAAGTCTAGAAATTTTAGTCAAAAGCTGACCCAAAAAAACCTGGCAACTGAAGAATTCATAGAACAATGAACATATTACATCATTATGAAGGATTTTTTTAAAAAAAAATGATCCCAAATTTTAAACCAACAGCATTTTTATACCTCTGAGGAAGAGTTTTAACTTGATCTCTAAAAAAACCAAAAAAACCCAAAACCAAAACCACTAAAACATACAGCAAGAGAGGTTAGATGTTAACAGATATTAAAATAATTTAATTAACACTGGTTCACAAAAAGAACAAGGAAAGAATCAAGTGAAAAAACACATTTTCTTTAAAATAACAAAGGCAAAACAAATTCTGAATTCCATACACTAAAGTATTCAACCACTGGGTGAGAGAGCCACACACCTCCTGTTTTAGCTGTTAGGGTTACACTCAAGGCATCCTGGAATAGCTTTTAATAGATTCCTGGAAAGCCACATTGACTAGTTTTCACTAGCTATGAAGTTTCCTCAGAGCTTTATGTTGATACAGTATTGTCTTATGCTTTGATCTTAAATTCCAGCATTTAGCTTTTAGCTTGCTATTTTATTGGATTGTCCAGAACACTGGCTACTTACTCAGTGGCTACTCATTAAGGTGTAAACGAGAATCGCTGGCCCTGTATCTCATTAAGGTTGCCTTAATACTGGGTTTGGAAACAGTATGGACCAAACGTTTGAATACTCAGATGGAATAAAGAGAAGTGTTTTGAAGAGCAAAGGAGGATAAAGGAAGAAAAAAAGCAACAATCTGAAGGAATCTTGATTGGCAATTACACTCACATCTCTCCCATCAGGCACAACTGGTCAGGGAATATATTCTGGGCTTGGAAATCATGACCCATTCTATGACCATAGCCCAGATGTACAAGACCTACAACAGTCCTGCATATACTCTGACTGTAGAACTGCTACATGGTGGCATGTGGGGAAAAGCTAACAACAAATAATGAGTGTACAAATTTGTGTATAAGGGTTAACTAGCTCACAGAATTATTTCAGAATTTTTAACACACAAAAGGGTAAAATACATTATTTTGAAAAATGCTAGAAGGAAATGTTAAATTTGTTTTAATTGTTGCTGTTTTCTTCAAAATAGTCTTCACAGATTTTAGGGGGGGGGGGAAGACTTCAAATGTACATATTGAAGTAAAACCTCTAGGATTCATATAAATTCACTGATCATGTATTTGATGAATGATTTCTAATACCAGGCCAGTAATTATGTAAGAAACACGGAACTGTGCAACCTAAAAGCATATGGGAAAGATAAAACTGGCAACCATTCAAGTTTTAATATCAGCAGCTGAAGTTGTCCAGTCAAATGACTGTTGTAAAATTGTTTTTCTACCTTTTCCTAGTAAACTGCGACATTTCACATGCCTTCTCTTTCAGGAACTTTCCAGGGATATCTTTCATTAGGCAGGAAAAGAGCTCCAGCAGATCTTTCGAAACAAAAGTCAGTTGGTTTTCCAAGGAGAAAGATGAGTTTTGTGGAAGTCTGTTCAAAGTTCCTTGACTTGACATATTAAGGTAGTATCAGCCATCTTTAGCAGAACTTGAGAAATAACCTGGCAATCGTACTGTGGCATCATTTAGCAAATAAAATTCCATCCAAGTTTCACATGCCTCTGGAACAGTCACTGCTAGGAGCTCAAATCCTCTCACCCTTGTGTTCTCTAAAAATGTTGTGGAAGATTGGAGGCAAACTGTATATCAGTTACAGATTCAGGAGACACAGGATGGCAGTATACTGGGTGGATGGATAAAGAGAAATGCCTGTTGCAAGAGTAGAAGTATGCTTTCATGACACTTTCCCCCTCTAATTTAACTTTCGTTTCTTGCATTGCCAGTACTTAAGTATTGCAAAGTTTAATTAGAACAGGGCAAATAGGTATAAATTTGCTTCCCGTCAAAGTTTAATTTAGGCCGTGATCTTATAACTACCCACCTAAGAGTAACTCCTACTAAACTCAACAGAAGAGTACAGGATTCCATTGTAGCTCTTCCCTTCTTCCTACTGTGCTAAATGTAGGTGCTATTGCTAGGAGAGGTGAAATGTTAAATGCAGTCTACTATTTGCTCTGATGGTTGCCTCAAAGTGGGATTAGAAACCATAAAATGAAATTGTGTGAATCCTGGAAGTTTATTGCAGGCAGCACCTGTTGCAGGAGAGGGAGAGATAAGAGAGCAAACTATGAGAGTCACATTAATTTGTCTCCTTGTACTTTTAACATCTAAGGACTCCACTATAAATTCTGTTACAATTGTGTAATTGTTCTTTATAGCACTAATTAACCCAGCATTAAGATTTCATTAAGGAGCCTTAAAAAACTTTTGAAGAAGTACCTCCAACCAGCACGGTGGACTTCATACCCTTAAAATATAATTCAAAGTTTAGTATACTTTGTTTCAATTTACATCTTAACAGTGGCGAATGTAATGAAGCACTGCCTCCTTGTCTTTCAAACACAGAATTGTGGGAAACCAAAGATAAAAGAACTGCAATAAACAGTCAAGCCCAATAAGCCAAATTGATTAGCAAAGTGATACTTCTTGGTGATCCAAAGGTTCACTAATGAGATACCCAGCATGACCGATCGCTTTGAAGCTATTTCTCAAGTCTGATATTATTCCCCCTCAAACAATATCAATATTTCATTTAAACACTTTCATATAAATCATATTCATACCTATGCTACTGTAGCAAACAGATAATATAAACAATGCAAAACGTTCCTAACTTATTCTGATATATAAGATTTGACTGAAATACTAAAAATACATACCATAACTTCCAGTCATGTTGGCACAGATAACAGCACCAAAGAAGTAGGGGTGATACTTCTGAATCCTAGATATAACTTTCTGGCATGCCACTGTTGGATCCATTCCTGTTCTCATATACTCCACTGCTTGATAGCTGGGTTAAGGAAAGTGAACATACAAGCTAGCAGGAAGGATCTCATAGTACTTAAGCAATATTATGTTGATTTTAAAAACATATTTTTTTTTTAAAAAAATCTACACCAATAATGAAGAGAAAGCTTGACAGAAGCTGAGGTCTTCCGTAGAGGCCCTTCTTTCAATCCCTCTAGCTTTTGAGGTAAGTGGTAACCTCTTACCACTTCTGGGTTCCCCTTTGGCACAGGAACTTATGGTATTGTAAAAATTACTTTAAATGTCTTTTAAATTCTGTTTGATATTGTTTCTTTTTTTATTCATCAGACTACTAGTTTCAGACAAAAAAAAATTATTGAGTGACTGGTAAAAATAATTTACTTCATTTCACATATTTCAATATTCTGATTTTTCACAGTAAGTCACTGTGATCATTCGTGTCTTTTAATGTTATTTACTTTGCATGATTGATCTTAACTATGATAGCAGAGATCAAACAGTGTATTTTGGTACTCAAAGGAAGCAGAAGGAGAACTCTTCCCGCCACCCATACCTTGCTGCAGTCCTACATGGTACCAAAAACCTGCTCCAGGGTTTACCAGCTCTCAATACAAGGAGCTAAAGGAGGAGAGGAAGGCTGACTCTGAGGAAGCAGTCAGACCTCAAAGTACACCTATAATAGTTAACTGTTGGGAGTATCCTCAACAGTTGTCATATCCTCACAATGTCCTTTTAAGAAACTGTATGAATTTTATATTCATGAGAATGAAATTTTCCTGTTGAAGATGGAAAAGCTGAAATGTCACGCATATTGTATTTCAGAATGCCAGCTAGAACATATATTGGGTAAACTCCTTTTGGCTTGATCTGGAAATTTTTTGGTACTTATGAACACAATAAGACAACCAGCAATACTCCACCTCCAAAGTCTTCTGTATTTCCTGCCATTGGTATGTCAATAAAATGACCATATTGTTTTCAACTGCCCCTCAAAATGACATTTCCTTTGCATGCATGTCATGGAGAATTAGTAGCCCAAACCATTCCTTAATTGTTCTGATGTATGGTCGTAAGAAACTCCAGAAGAAAAACACTCAGCAGCAGGCATCTGGTTAGTGACTTGTATATGTGTAAGTTCAATTTATGCATATACTGCAGATCTTTACTTTCAACATACTTCCCCAAAGTTCTGTATTATAAAAAATACCAACATTTTATGGTGATAGTTTTCTTCAAAGCCAATTTAGATTGGTGACAAACAGGAACTATTATAACTGAGTTTTATCATTTTTGAATTTAATTTGGTAAACTGAGTGCATAAACTGAAGTGAAGCCCCTAATTTATTTCACAATCATTTGTGAGTCAAATACCCCAACCCAAATCTACTCAAAGTTCATAAAATATAAAAACCTGGGCAAGAAGCGCATCATAATATCCCCATCTCCAGTGGCAGCTGCACCTCCAGCTGTACTATCAGCATATGCTCCAGCTCCAGCTATTGGAGAGTCACCTACACGTCTAAATAGGAAGATAGGATATTAAGATAGCTCAACAGTGAAGTCATTCCTAATATTCCCCATGCAAATGTAAATCAGTTAATAATACAGTAAAAATTAGGTCATTTTCTATGGACTGTGACTCCTGAACATGTGGTTTGAGTGTTGGACTATGAATATGGAGACCAGACTTTGATTCCCAGCTCAGCCAAAAAACCTACTAGGTGACCTTGGGCAAGTCACATGCTCTCATCATGAGGGGAAGGCAATGGCAAACTTTCTCTGAACAAATCTTGCCAAGATACAGCAACCCTAAGGTGAACCAATCATGGGGTAAGCAAACGGCTTGAAGGCATATAAAAACAACACCACCTCCTGAAACTACATTTGGGTGACTTTAATAACTAAACACTCCCCTACACAAAACAAAATAAAATGAAGACTTAGGGCCTTTACAGACTGCCAGAAATATTGCAGCTTGAAGCCACTTTAACTGTCCTGGTTTAGTGCGAAGGAATCATGGGAATTGTAGTTTATTGTGGTACCAGAGCTCTCTGACAGAGAAGGCTCAATGCCCCAGAAAAAAAAAATACAATTCCCATGATTCCTAGCACTGAGCCAGGACAGTCAAAGTGGCCTCATGTTGCATTATTTCTGGCAGTCTGTAAAGGCTCTTAAACTTTCCACCCTGGTCTTCCATGTAGAGCAGGGGTAGGCAACCTAAGGCCTGGGGGCCAGATGCGGCCCCCTGAGGCCTTTGGACTGGCCCCAGGCTGGTCCTGCCGCAACCGCCACCCCCCGCCATGATGATATTATCGTTATTACTTGTTCTTGGGGTTTTCTTGGCAAAATCTCCACAGGGTTTTTGCCATGGCTTTTCTGGGGCTGAGAGAGGTACATGCATATTTTTAAATTTTTTTAAAAATTATTTTTATTTTTATTTATTTATATATTTATTTATTTTTGGTGCTTTGGCCCCCCAATTGTCTGAGGGAGAGCAACCCGGCCCCTGGCTCAAAAAGGTTGCCTACCTCTGATGTAGAGGATGATTTCTTATGTGAGTCTCCAGCCACAGACCACGTCATTTAATAGGCCAAAGAGTCTATTCTAACTGATATGTTAAAGAACTATCGAGCTGCTATATCTTTTCATTACTTTACTTTTTCTTTTACATTTGCGGTTCTAATTTTTATTAGGATAGGAAAGTTTGTTCCCCAGCTACAGTTTTATCAATTAATTCCACCAAATGGTTGGTAACTGTTGGTAAAGAGCATAGCTTGAGAGGGAAAGATTATACTTGCTGTCCCTGCAAGGGATTGTGGGAGACAGGATTTGCCAATAAAAACAAGATGTAGCTGGTAACTACATCTATAAAAACAAGATGTAGCTGGTAACTACAATGCATGTACGAAATATTCCAAGATGTCTTAGTATATCATAACAGATTTTGTTCTCTCGTGTTACTAACATCAGCTCCATTATTTTGAAAGCAATATGGCTCTACTGAAAACTTAACAATTTTAAAAATAAACTTAACATTTATAAAGGTCAAATCATTTCACAACCATAAGGTAGGCTACACAGATGACTAAGGCCATAATAGTGACAGGGTTAAAAATTACACTGGGGATTAAGCATTTTTTAAATCACTAGGTTTACTGGGTCTATTCGCACCCTACCAAAACTGTTGAAACAAAATGTAACTGAGAAATCACTATACAGGAAGGGGAAAAAACAAAACAAAAAGTAACCACCTTGTGTTCTACAATACTTTTCTGCCAGGTTGCAAATGTCATTTCCATTACAGTTGTAGTTAATATATATAGTTTCAGCTACTGTTAGTGAAATGAACTTTTTTAAAAAATAAAGAACCAAAATTAGCATCATGACAATACAAACCCCTGGATTTTGTGGTCTGCACCATTTGTAGATGTCCCTGCAGCAATTCTTCCAGTCTGGCCAATCACAATCATGCCTACAAATTAAAAGAAGAGTGAAACTTGGAAGTATTTTGGAATGATTGTTAATTCAGTAGGCGCAACGTAACAATAAACATCCTTCAGAACAAACAGGGCCCATTTCTTTAAAAGTGTGTTACAGCAGGACAGCATCTAGAAGTTTCATGGGTTTCTATGCTATCAACATGTTGATGTAATCATCTTTCACCTGAGAGTTACCTTCCTTCCTTGGGCCTGTTAAGAGAGATAGAATATATTTCATTTCTCAAACAGGTCCACTTTAGGAACTCTACGACTTTAGCCAGAACGGTATAGTGGTCTGACTAGGACTCTGGACACCAGGGTCCAAATTCCCGCTCAGCCATGGAAATCTGCTGGGTGACATTGGGCAAATCATATACTCTCAGCCTCAGAGGAAGGCAAAGACAAATTCTACACAAATCTTGCCAAGAGAACCTCATGAAAAGTTTGTCTTAGGGTTGCTGTAGGTTGAAAACAAATTGAAGGCATACAAAAGGAACAAACAGGTACAACAGGGACAGGAGAAAGTGTATCCCAAGGCCATTTTTTGCACCTTTTTCCATGGTCCTAAATTTGCCCCCAAATACAAAATCAACTTCTATGTCACTTTTCTGTTAGAGAAGGCCTGTTCTAAGCCTAAAAGTGGTCCAGGGAAGACCAAAAACTTGGGGGAGGGGAATCACTTTTTGTGTGGAGCAAGGAAGCGATGGTGTACCATCCAAGGTTCCCAGAGGGGAGCATTGTGCCCTCCTACCCCTAGAAAGTTGCCCACTCTTGTGTGTCAAGGAAATTAATAGTACAGCCTGTAAAAATTAGATGATTTTGGAGACTGTTCTCACCCTTATAAATATAATTACCCAAAGAACTAAGAGAATGTCAGGGTCAATTTCTACTTGTAGAACTCTTCTGCTGGAGGAAAAGGGAAGATATGATTGTTTACTCTTCAGGTAGCTCCTGGTGGGAAATGCTGGTGAGGGTAGGGAACCATTTCAAATCAATCAAGAGAGAGACACTGAAAAGGGTGTAACTTTGACATTCCCCCTCCCTGTTTTGAGCTAGAGCCTCCACTGCAGGGGTGAGCAAAGTACAGCCCATGGATCACATGCAACCCTTAGATCCTTAAATGTGGCCTCTGAGGCCCAGCAGAAGCCCGCTAAAGCAACATCCTCTGCAACTGTTACTTTTAAAACACTTTTAAATTTTTATTTTAAAAAAATCATGTTGATTTTTCACCTGACTATCACCTCAAACACCCAAAGTGGGTGGTATGGGCGGTGGAAAGATCCAGGGGAGCAGTGAAGGAAAAGGGAATGAGGGTTGCATGAAACCGCCTTTCGGGCTCCCTGAAAACTACAATTCAGCCTTACTGATAATTTTGTGTGGTGGTGAAATCATTCTTGGAAAGTCATTCACCTTAGAGCAGCTCCTGTAGTTGAAAACTTTCTCTTTTCCCATCTGTTCCAGTCTCCAGTCCAGAGCATGTGGCCTCTATAAACTCCCTACACACACCCTGACTGCACCCATCTCCACCTCAAAGAAGAATTGAAAGTCGTTCCTCACCAGGAAGAAGTTTTTCCCTTTGCACCTTATTGCCTTGGAAGCAGCAGACTGAGCAGTGGCTGAGAGGCCTCTTGCCCACACTAGCCTTTACAGGAAGGCATAGATGAGAGGCTTCTCAGTTGTTGTTCAGCCAGCTTGCTTGGTTGCTGCTCCCAGGATGACCAGGTGGAAAGGGAGCAGGGGCTGAGATTAGCTGTTTTGAATTTGCAGTAGAACAGTAAACACAATTTCAAGAAATATGTATGGGTGTGTGTGTGCTAGGGTCATCGCATAAGGCATGTTAAACACGACAATGCAGGAGGAGGAGAAGCCCTTCCATTTGCACAGTGGCAATTCTGCATCCAGTCCAATGTCTTTGGGCCACTTGGCTTTAGGCTGGCAAGTAATACAGAAATTCACTTCAAGCCCCTATTAAAATGTGGATTTCAGACAATGTAAATTTTGAGAAACACACCTCAACCAACCACAGAGTTGTCTAACAAGTGGCAAGAATTTCATTAACACAACATCACAGTAACCCAAGATTAAGCAACTTGAATTTGTGTTCCTATATGCGTCTAGTGGGCAGTTTGTTTAAAGCAGGGAAAATGCCTTATCCATGCCATGCTGTCATATTCTGGCTGTTCCTTTTCCTACAAAACAGGTATGTCTTATGAGCACTGTCATTACACTGGCTTGGGCAAACTTCCAGAATACAAGGGTTCATAAAGACACACCATTAGATTGGTAAGAACTTTAGCATTTGACATTTTAAAAATGCTAATTGCTTAATGATGACAAGTTTAATCATCACAGGCAAAGTACCTCCTTAAGTGTCTGGCAATGAGACTTGTGCCCCCAAGTCACTTAGGTGCTTCTGTAAATTCCATATTTAATTGCTATGCAGATGGTAAAAACTGAATCCAAACACAGAGATAAATTTTCCTCCCTGGCCCCTCCCCACTGCCTTTTTAGTTAACTTTGTGAAAAGTGATGTTAAAGCTAGGCTACTAAAAAAAACTTGCCAGATCTATGTAGTTTTGAATCATCTACTGGGAGAATGAATTCACTGAAATGTACAAGCTAATTTTGAAATGATTTGCATAATAGCAAGGGGTACTCGTGATACTTTCAGCAAACAAGTAGGCAAAAACCAAAAAAACCAAACCTAAATTGCCCCTGCTTGAAAACAAAGTGGTGCTTCACAATTCAGATTCACAATTATTTTCTAACACTAGCTTATCCATCTCATTTTGCCCAACCTCAGTGTCTGTTTGGGGTCATAAAATACATACATCATAATGGAAGTAACAAACATACTACGGGGAGGTGAAGATAAATAGAAAATGGAATGCCCTAATTTTGATGCTAGACTTAAGAAATAATTCTATGCAGGTCCAACATTTTCCTGAATCACTTGAATCTGTACCCTGCCTCCCTCCACAAACTATCTTTAGTGAGCTGTGTCCTTTATCTTACTTTAAATGGGCATCCATTTTGTGAGCCACAGCCTGTACTACAAACAGAAGTATGACAGCTGGAAGAGTTGCCAAGAGGGTATACCAATAGTGTCATGATTTGAAACTTGTATTCTTCTCTCCCAGACAGTCTGCTCTTCCTTGTTGAACTTTGCAGTCTGTTTGTATGGGCCACATGATTTTGAAGCATCTGGAGTAACATTCTGTAATCAAAGTTTCATTCACATTAAAATCTTTAAGAAAAACAAAAGCTGTTTCAAAGAAACCTGTATTTTCCCCCAACTGAGTTAAAAAAATAGAACTAAATTGTCATACTAAAAGAATAATGTTAGCATCTTGTACATGCCAAGGACAAAGAAGTTTCATCAAAGGCAAATTACTGTAGTTCACACACTTTAAACAAAGAACAAAAGCATATATCTCAATTTAAAGTAACTCAGTACTGAAACACTCCAATTACAACCCCACTCTCAGATCTTACATAGCTATATGATTAATAGCCAGAAAAGATATAAAATACATCAATGTTCTGTGTGCAAAAAACTTCAAAAACCAAATCACAGCACAATCTTATTTCTTGCCACCTATAGTCATAATTTAAGACCAGTTCTTCCAAAGTCTTATCAACATCCCTACCAATTGTGATGAGACACCACTAGTTTCTGAAGAACTGAAACCTCAAAATTCAGTTCACTGTAATTCTACTCCACACATCCTACATGTATGCCATGCAAACTACAGCGCCCTGTTTTCCTTCCTTTCAACAAGAGGCTCAGTTCAAAGTAACTGTTAATCACAAACTTCTTCCAAGATTTAGTTTCTAGTTCCCCAACTTTTTTCCTTTGACCTTGGATTCTTTTTAAGGTTCCCTCTACAGGTCACTGCAGAGTATGTTTTTCTTCAGAGATGGCCTACAGAATCCAGTCAAATAGCAATATCCACACATATACTATAAGGTAACCATGTTGCACAGGTTACAATTTGGTTCTGCTCCAACTATGAAAGTGCAGCAGTGCAGCTTCTCATTACACAATTTAACATTATATGTCAAATTTGATTTTTTCCTTCAAAAAGCTTGAGCCCCCCGTTAAAACTCATTTTGAAAATACCAGATTTCCATGAAATGTGGGATATTTTGGTTCAGCAATGACCCAATTAGGATGACACAGATTCAAGTTCCAAATTAGATGACACTGAATATCAACAGAATTAAAGCTACAGAATAACATTGCTTTCTTCAATGCTCATGCACACACAAATCACTAGTATTTTGTACTAGGCTTAAGCTACAGCTCTGGTTCTTGTTATCAGCATCAGTGCTTCTTGTTCTTTTTTGTATGTCTTCCAGTTGTTTCCAATTTAAGATGGCACTATTGTGGGGTTTTGTTGGCATGATTTGTCAGAGAGGGTTTGTCACTGCCTTCCTCTGAGGCTGAGCGTGCGGTTTACTCCAGGTCACCCAGCAGGTTTCCATGGCCAAGTGTAGATTCAAATCCTGGTCTCCAGAGTCTTAGTCCAACACTCAAAACACTACACCAACAGGCTCTTTGATGTTTCTTATTTCATGTGGGGAACAGCTATTCCCCCCCCCCAAACATTCCAGGGACCGGTACCATATTTATTCCCATGTGCTACAAATGTTTTTGTTTTGTTTTGCTGGAAGGTCTTCAAGTACAAGTAGTAGACACCTTGATGACCAGTCCAAGGAGTGGCACTGATCTAAATGAGATGATTATGAATCTTAAGCATGCCAACTTGACACAGAAATTCTGTAGTGAGTGAGGCAGAGTTAAAACTTCACTCACTGGTGATGTTTGGGAGTGCTAATTAGGAGAGAGGCTGGTAAACAGACCTGGGGGGGGGGGAGGACTACTGCTCTTGGAATCCTCCAACTTATAATATTAAATATTCCTGTTGCATATTTACTTTCATAGAAATTTAGGAGCATTTTCTTGTTCAGAAATTTTAATCAACTCTAAGGGCCTTTACAGACTGCCAGAAATAGTGCAAATTGAGGCCACTTTAACTGTCCTGGCTCAGTGCTAAGGAATCATGGGAACTGTAGTTTATTGTGGCACCAGAGCTTTCTGGCAGAGAAGGCTCAATGTCAGAAAAAAATACAATTCCCATGATTCCCTAGCACTGAGCCAAGATAGTTAAAGTGGCCTCAATTTGCACCATTTCTGGCAGTCTGTAAAAGCCCTAACTTACCTAATGTTTCACTTGGTGGTGATAAAATCCCTTGTGCTATCATTTTAGTATTGTAAATTTGTTATTCCTAAGTCATATATACAAAGGGCTATCGTAAAGTTTGAATTATCACCTTAAAAAAAATTGACAAAAAGTTTGTTTTGATTTGTAGTTGTTAGCCTCTCTCCACGTAGTCACCATCCAGTCTGCAGATTGCGCCTTAAACCACGCTTCCACTTCATGAAAGTGTTGTCAAGTCAGTGACCCCACAATGGATTTTTCATTTTTGGAAAAAGAAAAAGTCACTTGGTGATGATCACACTGACAAAATTTCATCAATATACCATAATAACTTCCTGGTGATGATTATTACTTTACAATACCCCCTCGTATTTGCCAAGGATCAGGAGTCAGAAAGTAGAAGGGTAGAGGAGCTGGAGTAAAAAAATTTGACTTACTGACTCCCCAGCCACGGTTGCTGCACTAGTTTTCATTCTGATCCAGGAGAGGTCTATGTTCTTACATCAAGTTAGTGAGTACATAGGCTTCCTCACTAATTTCCTGAATTAGTGAGTACACAAGCTTCTAAATATTTTCTAGAAATTATCTACTGATCTGCATTCCAAGCTGAATCTT
>CM034708.1:65687826-65711542 GCA_020142125.1 Phrynosoma platyrhinos
TGCCTATCCCTGCTTGAAAAGTTATTTTTTCCTAGGAGCAACAGCAGCCAAAACTTGAGCCCATAGCTCAGGATGCATTTGTTTCTCTGAGGGGAAAGGGGCAGCCAACATGTTAGGCAATGAGCTGCTTGAGGCCATAGTACAAATGTTGAAAGTGTTTTTTTCCTTAATTTCAACATGGTGGACAAATGAAAGAAAAATTTAAATGTAGATTCAGCCAAGGGTTTGTGGCTAGTAAAGTATAATTTTAAGCATTTATCTTACTCAGAGTTCTGTAAGTATATTGCAAGCCAGCAAGGCTTTTTAATGAAGACATGTCAGAAAAATACAGTTGTGTACATAATAAAATTCACTATATATATGTAAATGAACCATATGAAATTAGTTTATATTCATATTCATATTATCATTATCATTATTATTTTATTTTCTTATATCCCGCCTTTCTCCCAAGGACTCAAAGTGACAAACAACAAAACGATACAATTTAAAAACAGTACAACATTAAAATATATAAATATAAAATTTAAAAAAATAAACAATTTAAAGAGTTAAAACAATTATGAATTAAAATGTAATGTCTTAAAATACAAAACTTAAAATTTAAATTGCACATCATTTAAAACCCATTCCTTATCAGTTTGCAAAGGCCTGACAGTACAAGAATGTCTTTATTTGCTGCCAAAAAGACAGCAGGGATGAACCTTGGTCTCCAGAGTCGTCCAACACTCAAACTGGTACACCACCCTGGCTCTCAAGTCCTAGTTTACTGCCTGGTTAAGTAAAGGTTTATTTATCTTGAGTTTAAAACAACTGAATTGCCTCCTAAACATACACCTAGAAGGTGTGATGGGGGGTGGGGGAGGTTCAGAACAAGATATTAAATTACTACTTGTTAAATCACTGGTCACAATAGAATGTAGTCACTGTATTTTATTGTGGCACCAGAGCTCTTGACAGAGAAGGCTCAATGTCTCAGAAAAAAACAAAACAATTCCCATGATTCCCTAGCACTAACCCTAACCCTTAAAGTGGACTCAATTTTCACTATTTCTGGCAGTCTGCAAAGGCCCTCAAACATGTTGCTGAATCAAGGGGAAAGGTTTAAAAAGAACATACTGAAATCCTGTTAATCACATGAGCTTACAAAATCAACAGGGATTTTCAAATAGTCTGCATTACAAAATTGCTTTAACAATTCTCAATTGTACAGAAAACAAGATCTGCAGACAATTATGTACTTGTAAAATTCTAGATGACAAACATGTTGTTAAGGAAGTATTGATTTTGATGTGTGCAGCCTCACTTGCAGTAATACAAGCTTAACTAGGACAAGGAAAAGGCCATCTCAGTTTGTGATGTAAACCAGCTTGAGGCTGTTTTTCAGAATCTTTGCCTGCCAGTTCTTTGTTAAAGTGAATTCAAGATGTCATAACCCACAAACACAGAACTTGAACAGCCTGGTGTGTTCAATAAGAAATAAAAGTTTGGGGTTTTTGTTTTTTTTACTGATTGTGTTGGAGAGGACTATTGTAGAACTGCTTCAATTCTGTGATCTGCAATGGAAATAAAAAAAATATAATAGGAAAGCCAATAGAGTTAGTCTGAAATTAGGTAGGTCAGGCAAAGTAGTTTGTGCTCAGTGAACTTGGGAACCAGTGAAACAACAGAAGTTGGATGCTCAATATTTGGGGGCCTTTGCATTAATGGAATCACAGAACTGATTGGCAGGAACCACAAGGATCGTATTGTCCCATAGAGGAAATACAGATACTCTATGCCTATGTATTGTTTAATTTATTTATGTGTCATATTTGTCAGCAACCTTTCCTCTTTGGAGTTCAGGAATACAGCATGCCTGTGCCATATGCAGGCTCACCATATGCAGATTCAAGGGCACACAGATGGTGAGCTCCAGCACTTTCAATAGCATGTGCGTCTGCTGCACACATGCAACGTGATGCACAGGAGTGCACCACCATAGAAAACAATGGTACGAGGTCACACGTTTTTCCCCTTATGTGGGGGTGGGGTCCAGAACAGATCCCCCGCGTATATGAAGGGTGCACTGTATATGTGAATTATCACATTTTATCCTCAAATATGTCAAGTAAATTAATATGCCATAGGTTTCCATAGGAATGTGGCATGAATGTCCACAATAGTTGTTATCTTTGTTGACAGATAATGTGTGAGGCCTGAGTGGTGAGAATTGTGGATTCATGATAAAATATGTTGAAAGACAACAGACTTGTTCTGTTGATAAATGTTAATCATTAAGAGTATAGTCTTCACTGGCCAGAAAGAAAGAAAAGGAACAGATGGAACAGTTCAAGCAGTAAATGAAAGACTAGAAGGAAAAGTAAAGGGAGATAGGAATAAAATCAGAACCATGAATGCAACTGTTCAATGACTAGTACACAAGGATAAAGAGAATTACTATAACAATCAATGCAGAGAAATAGAAGACAGTAACAAAAAAGGATGAATGAGAGATAATTTCCACAAGATCTTAGAAATTATCAGGCAGGCTCTACAATCAGAAGAAGAACATACTACACAATAAAAAGATATAAAAGGATGGTGGAAGCAATACACAGAAAATTTAAATAAAAGAAATGATAAAATGAATGACACATGGAACTAAAAACCATACAAAGAGGAACTCCAAACCTTAGAAAGCAAGGCAGAAACAGCACTAAGAGAAATTGGAAAGAATAAATCACCAGGAATAGATGATATCCCAATTGAACGGCTACAGTCAACACAAACAGAAGCAACTCTAGTGCTAATGAAAATATGCCAGCAAATACGGAAAAGAAAACAATGGCCAGCAGATTGGAAACTATCAATATACATCTCCATCCACATAAAAGGAGAAAATGTTGGAAAAAAAGTTGGAAATATTGCAGTATAGACTCCAATCATATATGGAGAGAGAAATCCCATAGGTGTAAGTGGAATTCAGGAAAGGAAGAGGAACCAGGGACTACATTGCAAATATACAATGGTTACTGGAACATGACAAAGAATTCCAGAAGAAAATCAGCAGTGCTTTATACACTATAGCAAAGCCTTTGACTGCATAGATCCAGGTAGGCAACCTTTCCCCTTTAAGGGCTGAGGGACTTCAGCTCCCAGAAGCCTCAGCCATGTTGGCCAATAGTCCCATGTTGGCCAATAGCTCTTGGGATTCTGGGAGCTGAAGTTCCTCAGCCCTTAAAGGGGAAAGGTTGCCTACCCCGGCATAGATCATGAAAGCTATGGAAGGCTCTTAAAGAAATGGGAGTGCCACTCCATCTGAACATAGAGAAAACAAAAGATTAGCAAACTTGAGATTTTCATCACTTTTTTTTTTACAGCTGGACATAATACCATTTCCATGCTCCTGCTTTCAAGTTGCCAGTGTTGTAAAACCCTACCAGCATTTTGATGGTGCACACATAAACTTCTTTTTAAAAACTTTTTTCAATGGAGCAGGATGCAATATACAGTTGCCCCTCCATTTTCATGTACTTCAAGTCTGCGTCCCTCACCTGTTCATATATGGGAAACAGAGGGGGATAAAATGGGGGGTGCACTTGCTGGTTCATGCTCCCATTCAAGACTTGAATATTTGCAGTTTTCCATTTTCATGGGGGATGGTCCAGAATGGATTCCCCACTTAAATGGAGGGGCAGCTGTACGTGCTTTGAATGGTGTTTCATTGCTGTCCATAAATCTGGTTTTTATAAATGTTATTAAGGACTCCAAGTATATAGAAATTTTAAAATATTTTGGAAAGGAAGATATTTCAATGTTTGTGCAATGTTTTTGTTTTCAACTTGTCAAGTATCTTTGGCTTCCCTGAAAATGTCAGTAAATTCTGCTTCTGATTGTTGTCTGTGTTTCCCAAAAAATCCCAGGAAATCATTTCTCACATATTTGTGTACAAAATGTAAATTGTTGTATACTGCCTGCAACTTGTTTACAACTGATTAATATCTAGTTATGATCTTCAAACATACAATAAGCATCATCTAAGAGGTTGCACTGTCCAGCTGGAAAGCATAGGAATGTGTACTTGATTTACATCAACATCAAATGTAATCATACCTAGAGCTTTCTTGATAAACATGCATCAAATACTCTCTCTAAAAACATTATTGCTTGTTTTACTGTTCCAATAGCATTTCTTACTTCTTGCACAACAATGAGGTCATTAACATCTGTGGGGTACATAGTGGAAATATACTGCTTTAGGATATCGTTCCCGTATTCTTTTTTGGATCCCACATTCCTTGCCTGCCATTATTGAACAGCTGTCAGACCCTAAGCCTTTACGTTTTGACATATCTAGGCCTATGCTATTTGTGAATTGCAAAATAGTTTTTGCAATACCTTCAGCATGGAGCACATCATGTTTGGCAAAGCCAAGATATTCTTTTATTTTCCAATCTCCAGCCCCATCTGAAAAAGACATACTGCATAACTAGTAACAGCTGTTCTTTGCCACTAATACCAGCCTTTTCATCTGCAAGTAAAGAAAAAGAAAAAGGCTTCACAGTCATTTGCCTCTTTCACAATATCTTCTTGAATTATAGCCCTGAAAATATTTATTAAATCTTTCTGAGTTCTGTGAAAAGTATATTTTGCTCTACATACATGCATCTTTAAGTGCTCTTCAAGCATCTGGTCTCTAGTGTGAATTTGGAAGTGAAGCAGGTCCACAAAATTTGCTCCATCAGAATACTTCCTTGAAGAAAAATATCATGAGTACCACAAAATACGCCACTCAGAATGGATTTGAGTTTCTTCCTGTTGGATTTTATCAATTCAGCTACAGCTAAGTCCAACTGTTCATTTGATAGCTCACATCATTGGGAACACCAGGTTTACTTATGTATTGTCCCAAATAAAAAATGTCATCAGCAGTCTCAAATGACATTTCTTTTTCTTCAAAAGGCGTAGAATCAAAAATCTCAAATGTAACTTCTTTTTCTTGAATAGACACAGCACTGGCAGATGATGTGGAGCACTGGAGCTCTAGCTTAGCCTTCTTAACAGCTGCACTGCTCACTTTGTCAAAAAACCCATTCTAATATCTGGTCTCTGAAAAAAAAATTAGATGCATTAGAAACAAGACAAAGTTGAATTGCAGAGCGAATGTATCTGAAAGTCTCTCTTAAAATTTTCCGCTTGCAGTTACCAGCAGTGAAAGAGTTTTTTAAAACCCACCAACCATAAGGTCTAGTGCCACAACAATCTTTCCAGCAAATTCCCAGCATTTCCATGAAACTTGCAGAAAGTTCTAACTCTTGTCAAACTGGAAGCTAAAATGTCCTAGCCATTCTGCTCAGTGTCAGGAGGGCCATGACTAACTTCATGCTAAATGAACAGAAGCACTTGCAAATTGCAGCACTTCAGAGGCTGCTGTGGTGATGTAACATAATGTTAGAGGTGTACATCATGTATGCACAATGATGTAACAATGCATTAATTCAACAATTTTTTAATAGTAACTTGCAGTCACTTTGAATATGCAAAAAATTATATTTTTTTCCATAAAAATCTACCTTTAAAAAAGGCAGTGTTCATAGATTATCACACTGGGGCCAGTCCAGCAATAATCCCGTAATAAAAACCAAAAAACAACAGTAGCGCTCAATGGTTTCACACACTCTTGCTTTCATGCAATTTGGAAACTTAAAACCCAAAGAATAGCGCGATTGCTTTTCACACATACCCAGGAATGAATCATTAGTACACTGGCATTGATCATTTTGTGCATGCGTCCTTCCTTCCCACAGTCCCTTTAAACCTGGGTTGCTTTCTGTAATCCCTTTGAAGTTTAAAGATTCTGGGCTGCTTGTTTAATACAGTTCCTTTTTAAATGTGCTAAATCTGTTGTAAACGTGCTTCAAAAAAATTGTCTTTTTATTTTTCTTTACCAAACTTCCATTTCCATTCCCTCGCGTTATTTTCCCACCCTCCCAATAGAAGGTAATGGGGAAAAATGAAGGCAGTGACAGAAAATATATGAGGAAAGACTGTAACTAAAAGGCACATTGTAACAAATTGTAACATTGCAACAACAGAGGAGTTTAAAAGTGTAAGTGAACAGTCCCTTTAAAGTCTGAAGATCCCGGCTTGCTTCATACAGCCCATTGAAATTTTTAAAATCCCACATTGCTTCCCCAATAGTGAGAATGAAATGTGATTAGCTTTCACACACTGCCAATGATGCTTCGGTCACACTATTGAGAAGCTATTCATGGGAATTCTCCCTGAATGGCTTGTTGCTTGAGCAATGCTGGCTATTCCTGGGAGAAGTCTCGATTGAGCGTGACGTCGTCTGAAAATCTTCTGTGTGATTGCATGATTATCCCGAGATTTTGCCTTTTCCTTCCCTCTCCCCTCCTCCCTGTGTGATAATCTACTCCTTTATCACCTTATGGGCACCTTTGTCTTTAACGCAGCTGGAGGAATGTAATGTCTTTCACTCTTCTGATTAAACAGCAGATGCTTGATGCATGTTGAGGAAAGAAATTTAATTCTCACCAAAGCTGATGACATGGTCTTATTTCTCATCTCTCTATTCTCATAATCAACCAAATCCAGTTATACTGTTGTTTCTGTGTGCCCTCAAGTTGTTTCCAGCTTATGGTGACCCTAAGGCAAACCTTTTCTTGGCAAGATTTATTTGAAGGTTTGCCATTGCCTTCCCCTGAGGCTGAGAGAATGTGACTTGCCCAAGATCATTCAGTGGATTTCATGGCCAAGCAGGAATTGAAACCTGGTTCCCAGAGTTGTAGTCCAATATTCAAACCAATCCACTATCCTGGTGCAATTTAATTGTACATTATCTATGGAGACACATCTTTTTACAAGTGAAAACATCTGTCTTGCCAAATAGTGAAGTGAATTTTACCAGATTTCTGCATCTGATCTGGGAGGTGAGTAATGTCCATAGATCTTACCACTTAGCAGGACAGAGCTCAGAGAAGTTACTGTTTAAAAGTTATTGTTATAATTGCAGTATAGTTCCAAGGTGCCAAAGCGGATTATGCTATGGTTATATTTTAAAATAATGCTTTTGCATTTCTCAAATATCACTGAAAGATCATCTTTCTAGTCATCTGAAAAAATCTGAATGTTTGAAGCCTCTGGCTTGTGGATGACAGGACACAACACATTACAAAACATAAGAGATACCCCCTGCATCCCTGAATGATGAATGTAACAAAGTTATAGTTATGCCACAAAAGGAATTAAGCTATTCTTAAGTTATTGTTACAATAGAATGTGACTATACTGGGAAGTATAATTGTAGTGTACTTTCATTACAAGTAGCTCATCATTTGTAACAAGGGACTTCCATTTCTGTACAAGCTCCCTCCTCACATGAATAATGTGGTTATGGTGATCAATAGTCACTATCTTTCATTGCTATTCAGATTTGGATATGTATTAGTATAAGTCTGGATTTATGTTCCTTTGTGATATTGCTTTGCCCTTATATTCAGTATAGAAAGTTTACCCTCCTCTTATCTGGTTGCACTGTGGTTTCTGTTCTTGCTGTCTACAATGCTTACAAGATTTAGGGATATCTGTTGAACAGACAAGGTTCAGTTGTTTACTCTAGTAAAGATTACATTATCTGAAATATTGCTTGCTTAACAGAGATTATTCCAGTTTAGGGATGAGCAAAGTGCAGCCTACCAGCAGTTGTTGATCTGCATCTCCCAGGATTCTTGAGCATTGGCTGTATTGTGTAGGCCTAATGGGAGTTGCAGTCCAGCAGTGTCTGGACAGATGTACACTGTTCTAGCTGTTCCAACAGAAGCCACTGTTGTGAAGAAACAAAAAGGTCACCAGTGAGCAAGGCTATATTTTGGGAGAAGCAATAAAAGCTGTTGTACAGGTGCCTTCACAACTCCTTGCAATTTCATTGTGGTAGGAGTTGTTTGTTCTAGTTATATGCTGCCAGAACACAGAAGCATTAGCACAACTCCATGTCTTGCACTTGTTCTGTTGGTGTTACATTGGACACTGGCTTGTCCTGGATCAGCATCTGTGGGCTACTGCTCATTACGGGCTAGACATTATATTTTGTGCATATATTGCAAAAATGTAAAGACCTAAAGTATGTATATTGGAAGATGCAAAGGAAATAAATGCAAGTGGTGTCTTTATAGAGTAAAAACTAAAATGTCTGTGTGCCAGACAGCAGAATATTAAAAATCCATGCTTAAAACCAGGTTTTGGGCATTCAGCCATTTAACCCATAAGTTAAGATAAAATAAGTGTAAATATAAGATAAAGTTAGAGCGTAGATGTGAAAGAAAACCATGGGAAAAACGAAAAGGCATACTGCATTAGTATGATGGTGCTTAGTCGTACTGAATTGTATAGATGCAGTTACATGATGGCAGGTGGCCAGAATAATGGGGATTTAGGTGACTGATCATGTGAATAGGTGGTTAGTTATATTCTTGACTCATTGAATACTTAGTGGCCTTGAATAAATGGTAAAATCCTATTGCCAATTGGATGGGGAAAAGTCATTGACAATGGGGACAAGTTAGACTCATCTGGTTGGACAGATAGCATGGGATCTGTTAGATTTGTCTCTGGTTGGACAGCCTCCAATGGGGTCACAGCCATTTTTTGCCGTTGATGCTGTTTCCTAGCTAATAAATATCCTTACTTTGATAGTATGATAGGAGAAGAGATAACACTTTCTCTAAATATTAGGTGTGTGTATGTCTGTGTTGTTTGCCTTCAAGTTGTTTCCTACTTTTGATGATCCTATCACAAAATTTTCTTGGCAAGTTTCTTCAGAAGGGGTTTGCCATTGCCATCCTCTGAGACTGAAAGAGTTAGGGCCTAAGCAGACTGCCAGAAATAGTGCACATTAAATTGAGGCACTGCCCTGGCTCAGTGCTAGGGAATCATGGGAACTGTAATTTATTGTGGCACCAGAGCTCTCTGACAGAGAAGGCTCAGTGTCTCAGAAAAAAAAAGCAATTCTCATGACTCCCTAGCACTGAGCCAGGGCAGTGCCTCAATTTAATGTGCACTATTTCTGGCAGTCTGCTTAGGCCTTAAGACTTGCCCAAGGTCATGAAATGGGTTTTCATGGCTGAGCAGGGATTCAAATCCTGATTTCCAGAGTCACAGTCCAATGCTCAAACCACTACACCATACAATATATATGTGCTTCTTAGCTAGTTAGAAAAATATGTACCTGTATCATAGAAATATATATTGAGTACTGCAATATATGCTGCAGTGATTGTGGAAAAGTATGATTTGTTTCCACAGATGCACACTAAAGGTATGAGAGATGTTTTCATATTTTTTAATTGTAATTGTTTTTTGATGTTGCCTTTAAAAAAAAAACGCTATGTATTTTGTTTTGTGAGGCACCAGTATTCTTTGGCAGGGAAGGCTAAAGACATTGTAAAACTACAGATCCCAGGATTCTATAGGATGAAGTTACTGCACTTAAAGTGGTGTTAAACTGCATTATTTCTACAGTGTAGATGCACCATGTAAGTGGACATAGGTTTATATCCAAACACAGCAAGCAAAAATACTTTATTTCAGAGGCATAAACTCATTCAGTGAGATTTATTCCCATGTCAATGTGCATAGTATTGCAGCCTAAAAGTTTAAAATAATAATTGCTGTAAAGATATTTTCATCCTTTTACTCCAATAATATTTTGTTTAATTGAAAAACATGTTGCTAGCTATTATCACATAATAGTGACTCACTGTCTTGTCTCATTTATGAAATTGTCTTCTGTAATTATTTGTGTCTTAGGAGAGATTATCTTCCCACAGTGACATGTTGGTTTGTTATGTCCTTTTGCTTCAGAGCAAGTTATGTGTAATATATTTCCCTTTAATAACTATAGTAACAGCCCATTCCAATAATAAAGTTGTCATACTCAACCTGTAATGGCCCACTTCAAATTGTCGGAACTGTTCTTTTATTACAATTGTTTGTAACTTTATGAGGCTTTAATAAATGTGATCCATTGCAATAATAAAGCTTTTGGACAGCTGCTACAACTTCCTGTTTCCTAACCCCTACCTTGAAAGTTACTATGACATTGATACTTAATATTCTTTGAGTAACTGAATTGAAGACAATCAAATACATTGCTGTTGCTTGGTTATTCCAGTTATATGGTAGATTACCCATCAACACAAGTTTTATATTAATACATACGCATTTGCTGTATACCATGGTAGACAAAATGCATAGCTGCTTTAGAATGGAATTGTAGTGATTTTAAACTTCAAAATGGGGCTTGTAGTGCTAAGCATTTGCTTTCTTTAGTTAGAAGATCAGTCAAAGGATTGCCAAGACATGGATAAAATGTTTCTCATGGAACCAGTAAACCTGGAAGTGCTAAGAAACCTCAATTTCCAGATATGTGGCCAGGAAAGTTTGGGGGAGCCAAAGACTTGTGCTATCAAAATACCTGAGACAGTGCCACACCTGAGAAAGTTCTATACTGAGAAATTTTAAATATGGCTTTTCACAAATGACACACAGAAATAATTAACCAGTTATACAATCTTTTACTTATTGCCTGTAAGCAAGTGTGCTATGAATTGTATTTACTATCCAGTTAATGGTGTTCAGACAGTTGAGTGTTTTATGCAGGATCTTGCTGCTTGGTCCATCTTTATTATGACAAACACATGTAAGTCTTGTAGGTTTCCTTGTAAGTAAACCTGGGTCTGTCTTATCACTTTCTTGGTAACTCCAAACCTCAGAGGTCAGCTGCTAGGGTAAACAATTCCAGCCTTGACATTTAAGCTGCAAAAAAGAAACAACCATGAAAATAATTACAATAGGCAAAACGTTATTAAAATGCTATACTTCAAGAATGGTGCACCCTCAATTGCTTTTTGAATTTTTCCAATTCTAGGCTATTACTAATTTTTCTAATTCAAGGCTGTTACCCCACCACCATCACAAAATGGGGGGGGGGACTTGAGATGTCTCCACCAACCGTGTCAGTGCCTTCTTAAATGTTGGGGGAAATGTTTAGCTCAGAGAGGCTTTCGTGAGGCTGGGTAACTTGAGGATCATTTTATCTTGTTTATACCAGTACTAACTGCAGGAGGATTCCAGGTTTGGTGAATAAAGAGGGTTTTTATATTGGAAATACAGTGGGCCCTTTGTATACATGCATACAACCTCAAGTCCCATTGTTGTTAATGGCCATGCACTCTTGCAGGCACATGAGCCATTGAAAGATGCAGGGCTTGCCACTCGCATAAGCTTAAAGCCATGGATGGTAAGGTATGGGCGCACTGTATACAAGAGTGCTCCCAAAAACACAATAGCAGTTCAAAGAGATACACCATTCAGAGCTAACTGAAACAGAGGAAACTGGATAGTAGAGTCTTTGGGTTGTAAAAGTGTGATATTTACCTGTCCTGAAGACGAAACCACAGAAAGTGGGGTGTGGCTCAGTTGTTTGAGGGTGATACAGGAAGAAGGGGCTTTGTATGGTTGGACAGAGATCTGGTAGGTAACAGCTGTGTGCACAGAGTGACCATGTATGAGTCAGATATTTGATGCCCCCAAGGAGTAGTTAACATTCCCACATGAAGTACAGAGTTTGAGTGCTTTCTCAGGGAACTGAAAAAAAAGAGCAATTGTGGCAAATGTTCTTACCTTCACATTAACAAAACAGTGATTGGATTTGGGACACCTCCAGGATGGGTGGATAAGGAAGTTGGCTAGGAATGCAGCAGGAGGTAGGTAGGAAAATTGGTCTTACTCACCCTGGTGAAATGAGAACTCCTTTGTCTCTAGTGCAAGAGGATATACATAGAGCCTGGAGGAGAACAGAGTGATCACCAGACCCATTTAATCTTTATTTTGATATTACCTCGGTCCTCCACATGTCCTCAGGTCAACGTGCCTTTCTCATGGGAAGCTTTCTACTGTTCCAAAGATCATAATGACATCTTAAGAACATGTTTGGCCCTAGATATGAAAATATGGAAGCCCCATATATACAGCACAAGGATGTAGGGTGTGCTAATAAGACATGAGTACTTATCTTTAAATATTGCAGTCCAAATCCCTAAAGGAGAGCATCATTCTCTGCTCATGTTTTAAGGTCTTCAGAGGAGCATCTTTTTCTGGGTTCTGAATTCTTTCACTAGGGAATTCACTGTGTAGGAACAAAGGTGGGCCTTTTCAGTGGTACTGCCTTCTAGACATTATCATTAGTCTTATGCCATGTTATATATTTTCCCAGGTGCTTTTTAAGGTGCACCTTAGGACTATCTGAACTACCACATCTCCATATATCAGTGATGGTGAACCTCTTAGGGATCTAGTGCCCAAACTAAAAGGCCCTCCAGCACTGGGTGTTACCAGGTACTGGGGGCAAGACTTCTGCCCTCTAAGGGCAGGATCTCTGGGGCAGGACTACTTCCACCCCTCCCTGGCCTTCAGCTGCCTCTCCAGAGACAGCCAAGGGCTGGGGGAGGGTGAGGGGGGGGGGAAGAAGAGGAACAGGCACATGCCTGTTCCTTCTCCTCAACCTGCACCATGTCCAGCCTTGAGATGCCTCTGGAGTGTCAGGGAAAATGGCTTTGCACGTCCTCTCTGGCATGCATGCCATAGGTTCATGGTATATGAACCTACAGAACTACCCCCCCCCATCTTTAATCTCTCATCTGTTTTTACCTGCTCTGGATCTGCGTTCTAAGAACTCTAGGCTTTATATATAACCAGGGGTTACTTCTTCCTTGGCTCAGCTGCATTCTTTTGCACTTGCTGCTCCATACTCCTGGAATTTTGTCTCTGAACATTTGTGGACTGCTTCTTCCCTCTGATTTAAAATCCTAGTTGAAAACTTGTTTTGCAAAGGTGTGGAATATCTGTTTAATATTTCTTTATTGTTGTGTATATTTTGATTATATGTATTTGTCACTTTGCTTTATTTATATTGTGCTTTTGTATTATATCTGGATAATCTGTTTTATAATTATATTGTGTCTTATATTTGCATTACTTTGTCCTTTGCTTGTGTGTGTGCATGTGTGTATATTTTAGATTGTATGCCTTTGGGATGGCTGGCTTTTCTTTGTTGCTGTTTTACTTTTTATTTGTAAAGTGCCATGTACATTGGTGGTACTATATAAATAAATGACGATGATCATATAAACAAACAAACAAACTAAGGTTTGGTATCTTTGCCTGTCTTAGTGTTTTCAGGCCTCTGTTTTGTTTTTTCTTACAGAGCAGCTTTGCTGTTAATTATACTGCATTTGTGGCATGTTTTAGATTATTTTATATTTGTTTCAAACTGTCAAGATTATCGCATCATGATTAAAAGTGTCTTACCTGAGCCAGCTTAAAATTAGAAGTGGATAGCATCCTGATAGTATCAGACACATTTAGCCACCAAAATCATCACCCAGGTGCAGCCTGGCTTCATTGCCACTCTGAGGGGCACTCCAGCGCCCACTTTTTTTCAAGCCGGAAAACGTATGGCTTCGAAAAGAGATGCGAGGAGCACCCCTTGGAGCGGCAATGGAGCCGGGCTACACCTGGGCGGCAATTTCAGTGGCTAAATGTGTCTCATACTATCAGGATGCTGCCTGCTTCTAATTTTAAACTGGCTCAGGTAAGACACTTTTAATCATAATGTGATAATCTCCTGTCTCAGTTTCTGTTAGGGTGAAGGGTGGTTTAAACTGCTCTTAATAAATTAAAAATTGCCTAATTTAAAGAGCTTGGAAAAGTTAATTTTTTTGGACAACAACCAGAATCCCCCAGCCAGTATGGACTGTGTATAGTGTTCAGTGAATTCAGTTGTTTAGTTCAATAGTCCTCTACCTCTCATATCTTCACATGTGGAAAAGATCCAATTTGTATAAGGCGTTCATAGCTAGCAGTGACTTCTTTCTGTATTTCAACAGAAGAAATGGATCTGTTGTCTGCTGGAATGAACAAGGCAATACTTAAACATGAGTTCTCAGAGAATGTGTAGGAGTACATACCCTCTTTCAGATAAGGGCTGGTAGCCATCGGCACAGTTATATGTACGGATACAAATATCCCATGCTGCATGAAGGATGAGAAGCTATTACAATGAGCCTTTGGCACAGTGCATGCTATAAAAGTAACCATTTATTGCTTATTAACTAAACCATTCAACATTGCTATTAGGTAATTAGATTTTAGTTTGCAAATCAGGATTGTTGGCAAGTCTTAAAATTAGTTTTCTGGTTAGAATAGTATGCAAAACTTGTTTAACAAAGCAGAAAATCTTTGCTGAAGCTTAGTGCATGAGGAGAAGGTAATGCCCAGTTATTTCAGCTGTTGTCATTGCAGACATATTCTCATACTTGGATGCAATAGTCTTCAAGCATTTTGTAACCCCTGAAAAGGTATCTTTTACATATATGCATGTATTGTGTGTGCTCAAGCATGCAGAGGGCAGCAGGCTCCAGTTTTGCAAGATGAGCCATGCTAGATTGGATCAGAGGCCTATATAATTTAGCATTCTGTTTGCACAGTGACCAACCAGGTACCTGTGAAAAACCTACAAGCAGAACATGAGTTTACAATCTAGGTAGGGTGCTTGAGACAGTTTAGCTACCTTCTACCCTAACTCTCTCTGGATAGTTTGGACCAAAGCTCCCATTGGCACAAGCCAGTATGACCAATGATCAGAGATCATGAGAACAGTACTACAGAATATCTTGAAGGACACAAATTTGGTCAGGCTGAGGTATACAGGTTGTGGTTACGCTTTTGCTACCTAAAACACCCATAGCTACAGTTGTTAATTGCTCACTAAACAGCCCCATTGTTTTTATTGAGCTGAGTGGCCCTGTCATATACACGTTGTTTAGTGTTGTGTGCTTCAAGTGAACCTGTCATGGGGTTTTCTTGTTCTGAGGAGATTTGTCATTGCCTTTCTCTGAGGCTGAAAGCATGTGACTTGCCCCAGATCAGTGGGTTTCATGGCTGAGCAGGGAATTTAACCCCAGTCTTCAGAATCTCAGTCCAACACCCAAGCCACTACACCAACACTCAAACCACTACATACATACTTAAGTCCAAATAAATTCAAGGGATTTACAGCATGATTTACAGCATCTTTGAGACCAGGGACCGGCAACCTAAGGCCCGGGGGTGCGTTTTTGCCGCTCTGCGGCCGCGGTCACCGCGATTGCCATTTTGGAAATCAAAATGGCGTTTGCGACGCGTTTGCGCATGCACAGTACTCTTGTGCATGCACAAACACGTCGCGGCCGTGATTTGGACTTCCAAAATGGCGGCCACGACATTTTGTGCATGCGCAAAAGGTAGTGGCTGTGGCGGCAGCGTGTGCGGGGGGGGGGTCGTACATGCATGCGTGAGCACGCGCAGCACCATTCCTCCCCCCCCCTCGGCCCAGCCGAGACCTGGGCTATGGGAGACCGGCCCAGGTCTCAGAAAGGTTGCCTGCCCCTGTTTGAGACTAACAGCCTGTGCAGACCAGCCTTAAAAGGCCAGCCTGGGGGTGGAGTAGGGGTGGGGTGACTGCATGCCGGCTGCCCTGACGCCACTCCAACACCACCATCATGCCGCGCACCCCACTGCATAGCACGTGGCATCAGGGCACCCCGTTGGCACGCTGCACCAAAGGGGTGTAAAAGAGCCACAGCAGCAGTGCTAAGGGTGGCTTTTTGTCACCTCCCAAAAGAGCGGCATTTGCCAGCTCTTTTTGGAGCAGCAAAAAGCCAGATCAGGGCCACGGCATGTGGTTGCCACGGCCCTGATACAGAGCTCCCAGCGGTGGCACAGAGCCACTCCTTAGGGGCTGTCTGTATGGCCCCTAACTGAAAGAAAGAAGTTGACAGCATGAGCTTTTGTAGACTTCAGTCTACTTCCTCAGATGCTTTGGATTGAAGTCTATGAAAGCTCATGCTGCCAACTTCTTTCTTTCAGTTAGTCTCAAAGGTGCTACAAGATCTCTCTACATAGTTATTCTACAGACTAACACGACTATAAGTATGATTTATAGTAAAGCATGAATAGGACTGCACCTTTGGTTCCAGAAATGTGTGGGTTGATAGCTTCCCTTAATGTCAATAAGATTAGCATCAATCAAGTGACCAGTGATGGTGGATCATATTAGAATGTAACCAGAGAATACCATCTATAAAAGAAAGACCAAGAGAATTGTTAGTGAGCCTTTCTCGGGAAATGTTCCTGACAAGCAGATGGGGATAGCTGGCAGCACTCTCATTAATTGGGTCCTTAGCAATTAAAACCAGGAGAGTGTTTAAAATGTTATGCAAGACAGTTTATTATGTGTCGACTGTTGAAAAGGTTTACTGGGGAAAATGGTGTGTTAATGTTAATTGTGGCAATCGTACTCTGCAATAAGGTACTAATTTCTAAGATTTCTAAAGTGATCTGGAGTGGTTGGCCTCTAAAATGGTTAGCAGCTATTTTAACAGAGAAAAAAAAGGGTATTAAGGGATCTACTTATGGAGCCAGTGTAGTGTAATGGTCTGAGTTTTGGACCAGGATTCTGGGAAACCCACTGAGTAATCTTGGGCAAGTCACTCTCTCTCAGTTTCAGAGGAATGCAATCGTAAATCACTATATTGTTCAAAAAAGCCAGTGATAGTTTCGCTTTAAGGTCACCAAGGTTGGAAACAACTTGAAGGCAGACAACAACAACAAAAAAGGCCTACCAAGAAAGAGAGAATAGAGCAGATAACAATGACAACAGTAATAATTTTTGCCCAGTGATACAGTCTGTGATGACTGCTTGTATTTGTTTCCAGTCAAACTGTGATGATTTATTTGGATTTTGGAGTAAAATTGTTGCTAAATTAATATAATTTTAAAGCAGGTGTGTGTGTGTGTCTCTGTGTGTGGGTATATAGGTAGGTAGAACTGCAGTAGTTTTCTGTCCCTGTGTGGACTGCCAAAAATGCCATAAAAGAAAATATAAAAAGAAGACTTTTTACACATTAAATAATGCAAGGTGTCTATGGAGATTATCACAGCGCCAATTAAACTGGCTTACCTGAGCTGGCTTAAAATTTTAAACGGGTAGCATCTTAATGTTATCAGAAGGATTTAGCCGCTGAAATCACCGCCCGGATCTAACCTGGATCCATCACCGCTCCCAGGGTTGCTCAGCGCAGCTTTTTTGGAAGCTGGCAGTTTTCTGGCTTAAGGAAATGGCCACCAGAGGAGCCCTGGGAGTGGAGATGGACCTGGGCTGGACCTGGGCGGTGATTTCTGTGGCTAAATCCTTGTGATAAGATCAGGGTGTTGCACTATTTAAATTTTAAGCCAGCTCAGGTCAACTAGATTTATTTAGGGCCTTTGCAGACTGCCAGAAATAGTGCACATTAAATTGAGGCACCGCCCTGGGAGTCATGGGAATTGTATTTTTTTCTGAGACATTGAGCCTTCTCTGTCAGAGAGCTCTGGTGCCACAATAAATTACAGTTTCTGGCAGTCTGCAAAGGCCCTGTCAATGCTGCAATAATCTCCTATGTCCGATCTATTCAAGGGCAAGTAGCCAGTACTGGAGGTTTTTCTTTTTTGTCCAGAAAGTGGCAGGCCAAGGGATGCCAAAGGAGTCTTGGTATGGACATGTGCATCTCCAGGGCTTTACTTCGCTGACCTCTGTGAAGGACAAACTTTATTTAAGCCATAGTTCTGTGGGGTGAATTCCTCCTAGCTATGTTGCCAGGATGGGCAGTACTGTCAATTGAGTTTCTGCAGAATACTCTAAATGGAAAAAAAGGATCTGTATTTCTGTTCATTCATGAAAGTCCAACAGATCTAATTTCTCACTCCTCCCTAGCTGGCTATTCCATTTATAGAAAACAAAACAAAACAAAATTGAAATTAAAAAAACTTGAGAGGGAGGAGATGAGAAGCCCTAGAATATTTAAAAAATGGCATCTAAGGGCTGCATGCAGCCTGCAAGCCACACTTTCTCCATTCCTGAATAAGAGCAAGTCAAATTATACTCAGGCTACTGGGATGAGGATTGATCTCATCCCTTTCCTCCTCAAATAGACTAGCATGAGTGTAATACCCCCAGCATAGCTCTAAAAAGCAGAGGAAATAAAGAGAAGAAACCCTCACTACAGTTTTAAGTGTAATGCTGTGCTGCATTTATTTGGAAACAGTGATTCCTCTCTTTATGGCATGAGAGATTTTTTTTTTAAATATCCCACCATCCTTGCTTATCTTATTTGCAGATTATAATAAGTTACATTACACAAATGATGGAGTTCAGGCCTAAGACTAATAATTCATATTTAGCAGCACTGGGTTCTGTGAAATTTCTTTCATAGTAACTACACCCAAAATGGTGTGCCATAGGCTTGAGTACTTTAGTTTCCATAGTTTTTAAGCGATGTATAGAAAGGTTTGTTCCCTTTATAAAAGTATAGAAAATATATGCTTATTTACTATTTTACTAGTTAGAGTGTTTCACACAACACAATTAACCATCTGTTCGTAGGAATACAGTGCATTTTATCTGTGTCTGAAGGAAAATAAAGACAGATTTTACCTTACAGAAATATCTTTTTATGTCTTAGACATTGGGATAAAGAAAGGTACTCATTAAGCATTGTTTGTTAAAAGTAACAGTAGGTATGCGGGTGAGATTTAGCCAGGGGAATGAGGAAAGAAATGACTATTATCTCACTGGAACTGTTGAAGATATCCTATGCACTTCTTTCCAAATAGCTCCTCATTTCCTGCTGGTCTGCTACAAAATCTATTCATTATGACTCATTTTCAGAACACTCCAGCTCTAAAATAGAAACTGTGTTTGTCTTATTTTTCTATGGAGAAAAACATTGCATGATGATTACCCAAAAGGACCACTAGAAACAGGAAGCTGTAGCATATGACAGACACTTGGTTATGCTTGCATGGAAAACAGCCTTCCAGCTAGATGATATAAACAATATTAGTGTTTTGAATCTCCAAATTAGAGTTTGTATTTATTATTGAGGGCAACTAAACAGGACAGCCACTGCTGCTACTCCTCTCCAGTTATATGTTTAATATTATATATTTACACTATTTAAATATTCCCATTCAAATTTCAAGAGCAGCTGTGTAACCAGGAACACATCTGTTGGGCTATTGCACAGATAACCATCTGGTGCCTGGCTCTGCTTGATTGAATTCCAGCTGGAGATTTTAAATTCATGTCTTCCCCAACAACTGAAATAGAGGGGTGCATAGTATTTTATTTGAATCCCTGTGTTGGGTCCCCCCTCCATTCAGAGTTACTTTAATATAAACAGAAAGTCCATCCCTTTGTGGATGATTTTTTTTCTTGGATTCTTGGTAAGCCAACGAATAAAAAAAAAAATCAGCAATCAAAATGTCTCTTGAAATTGTGGTCACAGGAGCAAATAACATCCATTTTGTGATTTCAATGTTTTGGGAAAGAAAGATAGACAACAGCCAAAGCATTTTAAAATTCAATGGCAATTAAATTTTAAAAAAGCCTGAAGCATCACAAAACTAAAACTGATGACATACCGTAACTAACAATTTTCAAAAGCCTAATGGTATCTATAGCTCAATTATGGACAAAATATTTGGAAGCACCTGAATGCAACATGTACAGCTTTGATAGCTGAGTAGTATACAACAACCAGCATAGTAGTATGCTGTGTGACATGAGTTGCTTCACTTATCAGATATGAGTTGTAATATCTCTTTGTTAAACCAGAATCCTACCCTAAGTTTGGCTGGCTAGTTTAATATTGGAAATGCAGCCCAGTTCCATACCACATTGTTGTAGCAATGTTTCATGGCAAAAATGCAGAAGAAAAGAAAAGAAATACACCAATAAGTCAAATTTTGATATACCTACTGCAATTTCCTGATGAGTTATGCCTGCCCTCCCTCTTTTTCCTCTTTTAAGTAGCTTCTGTTTGTAATTCCCCTTTAAAATTTAACCCTACAATTTGAATGATAACCAAAAACTGTTAGAATTTGAGGCATCCCATGCAGATTCTCTGAAGTCAGTTGGATGAATCCTCAAGAAATTGGTTGGAGGACCCCAGATTAATGCTGATTTAGAGGCTCAGATTTCCACATGTGATACCTTGCTCCCACTGGTTCCTCATGCAAAAACGACTTTTTGCATGCATGTCATGTTGTGCCATTCGGTGCAGCAGTGGTAGTGAGTCACTTGCTTCTGGAAGATACAGAGCCCTCTATTCTGATGCCAGATGGCTGTTTGGTGTAGTGCTTAAATGCCAGTACTTCAGCTACTCACTCACAAAAAGCCACAAGGTTGTGAGTTCAATTTGGCCCATGCAGACAGGACCAAAATCTCTTCTTTGGCCTTCTGATCCAGCTGAACTGCAATGTTTAGTTTTTAATCAGAAATATGAAGCAATCTATCAAAGAAATGTTACTGTTACAAAATGATCTAGCTTGAAATGGAGAAAGTGCTTCCTGCAGACTGCATGTGGCCTCCCAGGATCTCTTTCCTCCAGTGTCCAATAGGAGATGTAGAGATATTTTTCTCACATTTTTGCCTCATTCACTTGCCAGAAATAACAACACCACCACAACGTGTCATTTATCCTGGCAAATCCTGGTACTTTGGCACATGATGTCATTATTCCTCCCCTAAGAAATGTACCTCATCATTCTGTGTCAACCATACCAATCATGTTATGTCCTGACAGTAACACTATCTGGAATAGGGCTCTATTTTACCACACTTTTCCACCTAACAAAGTGGGTTGTATGTTAAGTTGCAATCAAAGAAACTGGTGATATAGCAGGGATGGCACTGTGAAGAGAAGAACGGGACAAGCCTGGTTGGTGCCAGCCAATCACAGGTTATGCAATGCTGTGAAAATGGGCCTACAGGGGAGAAAGGATGCAAAACTGAGGCTTGTCCCTTACAGAAGGCAGATAGTGGGAAGATGGCCTAGGGATAAGGAAAAGCAGTAATAAAAAGAACAATAAGCCAGGGGAAAGAATGGAATAGGGTTTTGGGAGCTGTGAACAATTAAACAAGTGTTTGGAAATGCAGGGCCAGCCTGGACGGGGGATCTGTCACAGGCAGCTTGGGTTGCCTTACTTATACACCGCGGCGCCTCCCCGGCGACCCTGAAAGGAGCGCCAAAAAGGCACTCCTTTCATAAGTCGCAAAAAGAGCGCCCTAAAAGCGGCGGGCGCCCTTTTTGCGACTTATCCTCCACAGCGCGTCCGGACGCTGTGGAGGGAGGTCGCCCTGAACGCGTCCGGCGTGCGGTGACCCGGAAGTGTTCAGGGCGACCTCAGGAAGAGGAAGGGCCGCCGCGCGTGCGGTGGCCCCTCCTCTTCCTGGCCTCGGAGACGGCTCAATTGAGTCGTCTGCCGAGGCCCAAGGTTATCAGGGGCCCACTCATACTACAGAACCATAGTGTTATTATTCCAGTTTAACTCTCATGATTCCATCCCAGTTTAGGATGGTGCATTTGGACATCTCAGCCAGAGAGTTCTAGCACCTCATCAAACTACAGACCCCATGATTCCATAGGATGGAATCATGGCAGTTAAAGTGGGATAAATAGTGCTATAATGGGCCCTCTGTTATGTGACGAATGGGCATGTGAATGGGCCCTCTGTTATGTGACGAAAAAATTACAGACAAGTCTGTAATCCTGTTATTGCCCTGCTTGATTCACAGAATTTTATTGGGGCAGTGGTCAATACGATGGCATTTTCTACTTGCATTTCTCCTATGTGTGGGTATGCATTAAAATGTTGCAGTGTTATGGTACTGATTTACTGTGCAGAGGTCTTTCCAATATTATGTACCATATGAAATTCTTAGGGTACAATAAATGTAATGCTTTATTCTGGTGTGTGTGTCACACTCCTATTGCTACTTTTCTGTTTTTGTAAATGTCATAGTTGGTTAACTGTTTATGTTTTTAAACTGTGCATCTTCCTGTTCTAAGACAATTGATGGAGTTTATCTTTAGAAGTTATTTTTTGGAACATTGTAATATTGAATTTCCATCCAGCTCAATCCTGTATTGGTGTGGAATGAACACTTTGTCAAATTGTTTCCATTACTCCTATATTATGTTGATAAATTGAACCCCTACTGAAACTGTCAAATAAACTTTCAGTTCCTTGGTGTTCCTGGTGTATCTGCCAGAATAATTACATTTAGGTGAGGTGGCACATTTTCAAGTTTCTGGTGTTTATTGATTAGCTCTTTTGGAAATAGAAAGATTTAAAGCCACCTGTGCATAATATATTTTAAAAAGTGTGCAATTGCTGAGGCTTCTGGATTTTCTTTCCAGTTGTGCACAACAGGATATTCTGTACAGTTGGCTATAAAATGTTGCAAAACCAACTTTTAAAAGATTTCTTAGAGCGGCACACATATTGATATTCATATGCTGCAAGTACATGGCTTACATCCAAGAAACATACTAGTGGAGAAGAAACCCCAAGGTATTTACACCATCCCCAGAGGCAGTGAAAGCTGCTCTTTTGACTCCATTTTCTCCCAATGTGTTAGAGTAACTAGAGGGCTTCCATGTGGGACTCTTGGCTCTTGTCCATTGATCAGCTGCAGGACTGTGTCCAGTAGGTATGCCAGGTTACATATGGGATGAAACTCCTGTTACTTTAACCCTTAACAGATAAATGGAGCAGGTTAAAATATCATGAAGCTCTGTCAAATGGGATGAAATTACCTGTCCTGTTACCTTCCCAAACTCAGACTTTCAGCTGTAGATCTCTCCATGCAACATGGCTATTGCTTTCCCAGTGGCGAGCAGGGAAGGGGTTCAGAGGAAGACCCAGATTTGTGTGTTTCCTGTGACTGCCAGAAAATATCAGTGGCTGAAGGTTCAGGCTTGGAAGGTAAAGGAAGGTAGAAATCTCAGTCGCCTTTGTCAGAGCATTACAGTATCTCGTTCTGCTCCATGATCTGTTAAGTAATAAACTTACAGGAACCCTGCCCCATATCCAATCTGGCACCCTAGTGCCTGGGTACATTCTGGCTTACCAAAGAGGAAGCAGCAGCCTCAAGCCTGCTCCTTCTTCAGCTGTGTCAGGAAGAATGGCCCTATGACTAGAACCTCCACCCCAGCTGCTTTTGCACACCAAGGAATTAATCACACTTGGTTGTATCAAACTGGGATTAAAGCAGGAAAATAGCACCTTTGGCATTATCAATTACATGATGTCACCTCCACCCAGTTGCTGCTGTGTCTCCCAAATGTGGTTAGGGCATCTCTGGACATTAATGGGGAACTCCTGTAAATGCCCCTTCCAACCACTTTTCCATTCTAAGAAAAGAAAAATGTGACAATGTCTCCTTCATTAGAGGTACAGTGCTGGGATAGGGCAGTCAAATGGTGCCAGTCTCCTCCTGACCCTGTTTTACCAGTGTACTCCCTCACTTCCTCCTGTTACCACTATTCCCAAGCCTATTTCTCCCTTCTTTATTTTTCACTTTCTTTTCTTTTCATACCCCTCCACTTAAATTGTATTGCCATAATTGCTGAATTCAGTGAAAAATAGAAATAACCATCAAATTAAAAAAAAAAAAAAAGCATGTTGGGGAAAGCAATGGGAAGGCAATGGAAATGGAGGTGGGATTAAAGAGCATGCTAAGAAAGGGCCTCGGCAGACGGCTAATTGGGCCGTCCTCGAGGCAAGGAAG
>CM034708.1:65711642-65727055 GCA_020142125.1 Phrynosoma platyrhinos
TTATTATTATTACTTTCAGAGGCGCCGACGGTGCGCCGTAGTGCGGATGCCGCGGTTCCGCAGCGCACTGTCCCGCGGCGTCCCGGATGCCCTCGTCTGCTTCCCCCCAAAGTGAGTTCATGCCAGGAAACAGCTCCAGTCATGTTAATGGAGGACATGTGATAAGGAAAGCTCTCAAACAGGTATTATCCACTCTAACACAACTGCAAGTGAGGTTGGGGTTCATATGACAAAGTCCCAAGTGTGATGACACTGTACAGGGAGTTACAGGATATATCCTTGCAAAATGACTTTCAAAGTACATATGTGGACATAAATTATAGACCAGTGTATGTCACAAATAGGACCCTGGCATACAATGCTTGACCTTACTATTCTTTGGAGCTGCCTCCTTCTTGTATGTCAGATGTCTTTTGGAGGTATGGCATGGTCTGTCCTGTTTAAGATAATGAAAAAAATCGCCATTATATAGACAAGCTGAACACAAGCAGCCTTTAGCTTGTAGCAGTGAAACTTCCTTTACTGTCTCTAATTGACAGTGAAAGTGATAAGGACTGCTTTTGGTCATGTTTCTGGGTACTGAAAAATAGCTGATAGTGGATGTAAGTGGCAATAGCAAGCATTCATTATACAAGGGGTATTGTAAAGTTTTAATTATCATCTTTAAATTTTTTGACAGAAACCCTGCAATGGATTTTTCATTTTTGGGAACAAGAAAAAGTCACTTGGTGCAAGGTCGGGAGAATAAGGTGGATGCTGCAAAATCTCAAAGCCACATGCACTGCTACTTGAGATGAGTGAGCTGGTGCATTGTCAGCTAGGAGACGAATGCCTCTGGAGAGCATACAGTGACATTTCTTTTTCAGAGCATCTCACAACTTGTCCACAAGATTGCTGTAGTATGTGCCAGTGATGGTTTATTCCTTTGCAATGTAATATGTGAGAATGACTCCATGATAATCCCAAAACACTGAGAGTGTAACTTTCCCTGCTGACTTTTGCACCTTTGCCTTTTTGTGGTGAGGGGAATTGGCATGCTTCCACTCCATGCTCATGGTTTTGGTCTCTTGATCTTACTGATAGATCCAAGATTCATCCATGGTTACCAGACGACCAAAAAAATCCTCTTCATCCTGTTCCAACAGTGTCAATATCTGTCTTGAAAGGTCACATCATGTTTGTTTCTGGAAAGGGGTTAGCAAACATGGGACCCAGTGTGCAGACATCTTAGACATGTGCAGTTCCTCATGAATAATTTTCCACACACTACCGTAATTGAGACCAGTTTCGTTCATGATCATTTAGATCAGGGGTAGGCAACCTAAGGCTGGTCCTCCTACCGCTGCCGCCCCTGGGTTTTCTTGGAAAAATCTCCACAGGGGTTTTGCCGTGGCTTTTCTGGGGCTGAGAGAGTGTGCATGCATATTTTTTAATTTTTATTTTTTAAATATTTATTTATTTATTTATTTATGGTGCTTCGGCCCCCCAATTGTCTGAGGGACAGCAACCTGGCCCCCGGCTCAAAAAGGTTGCCTACCCCTGATTTAGATGGTTGCTCATCTGTCTTCCAGAATTAAACACTCCACTTTCTTTACTGTGGCCACATCGTCCATCATTAATGATCTTCCAGGTCTTGGATTGTCTGTGAGGGACATGTGACCAGTTTGGAAATTCCTTTTCCACCTCACAATAAGATGAGTAATCATTTCCATAAACTACCATAATCTCATCATGAATTTGTTGGGCATTATTACCCTTCAAATTCAGGAACTTGTCCACCTTACACTTTAGTCACTTCTAGTACAACCTGTAACAAAAATAAAGGACACAATGAGTTGATTTTCTCAACATCATCACTTAGGGATCAGTGATGACACTGACAAAATTTCATCAATATACTCTAATAACTTCCAGGTGATAATTATGACTTTATGATACCCCCTCATAGATTGTTCTTCTTTGCACTTTGATCAATATTTATTGAATGCATTGATGCCTTAACACATTTCTCTAAATTAAAAGTCTGTAAAAGAATTGGGGTAGAAAATTATATTAAATGAATGATGCATAAAGAGGTGGTAGCTATTCTCTTTTTCTGGATAGTAGTATATTATTGATTTATTTGGTTGGGAATTTAATATTGATTGAACTTGGTCATCCCTCCTGTATGGAGTCATTTGAGAGTTCTCTTTCTCCTCCATAGGGAAACAAGGTTGATTTTAAAAACCTGGATTGCTAAGAAGAAAAAAGAGAATAAAAGCCATCTGATCTATTCCTCTAGAGTGCAAGCTTTCACTATTCTAATTGATTTCCAGAAGATCTGAAGGGATTGTCTTCTCTTGCCACCATAAAAATGAGCATGTGCTCATTGTAAATCTATGTGATTGAAGCATAATATTATAAATGCAGAATCTCTAAAGCTATTATCTGTCCATCTGTCTAAGCGAACAGCAAGCACATTTTATGCCTGCTCAAGATTATTGTTGATGCATATTTCAATGGACAGGATTTTCTCAAAAGCACATTTAAAAAGCCTTCTGCAAGCAATCAGTTTTGACCTTTGGCAAGAGCAATCTATCCCTGTCTTGGTAGCCTGTTGAATAGGAAAGAAGACATAAAGGAATTACTAGATTAATAGGGTAGTGTGGGGAGACAAAGAGAGAGAAGATGTGGTACTACCTACTTTGGGTTTTGGTTCAGTACCATAAACATGGTTGAATGCACAGGACTCAGAGCTACATCTTCAAAAGCTGAGCACTCAAAACCCTCTGTCTGAAGTGCTGAACCTGAGAATTGCTTTTTAAAAAAATCTCTCAAGTAAATTTATAAAGAAATGTGCAGATTTTTGGAAATACAAGCAAAATTCTCATCCATCTTTACCAACAACATATCTGCCACAGCATGTGATAAAGTTGGCATTGCTTAGAATTCGTGCTTAGGGAACATTGTCAGGAAAGAAAGGCAAATATGGAAATAATTAATGTTAACAGTGAGGTGTAAGTATCTATTTTTTAGGATGATTTCTTTTGCTGATTAATGAAACTGCCGGAAATTGTTTTATTGCACCTTGATTAAATTGTAAGAGGATGTCTCATGTGGCCAAATCAAACTGCTTTTCAGGTTGCCCCTGTCTTTATGTTTGCAGCATGAAATCATTGAGATTTTAATGTCTGTTTTTCTTGCTTAAACAAATATCGTATTTCCTTCTTCTCTGGGTTGTACGTGTGTCTCTCTTGTGTTTCTGCATATAGTTTGTGTGTCTATGTGATTTATGTTTGGAAGATTAAGAATTCTGACTTCACCATTTAGACCAGAAGAATATTCCCAGTGATGCTGCTGTCTAGACTTGATTAGGTAATTTAGTTGCTGCAGCATTTTTGTGCAAAATTGTGACCAATAAAGCCTACAATGCAGGCTTCTTAGAATCTCAAATTGTTATATCTTTGACTTAGCACTTTTGTCAAAACAGATAAGCAAGAAGCAATAAAGATACTACAGTTGGAAAGTTGGCACAAATATTAGAAATGATACTTAAAATGATTTCACTACAGAAACAATAACAACATCTGATTTTTCTTTATCTTGTGCAGACCAGCTCTTGATATCTGAAGATTGTCTCAGCCATAGGAAAGTAGAGTCTCAGTAGTTAATTATTCTGTTAATTCCCTAAAAAGTTGTTTATTTCAGTTGGTGTGTCTGTGCATTTGTTTTCCCTATATCACAGATATCCTGTATTCTACACCTGGGCCCTAATATAGGGACTAGCTTTAACGGAGGACTCTTCTTGGGAGTCATATCCATTGGAGGGGAACAAAACTATTATTATCTGCTTAGAAATAGAGCAAGTTTGAGACTTGTATCTTGCAGAGATACCAAAATCTTAATTTGTGGTGGTATTTTTTTTAACACCCTGGTTAAATTACTGTTATTCTCTCCTTACAGATTTCATTCAGTCCTCTCCTCGGGAAAAAATAACATCTACAATAATTCCACCACTGTGATTTTAAACATGCATAATAGCTGGCCATTGTATTTTTCAGCACAGAAATTTTTGCACTGGCTGCCAATTAGATACAAGATGGATTCTAAGATCCAGGGGACGTGTTTTAAAACTCCACATGTATCCAAATGAGTTTTTGGTTCCCTATGGCTGAGGCCCAATTTTTACTCAAGTGTAAAAGTGGTAGGCTTTCATTGGTGCAGGGCTATGATTATAAATCAGTGTACCCAATTGTTTTCCCCACCGCTTTGGAATGCACTTTGCCAGCAGAGATGGAGAATGTCAGACCTGTCATTGGCTTGAGGTCAGGACTGAAGCTAGTTGTTGTTTAACTTTGCTTTTGCTCACCAGCTGATCAAGCTGTGTTAGGACATATTTAATGCAATGTTATCTGAATCCTCTTTTTTTTGCTAGTGGAGTAGGGCTTTTTAAAGGCCTGGCATGGTGCTCCCTAAAAAAGAATTTGCAGATTCCTTTTCTGCAGTTCATGGGAGCAACAGGATACTGTGTAAAAAGATAATATTTATAAACACTGTTGATAGCTAGTAAGAACAGCTGCTAGAATGTCAGAAATTAAGAAGGCAATATATGACTAGAGGGAAAAGCCAGTTATGTGTTACCGAACAACAGTTATCAAGGTCTGAAGGTCTAAAAAATCTTATGTGGCAGCGCTTGCAGAAGCTTAATATTACTCCCTGATCTTTCCCAAAGTGCAGGAGTAGCCCTAACATTTTATTGAGCATAAGACAACTCTCTCAGGTGGCAGACACTGGCTCACATCCAGCACATCCCCAGCCATTCTTTCTTAGTTCCCCTGCCAGGGAATTTGTCCTATTTTCTACATTGACTAAAAAATTGGCATCATCTCGCAGTGGCCACAAGCCTGGCATACAATTTTTTTGATGATTTGCAGGGAAGTCGCTGTGAATTTGCAGGGGATGAAATTCAGAAGACTTCAAATATATATATATATATATATATATATTGACAGGAGGAGTTTTTTGTGAGTGGGTCTGTGTTAACATGTTTTTCTACTTCAATGTACTTGTATATTTAGCCATGAAATCAGTGGTGAGGAGCTAGATCAGGCTACCCCTGCCCTCTTCCTTTCCCCTCACCTGAGTGTCACATTTGTTTTTGTTTTTACTCACATTTGTTTTTACTCTGTCCCCCACCCCAATCCTCTCCCCACCTGATCAGTACTGTGCCATCTTTGTTTTTATTTCAGTAAATGGCGCATGCGCATTCCCTCTTCCTCCAGTTGCATTCCCACAGGAGGTGTCACTCAGTGCGGGGAGTGGGACTTTGGTGATGTGGAGTGGCACACACTCCCTCTCCTATGCCACCCTGTCCCATTCTTCTTCTCATGAAGAGAGGCATGGGGTGAGGTGGGGTGGCATGGGGGAAGGGAGCATGTGCAGCCTCCTTTGAGAACATGAGTTGACTGCACCGGGGGGGGGGGAGGCTGACTGCTTGTCACCCCTCTTCTGGGTGTCACCTGGTGTGGTCCGCACCCCCGCACTCCCCAGTGACACTACTATCTCCCCCTCCAATCATTCACAGATCATTGTGCAGAGACTTCACATACTCTCTCCCCATGACTCCCCTCATCAATCGCTTGCTTGTGCAGAGATCTACAATGTATGTAGGGGAGAAGAGTGTAAACTTCTAACTACAGTTCCCATGATTCCTTAGCACTGAGCCAGGGTAGTTAAATTGGTCTCAGGTTGCATTATTTCTGGCAGTCTGTAAAGGCCCTGAGTCTGTGACCAACTGTAATTTTTTCCTTTCTTTTTGGTTATTGTATACTTGGATAGGGGATTGCCAATGAATATCCACTGCTGTAGGCTATATTTCAGAGGAAGGAACCAGCAAACCATCTCCTTGCCTAGGAAAACCTTATGAAATTCATGGAGTCACCATAAGTTGACAGCTGACTTGAAAATGCACACACACAGACATACACTCACATGCACAGAGTTTACTGGCATTGAATTAAAAGTTATTGTCTGTCATTTCATCTCAGCAGCTATATGTAATGTACTGCCTGGTATGTGAGAACTTCAGGCATACCTACAGGTAATACTGTGTTTAATAATCTATTATTAGTAGAGCTGCAGCTGCTCACAGTGTGCCTTCTGTAAATCTCTAGCATTGTTGGCACTGCCCTCTCATTGCAACTTAAAACAGTCTGAAAATGACCAAAATTCCCTGTGCTTTGGAAAATCCTCTCAAGGCTGTCTGGGTTAGCATAGTTCCCATAAAAATTATTGACCCTTTCTGACTGCTTTGTTGACTTTCCAATTTTAGAGGCACCAGTGTTCTATAAAATGTGCTTGTTAGCAGCCTGACCAAATGTTTTGGGCTGTGGGAACAGTAGCCTAGAATCTGCAGAATGCAGTTTCTTTCAAAGAATCTGCAGTGTCCACTTACCTTACTTTACCTTCCTTCCTACTTAAAAGTGGGTTTTAAAAGGTGGCTTTTGGCTGAAAACATACACTCTCACATCAGTGCTCACTGAGATTTTCACAATAACATAAAACTCTGACAAAACCATATTGTCCGAATGTAGAAAGTGAAGCAACCTAGTCTATCAGTTGTTTCCTAGAAAACAGCAATAGGGTAGGAGGAAAGGAGGAAAGTGTTTTGAGGAGGAAGCAATAGAAACTTTGGTGTTTAAACCTTTGGCTGAAACCCATCCCCAAAACTATTTTGCTTAGCTGTGCAGCCTAGCTAGGGAAAAAACAAACAGCGGGGAGATTGCACATGGGCAAAGTGGCACATAGAGGAAGGGTTAAGCATACTGCTATTTCATACTGCTATTCTGCACCAAACCATCTGTGCATTTACCCTACTCAGTAGACACTGGAAGCTGGGTTAACTGATGTAATGTTCAGTCCCACCCTGAGAGCAAGTATTTCAGGCAGGTGTGGATTTTGGAGATGAAAATGAAGCCACTACCCCCTGCGCTCACAGACCAAGTATATAAATGTAAACCATAACATAAAAGAGAGTCCTGCTTTCTGTTTCTATTACATGGGACACTACTATGCAATATCAATATGCAGCTCTACAAATCATTGTTTTGTTCCTTCCTTAGTTCCATTTGTGTTGAAACTTGAACCAGAAAGTCCTTTTAAGCATGTATACAGCTCTGGAAAGTTTGAAAAGGGAGTTGGCAGGACTGATTGCCATGAAGACGGGGGAAGGACATATTATTTGGTCCGTGCAGCCACAGCTACAGCCACAAACATGTACAATTGGCTCTTCTTCTGTGGACTGGAGCATCTGTGGACTGCAGCATCCATGGATGGTCTCACTCCATTCTCCCCATTGCAGCTTGTGCATGTGGATGCACCAATGTGGCCAAGCATGTGTCATGCTGCTATTGGGAACAACAGGACTTGAAGTCTTTCAGATGTTGCTGTCTGTCAGGGTTTTGGGGATGGGTCTGGAATGGAACCCCACAGATATGAAAAGCCGACTGTATATTTTATATATTTTATTTTATATCTCATGAAGCAATTTTTTTACTGCCAGCAACTAGCATTCTGGATATGTGTTGCAGCCCAGTCTTATGTATGCTTACTCAGAAGTAAATTCTATTTTGTTCAATAATATGACAAAGTTATCAAGTAGAATTATTTTGTTAAGGTGAGTAGTCTGACAAAGTTCTTATAAGATCCTGTTTTTAATGTCTCCTCCTTCCCCATAGTTATATTATCCTCTGTCTTGAAAGCCAAGATGTATCCAGTGACAACCTTTCTAAATTCCCTTTCATCCTCATTACATGCAGGCCGTCATGTAATGACAAATGTTAATGATGTACTTGAATGTAATGGCACACTTCAGGGATGAAGTAATTGACTGAAGCTTGGAGCCTGGATTTGTGTCCTGCCTTTCCCTTTCTAATAGCTGTAACACTGAGGCCAAGTTCCCTTAGCCATCATGATCAGTCTACTGGGCCAGAACATGAGACATTTCATGTTATCATTTGTTTCAACAAACTGGCCCTACACAGATTTTGCTACCTTTTAACTTGCAATACATTATGCAATATTATTTTTAAGCCAGGACAGATCAGAATATGTGCTTGATTCTTTAATTAGATTCTTTGAATTAGTATTTATATCAACCAAATAGATAAAAGATGTTCTACATGTGTATAAGAACTAGTCTAAAAGAACAGAGGAAATCTAGCTTCCTGTGAAGTTGCTAAGCACGCCAAATCCCCACTGATTTCAATAAGAGTTGTGGATACACCCTACCTTCCAAGCATATAATGTGCAAAGCAAAAGAAATCACTTTTTTCTTCCTAAAGTGACTGAAATGAAAAGAATGGGCACACCATGTGGTTACTTCTGTGCTATTATCAGAACAAAAATCCACAGGAATAATCAAATCAAGTGAACACAGTAAAAACCTTAGGTTCCACTACTGGCTTTTTGAGCTCAGATCAAATCACTTATTAAGCATATGAAAACAAATATGATATTTATCAGGTTAGAAATGACTCTGATAATTTATTTGAAGAAACTTAATTAACATAACTGCACCTATGACGCCGATAAGCAACTAAAGACTGTGCTCCATAATTAAGGTTTGGAGGTCTGGGTGTGTTTTTATAGTGAAATCTCTTCAGTTTCTTTTAGGTTTCTAGACCATTAGGTCTTTCAAAAATTAATCTGTGTTATCTCTGAATACAGAAGGTTTACCACAACAGGAATAGTACAAAGCCTTCCATGTAAAGAGTTTTCAAACTATATATAACTTCTTATGATGGGAATGCATCAGAGTCAAACTATAGATGATCAGGGCCCTGTCCGCACTGGCCAAAAGTCCAGAGCTGATCAGGAGGATTATGCTGTGTTGCACAGTGTTGTTCACACGGATCAGCTACCATGTGATCGCAGTGTCCTTCGACCCTCTTGCCCCATTGGTCATATGAGTGACTCCTGTTGGCATGTTTTCAACCCAATTGTAAATTGCTTGTAATATCCAAGATATCCAGTTGATGAATATCCTACCAAAGGGTCTTCCCAACTGTGATGAAATCATAGAATATACTGACAACACTACCGTTTCCTCCTTCTAGCTTTCAAAAGCTAAAAGGTAGCTACAAAATTGCTTCTCAGCTCTTGTCTTTTAGAAAATATATTGACTAAAAGTGACAGGTTATCACCATTTATGGTTCCTGAACACATTTTTCATCTGAATTGCTCTAAGGTATGTATGAATGTATTTTCTGAGAACAATAGCTTTTTAAAATTCTCAGCTAGGGACTTTTTATTCAAATCTTTTGTGTATATAAAGACAACTGTTTGATGGTATGCATTACATGAAAGTTTATGTATGAAAACAGATATAAATCAGAAAAAACTATTTTGAAATGGAGCTCAGTAACAATTTAGGTATACTGTAATTTTTGTAATGGCAGTAGGAACCATATTGTTCTGTGAGTAGGTGCATGGAGGGCAGCAGTTCTGGAACACTAGCAGAGAATGGAAACTGAAGTGAGCCATTTTAAATCTAAATTTGTTCTATGTTACTATCTCCTGTGGTAATATTTTGCAGAGTTTGCAGCAACAAATATAAGTTTACAATGGGCCTTTTCAGACTGCCAGAAATAGTGCAAATTGAGTCCACTTTAAGGGTTACGGTTAGTGCTAGGGGTCATGGGAATTGTTTTTTTTCTGAGACATTGAGCCTTCTCTGTCAGAGAGCTCTGGTGCCACAATAAAATACAGTTCCCATGATTCCCTAACCCTAACCCTAACCGTTAAAGTGGACTCAATTTGCACTATTTCTGGCAGTCTGCAAAAGCCCAATGTAGTACTCAAATCTGTTGCTGCCAATCTGCAGACCTGTTGCTACCAATTACCATACATACTTGAGTGTAAGTCAACCTCACAAGGGCAGGTTTTGGGGCCAAAATTATAGATTTTGACATGATCCATGGATAAATCAAGGGCAAAACTTAGTGGAACGTAATAAAAGATCTAAAGGATGAAGCAAAGGAAAAAAATGCTAAAGAACTTACAAAATTCCAGCAGACATAACTGTTAAATGCTTCCAGGACAGATTATGCTCTTGCCTGTCACTAGGGGATAGTTTCCTTTTTCATAAGAGATAAAGTAGAGGACATACATTGACCCGTGAATAAAATTATCCAGGTTTTTGGAGTCAAAATTTTGACTACAACATCAAGACTTATACATGAGTATATATGAGTATATACAGTATCTTTTAAAGAAAAAATCATCTTGTTGGATGAACATAGAGCATATTCCCTGAATCTGTGATAACATTTTCTCCAACTACCTATACTTTTATTTTGAGATACTGTCATCTGTATACTATTTTTCTGAAATAGGGAAGGGGGCGGGAATACAAGGTTAAGATTTAAGTTCCATTTTTCAAATCATGGAATGAGTTCAATATTTATTAAATAAAATAATATATTTGTAAACAGTCCAAAGGAAACTGCTTGCTTGTGTAGTTTTTGAGAAATAGAGCAAATATTATTTTTAAGCAGAGAAAGATAAAATAGCTGCACATTGCTTTGGCTCATAGAATCATGGAATCGTAGAGTTGGAAGACCAGAAGGGCCATCCAGTCCAACCTCCTGCCATGCAGGAATACACAATTAGAGCACTGTCAATAGAGGGCCATTCAGCCTCATTTTAAAAACGTCCAAAGAAAGAGATCCCCACCAAACTCTGAGGCAGCGAATTCTACTGTCCAACAGCTTTTACTGTTAGGAAGGTCTTCCTAATGTTTATGTGGAATTGCTTTTCCTGTAGTTTGAATCCATTCTTCCATGTCCTAGTCTCTAGAGCAGCAATAAACAAGCTTGGTTCATTCTCAATATGAAATGCTTTCAAGTATTTAAACATGGCCACCTTCTCTTCTCCAGGCTAAACATACCCATCAGTCACTGCTCATAGGGCATGGCTTCCAGACCTTTCACCATTTTTTCATCCACTTCTGTGCATGTTACAGCCTGTCGATATTCTTCTTGAATTATGGTGCCCAGAACTGGATACCATATTCCAGGTGAGGTGTGATCAGAGCAGAATAGAGTGATATTATTACTTCCCTCAGTCTAGACAATATACTCCTATTGATGCAGCCTAGAATCATATTGGCTTTTAAAGCTACTGCATCGCATTGTTGACTTCTGTTCAGCTTTTGGTCCACTAATTCTTAGATACCTTTCACATGCTATCAAGCCAGGTGTCCTATATCAAGCCAGGTGTTCAAATGAGCTGGCTGTTTGTCTGAATTCATTTTTGGTGATTTCCCTCTTTTCTCATTTCTTCTATATGTACCTTTTAAATCTTAGCTCAATTTAAAATTCTTTAGATAGCCATCATCATTTCTTTAGACACTTCCCATTTTTTCTCCTAATTAGAACTGTATGAAATTGTGCTTTGATAATCTGACTTTTAAGAAACTCCCATCCATCATAATCTCTCTTCTCTTTTAGTATTACTTACCACAGGACCACACCCAGTGTTTTCCTAAGTTTACTGATATCAGCTTTCTAAAAGTCTAGAAGGCACATCTGACTAGGCTTTGCTTCCCCTTTCAGCTGTATAACAAACTCTAGGAGAACATGGTAATTCCTACGTAACGATCCTAACACTTCCACCTCATACACTAGGCTATCACTGTTGGTTAGGATCAGAGCTTAAACAACTAATCCCTTTTTGTCTCTTCTATCTTCAGGACAATAAAATGTCTGCAAGGCAAGTGAGCAGTTTGTTAGACCTTATATTCTTGGTTTGACTTCCAACAAATATCAGGATAGTTGAAATTGCCATTGCTACAACATCTCTCTGAATGTGTGGTCATCTTTTTAAGGAAGGCATTATCCAAGTCCTCCATCTGACTTGGGGGTCTGTAGTAGATGCTCACATCCTTATTGTTTCTATCTCCCTTAATTTTAACCTAGATACTGTCAACCTGGCTTCCAGGATTTAAGTCATGGATCTCTTCACAATGTAAACCTCCTTGACATATAAGGCTCCTCCTCCTCTCCTCCTCCTCCTCCTCCTTTCCTGTTTGGTCTATTTCTCTAAAACAAGTTATAACTCTCTGTTACTACATTCCAATAAATAGCACTTACTCCCACTGCACAAGCGCAGCACTGTATGAACTTCAAGACATTGTTGGATTGCAACTCCCATCAAATCCTGAGCAACACAACCAATCATGAAGGATAATGAAAATCTTGATGACCACATTTGCAACCACCCTTGGTCTAGTGGGCTGGAATTCAAATCAGGACACAGACTGTTAGCCTGTGCAGACCGGCCTAAAGGGCCAGTCTGGGGGTGGAGTTGGGGTGGGGTGACCACACACCAGCCACCCTGACTCTGCCCCAATGCCGTCATCATGCTGCATGACCCACCGCACAGCATATGGCATCAGGGTGTCCCGTTGGTGCAGCATGTAGACACACTGCACCAAAGGGGCACAAAAGAACCACGACGGTGGCACTAAGGTTGGCTTTTTGCTGCTCCCAAAAGGAGTGACATTTGCCAGCTCTTTTTGGAGCGGCAAAAAGCCGGATTGGGGCTGCGGCATGTGGTTGCTGCGGCCCTGATCCGGCATTCCCACGGGCAGCACAGAGCTGCCCCTTAAGGGCCGTCTGTATGGCCCCTGTATTTGCTTTTAATGCATGACTTCCTTTTTTGCCTTTTGGCATTACATCTCCCTTTGTGACACAAATAAGCTTTTTGGAGCTGGAGCTGGAGTTGGAGTCTTGAGTACAAAATACCTTTGCTTGCTGGCACTGTTGCAAGTATTATGCATCTTGTTTTATTGTTAATTGCCATCAAATCAGCTTTGAGTTGATTCAATTTCTGTCATCTTTCTTCAATGTCCAGCTTTCATAGTCATATCTAGAAATCAAAATCTCCATGGTGTATTTTCCTAGTTTCTTTTTCTTTTTGTTTCAGTTCAGAAGAATGAGCTATTTTTCATCCAGTATTCTTTCCAACAACAACAATTATTTCAGTCCATCTGAGTGGATATACCTGCAGTGAAACCTCAGGTTAATTGCAACCTTGCTATGAAAATCCATATTCTGCTAGATTTTCTTACTATTTTAGAAAGACCTGTTACTCCTCTGTGCCCTTTTTCATCATTCTGCTTTTACTGATATTCCAGGATATGATATACTGCTTTGGCATTAAGTCAGGGTGGATCTATTTCTTTTTGTTTCATTCCCAATCATCAGAGGTTAGAATGCCATGATCCCAAATCATTTTGTACTTCTTGGGCTAGGCCAAACCCACTTAGAAAACACTATGACATCGTTTTACATTTTTGTTTCCCACAGGCACTCAAGCACAGGTGAATTTCTTTCCCTGTCAAGGTAGCAGTGGGAGGTGAAAATGAAAGCCTTTCTCTTTCTCAGGGAAATTGGACTGCAAAAAGCTGTCAATTTAAAAGTGACAGAGTGGCATAGTATTTCTTTTTGGTGGCTCCTTTCATATGGTTCCCCCCACACACACTCCTGCTGTCTCTCTGACAGTTGAAATGGCAGCAGGAACTTGAGATGAGAAATGAGCACTTTTGGCACCTGCCCTTAGGCACAAAATTAATCATGGAAGAAAACAGCCCAACCTCACAAATCCCTGGTGTCCATGGTCTGCCAATGGGGATTGTCCAACCCTGTAATAAGGAAACCCACATACTATTATTCAAATTATAAGATTATGCACTGCTTCTCCTGCAGTCCTAGAGATCTGGTCTGTTCTTTATTGTCCTTGGTATTCTCCAGTAATTGAATCTGTATGCTGTTGATATTACTTCTCTGAATTCTTGTCTTATACAAGTACACAAGGAACAATGTATTTGTTTTTCTGTATATTAACATTTAGTGTTTACATCAAATATACATCCTATCTATGAGACGTCATTAAAGGATGTCTACATAAACATTCCTCACTGTAGTTCTCAACAGTTTAGCTTGCTGCTTGTTTCCCTAGTGTAACACCGGTGACCCTGTCGAAGCTTTGGTTAATCCTTTCCAACCTGTTCCAAACCAGAAGCAATGGTATACACCAGAGTTTAGGAAAATGAAGTGAGTTGGACAACGACTAGAGTGCTCCTGGCAGAAAACTCGGCTCTTATCTGACAAGACTCGTCATAGGAACTTTCTTTGGTCCTATTGAGAGGCAATACGTGCAGCACAGAGATCCTTCTCCTCTGCACGTATTGCATCTGCAGAGTCCCATCCAGCAGAGCTGTTTAGGGTGGTAAGGGAGCTGACGCAGGTACCACCTGCGCAGAACCCATTACTTAACCCAATAATGGCCTGCTGTGATGCGTTTAACAACTTTTTTACAGATAAAATCTCTCAGATAAGAGTTGACTTAGACACCAGTGTTTTAACAGAAACAACTGATGAGGTGCCCAGCAACTCTGTTAATGAAATTATCCTGGATCAGTTTCAATCTGTGAGTACTGATGATGTTGACAAGCTCCTTGGCAGAGTGAGGAAAACGACCTGCCCTCTTGATCCTTGCCCATCATGGCTGGCTGTCCGGGGGGGGGGGGGGATGCATTGAGGATGTTCCTTATGGACATCATCAATGCATCACTCAGGGAGGGTCATATTCCATCTTGTTTGAAGTAAGTGGCTGTTAGGCCGCTTCTGAAAAAAAAACTTCCCTGGACCCCCTGTATGTGAATAACTATAGGCCAGTCTTTTTGTTACCATTTTTGAGCAAGGTAATCGAGAGGGCAGTTGCTCTTCAACTCCAAGCTGTCTTGGATGAAACCAATTATCTAGACCCATTTCAAACTGGCTTTAGGACAGGATTTGGAGTTGAGACTGCCATGGTTGCCTTGACCGACGACCTGCGTCTGGGCATCAACAGGGGTAGTGTGACCCTGTTGGTGCTTTTAGACCTCTCAGTGGCTTTTGATATGATAGATCATGGCATCCTCTTGGATAGCCTGAGTGGGTTAGGAATCGGAGGCACTGCACTGCAATGGTTCCGTTCCTTCCTCTTGGGCAGATCCAAAAGGGTGCTGCTCAAGGACAGTCACTCCAGTAAAAAGGAGCTCACCTGCGGCGTCCCTCAAGGTGTCATTCTGTCCCCTATGCTGTTTAACATCTATATGAAGCCGCTGGGTGACATTATTCAGAGTTATGAGGCTGGGTGTTATCAGTACGCTGATGACACCCAGATCTATTTCTATATGTCTCGATTGTCGGCCTTGAATTCCGATGGCGTCTCTTCCCTCAATGAATGTCTTAAGGCAGTAATGGGCTGAATGAGGAAAAACAGATTGAGAGTGAATCCAGATAAAATGGAGGTGCTCACAGTAGCAGCCCCAAAACCAAGAATCGGGTTGCAACCTCTGGTCCTGGATGGGGTCACACTCTCCATAA
>CM034708.1:65737726-65748051 GCA_020142125.1 Phrynosoma platyrhinos
CCTAAAGGCTTCTGGTTCCCTTTATCTTTCTTGTGCACCAATACTTTGAGTGAAGGCGCCCTTACTGTCCCTGTTTTCCTTGTTGCCCCCCTGGATCTTTCCACTATCCCCTGGGAACAGTACTACCCACGTTGTGAATCACTGCTCTACATTAACAGGAAGGGAAGAAGAAAACATGAAGAGCAGTGTCACTTCCTTGCTTCTTGGCTTTTGCATCTCTAACTTTCCTAATATTGAAACATAATGTCTTGAATACTATTGTTATTCCCAAGCAGAGTTGACCCATTGAATCAATGAGCTCACTCACCACTGAATTATTGCTTCAATGGGTTTACTTTTACAAACAAATGCTTTTTAAATCAACAAGATTCAGACTGATACATTCAAATTTTCTCTTAAATTTTGAATTATTGTACAGATTATTCTGAATTACAGGAACATTTCATTTGCTCAGAGTTATAGAAAAATGTGTGTGTGTGTTTGTGCATGTGGGCATGCATGTATATATGGAGAGAGAAAAAGAAAGAAAGAAAGAAAGAAAGAGAGAAAGAGAAATCAGTATGGACTGCATTTATTAACAAAGACCTATAACAAGCAGATTCTGATATGCCAGCCAAGGTTAGAAAATAAACTTAAATTCATACAGAGCTACTGCACCAGTTTGTGGATTTGACCTTTTCCTGGTATGTTTAGACCAGGGGTAGGCAACCTTTTTGAGCCGGGGGCCGGGTTGCTGTCCCTCAGACAATTGGGGGGCCGAAGCACCAAAAATAAATAAATAAATAAATAAATAAATTTTTAAAAAATTAAAAATTAAAAAATATATATGCATGCACACTCTCTCAGCTCCAGAAAAGCCATGGCAAACCCCCTGTGCAGATTTTGCCAAGAAAACCCCAAGAACAAGTAATAACAACAATAATCAATATCATCATGGTGGGTGGTGGCAGCAGTGTGGGGCAGTGGCGGTGGCAGTGGCGGCGGCAGGACCGGCCTGGGGCCAGTCCAAAGGCCTCAGGGGGCCGCATCCGGCCCCCCGGGCCTTATGTTGCCTACCCCTGGTTTAGACAATCAGTAATATGTGTTATAATATAGATGCAGGCCTGTGACTATATATTAGGCCCATGGGTGACCCTCCTCTTTTGATATCAGAAATGTAATAAAACATAACCTGAGTGACTCTTATACAACTTTCATTGTGGATGCCATGACCAGAAAGCAGTCCCCACATGTAGGCTAGCAAACAGGAGGTGCATTAGAACCTCGGTTGATTGACTGATTCTGGACATTTTGGAGAAGGTGAGGAGGCCAAAAACTAAAGAACAAAGGGCTGCAGATATGGTAAACAAAGCTTGGGTAATCCTGCGTGCTAATCCTCTCTGCCTGGAAATGCACATCTATTGCTCTCCATTCACATCTTGGTGTTACCACCTTGGAAAACTACTTCAAAGTGGCTCCAACATTTCAAAGTGAATCCAAACCCATTTCAAAGTACTCCAGAATCATTTGGTATGTTCAATTGATTGGAATCTGCCCCCAAGCCATATTTTTGGTATAAATATTGAGGCTTTTCAACATGTCCTCAGCTTAGTCCAGCAGCAAGCAGAATCTTTGTTGATTTGCCTGGCTAGCACCTCTATTACTCATCACCCCCATTTGCTATGGGAGTGATTGAATCCTCTTTCTGTTCCTGGACCCACTGCAATTGGAATCAAGATCCATATAGGTAATTATCACCGTAAGTGATGCCTTGCATCTATTCCAACATCCCATCTTTGATTTCTCTAGTCTTTATGTGTGTGTGTGTGATTTTTGCTTGAGAGGTGTGTTTATTTCCCCTTTTAAATAAAACTCATTTTCATTTGGAAACCTGCCTCTGGAATTCTGTGTATTTTGGAACCCCATGCATTGGATTAAGTGCCACTTTCTTCTTCAGCTTTCTAAAATGTTTTGAAACTGTTGACTTATTACACAGACTGATAGGACAGAAGAGGCTCATTAGTCCAGTTGCCAATTGATTTTAGATGTTTTACTTAAATCATTCCAGTTATGCTGAACCATTAAATAATTTATTTGTACATCTATATTTTAAACCTCTTTTATTATACAAGAATAAATATCACATTAGGACTGTCTTTTCAGGAGCAAATGTACACATGAGTAATAAAAGGAGAATGATGGCTCTGCAGTCTTTTCTCCTCGAGTGAACTGGCTGGAAAAATGAAGATGATTATTTACTAAAAAATGATGTGTAAGCCAAATAATGTGAATGGACCAACATTTTCTCAAACATTTCCCCAAGCCACCGTCACAAAGCTGCAAGCACAGTTGTTTTATATCCAGACTGTTTGATTTGAGACTATGATTATTCATTTCTTAGAATGCATTATTCTACAAAGGGAAAGGATATGATGCAATTGAGAGCAGTTTAGTATAGTTAGTAACTCTGTTCTATTCTGCTGTTATGGGGAAATTGTCAACTGAAAATTACAATGTCTCCCCCCCCTTTTTTTTTTTTACTGGTAAAGGTTCTGGATCTGAATAAATTTTTAAGTGAGGATACAGTAAATTTCTTATGAGTTTCAGAATGCCACACTCCCCTGCAGAACCCACATCACAACCCCTGGCTCAGATCTCTTTGGACACTTTGATACATACACATAGCTTGCAAAAGGCACTAGAATGTCAAGGGAACTTGGTACAGTCAATGGAGTTGTTGTACAGAGAATGAAGATGCTTTTGAATACAAAGGATTTCTGCCTTCACATTGGAGTTCCAGGTGCACATGGAACCTCTGGATTTGGCTAAATATATGGAAGCATGATTCTTCTTTAAGATCATGAGAATATGAACAAATATGTTATTCTTATCTAAAAATGGAATAATAATGAGAAAGAAGGAAGTAGAAATAGTTAAGAAACATTCTGGTTTTCATATGAAATCTACACTTGACATGGAGATTTACAAGATTTTAATATGATTCATATTTTTAAACTAAACATTTTATGTTCTTCAAAACATATATCTGCCTGTCTATTTATCTATCTATCTTTGGGCAACTGTGAATGTTATGTTACTGTATCCAATAGAAGGTGTATGGACTTCAGAATATGGATATGGATGTGTGGAGCCCACCTTTTCCATGGTGCTCCTCTCTGTTGTTAGATTTATTAAAATCCTTTCCACATTCTCATCATGTTTCTTGTATAAGCCATCTCAACATGAACTTTCACAGTGACTTAGAATGTAGGGCTTCTACTCTTCTGATATAAAAGCATACAGGGTTCACAGGAAAGAATTTGGAGAAGTTCTATATGTGTGAGCTCTGCCCCTTCCCCAGTTGTCATTTTTTCCTTCTACTGGTACATGGTGATGGTCTACAGCAGGGAACCTCTTTTATCCATGGAGCTCTCCACAAGATTTAGAAATGCAAGGTGTTAAATCTTAATGAGAGCTTCCAGGAATAGAAGAGAGTCCCTTCTTCAAACAGGTTTCTTCCATATAGATGGCAATGAGAATGGCAATGATGCAGAGGTTACATAGTCATCCTCACTTTCCCTCCTTGATGATGGAAATGAGTCATTGTGTGAATGTTTAAAGAGGACTTTTTGTTAAATGAAATAACATGGGAAGCTTGGGATTTGTAGACTTTCTTGGGGTTTTTTTTGCTGTCATTGGCAGTCATGCTGATACTTTGCTGGAATAGAGAGTGGCCAAATTCATCTGAACTGTTATTGTAAGCAAAATTTGGTAGAAATTCTAACTTAGGGCCTAAGCAGACTGCCAGAAATAGTGCACATTAAATTGAGGCACTGCCCTGGCTCAGTGCTAGGGAATCATGGGAACTGTAATTTATTGTGGCACCAGAACTCTCTCACAGAGAAGGCTCAATGTCCCAGAAAAAAATACAGTTCCCATGATTCCCTAGCACTGAGCCAGGGCAGTGCCTCAATTTAATGTGCACTATTTCTGGCAGTCTGCTTAGGCCTTTAGTGTGCTTATGTGGGAGAGAAAAACAGGCAGTGAGGTATGGGGAGAATGAATAATTATATAATTACTGTACTGGAAATACATACTTACTGTATTGTACTGGAAAACCTATTTGCCCAAGACAATCAGAAGTATGAGAACTGTAAAGTAACTGCAATGTCAGATTTCTCCAAGCAGGTATATTTTCTCCAAGCAAGACCAACCCTTCAAACTATAATTCATAGGCATATAATTTTATCGTTTCTTCAGAACAGAAAGGCATGAGCTTTTTAGAAATGAATTATTTCATACTTCCACTAGAAGGCAGCATAACCAAACAATTCAGCTAGGTATATTCCTCCATCAATCCTTCCAGAAACTGAGTACCATGCAAAGAGATTAAAGCAAAATAGATTATGCAAGGACTATATATAAAAATATTAGTAAAATGAATGGACAGGAATTAAATATGGTATTCTGGCCTTGGTACTCAACAAATATGTCATATTCACAAAGGGCATTAAGCATTTTTTTTTTTAGTGCTGGATTGCTTAACAGTTGAAATTTTAGTAATATAGAAGAACCTGAAACAATTTATCTGCTTATAAATAATGTCTGATTATTATGCTCACTAACTGTTGTCTCTGTTTATACTTTCCAATATAGATGGTGCGCTAGTATGATCCAAATGAAGAATAAACAATTTTTGCTTTTCTTAAGTTCATACCCATAGAATTCCTAGAAGGCAGGCAGCCATTTCATGATCTGCATTTGGATCGCATGCAGAACATGTCTTATGGGATTCTAAGATGGTCATAGGGCCTCTCCTACCATTAGGCAAAAGACAATTGATACAGGTGGCCAATGTTGGGTGGAATCAGTGGCAACCCAGTGCCCATCCCTTCTGAGCCTCTCAGCCTCTTTCCTCTGTTGGACAACAAACCTATATGTGCCCCTGTAAACAAGTCTGCTGGCTTCAGAGTGAGAGAGGATGCTGTTCCTGTCACCTGTCAAATGAGTTTCAAATATTAGTCCAATTCATGTTTGTACATGGAATTACTGAAAGTCTTGTCTTTTTCTTGGTCTCAGACAGCACATTTCTTGGACCAGTTCTAGATGATCTTGTCTGTTTTAAAGGTTGGTTTTTTTTTAATAGGAAGATGAAACTTAAAATATTTGGTTTGTTACTTCTAGGATGTACTTTAAATTTACAGAAAAGCTATATGAATAAAATAACAAAAGCTGTATTTAAAACTAGGTACCCATTCAAATGGATTTTACAAAGGGGCCAGAAGTCCAGCAGGTAAAGGTAATAGCCACAACCCACAGTAGCTGGTCCTTAAATGTGCCACTGTTCAGTGCATCAGTGCCAAGCATCTTACAAATTGGGTCACATCAATAGAGCACAAAGGGGAATTCAGAGCAGCTATTATGTACAGTAGCCACTTCTCTGATTGCAATCAATGTTCCAAATGAGAGTGCTCTTCTGGCTTGGGCCCTGTGGTAGAAAAACGTCTTGTCTTGTTGAGTTAGCAATAGATGGACACACGGCATCTAGGTGCCCAGATGCATTCTCAGCTTTCTTTATTTCATTTTGAAGCTGCAGTCTCACAACAGTTCCACATGTTCAGATCCCAGATTCATGGGACTTAGCTAATCAGAGAATTTTATTCACTCATAAATGTGATTTGGGATATGGTGTGGTGGGAAGATATTGAGATTTAGATAACACAGAGTGGATAAGTTCCTTTTTAAGGCTGCAGCTTTCAGAGCCCTTCAGCCATCATGGTCAGCTGGGGGATTCTGAAAGCTGTAATCCAAAAAAGAAACTTTTCTAAAGTCTTTTTCTAGTATAGGTGGAATGGTAGCCCTTTGAGTGATTTTGCGGTTTTTTTTAATGTGTATAGTTTTCAAGTGATAAAGATATTCCAAGGACAAATCCAAATCCTTTTTAATACCCAGTGTTGGATCTTTATTTTTATTTACATATTTATATCATACCCTATATCAGTGATGGTGAACCTTTTAGGGGCTGAGTGCCCAAATTAAATGGCCTTCTGGGGTGCTGGGGGCAGGACTTCTGCCCTCTGGGGTGGGACTTCTGGGGCAGGACTTCTTTCCACTGCTCTCCTGGGCCTTCAGCTGCCTCTGGAGAGGCACTGAAGGCCGAGGAGAGTTGGGAAGGAGGAGGAACAGGCGTGTGCCTCTTCCTCCTCCTCCCCCCCATGCCATCCTTGGCCTTCAACGGAGAGGCAGCTGAAAACCAGGAAGGGTCTGGAAGGAGGAGGAATAGGGGTGTGCCTCTTTCTTCTCCTCCCCGCCATGCCATCCCCAGCCTTCAGCTGCCTCCAGAGAGGCAAGCAAAGGCCTGGGATGGCCAGGAAAGAGGAGGAACAGGCACGTGCCTTTTCTTCCTCTTCCCCATCCTCCACATGCCAGAGAAAATGGCTTCGCATGCCATCTCTGGCATGCATGCCATACGTTCACCATTATGACCCTATATCCAAAGGATAGCCACTTAAGATCTACTAAAACTATTATTTCTGGAGCATTGGAGGCTGAAGTCTCTGTTTAGTGATATTTTGCTGATTAAGGAGGATTGGGTTTGTCTTTGACTAAAGTGCAGAAGAATCTGAGGAAGAAGAAGCTTCTCATCCCTCATATGGTTAACCCTTGACATTCAATGATGAGGAGAAGCTTCTGGCCCTGGAAACTCTCAGAACATTTTCCAATCTTTGTCCAGTCATGCATTGTTTTTGGCTTTAATAGGAACCCAGTAGTGTTCTTGGGATGTGCAACATAAGCACAGACAGAATTAGGGAACTACTGCCATTTAGGGCCTTTGCACAATAAGTAGATTGTGCTAGAAGTATTCCTAAGGTGCTGTTTCAATTTCCACATGCTATCTTTCTAGAAAGTGCTGGGTTTGGCTTTTGTCCACGAATTCAGCATGCATGGATTCAACCACCCACAGCTAAAGCAAAACAGCTTCATTTATATACCGCTTCATACTGTGCCACACAGTGTCTAAGTGGTTTACAACTGTAAGCTCATTGCCCCCCAACAGCTGGGTACTCATTTTAGCACTTTCAGAAGGATGCAGGCCTGAGTCAAGCCTGAGCCCTGGCTAGTATTGAACTCGCAACCTTGTGGTCTATGAGTGAGTGGCTGCAGTATAGGCATTTAACCACTGCAGCACCAGAGCTCCTTCTTTCTATATCTCTGTATATAATTTCAAAAGCAAACTTTAAATTTGTCATTTTATATAAAGGACACAATTTTATTACTGTATTCTGTATAATGGGTAATGAGCATAAACAGATTTTGGTATCCACATGAGGTCCTGGAACCAAACCCCAGTGAATATCAAGGGCCCTCTGTAGTTGTTTTCACTTTTGTAAGCTGACTTGAGTCCTGAACTGAAGAAAAGGTGGGGAAAATGATAAATCATCATTATTATCATGGCTGGCATTCTGTATTGTATAGATTTGTAAGCTAGATTTACAGATCTGTAACCACTCCATATTTAAGAAGACTACATAGTCTTACTGTAAAACTACAGAAATGCTCCCTTCCGTGGTACATCTTAACAGCCAGCAGCCACACTGGGCAAAGGAGGTTGTTCAAGTGGTGATTAGAGCACAAGTATGCTTCCAGCCCTCTCCCATCAGCCAGTAAGAGTGCTTCACTTCGAAGCTGGGTACTTGTTGCAATTCCTCATTGCTTGCTATTAGGAGGGGACCATAAACATCCTCCTCCTTACACCCCAATCAGCAACTAAACAGATCTCTTTCATTTGATACAGTTGCTGGCTCTTAAGGTGGGCTGGGGGAGTTAGGCTAGGAGACATTACTTAATTATATAATATCTTCTATATACTATTAACCATGTACATGTACCTGGAAGGAAGACAAATAAATGTTTATATTTATCTATAAATTATTATTACTTGCCAACATTCTACACTGTCTATTTAGTTGTGCATGCACAACCAAGTAGCCAGTGTAGAATACTGGCAAATAATAATAATTTATAGATAAATGTAGACAATTCTTGATCTTGCTTCCAGGTACATGTGCATAAGTTTGTAGCCTTTGTGAATATGTGACTGTTTACCTTAGTGTATGTGTGGTGGAAGTATGTGAATGAATATGATTTGGTAATGAAAAACAAACAAACAAATAGATATGTCACATCTTAAGCATACGTAAACTATAACTGTGTGATCAAATGGTGATAATTAATACAACATATAGCTTGAGTCTTTGTTGTTAACTGCCCTCGCGTCAATCTTGGGGACCCTATGGATGAGACATCTCCAAGATCCTGTGTTCTCCACTGCTCTGCTTAATTCTGCAACTCCATACCCATGACCTCCTTAATAGAGTCCATCCATTTAGCATGTGGCCTTCCTCTCTTCCTACTTCCCTCCACCTTTCTCAGCATTAATGCCTTTTCAATGAGTCCTTCCTTCTCATGATGTGTCCAAAGTATGACAGCCTCAGTTTTGTCACCTTGGCTTCTAGGGAGGTTTCTGGCTTGATCTGCTCTAGGACCCATTTGTTGGTCCTTTTAGCTGTCCATGGGATCCTCAGCACTCTTCTCCAGCACCACATAATCTCAAATGCATTGATTTTCCTCCTATATCTTTCTCTCACATCTATAGATGGTAGTAGGGAATACGATGGCTTGTATGATTCTAATTTTTGTGCTGAGTTGTATATCTTTGCATTTTAGAATCTTTTCTAGTTCTTTCATAGCCACTCTCCCCATTTTTAGTCTTCTTCTGATTTCCTGACTGCATTCCCCATGTCTATCAATGTTTGATCCCAGGTATGGGAATTATTTTACTATTTCTATTTCTTCATTGTCTAGGTTGAACTTGGGAAGGTCCTCAGTGGTCATTATTTTTGTTTTCTTGATGTTCAACATTAAGCCTGCCTTTGCACTTTCTTCCTTGGTCTTTCTTAATAGTTGTTCCAAGTCTTTGAGGTTTTCTGCTAGTATTGTATGCTTGAGTCTACATAATGCATAGTTTGACCAGCCCAGGTCACGTTTATATTAGTTTCAGTTTGTTTCCTTTTCTTTCCAATTACTTCCCAGTATATTGTATGACCTCTCTTTCACACTGTGCCATACATGGAGTCTAGTTATTTAAATTGTTGCTGAAAAGACATTCAGGCATGGTAAAATCTCCATCTATTTGGTTTGGTGAAAGCCTTGTAATTACTATTAGCACACATAATGTCTCAGGAATGCAGTCCAAGTTATAAATTATCCACTTTGCCCCATTTTAATATTTATTTTCAGACATAGATTTTTTTTTTTTTGTCACTGATCTGCTTTGGCAAATAAAACACATGAACTCCATCACCATGTATCAGAGGGATGGCTGTGACCTTTAGAACTGCAGCATCAGAAGACTCTCAGGAAATATATGTTTGGTGCATTAAATAATAACACTACAGCGAATTAGTGAATATCATCATGCCACAGTGTTATCGAAATATAGCACTGGGAATGTGGGTGAAAAGTTCACAAATATGAAAATAGCACAATATGTGTTATGCATTTGCTACATCTGTATGCCAGGTGAATGAACTAGCCACAGGATGGCATTATTTAAAGGACCACTGTCATCTTGAAAATCACTGCAAAGTCTGAAAACATCATTCCCCTTTAATTATAACTAGGATTGACATTACATTAACTGGAAATGTTATTGAAATACAGAAAGAAACAGAAAGAAAACTTTGCATTATTTTCACATATTTCACAGACATTCATTAATAGGACATTTCATTAGTTTCTTCTCAAATGCAATAAGTCAGTTTCTTCACTGAGCCGATTCTTCCTATAAATATCTATCTATTTCTTAAAAAGCAACTTATCTAAAAGTTCTAATGAGGTTGTTGAGTTAGTTTGCTTGTTGTTGTTACTGTTGTTTTTAAAACTGCTTTAACAATCTTGCAGTAAATCACCCAATTAAAAAGACTGGGTTGACAGTCTCTTTCTTCAAGTCAAATGAGAACTGGGAGTTGTCATTTAATATAACAATTTACTAGTTATATCAGATGAATAGCACCAGAAGGAATAGCTGTAGATTCACTCAAGAATCATGATGGCTGTACTGAAAAACCTTATTTTTCTATTTTCTCATGAACAATTTATGCCAAACTGTTCTGGAAAGCTCTGGGAGATGGTTCATGATTATTATAGGGCCCAGAATAAAATGAGGTAGAGCTGCCTAAGGAGGAAGATGTGAAGGTTAATAGCAACAGCACCCTTGCCATTCCCATCTGTTGGACAACAGTACTGTGAGTTTCAGCATGTGGTCTTCTTTCTGCCTCCTGAGG
>CM034708.1:65754650-65776584 GCA_020142125.1 Phrynosoma platyrhinos
AAAAAAAAAAAAGAATTTGTATATTGTTATGGTTAACTGCCCTTGAATAGACTCATGGTGACCTTGTAGATGAGACATCTCCCAGACCCCCTATGCTCCACTGCTCTGCTTAGATCCTGCATGTCCAGCCCCATGACCTCCCTTTCTGAGTCTACCCATCTGGCATGTGGCCTTTCTACTACCCCCACCTTTACTAGCATTATAGCTAGTGAGTCATGCCTTCTCATGATGTGGCCAAAGTACAACAACCCTAGTTTCATCTTCATTGCTTCCAGGGAGAGTTCAGGCATGATCTGGTCAAGGAACCATTTGTTTGTCTTTTTGGCTGTCCATGGTATCCTCGGCACTCTCCTCCAGTACCACATCTCAAATGAGTTTATTTTCTTTCTGTCACCTTTCTTCACTGTCCAGCTCTCATACCCATCCATGGTAATGGGGAATACAATGGCTTGGATGATTCTGCCTTTAGTGCTCAGTTGTATAACTTTGCACTTTATTATCTTGTCTAGTTCTTTCATGACTTGTCCTAGTCTTCTTATTTCTTGATTGCAATCTCAGTTCTTATCAGAGTTTGATCCAAGGTATGGGAACTCTAACTATTTCAATTTTCTCATTATCTAGTTAGATCCTCTGTAGTCATTATTTTTGTTTTCTTTATGTTCAGCAGTAAGCCTGCCTTAGCACTTTCTTCTTTGATCTTCCTTAGTAGATATTCCAAGTCTGTGATGTTTTCTGCTAGTATTATGGTGTCATGGTTAGACTGTTGACATTCCTTCCTCCGATCTTCACTCCTTGTCCATCTAAGTCTAAGCCTGCTCTGCATATGATATATTCTGTGTACAAGTTGAGCAACTAGGGTGATAATATGTTACCTTGCTTGACCCCCTTGCCAATTGGGAACCACACTGTATATACTGGGTTCCATTTCAAACTTATGTGAATGTGACATGTGCTCTCTCTTTGTGTGTGTGTGTGTGTGTGTGTGTAATGACTTGTAGTAAATCCCTACTAAAATGTTTCCAGCTATTTTTCTAGGAAAGAGAGAGAGGCAGCTCTCTGAATCTGCTCTGGGTGGATTACAATTGCCTTTAAAAAGCTGGGTTAGAAGAAATGATCTAGGCAGTAGCATTGTAGGGTTGGTGTCGCCAGGTGCGGTAATGCATGGTGTCACCCCCCATTGACCTCCTCCTGTACCATGCCCACACAGAATCCTTTGTAATGCTTTTTTTCACTAATGTTACCCATAAATCATAATTCCAATATACCAATGGTTGTAACATAAACAACTAGCAAAATTAAAATTAAACCTTTAAATTATAATATCATATGCACAGAATAAATGTGCTTACATATACATAGTTTCATGTGGTTAAAGTGAAAATTTGGTAAAATGTGATGTTTTTAAAGAATGCAGCAGCTATGAGTTGGGGACACAGCACCTATGGGTCAGAAGCATCATTTTGCTATAAGTATAGCCAAAACTGCTTTTTTTTTTCCTGGATCTAATGGCAATTTAAAAGCCATTTGTAGTAATCTCCTAGGAGCAATGGAAGAGCAAGTGGTGCAAGTGATAGAGCACAAGAAACAAGTGAAGGCTCCATTGTGAGGGGGTGAGGCAGTGGTGTTAGTAGGGTTGATGTCACCCAGTGCGGTAACTCATGGTGTCACTCCCCATTGAACTCCTTCCATACTACACCCATACAGAATCCATAGTAATGTTTTTTGTACTAATTTACTCATAAATCGTAATTCCCATATATCACTGAATCTAATGGTAATAGTTGTGAAATAAACAACTGGCAAAATTTAAATGATCTTTAAATTACAATATCATATGCACAGAATAAGTGTGTTTACGTATACATAGTTTCATGTGATTAAAATGAAAACTTGGTAAAATGTGGTGTTTTTAAAGATTTTTTTACATTTTTTTAAATTAAAAAAATAAATTAAAAAAATATTTTAAAAAGCACCCTGGAACCTCTCCTTTCATGTCCTAATGACCTTCACCCCACTCACCCCATCTCTTACAGAATTTTAAAATGATACAAGTAAATGCCACACCCTGTTTCTGCTAAAATACAGATGTTTGAGGAGCAGTGGTCTCACCCCCCCAGGATGTTACTTGGTGTGGGGCACCCCCCTGCATCCCCCTAATGATGCCACTGCATCTAGGGCATTGCTGGATGCTTAGCTCCATAACTGTTGCCCAGGTTCTTGCCCTATGCTCTGAGTAGAAAGATGTGTTAAGGCACAATTCCAAACCAAAATATAATGCATGAGAAAGTGTTTCCCTGAGCAATGCTATTTTTAAAATGCCAGGGTGAAATGAACAGCAATTATTTTGGCAGGATGTTCAGACAAGGTCTTTTCAAAGAAGTAATTTATTGAATGTGATAAGTTGAGGAAAAGGCATAATTGGCAGAACATGGAATAAGAACAACGTTTAGCAAGAGCTGAATTTATTTAAATGATTGTCAGAGATTACTTACATTTAAAGGGACCTTAGAATGAAAGGAGGGAAGACATAAATATATGCTTGTGTTTGTGCTTTTTTTCTGTCCTGAGAAGGGAGTTGAACATGTTTTGGAATACATCAAGAGTGGGGAATATGTGGCTCTCCATATCCTGCTGCACTATAACTTCCATCAGCTGGAACCATAATAGCTTCTGGTGATGAATAATAGGAATTGCAATCCAACATCTGGAGAACCATTCAATCCTTTTATTATTACGTCATAGGCTGTATCTGCACTGCAGAATTAATGCAGTTTGACACTGCTTTAACTGCCATGGCTCAATGTTATGAAATTCTGGGATATGTAGCTTTGTGAGATATTTAGCGCTCTCTGTCAGAAAGCTTTGGTGCCCCAATGAACTACAAATCCCAGATTTCCATAGCATTGAGCCATGATAGTTAAAGCTGTGCCAAACTGCATTATTTCTGCACCTGAGTGTTACTACATACAAAACAGAATAATTGTGTGTGTGTGTGCGCGCGCACACATGTGGGTGGGTGGGCAGGCAGGCGGGGACCCTGCAAATTTTAATTGGAAAGAAAACATACAGTTGGCCCATCATATCTACAGATTCAAGCATGCATGACTTGAAAATATACTTTTTAAAAATTCCAAAAAGCAGACCTTGATTTTGCCATTTTATATAAGGAATACCATTTTACTACCCTACTGTATTCAATGAGACTTGAGAATCTACAGATTTTGGCATCTATAGGAGATCCTGGAACTAAACTCCAGTGGTTTCTATAGGGGATCCTGGAACCAAATCAAGGCTCCATTGTACATACTGGAGCTACATGAGTAGAAGAATTTTCACTGAAGACCATATGGAAGAGACTAGTGTAGCTGCAGGTATAAATCCTTTGGGGCATAGTGAAATTTGACTATGAATTAACAATAAGGCTGGCCCAAGACATTTTATTGCTTGAGACCTGCACCATTATACGTATTGACTCATTTTTCAACACTGATGATAGGACAGCATCTTCCACAATACCTGAAGGTAGCAGTTTAGCTTAGTACAAACCTCATGGTATACAGCTATATTCAACAGTATGTTGGCATCTTCAGATATCTATTGTTATTTGCTTCACTCCGAAGCATGTCCATTTGTGTTAACATACTTTGGGTGTCCCCCCTTATGTTTGGTTCCTTTAAAAAAAAAAAAATGTATTGTTTACAAATGGTAAAACACAATTACATCATAATTCTGCTTTAAAAATACAAGCTAAAATACAAATTTACAAAACTGAGGTCTCATTCAAAACTCCAGAGTTTGGTTCCTTTAATGGTTGTATGAATCCATGGTTCCATAGGGAGCCCTAGTGGTGCAATGGTTAAATGGCGGTATTGCAACCACAAGGTTGTGAATTTGATCCCAGGGTCTCCAAGGTCCACTCAGCCTTGCATCCTTCTGTAGGCTGGTAAAATGAGTATCCAGCTTGTTGGGGGCAATTAGCTACTACATTGTACAATGGTTAGGAAGCGTTAGTTCAATGATAAGCAGTATAGAAATGTACTTGCTATTGCTATGACTATGAATCAATTGCTTCACCATAAACTTCATTTAATAACAAAGAATCTACTATAAACCTGCCATCTCTTCAATAAGCCCCTTATCCTCCCCTATCTGTCCTGCTTTTGGAGACCTCTGTTAGTACAAGGAAAAGGTTCAAGAGATGACATTTTCTGGAATTAATACTAGAAATGGCTCCCTGAGTAGGCAGTCCCTTTTCTAAAAAGGCTAAAAATGCAGCACAAGTGAGAAACTATATCATTCAAAGGGACAAAACAGATAGGCAAAATAAGCAGGTTTCAGGTAAGGCATTTAGATGATGCACACTTTAAGGCTGGCTGGAAAACACCCTCTAGGTGTCTTATGGGGAGAAAAGCCAGTTCAAAAAGAAGCTGCTTTTTCCTGCTTCTTCCCAGAAAGTGCACACTTTTGCATATATGTATAAATACACCAATGCCAGTGTGATTCTAAAGGGATACTCTTTCCAAACTCTAACTCTAATTGTGCATGTAAACGCTCTGTCACAGGAGCACATTTAAAAGGAACAGAGCTGTAGTTCACAAGTGGTAGTGGCAGCAATGCCCAAAAGAGAAACCATGAAACCTCTCATGGAGATGAGTACAACATACACAACAGACAGACAAAGAGGGGGCATAGGGTGAAGAGGTGGTGAAGGGAGGCATGATTGTACCTTGATGGCATCTGCATGAGCACACTTCTGCTCTGATGCCTGGTCCTAGTGAAGTGCTGCACATGCAAATGTATGCAGGTTCACAGGGATGGCCATGCAATGGGATGGGAATCACTGGCGGTTCACTCTTGCAAAGATGTGCAGGGATGGTGGTGGGGAACAGTTAAAAAAAAATGTACCCAGCGGTGCAGCTTGAAGACATGTCATGTGATCACAACATGCACACTCCAGATGACTTGGGAGCCAGTGGTGTGGTTGGTGGGGTTTCAATGTGGCTTTGGAAAAGGCAGCTTCAAGGCACTTTTTCCTGCCCATCTGTTTCGTCTCTTAGTTGGGATTGCAAAAAAAGGTGAAACAAACTGGAATTATTTACCAAAAATGTCCTGAAGATGGCACAGTAGGTACATTCTGATAGGGAGGGGTTTAGGGTCATAATGAAAGCAAAAAGGTTATGTACATATTTTTAAAAATTAGACTTCTATGTGGGTGTCCCTCAAAGATTAAACAGAGGGATATTCACTCTTTCTAAACATTATCACTAAAATCTATTTTAAAAATGGAACCCAGGCTGTTAATTTTGTACTACCTAAAAGATAAAGGATAAGTAGATAGAACTGTTGTAGGCTTGTCATTGTCAGTTATTACTGGTAAGAGCTGGTTATGTTCCCATTGTATGTCTTTTTATCAATAATATCCTTTGTAATTGTAAAACAGCTGATAACCCCATCTGTTATCTACTGCCTAATGTATAATCTTCATCTAAATGCCAATTTTTATTAGGAGCATTATGAGTATGGGAGAGAAAAGATTACTTGCAAAATCTCTGTTTTATTAAAATACAAAAATGTTACTGCAGGGTTTTTTTTAATAAAAAAGGAGAAAGCTGAGCATCAGCTTGAATTAATAAATGAATAAGTCTCTTATTTAACACATGTAAAGAAATAGTAACTGCAGAAGCATTTCACTTCTATATCAGACTGTGCGGGGAAATGATTTAAGACTGGTTTAGAGAAATATCAGGGCAGAAAAGGAGAGTATGGATTAAAAAGGACCAAGTGAATATGGAGAAGCCATTGAGAGTGAGAAGGTATGAAAAAGAACATTTCTTATTCAAGCTAGAGGCTTGATTCCATGAACTTCTAAAAGTCTTCAGAACCTTAGGCTGAAATATCTCCAGGAAGGGACAAAAGCCCTTTCACCGCTTATAATTCAGTATGAAGTTGGTATTTCAGACACTTTTTTGTTCATTCCTCCTCATCCTTAGCCACAGGAATATCTCATGTTGAAGACTATGGACAGGCGATTGTAACCACCTTGAGGAATGAATTTTATAGCTCCAGAATAAATATGTACCTAAGAAATAATACATCAAACATAATGCCCCATAAGTCACCATAGCAGTTCTTGTTGATCTAGGTTTGGAATCCACAGTAAGAATGGATGGATCAATTCTAATCTGTATCTCTTTCACATGTATTGATTCCTAAATATGTCCTGTTCCGCTTCTACTGTACTGTGTAATTTTTTAAAAATATATTTGAAAATTAAATACGCAGTTTCAGAGCAATACTAACTCATAGATGTTCTGGCTGTACCAGGTTAGGAGTAGGCACAAGCCTCTTCTGCTAGTAGATATTCATATCTGCCTTCTGATCTTGGATTATTTGTTGACAAAGCAATCTCCTGGCAAAACTGATCTGCTGGCTAAGATTTTCTGGCATAGGAGCCAAAAACTGGTTGAGGAGGAGGTGAAGGAGAAACTGAGTTATGCCTGATCTAAACCTTCTCCAGCCCAGGAACAGAGGCACAGTTCAAAGTACCTAGGACTACTTTAGTGTAGTCCTAGGTAATTTTCATCACTCTGAATATGAGAATGGTTTTCATTTTATAGGTTGTGCTTACTTCTAGTTTCCAGAAGAGTCTGATTGCTGATGTAACCTCTACAAATACATTCAAAATTGGTTAGCTCCTGGAATTCAGTGAAGCTGGTGGCTTCCCATATCAGTAGGGTATTGAATCTGCTCTAGGTTTTAATCTAGACTTAAAGGGAGTTGTCTATTGAGCATTATCTCACAAATAGGTCCAGCACTTTGGGTATCTTATCTAATTTTGGGGCAATACTTAGAGTGTATTTACCATCCCACTGACATGGAAGTCACTGGCTGCCACTGCTAGAAGTGAAGGGACATGATGTGTCATCCCTTCAGGGGACATTGATGAAAGAAAAGATGGCTGCTGCTATGGGCAGAACTGCCTCAGAGTCTGAGGCATGAAGCAGATGGGACAAATGTTCCCCCCAAGTGGCCAGAAGCTGCTCTGAGACCAGCTAACACAGCCCAAAAAGCTGCTCCGGCCAGCAGCCCATTTGGGACTGCAGCAGTGGCTGGCTTCAGGATCATGGCATCCAGTTACCGTTTGGCCCATCTGCTTCACCCCACAGTTATGAGAAAAGGACCTAGGGCCTTTTTACATAGCACAAATATAGTAACTGTACTATGATTCCACTTCAATTGCCTTAGCAACATCTGATGCACTCCTGGGATTTGCAATTTACCAAAGATTGTTTAGGATTCTCATTCAGAAAGATCTATTACTTCTGACCAAACAACAATCTGCAGTGATCCTTATGATGTAACCAACTCAGTTAAAATGGAATCATAGTGCTATAATTATATAGTGTGAAATGGCTCCATGCTACAGCTCCTTCCTATTTTAACATAATTCCAGTTTCTAGAGGGTTCTCCATGGCATAGAGAGGGGGAATAAACAATGATAGTCTCACAGACATCATGTCCCACAGACATTTCCCATAATATCCCTGGGCTTCAAAAAGGAGTAGCCCTGAGACAGTGAAAGTGTCCTCATTGGTGAGGTGAATGTGGAGCTTAAAATAAAGCAAGCTATTGTTTCCATGAGTAGCAGGGCTTGGAAATATTACTTTTTGGATTACAATTCCCAGACTCCCACTCTCATCCAGCATGACTACTGATCTTATTGGGTGGGGTAACTGATAGTTGTAGGCCAAAAACTCCAAACTTTTCAGAGATTTGTGAAGGAGCAACAGTTATATAGACAAAGAAAAGAAGACTATCTGCGTAGGAAGCCTTGGGGGAAACATAAAATACTGGGAAAGAAGTGAAAGAGCAGAAAGGGATAATAAATGCACCCAAGGCTAGGTAATGGAAAACAATGGTGAAATTATATGTGTGTGAGTTTTAAATTAGTTTTTGGACAAAATGAATGTGTGCCATCAGTCTTCTCCATGTGCTTGTGCCCTAACATTTCCAAAATGGTTTTGATTCAAATTAAAGATCCAGAGGACATTTAATAGAAAAGGTCGGCCTGAGTAAAAATAGGCTGAAAAATAGAGTTCCCTCCACCCTTTGCTGTCTGTTGAGTGTTTAGGTACTAAATACAAAGCAGCCTCTCTCAAACAATGCAATCCTCACTATATATGCAGACACACAGTTTCCCATGGAAGACTACACTGGTTCCAAAGAAGCATCAAAATGTGTGGCATAACAAGCATGTTTATTAATCAATACCTGAGTCCCACAGACAACCATGAGACATACATGTTGTTCAGTAACATACATGATTTTAAAATAACCTTTCCAAGGTTTACTTGATTGCTGCATTAACTCAGGGAGTTGCAGACTGCCAGAAATAGTGCAAATTGAGTCCACTTTTAGGGTTAGGGTTAGTGCTAGAGAATCATGGGGATTGTTTTTTTTTCCTGAGACATTGAGCCTTCTCTGTCAGAGAGCTCTGCTGCCACAATAAAATACAGTTCCCATGATTCCCTAACCCTAACCCTAAAAATGGACTCAATTTGCACTATTTCTGGCAGTCTGCAACCCCCCTCAGTCAAATTGAGAAGTATTATTTCAAGTCTAAGAGCCATTGAAATCAATGGGATATCAGCACTTGACTGTATCTTGTAAGTCTCACTAATTAAATAATGTCCAGGATAATTTCACACTAAGTGAATTTCATAATAGATACATCACTTTCCCTGATGGCATTTGATTAACACATTTTTGTGTGTTGAATCATGAGCAGGGCACATCATAGCATCATGCTGCTAATGTAAGTTTCTTGCAGATCTGCATGCCATCTGTGTTGGCCCTACCTGATAGTGTATACACAATAAACATATATTTTCCTACAAAAATATTTTAACTGAGTAGGATATTTGATCTGTGAAAAAGACAAGCTAAACCTTCTCTGGTTTATTCACTCCTAAATCAGAAGTGGGGATTTTACTGCCCTCTGTATATTTTTGGACTATAATCCCCAAGAGCCATAGCCAGCATGGTAAGAAATGCTGGAAATTGCAGTTCTGCAACATCTGGCAGGCCCTACAATAACCATCCCCCAAATCCAATTGCTAGTCCTTACTAGAGTAGCCTATTAAATCAATCACTGGTAAATTAACACATGTATATCCCATTGTTTCAATGGGCCTGCTCTAGTTGGGACTAGCAATTGGACTTATTTGGGCCATTCCCTTGAGTTATAAGATATATTTTGATTTTTTTTTGTGTGTGTACATATTTGTAGAACATTGGTGAACCAATATTTATGGTAACATACCATCAATCTTCCCTTACACAGAATGTTACTTGCTAGTCCATCACTTCTGAGTCATGAAAACTTTCATTGTGGAATTTAGTTCCTTGGGTTGAAAGAGGACTTTAATATTTTAGGGTGGGTTTTTTTGGGCATAATTACTATATTTATCAATATGCAAGTAAAAGACAGTAGAGGAAGAGAGACAGTCCTTAGGCAGCAGAATTCAGACAGAGGTTTGTGCAACTTCCAAGGCTGAAACACCAACAATAGAGTAACATGAGCCATTCATCTGTCACTGTTGCCTTTTTTTTTTTAATCTATTGATTTGTCAACAGAAACTTGTGAAAGTACTTTTTTTTGGGGGGGGGAAATAAAACTCCTTTGCTAGTAATTTTGGAAATTGTAGTCAAAAAAGTAACTTTTCCAAGGTGTGCAGTCAACATGAGGACAGGCAAAGGGATTCTATCTTCCAGTCCTATCACTAATCTCTTCACATCCACTGAGTTGTCTGCACAGTTTCTGCACATAGAGGTTTAGGTGTGGTACAGATAGTAGGGATCAAACACACGCACACACAGAGTCTGCATTCACACAGACTCTATTCAGAAGCTCATAAGAATGTACAAAACCCCTTATGAATACACAGAGACTGGGGCAGGTCTAGTGAACATGATGAGGGATCTCACTGCTCGAACCAATTTGAAACAAAATTGAACGGAGCTTATGTATCCATCTATGCAAAAATTCCAAATGAGTCTCCACATCTTATGCAGAGCATGTGGGTGTGATGGAAACCTCATGGATTATTATTAATTTTGTTTGTTTGTACACAGCAAAACATGAAGCAGCATTCTGGAACAAAAATGTAACATGTACATGAGTACTTAGCACCTTTTTGCACATATTTACACTTTTATATGTAATCCTAACCCTTTCTTTCTTAATTTGAATAGAATGTGTAGGTCTCTGTGAGTTTACCTAATTAGAATAAAGTTCAGTTGAAAACAATGGGACTTACTCTCAAGTAAATGAACTTAGTATTGGGTTGGAAGGCTAGAATACTGAGTTATGGAAACATCGTTTTCAATTCCCTTTGTTTCTTTAGCTCTTTTCTGCACCATCTAGTTGATGGATGGATAGCGACAGTAGGTGATTAGCCACTTTCTGCCCAAGCTTTCCCCAATACACTCTATTGTCATTATAACACTATTTTCACCATTTCCTCTTCATTAATATTTAAATAAAATGGTAATACTTTCCAATCTAGAAGGAAATCAAATTCAGCCTCACTTGTTTCTAGGCTTTGAGAGTTCAGTCTCTTTTCCTGGTTCAAATAGCTATTCCTAGTTAACACTAAATTGAAATTCTGTATATGCTGGGCCAGGTTTTTCAGTGTTTAATAATGGTACATATACTGGTGTAGTATACTTTTTATCTTTTAATGAACCAATGTCATTTCACTGTCTTTCACTTCATATTAGTCCAAGTAACTTGACACTTTGTTCTTTTGACAGCCTTCATCTTTCCTGGTTTTCATTCTTTTTTTATCGCACATCTAACCTTCAATATATCTTTTAGTGTACTCCCTTAATCCGTTTAATTCTAACCTTCACTTTTGTATTTTCTTTCTTCTATACAGGCCTTTGGCACCCTAGTCCTAAACACATTAGCTATGATCCTGACAACTGCATGGGCGAAATTGGTACTTTCTCTCAAGGTTTTCTCTAACATTGGTTCCTAAACACTTTGCTTAAATGAATCAAGAAACCGACAAGCCTGTCATGCAATCCTTGGGACTGCAATAATGACACTGAATTAAGAGCCATAGATTTCAGTCTTTGAACCCAGTGTCATTGATTAGATCCCGACGCCATCTTTCCAAACTAACGAAATAAATGTTACTTTCCAGACCATAAATGCCTCATATATTTGTGGGCCTCAGGCCATTATTTAATACCCTGTCAATGTGGTATAGGGGCAAATGCCTAATGTATTTATCTTTATGACACTTTGGCTGCATCTACACTGCTTTAACTGCTATTGCTCAATGCTGTGGAATTTTGGGATTTGCAGTTTTGTGAGATATTTAGCCTTCTCTGTCAAAGACCTCTGGTGTTATAATCAACTACAAATTCTAGGATTCCATAGATTGGAACCATGACAATTAAAGTGGTGTCAAACTGCATTAATTCTACACTTTGGCAACAACCTCTGTAGTTTCCTTTCTGAGCTGGGTGCTATTGTGGGTTCTGGGATGCTTGAGCTACAATATCTGCCCAAAGGTTCCAGGTGTTAGTGCCAGCCTTGCAAGGAAATATTTGTACCTAATAAGTAAATGACATAATAGTAAAAAAAAGGGTAACACACACATTAAATCAATGCTAAGACTCATATACTATCAGAAACTGTTTGATCACAGAGAAAACATTGGGAAAAATTATAATGCAGCGGGCCCATGGTATCTGCTGGAGTTTGGTTCCAGACCCCCACATGGATACTAAAATCTGTGGATGCTCAAGTCCCATTAAATACAACGGCATAGTAAAATGGTGTCCCTTATATTAAATGGCAAAATCAAGGTTTGCTTTTGGGAATATATATATATATAATATTTTTGAATCTTTTCAAGCCATGAATGCTTGAATCCATGGATGAAGAATCCATGGTTAAGGAGTGCCAACTATGAATAGCTGATTTGGTGTGAATCATTTATTAACATCAGTATACTTAGGTCAAGATCCAGTCTTGGCAGAACATAAAGTTTCACCAGTGTGCTTATGGTTGTGATCTGGGAACAAAGTGTTCTTTTTCTTTCTTGGCTGTGTGGTAGTGAATGGATGGCTCCTGGCACAGCTGCAGCTTCTGTCCCCTGATGGGTCACAAAGGTGCACTTTGGCACCATGCAGCTGATGTTGCATTGCCAGGAAAGAAGGCACAGCCTCACCCTGCCCCCTCCCCAGATGTAAAATGGAATCAGATGGGGCTTTGACACACAGATGAGGCTTTGCCCAGTCAGTGAGGGAAATACACTGTGCACAAATACATATTGGGAAAAACAAAATTTTCACCAGGAAGTCCAAAGTGCAAAAAGCAACTTAACGAAATTGAAAGTGTGCAAAAATTCTTATCGCATATTCTATTTAATTTTAATTTTAATGTATTTTATTTATATGCTGCCCTTCTCTTAAATTGGACCCAAGGCAGCTGCCAAAAGATGCTTTTAAAAATGCAATTTTAAAAGCACAATTAAAAACATCACTTTAATATAACAAGTAAATAATATAAAATCAAATTAAAAACATACAAAGGAAGCACCTCAGTAAGAAGCCAATGTCACATATTATCATTGAGAAGTGATGAAATATGCTTTGTTTCCAAGGGTAAGAAAAACAATATTTTTCATATTATTGTCTGCATCAATAATTTGATATTACAGGAACAGCCAATGTTTCTCTGTTTCCCATATATTTCTTTTTTAAAAAGAAAATGGGGCAGGAAAGGATTTGCTAAATTTTAGGAAATTAGAATCCCCACAATATGCTAGATCATAATAGATCAAGGCAAGACATTTTTCTGTCTGGGATGAACAAAATGGACTTCCCTGTACTGATGCACAGAAACTGACTAAAGTGGTGGCTGAATTTTTCTGCAATACTGGTGACAGTAGTGTATATAGTAGTGTACATGTAATGTATATGTAATATAGTATGTATATATTACACAGCAAGATGAAAGCAAAAAAGCCAAAGCAAGTGGCTCTTGAAAGTAATTTAGTTTATTAAATTTTGTAGCAAAATATGTATAATCTAAGCTTTTCCAAGTTCTGAAATAATGAATATTGTATATTCCTTTTCATTTAACAATTGCCTTGAGATCCAGATCCTACAAAAGGGTCCTGCAATCATTACACTATATAGAAGGAGGGGAAAAAAATCTTCCACCTATTGCATATCTTTGTGGTAGGATAAGATAAGCCTCCTAGACATGCAATCCTATGCATTCTTACATGACAGTAAGTCCCATTGAATCCAATAGGATGCCCATCTGAATAGATGCCAAAAAATGCTCCATAGATAAATTTTCTGTTGGGGCAACTCTACTTGATTGCATAAGACAGCAGAAAAAAAGGCCATCTCCATTAACCTGGTTAAAGTAAATGGTCCTTTGACTTTTTCCCTTTCAGAAGTGTCTCACACAATGGGCATTTTGATATAACCATGTATTATTATGTAGCCTTATGTGAGACAGGGATGGAGAAGTATTACCTTCAAGATTGTGTTGGATTGCATCTCTCATTGGGATCCCTCATTGATTATGCTGGCTAGTGCTGATGGGAATTGCAATCCAACAGCATCCAGAAGGCCACATTTCCCTCACAACCAAATAAATCTGAATTTGCTGTTTCCTTTTCTCACTTCTTTCTTTTTCCCCAATATTGTTTTAATCTATTAGCTGAAAGAGACAGGGTATGCTGTTCTTTGTGTGGTACTGAGGGGTATTTTGAGCACATTGTCATCATCAACTCAATTTTACCTGTCCATAAAGATACAGGTGCCTTCTCAATGTCATGCCATAACAAACCTCATTATATTGGGAGGATTTTGTTTGCCCTCTCTCAGATTAGGATAGTATAAAAATCCTCATTGGGAAATTGTATTGAAAATAGGAATTTTTACTTCCTGCCACAGGCCATGGCTTATATTGTGTCCTGGACTTCTTTTTAGTAATAAATGTTAAGTAATCTTTTGAGAGATTTAAAAACCCAGTACATTGATGGTACTGTATAAATAATAAAAGCTGCTAGTTTATCCTAGGGACAGCCTTGGAGATCTCTTGCTAGAGAAGAAAAGATAAAGAAAAAGATGTTCATTTTTTTTTAAAAAACAAAACAGATCAGCTGTACACATAATAAATCTGAAAGCCTTCCTGTGCGATATCCAATTGGTACTCTAAAGGCAAAGGTGAGTTAGGTTAGCCAAGTCAGCAAGACTGAGTTGATGTTCAGCCTATAATTTGCAAAGAAATTTTTTATACCAGTCTGAAACACTGTGAACATAAATGCATATAAGGGAGAGAAATATCTGGGCATGCACATGAGTGATTTGGGACAAATAAAAGAAAGTCCTTTCTCACACAGTGCAGTCAGTCTTTGAAATTCACTAAAAATGTAGTGATAGCTACCAGTTTTTAGATGCATGCTGAAAACTAACTTCTTTCAATCCATCACCTATTTAATGAAAATGTAATTTATTTTGCATCTATTTTTATTTATTTTTTTACTGTATTTTGCTTTGAAAATGTTAGAGTTCAGGTGTTTATAAATATAGTAGGCCCTTAGTGTCTGCTGGAGTATGGTCCCAGGACCTCCTGTGGATACCAAAATGCATGGATGTTCATGTCCCATTAAGGATAATGACATTGTGAAATTGTGTCCCTTATATAAAATAGGACAGTCAAGTTTTTTTTTTTAATTTATATCTTTTTGGGATATTTTCAAACTATGGATGGTTTTTATTTATTTCAAGGATGGTTGAATCCATGGATAAAAAAATTCATGGATATGGAGGGCTGACTGTACTTTTAAGTCAAGCAATCAATGAATCAGCCAGTCAATCAATCTGGATGCTAGATAAATTCATGGAAGATAAGGTTTGCTATAACATTAGATATGCTTGCTATATATTGGCCTGAATTCTGTTGCTAATCCTTATTAGAGTAAACCCATTGAATCAATTGGATTTATCTACGTGCTGACCTACCATTCAACAATTTATTGAACAGGTCAGCTCTGGTTGGAACTACTCAACAGAATTCCAGCCATCAGCATCAGAAGCAACATGCCTCACAGTATCAATTGCTAAAAGCATCCACAGTTTGAAAATATTCCAAAAAGATATAAATTCCAAAAAGCAAACCTTGATTTTGCTATTTTATATAAGGGACACCATTTCACTACTCAATTATGTTTAATTGGATTTTGGTATCCACGGGAGGTCCTGGAACCATACCCCAGCAGATATCAAGGGCCTACTCTATTTATAAACACCTCAACTCTGAAATTTTCAAAGCAAAAGACAGTAAAAAAATAAATATTCGAGTATCATGGCCAATAATGGAATATGGACACTTTATGTATCAGTATTGTAGAATCCAGGTTTAACAATGTGATTATTTTATTGATTGTACTTTTTGATACAATCCCACCTCGATCTGCAGGGAGAGGCGGGAAATATAAATAAAAATTATTATTATTATTATTATTATTATTATTATTATTATTATTATTATTATTATTATTATTATTACCATACTGAACAACATTTTTTTAAAAAGACACACTGGAATTTGGCCTTCCTCAGCCATTCAGCTACTCCACTCCTCTCCACTCCACTCCACTCCACTCCATTTAAGAGCCAGGAAGGACTACCTACACATGGTAATTTTCACCTTTCTAATACTACATGTATTAGTATTTGGTTTTACAAGAAAACCTTTCCTTTGGTTTCTCACTGATCAAAACTCTGAAATATTAGGCAGCCCATAAATTTCAGTAAGTGTGCATTTAAAAAGTTAATTTCCTTCTCTACTGGGTAGATGAAGTGCTAACAATACATAACCTCTCCGTGACATACATTTTGAAGTTTATATCCCTTGAATATAGCTGACTATTACTCCACTATATGCTGAAATAAATGCATGTGACAGAGACTATACTACTAGTAGCTCTGAAAACCATGATTCCAATAATGTCTCAAATTATAGCTATATCAGACCTTGGGCAAATCACTCTCTCAACTTCAGAGGATGGTAATAGCAAGCCCCCTCTGAAGAAACTTGTCAACAAAACCCCCATGATAGGTTCACCAATGACTTGAAGGCACACAACCACCACATATTTCCCCTATATTTCAGACAACTGAACTGGCAAAACTACCTCTGAGTATTCATTGGCTAAGAAAATCCTGTGAAATTCATAGGATCACCATAAGTCAACAGGTGACTTGAAGGCACACACACACACATGTATGCACATATAACTGCATCTTTGTCATGTAGTGAAATCATTTTATACCCTAAACATAATGAATTTATACAAATACCACCTCTTTAGACTGTAATGTGTACAAAAGGGTTCAGCATGAGGCACATGGCTGTGCAGCTGTAAAGAATATTACAGACTATACTGTGAAAAGCAACTGTATTTTCTATGCCCCCTGCTCTCAGTTTTGTGGAGAAGAACAATGAAAGTATTTTTAAAGAGTCCATTTACAATGTATTTTTCCAAGAAACTTTCTGAATTTAATATTAAAGCTGAAATCAGTGCCTTCACTAGGATTGGCATTACCCAGTGAGGTAACTCATGTTGTCTCTTGCCCTTGATCTCCTCCCATACTACATCAAACAGAATCCTTAGTAATGTTTTTTGTATTAATATTATTTATAATTTGCAATTCCTGTCTGTCACTGGATGTAATACTAATAGTTGTGATGTAAACAACTATTACATCACAACTATTTAAGCAATAAACTATTACATCACAACTATTTAAGCAATAGTTAAAATTATACCTTTAATTTACGATATCATACACACAGCCTAATTGTATTTACATGTACACAGTGTTATGTGGTTAAAGAAAAAAAATCTGGTTTTTTTTAAAGTGAAAATTCAATATTTTAATATCTCCTTTCTCTTCCCACTGAGCCTTGCCCCACTCATACCATCCCCTCAGCATTTTAAAAGGACAGAGGTGAAGGCCACAGCAGATTTTTTTTTTTGCCAAAAAGCAGACACTCTTAGGGTGCAAACCTCACCCCCATATCCCCCTTGTGTTGTACCTGGTTGCAATCATATGCTCACTTACTTGGCAGTTAGTCTTACTGAATGTAGTGTGATTTACTTCTAAATAAGCATGCATAAGATTGTGCAGTAACCATAATATAATAATGTGGCCAAGGGGTGAAGCAGATAGGCATGAAAGAGCACATCTGGCCGTTCAGCCTGCACTCAGCCTGTGATCAACCAGGGACTGCAGCAACTGGGTGTCCCACTCTCAAAGAGGGCTGCTGCCATGATCCCAATGGGCAACCGGCAAGGAAAGGATTTTCATTGGTCCTTTTGCCAGCAGTTTCAGACTACCTTAGGAGGCTTTGGAGCAGCTTCTGGTCACATCAGGACCATGCATCTTCTGTATTCCATGCCCCCAAAGCAGGCAGAAGTCGCTCTTTTTGGCCCATCTGTTTCAGGCCTAAAAGACTGAGCTACGTACCAGGAAGTCCCCACTCCAGATCTCATCTCTGATGTCCATTGAACATGTAGGCTAAGCATCAGTCCCTCTATGTGCAACAGGGTGGTAATATTCATTTCCCTTTCAGGATATTTTAAGGATTAGACTAGGTACTCTGAACACTTGGACACATTATACAATGATTTTTATTACTACAGAATTGACTTGGTCCCAGAATGCAATCTGACCACTGTTCAGCTATAAATTATCATTCCACGCTCTGACCTCTGGAGGGTGCATATTCCCAACCTTTGGCCTGCTTGAATAGGGTTATCGTGACAGGCTCAGAAACTTCAACCAAGTAGAAGTCACCTGCTTTATTTGTTATATTTCTCTTACTTATGACAATGAAATTGGCAGATTCCATAAAGTTCTGTAAGTTCATTTCCACCACTGGCATTTTAAAGACAACCTGTCAGAACCTGTCTAATTCATCCACTAGAGAAGGACTTAATACACACTTTACTACCATTATTTTCACTTTTTCAGGTGGGTTCTGTCAAGTTATTGCTAAAATCATCAACACAGAATTTGACAGTGCCCAAACAGGCAACTTTGGCTTGGAGTGCTTTCATGTTATAAAGAGGAAAATGTTGACATTCACCTAATATATGTTATCTAGCAAATAAATTATTTATCATAATACATCACTTTTAAGTACTAAAACTAAGGACTACTGATCCCAGGTGTGAATGGTGGAAATTGTGATTGAGTTTATGACAATTTGGGTGCAAAACTGCATGTAAAGAATGTTTCTATTCCAAGTTCAAAATGTTAGCAAATTTAAAAGATGGCCACTGGCTGGGTAGATGGGAAAATGTGCCAAGAAAATGAGCTCTGTGTAGGAAACACTGAGATGACCTGGGGTATGTCTGGTTATTAATACTGCTTTTAAGTCATAAAAGTGTCATGGTTCTTCACATTTAAATGGAATGTACGATCATACCATCATGAACACATCTGATCTCATCTGATTTCAGAAGCTAAGCAGGGTCACAAATGCTTAGTATTTGTATGGAGGACTACTGATCAGGGCTAGCCAAGAATCCTTCCTGAAACCCTAGACAGCGGCTGCCAGTTGGGGTTGTCAGTACGGTGCTAGATGGACCAATGGTCTGATTCATTATAAGGCACCTTCCACTATTCTCAAGGACTTCTCCAAGCGTGTTTTAGAATTCAGCCCAGGTAATATGGAGGCAAAATCTGCACCCCCCCCCAGTTCCTTTCCTGAATGCTCAAAATCTGAGTACTCTGAAAAGGATGTGCCATGTCCTCTCAGCAAGCCATTCCTGTCAATCTTCAATGCCAACATGCAACTTTTCCCTTTCTCCCTTAGCTGCTTCCTTCAAAGCAGAAGCAGTACTATTGAGGCTGAATACTCAAGGCAAAATGTGGGCTCATGGAAATGACACTGTAGGTGATTACAACATGTGAGAATATAGTGTGTTTACTACTACAGACTTAAAATAACATTTCTAACAAGCCAAGCCTTTATTTTGAAACAAAAAACAAACACCAGGGCTTCAATCCAGTGTTGCATTTCCAACCTAGATTAGGACTCCAGACTGAGAAAATTTCTCCCCTATTTGATATTTCTTCCTGAAGATGCTGTTTGCTGCAAAATTGCTGTGTTTCCATCCTGAGATCTCCTCCCCTCCAGACATAAAACACCATGCCTGCAATTTGTATGAAGAGAAAAAGCAGTTTTTCTATGCAAATTGCAAAGCTTAATCTCAGTCAGGGCTTCCTTGCCTCCTTTATATTAGGGGGAAAAGGCACAGGATATTAAAAAAACAACAACCAAAGCTTTAAGAGCAATAGTGGAGATCCTGCATCACTAGATGTGACATGTAACAGCAATGGTTCTTATATGCAACCATGTAAGATGTCCTTTTGCACCACACAAAATGGGGCACTTCAGAAGATGTGATTATTTTTTTCAGCCAGGTACAGGGCACCTATGACTTTCTATTGCCTTCTGTTCTAGATTACTATGATCCTGCTGAAGGCTATTATTTCCCTTGCCTTGTGCTTGTGTAGCACAAGGGCAGCCTCTCCCACAAAGTGCTGTTCTGTTGTTCATTGCGACTGTTTTGCAATTGCCACCCTGCTTACTCCACTGATGCAGTGGTCCTGATGTCATGGGTATGGCAATGTTTCTACCCTAGGACAACAACTGTTGCACAATGCCACAATTTTAAACTGTACAATCGTAAGTTGGTTTATGACACTGTAAATTCCCATTAGGATGCCCGCCAATATTTAGTTTGGCTCCAAAGCATTTTGTTTCATATTATTTCAGTGATTCCTTCTCTTATAACAAAGAACCTGCATAACAGAGATCCTGTTTGGAACCAATTATCATGTAGCAGTTGTAGTTTAATTAGCAGATATTTCATAGATTCTATAAATATTGGAACAGCACTTTTCACACTGAGTTACTCACTAGCATATCTTAGTAAAGGGTGGGCTCTTTGCAATGTGTTCCCATTGGAAAGCGATGTATTTTGTAGAATCTTCTTTTTACCAGTTAGTATAAGGCTATACTTCTTCTTTAGATGCTTTCTTTCCCTGGTGGTTTATTTTTATCTTGACATTTTGCCCATCCTGTGAATTTCATCCTAGGGAAGAAACAGCAGTTTGTCTCAGGGCAGTTCAATTTCAATCTCCAGGTGACAAGATGATATTTCTTTCTTTTTTTGAAGAAACTTTTAATATGATGTGTTAAATGTCAAGAGAACTCTGCAACATATATTGAACTTTGCTAAGCTTATTTCTCTCAATATTGATGATGTATTGACATTTTTTTTCTTGATAAATGAACACTTTTACAGATGTCGGGGCTCAGATCTTTCTTGCAGCCCCACCCCCACTGTTCAGTTTGCCGTTATTATGGAAAGAGATGTGAGAAATCTTATATCAAAAATGTGGCCAGTGGCTACATTTCTGACTTCTTCAAAAGTGAGCATCAGGACCCAATGAAGTTTGGTATCATACCATGAGAGTTAGGGGAACTTTTGTTCTCTGCATCTCTTCCATTACTGCAGTCCCAATGCAGAGAAGCCCCTATGACTCTCATCTGTATTGCCAGCAAAGGATTTTGGAATCTTTGACCAAGATTAGACAGCCTGAGGGGGGAAGCTCCAGTTGCGCTCCATTAGCCATCGTATGTTTGCAATGTTGTCCTTTGCGCCTCTTCCTTTCTTGACCCCACTTGGACCTCTTGAATTTCTCTCTCCATATATGATTGGAGTCTGTGTTGCAGAATTTTGAGTATGATTTTGCTTGCATGGGATATCAATGCTATAGTTCTATAGTTGCTGCAGTCTCTTGTGTCTCTCTTTTTGTGGATGGGGATGTGTATTAATCATTTCCAATCTGTTGGCCATCGTTTTGTTTTCCATATCTGTTGACATATGTTGGTTGGCACTAGAGTTGACAGCGCAGCACAGACCACCTCTTCCCGGCAGCGCAACACCTTCGGGGAGTGAAAGAGGCCAGGATGGCTCGGGCGGAGCCTACAAAGCTCGCCCAGGACGATCTCCTCCCAGCAGCGCAGACCACCTCCTCCCGGCAGCGCAACACCTGCAAGTGAACGAAGCTAGGAAGGCTTGGGCGGAGCCTACAAAGCTCGACCAGGACCATCTCCTCCCGGCAGCGCAGACCACCTCCTCCCGGCAGCACAACACCTGCAGGGAGTGAACGAGGCCAGGAAGGCTTGGGCAGAGCCTACAAAGCTCGCCCAGGACCATCTCCTCCTGGCAGCGCAGACCACCTCCTCCCGGCAGCGCAACACCTGCGAGGAGTGAACGAGGCCAGGAAGGCTTGGGCGGAGCCTACAAAGCTCACCCAGGACCATCTCCTCCCAGCAGCGTAGTAGCCCAGGCCAAAGGAGGACTCCTGAGCCCAATTGTTTCCATCTGAGCCTCCATAGCAGCACCCTTAGTAGCAGGAGCGGTACTGAGACGAAGTGCTGCGGGTTTAAAAACCCACAGGAACATCCCTTGGCTACGTATGGCGGTTAAAGGCAGCAGCTCGGGCCAAAAAGACTCCTGAGCCCTACCATAGTACTGATCAGAGAGTGGTTTTTAGCCTTTTTCTGTGTTTTCCCCTGCTATAATCTTAAGGGAAACTGTAGAACCAATGATACTATCTTGGGTTGGCATGAGTACTTGTGTTGGAATAGGATTATATCATCGATCTGTAGTCTTCAGCCTATTTGACTGTATTTTATTGATGTTCCAATCATTGTGCCCTGCCAATGGTCGTAAACTGTACCAACTTACCTGAGGCCGGCAATGAGACGGGAGCGGCTATCGGAGTTGTGCTGGGGAAAGGGAGGTAT
>CM034708.1:65781786-65792347 GCA_020142125.1 Phrynosoma platyrhinos
CTGCAATGCATTTGAATTAAAATTACCATACTGAAATTAAATCTGATGCTTTGTTTTTTAATTTTTATTTGGTGTGCTTTGGAAGGGAGGGTCGTCTTATATGGCGAGTATATCCCAAACTCTATATTTTGACTGGAAAAGTTGGGGGTTGTTTTATACACCCGGTCATCTTATGTGCCGAAAAATACAGTATTTAAGTGGTAAACACACAGTTAGTAAAGAACCATGCTTAGTGTTAAGATTCACCTATTTGGACATGTGGCTTCAAGAGTTTTTATTTTAAAGTTCATTTGTATCCAATAATGGTTTTGCATTAGTACAAAACATTTTACTTCATTATCAGTGATTGCTCTTACATACTGAGTTCCTCTTTGTAGTTTTCTATTTGGTACCAAATGCCCCCCCCAACATTCGAGCAGGTTTTTTTTGATGTGGTCATGGGCTGTTGCTTCATACAGGTGCTTTGTACTAATGCAAATATGACATTCAACACAATATGTTGTGTATATTGATCTCTAACTACACTTGACAACATTTCATAATATGTCCCATTACTTGGGTGGGATAGAGACTTGGTTTATGTACATAATTTCTATATTCTACTCTGTGATGTTGTGCTTGAATTTTCCCCTCCCCCTTAGATTAATAGATTTTTGGTATATAAATGAAAGCTTAGCTTTATATTTGGTGTATGTAATATTCTTACAATTACGTTTCTGTCTGTTCATTAGGAACATCTATGGGAAGCAATATTAACAATATGTAGTTCTTACAAAGTAAAGTTCTCTTTTATGCCTTCATGGTCAATAGTCAGAGTGCAATTTTATCATACTCAAAACTAATTCTAGTCTATTTCCCAGAAGTAATATTTTTGTAGTACAGAGAAATTAATATTCTTCAAAAACTAATTAGTGATCTCTAAAGAATAATTTACCTAAAGGATGTATGAGTTTTACAGTAATTATGCATTGTATATAACTCATTAAAAGAACCATTTTTATTATTGGATTCAGGGATGAAATGACAGACCTAAGCTCTTCAAGTGGTCTGACTAAATTGGAGAAATCTTTAATGCTATTTAATCACTGCAGTTAAATTGTTTATATCTATATGGAAAACTACAGTGATCACTGATGGCTGTTGGCTGGGAATAATAGGAGTAGTAGGGTCTAATAACAACTAACAACCAAAGTGTGGGAATTGCTGCTTTAGCACTACAGCTCTGTTGTTTTTATTATACATATTGTCCCAGGCACTCAGCAGACAAAAGGGAAAAGTTGGTTTTCTCCAAGATTTCCTGATTTATGGGGAGATCCCACTGACTGCACCACTGGCACCTACAACGGGTTGAATGTCCACAGGCAGTCCATACCACCCCTTCTTCTGCAAGGATGGACCAGCCAAAATGGTCCAATCATGAGTAAAAGCTGTGCCACGCTATTGTTTTTTCTCTTCTGTCTCAAACACATGTGCATGTGTGCCAGTAGCCATCAATTGCCTCCCTTGTCTTGCCCAGCCGACAGCCCATTTGACAAGCTCTGTCACTGGCCGTGTGATGAGCCACTTGATCATACAAGTGATAGACTGTCCACATGGCACATCAGTGTGCTCAGTGACACATTGACATCGCATAATCATGGAGGCGCCATGTACATACTCCCTTTCCTCCTTCCTCCATGGTCCCCTCCTAGATCAGCCAGTTTATTAACATTCTTATTAAATCTATTGTAATGTTGGCGACCTGCTGTGATTGTCATCATTTTGCTTCATGGTGTGTGTGATGGGCTGATGATATAGCTCATCATCCATGCTCATGTGCAATCAATTCATGGGTGGGCAACAACAAAAAATATGGTCAGCAATAGTGCCAGCAGCTCACTAGTGTCTTCTTTCATCTCCTCACCAGTGTGCAGTGCACATGCTGGCATGATAGTTTGTATTTTCCAGTTTGATTTGGTTATTTTGTTCCAGTGTTTAGTCCCAGAGCACAGCTTCATTCTGGTTTCCTTCTGTTTTGGTCACAGGTGTTGTTTAAACAGGTAGGGTTCAAAATGAGGTGAAACTGCTTCTTTTCACCCATGCAGACAGCCCCCATCACAAATGGCTTATGGACTGCCTCACTGTTCATGTTACAGATTACTGACACTCTCCCTCAGAGTACAAGTAGACCATAAATCTATAATGAGTAGCCCAATTCAAGCAAACAGTACTGCTATTGTAATCAAATGTTAATTGATTTTTTTTAAAAAAATGAAAGAGAGGTGCAGTCATTGTTCTAGGACCCACCAACTAATCTCACCATCTTTCTTGCAGTGCTGTAGTACTTTGGAAGCAGAGATTTATTGTGGAGGAAGAGGAAAGATGGCAGGAGAAGAGGTGGGAAATAGTCAAGCTTAAGTATTAAGCTTTGCTGAACATCTTTGGGGCCTTTAGAGCCTTGGCAGCATGAGGTGACACGGGTCCTGGGTCTCTCGGTCACCACCAGTACTAAGAGGAGTTATCTTAGATCAGTGCAAGAGTTCCTTAAGTTCCAGGTGGTACACCAATTGGGAGAGGTTCTACTTGTTCTGGTTCCTCAGCTCCTGTGCTATTGTGTTTTTCTCCATGACAGGGGATTGGCTTCTAAGTGCATTCATAGCCACTTGTCTGCCATTCTTTTTGGCAGAAGCTACAAGGTGTCCATGATACCACTACTAATTTTCAGATTAAAAAGGTATTGTAAGGCTGGTCTGGAGACAGAGCTCAGATCAGAGATACTAGAATGCCTTTGTCTTCTGACATTCTTAAGGGTTTGAGATCCTTATGGGCTGATATTTGCATATCACTGTATGAGGCTTTATTATTCCATTCTGCAGCATTAACTTCATTTTCTGGTGCCCTGAGAATTAGCGAGCTGGTTTTGGCTGCTAAGAATGACAAGTCTGACAAAGCACTATGCTATAGTGATCTTAGGTTTACTAGACAGTATATTACGCTAGTCATTCAATCATCTAAAACTGGCCAGCATGGCAAAGGTACTCAGTTCTGTCTACAGTTTTGTTCAGATATATCTATCTGTCCAATACCGGCCTTGCATCAATACATTCAAGCCAGAGGTTCCAGCCCAGGATCTCTGTTCATTCATCAAGATCTTTTCATTTTTACCAAACATCAGTTTTGGGCTGTTACTTCCAGGGCATTGTCTTCAATGGGGTTCACTAATGTCCACTTTGTAACTCATTCTTTCTGGATGACTGCTTCCATGGGCTTTCAACCAGATGCCATCAAACAAATTGGTCATTGGAGGTCTTCTGCATATCACAGATATGTTAGGAGATTACATTGTTAATTGGTGCTTCTTTATTTTTCAGATCCCTGCCCTGGGCTGTCAAGAGTTTGAGTATTACTTTGTGGCCACAGCATGATCTACTGGGCTGCCAAGCAGGCAAGAACAAGCCACTTTGGTACTCACTTGGGCCTTGGTGATGTTGCCTGTTTTCATTGGTTGGGCAAGTGGGATATTTATTGGCACGGCCTGTTACTGTTATTGTTTAAGAAGCGCCAAGGCCCTCCCTCCCACATGTTGATGGTTCACCTTTGGGACAACAATCTTGATTTGTTAATGGGAAAGGCAGTTATTCTGCAGGTGCTGTATGATCCCTCCCTTATTAAACAGTTATGGCTACTTGTTCAAATAGTTTGGCCAGTTATGCTCCCACAATGTGAGTGGAAATATGGTGGTGACCCTATGGCCACTGATACTGCCCAAAGGCAGGCTAATAGGGAAATTTGGAAGGCCCTTGATGCTGGGCTAGGTCATTATGTACTCACCCCTAGATTATGTTTCAGAGACCAGAGCTCTACAGGGTTGATGGTATTCACCTTTCTGAAACCGGTAATGCCATTTTCTTAATGGATTTGTAACAAAGTGTTAAGGAGGTGCTTGATGCTGAAGTAGGAGATAGGAGCTGAGCAGATGGTTGTCCCATATCTGTGGCATAAATAATTGAATTATATTTTGGTGAGCACCTTGGACACCATTTGGTGGAAGGAATGTTTCTGGAACCACCTCTTTAGGCCTTGTGATCTGGGTGGTGGTGGCAGAAAGAAACTGCCCTAAGGTCTAGTTTGAAAGATAAACCCCTTCTTTAATTTTCACAGATTGGGAGATGGACTTTCTGGTTAGACTTCCTGATGCGGGCCAGCCAACGAATAACCCAGCTTTTGGGTTACCATTGAGGACTCAGGTATTATTATCCAAATAAGCTGCAGAAGTGGTCTGGAGAAAGACATGGCTGCAGCTTCTCCCACACTTGGTTGTTATTTGGAATTAGTTACAGTTCCATTAAGAAATTAATAAAAATGTCAATTAATAAATGGCCCTGTTTTCATCCCAGTCTTGTGTCCTGTCTCATTATTTCTGGGATTGGACAGCAAAAGTCAGGTTTTGAGGCAAGTGATCTTCTACCCTCATTGTCTAATATTAATTAATCATATGTTTTCAGTACAATTGGGATCCATTTTAAATTTAATTTCGATGTCATATTGTTTCACTTTCAACCCACCTCTTAAAAACACCTCTGGGATCTCTCACTTTTAATAACACTTGAAGATGAATTTCTTTAATTTTTTTTAAGATAGCAAATAATAAAATATATTTGTATGAAATGAAACTATAGTTCTATGGCACTGATAATATGCATAACTAAAGTGAATATATTTCATTTATATGAATTATTTTCAAGGCCCACCAGCTGGCTTTATTATAAGGGAGAATAATTTACAGGAGACAGACGATCCATTCGTTATTCTAGCTATAATTATGGTCAGCTTCCACTGGTAAATCTGCAGAAGTAATTGTTCTAGAAAAAGTGCTTTGTTTTTGGTTTTGTTTTATTTTGAAAATAATATGGGTAAACACTGTATCTAAAACAAGTCAAGATACCTCATCTTGCATTAATTGTGCTGGGGGATCTTTGTTTAGTTTTGCTTTGTTTTAAGATACACAACAATATTGTCTAGAACCTCAGATATTTGTTTCATTTAAGGAATTTAAAAACTAGCAAATGGATTTCAACAGTTAGTAATATATATTTCTGCATTAGAGCTATGAAAATGATCCATAGGTTTTAGAAGACCACAAATAAAATGTAACCCAACAGTGTGAAGTGGTTAAAAAGACTAATGTAATTCTAGAGTACATTAACAGAAGTACAAAGGCCAGGAAAAATAATGGTGCCACACACCTGCAGTGGAATCTACAAAGGACATCAATAAAGTGTTCAGATGGTGTAGGAAATCCAATCCACTCTGGAGTGAGTGAGCAAACAGTATGGTTTGCATGGAGAAAAATTAACATGACAGCTATCTTCATTTTGAAGGGCTGACATATTGACAATGAATATGTTCCCTGTGTAACAGTGGAAGAGAGTGCCATGGAAAGAAGCAGTCAACATTAGAGCAGAGTCTGGATGGCAAATATCAGCAATGTTGTAGTTTTCTGTTATGAAAGAGTAAAAAAAGAAGAGTCTATTGAATATCTCCAACTGTTAAAGCCATTATGAGTTCAAACATAATAATGTAGAGCCATGGAAATGAAATCAATGGAAATTACGTTAGAGATGATAAATTTGTCTTATTGATTTCACTGGGTTTCCATAAAACATGGATGGACAAGCTCTTCAGATCCAAGGATTGATTTTGGGGAGGCTTCAGACCTGCTGTGAGCTATAGCATCCTGCCAAAGCAAAATCAGAAGTGTCCAGTCCACCTCTAGCTTGGTAACTATGTTGGTTTCAAGGCAGAACAAATGACATTCACATTGTTTTAAGAACTGCAGCTCTTATAAGTTTCCAGAAGTGGAAATTGACATTTAAATCCATTTTTTATAGCAGGGTGTATGGCTGCAGTGGGGTCAGGGACTGGTTCACAGGCCAGAAAAACAGCCCTAAGGCCTGTTAGGATTCCCAAGCTTGCCTTAAAGGCATAGCTTGTTTTGGATCAACCCCAAAGCTATAAGGTTACACAGTTGCATATATCTTTAAGGTTACCTTGTCCTCACCTTTGTTTGTTTACTCAACATTTGCCTTTCCTAATGTCTAACTCCTAGACTGTGAACTCTCCCAGGCAGGAACTATCCATGTGTTATTTATACAGTATGTAATACAAAGATACATTAATCCTTCTTTGGGTTCCCTAGGTAGTAATACCACTACAAACATGTCAATCTCTTTATATCTTGTTTTACCAGGTGGTTGACTTAATTCCACTTTTACTTTCTGTGAAGATAATCCTTTATCTGTAGATCTTTAAATAGCTTGCTAAGTTTGCAGCAAATGTGATTATTTAAGAAACCTGACTGTTAATTAGAAATGCAAAAGAAAAACTCAGTGCTACAAATCCTGTTTATTGTTATGTGGAATATTTAAATACAATTGATCCAGTATAAAGCTATAAGAACAAAGTTAGGGCAGTGGTAATCCCAGTGGATGTGGAATATTTTACAAGTCTGATCTCAGGCTAATTTGTATCTGCATATAAAATGAAGGCAAATAGTTAATTAAGGAAGGAGGGTGGGTAAAGAACTTCTGCGGTGGTCTTTCCTGATTAAAATAAACTTTAAAGATTCCAATTATTATCAGTGCTAAAACTATCTGAGATATCTAGCAGGGTTGCCTCCCATCCCCCATGTTGTTAAAGATTCTTTTTCTATATTCATCTGTTGTTGGTGCACAGAATTTGTTTTTTTGTCTAACCTGAGTGTCTATCACTTGCAAACAGAGAGATGTGATAAATAGCCTGTTGCAAGGCAAAAAGGATCTCTTCTTTACTTTGTGAAAGTACTGAGTTCAAGACCAGTTGTGTAATTCTGAAATAGTCATGATGCTGTATATACCTAACAATGTATTATTTCAATGCTTTTAATAATAATCAGTAGACATATTGTATTGTATCATAGGTTAATTTTTGCAGCCTTTCAACTGAAATAAATTATGATTTAGCTACCCATCAGGATTTAGCTACCTATGTTGCTCCAGAGAGCAAAGGTTTTGTCCTTTATTTGTGAAACAGTACAGTATCTCTAACTCCATTTAAACATTAACATAAATTGCTAATGGTTTCCATTTATAGATTTTAAGTGGCAAATTTATTGATTCATCCTAAAGTGGCTCTTCCTTAGGGTATGGAAGAATGACCTCTAGAATTCCTGAGAGGGAATTGCAAATCAGCATTTTTAAAGCTGCCTAAGGTCCTTTGTGTGTATGTTTTTGAATTGCCAACATATATCAAGTTTATGTTAATTGTGTGAACATGTAAAAGAAGTAATCAGTAATATTTAAACAACATTAAGTAATTAACCTATTTTCTGACAACTGAAAGTTATTATAGTTAGCTCATAGTAACATTAAGATCAACACACACAAACATATTGACCAAGATCCCATACATTTTTTACCTAGTATAAATATCCACAAGTAATGTTGCATTCCATGGATCCCACTCTGGTTATGCAATAAACAAAGGTCTTGTCCAGTATTTTCTAATTAAAAAAAAAGGTGTGATTTCTTATGATATAACTCCATGAGTTGTACCAGTTGTTGCTCACCTCACGATCCACTCATTTCATTCTTTTTTGATGCTGTTCGTAGCAATTTGTTGGGTCTGGTTGCTTAGGCTCTTCTAATTTTTTTAAAAACAGGGCATGATTTTTTTAGCTGCTCTTTGAATTGCAATTTTTTTCTTTTTAATTTTTTTGGTAAGCATTACATTGTTATAATGCAAAGGTGCAATTCCACTGATGCACTATAGTGCTATAACTTTTTTAAAAAAAGAGGACAGAAGAGAAGAGGATGCTTTTCTGTTCTGATATGCATTAAAGAGAAAACCATTTGAGGGTGGGAATAAAAAGTATCTGCTGGTTTTAGGAATTGCCAGAAAATAATCTGAGACAACAGAAACATGATTTAGATATTCAAAGCAAACCTAACAACAAATACCAAAATGCCAGCAACCCCAACACATTTACCCTATGTAGAGGAACACAAAATCAATGCACTGGGCACCACAGCCTTAAACTTATCCATTATGTAACTGTTAATTAGCTCTTGGTAGGTATACCAAGTCAAAATTAAGAGATAGAGGGAGATAGCACTTATGTAAGCTATGGTATTCCTCATCACTATGTTCGGATATGAGAGCCTTACAGTGAAAAAAGCAGATAAAAAGAAAATAAAGTCATTTGAGATGTGACGCTGGAGAAGAGTGCTGAGAAGCTGTGGACAGCCCAAAAGACAAACAAATGGGTCCTTGAAACTCAGGCCTGAAATACCCTTAGAAGCCAAGATGATCAAATTAAGGCTGTCATACTTCAGCCATATCATGAAAAGGCATGACTCATTCAAAAAGACAATAATGCTGCGAAAGGTGGATGGTGGTAGAAAGAGGAAGAATAGATGCCAGATGGCAGTACTCAATGAGGAAAGTCATGGTTATGAGTCTACAAGACTTAAGCAGAGTAGGAGCGGACAGGCGGTCTTGGAAGTGTCTCATCCACTGGGTCACCATGAGTCAAGATCAGCTAGAGGACAGTGAAAAACAACAACAAACTACTGGAATGCACAATTTTTATGCTAACATGTTGCCCATGTTCCACATGGAATCCTGCCATTGTGTGTATATGAATATTCCCCTTTATTGGTTCAGAAGTTTTTCATAAAACTGAATGTCTTTATTTGTTGAAGTGATGCAAGACAGAAACTGCATATGACTTCTTGTTGATAATTAAGACATTTTCAAATTCCAGGTGTTGCACTCAGCATTAAGAAAGTTATCCCCTCATAATATATTCTCTATATAACTGAAAGAAGGTAAAGAGAAGACAGTGCAAGTTTAGTTTTTGCTCTGGCAGACTAGTTTTATGTGTGAAATATGGACAATTTCTAATGTGTGAGAAGGATATTTAAACATTGTTCTCCACTTTTAATCTGAAATAGTGCAAAGTATATCAAATGAGGATTTCTCTGGGTCAGCTCTTTTTCCATTAGATTTAAACCTTACTTTTCTACCAACAAGTTGAACTCAATGCAGCAAATTAAACAATGAATAAAATCATACCAGACAAAAACAGAGAACAGATTAATTTAAGCAAGCAGTGTCAAAGATAATGAAAAACAAACCTTTTAATGCAAAAGCAAAAGGCAGTGCCTGCCTAGAATAAAAGCACCTTTCAAGCAGCCTAGTCTAACTATCAAAGGCCTACATGTATAAAAAGGTATTTGCCTCTTGGCAGAGCTATATAGGAAAGAGGCTCAGTCTAGACTCTTTTGGAAGGTTTTAAGAAATGCAATTCTACCTGGGAGCAACCAGTGAAAAAGCTTCCCATCAAATGAGTGCCTGTGAATGGCTAGATTGAGAGGGAGAAGGTCTTGGCATGACATGTTAGAGAATATGGTTTTTTAGATAACCTGAACCTAAGCCATATGTTGCTGTTGTGTGCCTTCAAGTATTTTCTGATTTATGCTGACCCTGGGGTGACCCTATCATGGGGTTTTCTTGGCATGATTTGTTCAGAGGAGATTTGCCATTGCCTTCCCCTGAGGCTGAGAGTGTTTGGCTTGCCAAAGGTCTCCCAGTGTGTTTCCATGGCTGAGCAGAGATTTGAACCCTGGTCTCAGAGTCATAGTCCAACACTCAAACCATTACAGGGTTATTAAAGGATTAAAGTAATGCTTTAAAAAAAGCCCCACAGATTCCCTTTTCCCTTTCTTTCTCTGAATCTAGGGTGGTGTCAGGAATTGCCAGAAAATAATCTTGAGACAACAGGAATAAAAAAACAAACAAAAAACAAGACCCATATTATCCATTACCTCCTTGGGGATGAAAAGGCTGACCTGGCATGCTTCACAGAAACCTGGCTGGGGGAGGACAGTACCATCACCTGGAATCAGGGTCTCCCAGCTGGGTATTCTGTTTATGAGCAGGTAAGGGAAAGTGGGCGGGTGGTGGTTGTGTGGCTCTGGTTCACAAAGACAACCTTTCCTTGATCAGGATACCTACGCAGAAAACGGACAGCTTCAAGTGTATGTACCTGAGCCTGAAAACTAGGGATAGTATAGAGATGCTGTTGGCATCAGACTCCCTATCCGAGCTGACACAACTGGTCTCTCAGAGTTATTGTTGGAGCCGTCCAGACTATTAGTTCTGGGCGACTACAACATCCCACTCAAGACCAGTTTAACAAGTGCAGCTCGGCAGTTCATGGATTCCTTGACAGACATGGGCCTATCCCAATTGATTTCTGGGCCAACACACTCTGCGGGTCATATCCTCGATGCAGTCTTCAGTACGGAGCAGGCATATCTGTGGGTGGAGGTAATAAACACCTTTGTGCTGTCATGGATGGATCATTTCCTGGTCAAGGTTGGACTAAGAGCCGCCATCCACCCCACCTGGGGTGGAGGACCTATTAGAATGTCCTCCCTTGGAGGCTAATGGAGCCAAGTGGATTCCAGAGAGCCTTGGAGGATTCCTTGGTTGGCAAAGCCGGCAACCCTGTTGAAGCCCTGGTCAGCATCTGGAATAC
>CM034708.1:65793633-65806789 GCA_020142125.1 Phrynosoma platyrhinos
TGCATTGGCCTTTTTAGCTGCTGCATCTCACTGTTGACTCATGTTCACTGTTGATTCCTAGATCCCTGGATTTAATTGTTCCTAGATTTAATTGTTCACAGCTCCCCCAAACCCTATTCTGTTCTTTCCCCTGGCTAATTGTCCTATTTATTACTGCTTTTCCCTATCCCTAGGTCATCTCTTCCCTTTCTGCCCTCTGTGAGGGACAAGCCTCAGTTTTTTATCCTTCTCCCTCATAGGCCCATTTTCACAGCATTGCCTGAGCTGTTCTTTTATGAGCTTACCTAGGTTATCATCACAGTGCTATCCCAGCCATTTCACCAAGTTCTATAATTTTAGCTTAACATACAACTCACATACATACACCCCTATCTCTATTACAGCTTTATATAGCAATAGCAGGTACATTTCTATACAGCTTATCAGTGAACTAAGCACTCCCTAAGTGGTTTACAATGTGTAAGTTAATTGCCCCCAACAAGTTGGATACTCATTTTAGTAACTTATGGAAGGATGGAAGGCTGTGGAGCCCCCTATCTCTAGGCCATCTTCCCCTTATCTGTATGCAATCTTATCCCCATCTGCCTTATGTGAGAGACAAGCCTGTTTTGTATCTTTTCACCCCTTCACAGCATTCCCTGAGCAGTGATTGCCTGGCACCAATGGGATCAGACCAGCTTCTCCCTTCACATGCGCTTCCTTCAGATGTCCTTCCTCTATTGAGTTGTCCATAGGTCTTGAGGAAGAGCAATGAGATCTAGCACCTTAAAACAAGAAAACATTAAACTTGTTACCATACTTACCATAAATATTTTACAGACTCCCATTTTACATCAATTTTAACATATTAAACTATAAGTAACAACAATATCAGTCATATTCTAAATACATCTGGCTTCTTTCACTTGTGTTACTTTAAGTAATGTGCTGCAAGAAGAAAAGAGTTGTTCTTCCTTCCCAATAGCCATCTGGTCTTTACCTTCCTAGTCCTTTCTTGTTGTGTGCCTCCAAGTAATTTTAGAGTTATGATGACCTTAAGATGAACCTATTGTAGGGTCTTCTTGGCAGTTTTCTTCAGATGGGGTTTGCCATTGCCATCCTTTAAGGCTGAGAGAGTGTGACTTGTCCAAGGTCACCTAGTGGGTTTTTATGTTCAACCAGGGATTTAAACCCCAATCTCCAGACTCATAGTCCCAACACTCAAACCACTGCACCACACTGGCTCTCAGGTAATGGATTTATGGTTCTGCCTGTCTGGAATGGTCATCAGCTACTACATTTTCATGTCCTTTTATATGTACTTTATCAAAATTATAACCTTGGAGTAAAAGACTCCAATGCAACAGTATCCCATTATTATTGCTTGTATGGTATAACCAGCATAAGGGGGAATGATCAGTTCCTAAAACAAATTTTCTTCTCTATTGCCAAACATACTTTTACCACAATGGGCAGGTGTTGCTGCCAGGTTATCACCTTCCTACTCTGACACATAATGGGATAACAATAATTGTTATTCAATAATTTTTGCATTTTTCTGTTGACTTCACCCACATTTTCAGTTTTTCTTTGTGTGCATTTCCCCTCCTAAGTCAGGGTTAATTGCCCCCCAGCCCCTGAATGGGCTGCACCCCTAATTATGCCAAAATAACATTGTTTTCTTTCCATTTCTACTTCAAAATGACAACTAGAAGTGATGTAACATTCTAGTTGAGGGGAAAATGGAGGAAAAAAAATAAGTATTTGAGACTATGCTTAAAAATAGGATGGCTTTCCACCCTCTTTTTTAGCCTGCCTCCTTGCAGACATTTCGAAGGCTTTAAGTCACTTTTGGGGTGATTATCACCCCAAATCATGCCATTTTTTTTAAAAAAAATGGGGGTTCAAGGGGCTTTGCAACACTAGTTGGGGTCTTCAGAAGCCACAAAACCCAGGTACAGGATCCACATGCCACCTGCAGGCTGCAGTTTCCTCATCCCTATCCTAGGACATAAATACAGATGAACAGCTTCTTGTACTGTATTATTTCAAATGGTTTTACCATATTTTTGAGACAGTTGAGTCCCTATGTTGGGAGAAAGACAGGATAAAATAAAATAAAATAAAATAAAAAACATTTTCTAGCTGTTTCATATCTGGTGACAATAAACATGTATTTTGATTATGGTTGCTGGACAGTATAATTTTTTAAAAAAGAAAAGAAAACTAACACATCTCTTTTTGTTAAGTATGAATAATCTGCAAAATGAAATTGACCAGTGGCTACCCATGATGTGAAAGTGAATATACACACAGTCCAACCACAACCAGTTCTGCAAAGTCCCTTAAATCCCCCATTTTTTTTTTAAAAAATAGCATTACCTAAATCCACACCAGATTTCAATCACACATTAATACAAACATCACATGGTCTGAATTGAGTATACAGACTTTTTAACCTCTTATTGTTTAATTGCATATGAACATGGCAGACTGAAGTTCCATTTGGCATTGGCAATGGATATCTGGGTGTAAATGCATCCATATTCTGGAGGTATAGGAAAACGTACAATGAAATAAATCCTCGTAAACCAGAAAGACAGATTTTTAATGTGACAGCTGCTGGACCCAGGGGAATGAACTCGGTAGAAGGTCTGAAAGAGTCTTCAATGGTCTATGAAGACTGATTATACAGCAGCATGCACACACACACACACACACACACACACACACACACACACATATATATTGTATGTTGTTTTATTTATAGAGCTGGCTGTCTTGGTGCTTGAAGACATTCCTTTAGAGATAGTCCTAAATCACACTTTCAAATTCAGTAGCCAAAGTCTTAATGGTTTCACATGCTGCAATCCAAGCTCTGAATAGATTATTGCCTCAATGTATCAGTTTGATTCATGCACATGGACTCTGATATGTGAACAGAATTCCAGGCTTCTCCATTCACTCCTAAGTAAGGGTCACTTATACAGACTAATACATTTACCTCCATTGATGCAAACTGGGATGCCTGCTTTACACAAGAGTTCTATGTGAATAATACACAGAGCACTCTGAAATCTGGTTTGAAAGATCTCAAGAAACTTCTCTGCCAGTTCCAAGTCTTTTATTTCTCCCTAATCAATTTTTTTAAGATTCCTGCCTAAAAAATAAAATAAAAATCAAAGAAAATGGCTGAACTGCTTTCTTATATTTCAGCATAATGAACCAAGCAACACACTGTGAACAAGAGTCTTTAAATGGCTGAATGCATTATTTTTAAAAAACCTTTGGAGACAGGAAGAAATTTAGGATCTTCAAACACACCATTTCTTATAAGTGATGTTATCAAATAATGTAAGCATCATTTTTGAAGGGCCCTACTACAATGTACAATTTTGTTTCATTTCTAAGATTATCGACCCTTTAGAGTGATAACTGGCCACTATAATGTGTGAAGACTTACTTAGCAGACATAATCAAAAGCCAATCAATTCTCTGATTTGAGGCATCTGTTCAAAATGAGCCAGAGCAGAAGAGGACAATAAGGGAGAGGAAATTGAATGAATCAATTTGGAGACAATCTGAAAGTTCATGGAGAGAGTGGTATATTTATCTTTAAAGCTCATATATGTGGCTGCAATTCAAAGGAAAGCTTTTAAGGAAAAGAGGCACCACTGCCAAGCTATCATCTGATTTAGATTTAAGAGCAAACAAAAACACAACAAACAAATAAAAAACCCATAAAGACATTTGTACTTCACTGATAAAGAGAAAAGGGGACAATTATGAACAGTACCATCCTTGTTTCCTTTAAAGAAATTGTCTAGCATTCAAACTATGAAACAGATTGGAAAACATACAGAAGTAAGATAAATCAGATTCTCTCTTGCTCCTTCCTGGATGTCTAAGGGATACAGTTTCATGTCAGATTTAAATAATAGTAATTAAAAAAAAATCAGTGAGCTTTGTGGGTGGGAGAAATTTGTTTGAATAAAAGTTTCTCCTTTTTCAATAAAGGCAGCTGCTGCAGTTAATGCTCCAGATTTCCACTTCAGAGCTAGTGTCCACAAATTGTCCTTCTAATGCACTTATACTCTGACCCATACAGTGTACCTCAGGTGGTGGGGAAAATGGTTGTTTCACATTAATTCCTTCACTTCCCTGGTGAGAAACTCAGCAGCACAGCCAATTAGCAGCAGGGTTGGTCATGATTGCTTTGAGAATCTTTTGTGCTTGCCCTTTAGAGAACTGGGTTAATCGCCCTCCAAACATTTTCTGGGTCAGCAAAACATCCACCATTGGGTCACTTGCAGTTCCTTTCTGCTAAATATCTTGATATGATAATGGTTGTATCCTTTTAGAAATTGCGTATAGATGAGTCAACTATTTCACATAATACAGATCTGAAGAAGGAAGAGAAGGAAGTCAGAGAATGCTCTCTTGGAGCTGCTTTCTATGAATTATCTTTTTCGATACATCTATTAATTTTATGAAAGGAATGCCATTGGAATACATGAACAGCCAAGCAACTATTTAGGTACACCTTAGGGATTACTTATGTGAGAAGGGGATTTCTAACCAGAATCCTCAAGAGATTCCGCTACTCACATATGATGATGTGGGTGCCTTTTTAATATATTCAATAGTAATACTTGTGTTGATAAAAGTAACATTGTTAAAAAGCACTGGTTGTACAGTATTTAGGCTAGGCGACATAAAGATATGAAGCCTCTCCTGAGAAACTGCAGTAGCCTGATCTATTTTGGCACTGACCTGTGGAGGAATACCCACATGTGTTCCAAGTTTTACTTTATGTGAAATCCAGAGACAGTTTAGGAATGTTCAGAATTTTCCTGTCTGGGGATATTGTACTTATATTTCTCTGTTTCCTGACAAATATTTTGTCAGGAGAATCTCTCTAACAAAAACAATGACATTAATGACAACAATAGAACAAAGACAATGACAACTACTATTACTACTATTACTAGTACTAATTAATACTACTGGTAGAAGTACTTACTGCTACAACTATTATTATTAATTCATTTATATCCCACCTTCCCCTCTAAAACTTGGACTCAAAGGAGTGTAGAAGTGTAGAAATACAGATAAAAGCACATAGGAAAATATAAGTAAAAGTATTGAAAAAGTCATTGCTAAAATGCAATTGAACTATCCATAGAGTTAAAACCATTCAAAACAAACCCATAAAAGGCAGAATATAACAGTCAATGAAACAGCACACTTTTAGAAGCCCTGGTAGTCAGTTCCCAAACTCCTGTCAAAATGGAAAACTTTTCACTTGCTACAAGGACACCAAGGAGAAAACCATTCTGGGCTTCTTAGGGAAGGAGTTCCAAAGCCTGGGAGAAACAACTGAGAAGACCTTCTCCTATTAGCACCAGAAATGTTTTCAAAAGTGGTGGGACCTTAGTCAACCAAATTAGCTTGATATTTTGCACTAGACATTCAGGGTGCTCGGTTAAATTTGTTTTTAATACATGAATCCACTATAACAATGCAATACAGTGGGCCCTTGGCTGGGATTTGGTTCCATTTGGGGTTTGGTCCCAGACACACACCCCTCCCGTGGATACCATAATCTGTGGATGTCAAGTCTCAATACATACAATGGCATAGTAAAATGGTGTTCCTTATAAGAAATGGCAAAATCAAGGTTTGCTTATTGGAATTTATATTTTTAAAAAATGTTTTCAAGCTATGGATGCTTGAATCCATGGATAAAAAATCTGTTGATATGGAGAGCTGACTGTACTGAATTGGAAAAAGTATAAAAACTGACAGTAAAGAGCCAGCATGGTGTAGTGGTTTGAGTGTTGGACTATGGGGCTGTACAGATAGGCCAAAGGGCCGGCCTGGGGATGGAGTGGGGGCATGATGACTGCATGCTGGCTGCTCCGACTCTGCCCCAATGCCACCATCATGCCGCCCACTCAACTAGATGGTGGGCAGTGTCAGGGCACTCACTTGGCACAGCGTTCACACATGTTGTGCCAAAGGAGTGTTGAAAAGCCACCATGGTGGTGGCAAGGGCAGTATTTTGCTGCTCTAAAAAGGAGACGCATTTGCCAGCTCTTTTTAGAGCAGCAAACCACTGGATTGGGGCTGTGGCATGCAGTTGCCGCGGTCCTGATCCAGCAAGTCTGTTGAACCCTGTGATGTCCAGCCTGGACTGTTTGAATTCTCCCCTGCATTTTCCCTCATTTTTAGTTCAGTCCTTAGATTGTTTGAGCATAGGAATGTTCCACTGTATTAGTTTGTGGGAGGAGCTGTAGGAACCCCCTGCATTTTTCTAGTTTTTGGTTTGCCCCTTCCCAGCAAGCTCTGCTTCAGCTTGGGATTTTTAGTTTTTCTTAGGCAGGCTTGGCTTTATCTGTTTGGTGGCAAACAGGTGCAGGCAGAGGGAAAAGGCATTTCTTATACCATTTAGCCAATTTATTTACCAGTTAGTCCAGGGGTAGGCAACCTTTCCCCTTTAAGGGCCGAGGGACTTCAGCTCCCAGAAGCCTCAGCCATGTTGGCCAATAGTCCCATGTTGGCCAATAGCTCCTGGAATTCTGGGAGCTGAAGTCCCTTGGCCCTTAAAGGGGAAAGGTTGCCTACCCCTGAGTTAGCCAATTTAATTACCACATTCAGTCAATTTAGTTACCATTAGCCAATTTAGTTACCAAAAGTAGTTAATTATAGTAAATATCAACAATAAAGAAGTCAAGAGCACCAGAAGCTGAAAGACCCTGCACCAGCTTAATTGAGGAGTTCAAACTAAGATCAAACCCAGAGAGATGACAACACTGAAGATTGCTGAAACCTAAACTGTAAAGTACCTTTTATTTTAAGCCTGTTAGAGCTTGGGAGGAGAAACCTTTTTCTTTTGTTCTTAAAATAAATTTCCCCTTTTGGACTTTACATTCAGCATTGGAGCCTTTTTTGGTAAAAGAGTTTGATCTCACCAGGGTACTGGCGTTGCACACCCATATTTGCCACCACCTTTAGTTGGGTGTGTCTTCACAAGCCCCTATGACTCTGGAGACCAGGGTTTGAATACTGGCTTGTCCATGTAAACCCACTGGATGACCTTGAGCAAGTCACACCATCTCAGCCCCACAGGATAACAGTGACAAACCCCTATCTGAAGAAGCATGCAAAAAAATAAATAAATCCTGGAATAGGGTCACCTTAGGGTCACCATAAATCAGAAACGACATGAAGGCACACAACAACAACAATAAACTTATAATGACAGGAAAACCACAATATGCAACAACAAACATATTGATAATAATGAACTACTTGTAGAATTTCATGAAAATCCATGTCTTACTAAGGCAGTCAAACAGAATGGTGATTGACCCACATGGACTTTCTGACAGTACATCTACACTGTAAAAATAATGCAGTTTGACACCATTTTAACTGTCATGGCTCCATCCTACAAAATCTACAGGATTTAGTTTTGTACCAGCAAGCTTGGGCAGAGCAGGCTGAAGGTTTTGTAGAATTACAGATTCCAGGATTCAATAGAATGAAGGTATAGCACTTAAAGTGGAATCAAGTTGCATTATTTCTACAGTATCCTGAGATATAGAATGCCAGGGTATCAGTGCCATAACTGATAAAGCTGTATGTTTAGGATACATCCATTAGACTGGGGAGGGGAACATAGTAGCAGGGCAACAGCAGTAGAATGCTGTGAACCTAAGTGTACAGGAAAGCATATATGGCAGAAGGTATATGCTTAAATAATCCTAATCCTTGGACATTTCTGTCATGTAGTGAAAGATCTAAAAGTAGCTAGGTAATAGTTAAGGTATATTATGTTGAATGGGACATATTAGTTATTACAAAGATCAGTTTAGAGTAGGTTCCCTTACTAAATATGAAATCAAATCAGTTTTTTTTAAAAAAATCCCTGCATTTCTTTCATGCTACATCTTTGCAATGACTTCCCTTTTAAATGAAATTTAGAATGAATGGTTACTAGAGAAAACAGCTCAATAAAATTTCAGCATAAAATAAGCAACAATCTGGAAGACCAACTACAGGTATGCAATAAATTCTACCAGAGTTTGGGGTTAAAATCCAAACTTGACAATTTTGTACTCTCGGCAAATTTTTCTTTAATTTAATCTTACAAATTCCATGCATAGTGTTTTCTTCATACTGATTATTGTTAGATGAAATGAAAAATGGTGATTCTGCAGAAATCCTTTGGCTTAATTTGCATTTAAAGTTCTTGCAAATGCATTTTAATTAACATTGTGTTCCACATCACTTCTTACTGACAAAGTGGCTCTGGCCTTGGTTTTTATGAATGTTTCTACATATATATATATAGACACTGTAGATTTCTACTAAAATGAAATTCAAATAAAGACACTATTTTATCAGTAACATACAACAAGCAAAATAAAATGGGTGAAGCTGCTTCCAGTATTAAGTGAGGATAATAACATGGTAGGTAGCCAGAAGAACAATGAGTAATGAATACCATGGTACAATTAAACAAGAGTGGATCGTTCTGGAGAATCAAATATTTGTGCTTTGTCAGCATAAATATTAATGTTTCTTTTTTAATATGGAAAGCAGCAGCACACAATAGATCTTTTTCACTGGATTCTTCCATTCCACTGGGGGCTATACTCAAATATCAAGGGCAAGGCAGCAAAATACATATATACATACCTAGGATTGCTATATCACCTGGATAGCTGAGTTTTAGGCTGCTGCCACATCACAAAAATAGCACAGTCTGACACCACTTTAACTGTCATGGCTTTATCTTATGGAATCCTGGGATTTGTGGTTTATTGCGGCACCAGTGCTCTCTGACAGAGAAAGTTAAATATCGCACAAAACTACAAATCCTAGAATTCCATAGAATTGAGCCATGAAAATTAATGTATATCAAACAGCATTCATTCTGCAGTGTAGCAGCAGCCTTACCTACATTTTAGGCATGCTACCCAGTGTCCATTTATACATCATTTCGCCCTAAATTCCAAGCTTTCCTTTTTTTTAATTAAAGAAAGTAACTTTAGTGCTTGTAGAAGGTTAGATATGAGGCAAAAAGTGGACACAGTCTGCTGTCAAATTGCTCTGCAAGAAATAAATCCACCTAGAAATTTCACATGTAAGGGAAAGCAGAAGAAATGGTGAGGGTGGATACACTAGAAGGAAGCAAGTCATGCACTATAAGAGCATGTGGTAAGGCAAGGGACAGACTAGGAGAGATGGAAGGCAGTGAAGCACAAGAAGAAAGCAAGGGCTGCATCACAACTTCATGAGGTGAGGCAAGATATAGAGTAGGGACATAACCACATAAGCATTGCTCTTGCAGCCAACTGAGTCAATTTTTTTAAAAAATGGAAACATATTAAGTTTAGAGCAGCCAATATTGCATGTCTTCACACACAACTGGGGTTGCTGTCATCTTTGCACTCTCTTTCTGACTCCTCCTTAAACCCATTTCCCTGCCCTGTGCCCCACCCACCATACCTTTCAATTGTTAATTTTTACTTATTTATCCTTTTAATTTTTTTCACAAAATTCTGGAGCTCTGCTAATTTGATATAAGTTACGAAAAAGAAAAGAAATAGAAAAAAATAAAGACAATCAAGCTGCTTGGGAAAAGTGAGGGAATAGTGGGGGGGGGTAGGGAAAGAGATGTGTGGTCATTATTTTTGTTTTCTTTATGTTCAATATTAAGCTTGCCTTTGCACTTTCTTCTTTGATCTTCCTTAGTAGTTGTTCCAGGTCTGTGAGATTTTCTGCTAGTATTATGCATATTTTAGATTATTGCATATCTTAGATTATTGATATTCCTTTCACATCTGCATATCTTAGATTATTGATATTCCTTTCACTCCTCTATCTTCTGTGTCCATGCCTGTTTTTCTTATAATATGTTCTGCATACAAATTGAACAGATAGGGTGAAAGGATGTTACCTTGTCTGACTCCATTGCCAATAGGGAACCATTCTGTTTCTCTGTATTTTGTTCTGACATTAGCCTCTTGTTCTGAATACAGATTCCTCAACAGGACTATCAGATGTGTTGACACTCCCATGTCTTGGGGGCATTCCATAGCCTTTCATGGTCTATGCAGTCAAAGGCTTAGCTATAGTCTATAAAGCACATGCTGATTTTCTTTTGGAATTACCAGGTGCACTCCATTAGCCTTCGTACGTTTGCAATGTGGTCCCTACTGCCTCTTCCTTTCCTGAACCCTGCTTGGACCTCTTGGATTTCTCTCTCCATGTATGGTTGAAGTCTGTGTTGCAGAATGTTGTGCATAATTTTGCTTGCATAGGAGATCAGTGCTATGGTTCTATAGTTGCTGCAGTCTCTTGTTTCCCTTTTTGTGGATGGGGATGTATATTGACTGCTTCCAATCTGTTGGCCATTGTTTTGTTTTCCATATCTGTTGACATACATTGGTCAGCACTAAAGTTGACTCTGTCAATGTGGATTGCACCAGTTCAATTGGAATATCATATGTTCCTGGTGATTTGTTCTTTGCTCTTTCTCTTATTGCAGTTTCCACCTCATTTTTTGGAATTTGGGGTTCATCTTCACATGGCTCTTTGTTTTATGTGTCCTTCATTTTGTCATTTCTTTTGTATAATACTTCTGTGTATTGCATCCAATGTCTTTTTGTTCCTTCCTGGTCTTGAATTATGTTATTTTTATTGTCATAGAGCATCCCAGTCTTTGGTTTGAATTTTCCTTTGATTTCTCGGATCTTGTGAAATAGATCCCTTGTTCTTCCCTTTTTGTTGTTGTTTTCTATTTCTCTGCATTGGTTGTTGTAATAATTTTCTTTATCTTTCCACACAAGTCATTGTACTGTAGTATTCATAATTCTTAGTTTGTTCCTATCTCCATTTTGTTTTTCTTCTCTTCTTTTCTTTATTGCTTTTAGTTTTTTTTTCTGTCATCCATGTTTTTGTTTGTTTTTTTATTGAAAGTATCTGTCTGCATTCTTCTTTTATTATGTCCCTGGCTTCAGACCATAGTTCCTCTGGTGCTTGGTCTATTATGCTTACTACTGCAAATCTGTTTATGTTGTCAATAAATTCTGCTGAAATATTATTTAGATCATATTTTGGTATAATCACTGATTTTGTTTTCTTCTCTTATTTTTCTTCTCTTATTAATCTTATTTTTGATATGAGTAATTTGAAAACAAAAATAATGACCACCAAGGAACTTCACAAGTTCAACCTAGACAATGAAGAAATAGAAATAGTAAAAGAATTCTCATACCTAGGATCAAACATTGATAGAAATGGCGACTGCAGTCAGGAAATCAGAAGAATAAGTATGAGAAGGTGGCTATGAAAGAACAAGAAAAGATTCTAAAATACAAAGATACACAACTCAGCACAAAAATTAGAATCATACAAGCCCTATTACCATGTATGGATGTGAAAGCTGGACAGTTAGGAAAAATGATAGGAAGAAAATCAATGCATTTGAGATGTGGTGCTGGAGAAGAGTGTTGAGGATCCCGTGGACAGCCAAAAAGACAAACAAATGGGTCCTAGAGCAGATCAAGCCAGAAAACTCCCTGGAAGTCAAGATGATCAAACTGAGGCTGTTGTACTTTGGTCACATCATGAGAAGAGAAGACTCATTAGAAAAGACAAAAATGCTGGGAAAGGTGGAGCGAAGTAGGAAGAGAGGAAGGCTACATGCCAGATGGATGGACTCTATTAAGGAGATCATGGGTATGGGTTTGCAGGATTTAAGCAGAGCAGTAGAGGACAGGGGGTCTTGGAGATGTCTCATCCATAAGCTCACAAAGGCTCTAGATCAACTCGAGAGAAGTTAACAAATAGGAAAGAGGAAGAGACTGTGACACCACATGACTGCCAATATCACAATTACCCCAGCAGCAATGGTTTGCATCTGGGGACTTGTGTGATTGCAAGCCCATTGACAGGTTTTCCCTGTCAATGAATAGGAATGCAGCAGCTATGGATTGGGGACACAACACCTATGGGTAAGAGGCATCATTTTGCTGTAAGTATAGCCAAAGCTTCCTTTTTTCTGGGTCTAATGGCAGTTTAAAAGCCATGTGTAGTAATCTCCTAGGAGCGATGGAAGAGCAAGTAGTGCAAGTGATAGAGCACAAGAAATAAGTGAAGGCTCCACTGTGAGGGGGTGTGGCAGTGGTATCACTAACGTTGGTGTCACCTGGTGCAGTAACTTATGGTGTCACCGCCCATTGACCTCCTCCCATACCGTGCTCATACAGAAACCTTAGTAATGTTTTTTGTACTAATTTATTCATAAATCATAATTCCCATATTTTACTGAATGCAATGGTAATAGTTGTGACATAAACAAATAGCAAAACTAAAAATTATGTCTGCCTGCAAAGAGGCCTGTTGCCTCACAGTAATGGAGACAGATTGGATTGCAAGAGAGGAGTCCTTGTTGAGATGCAAATGGATTTTAAACTTCCTGGAATCTCCCAATTTCCATATGGCCAGAAAGAGGAAGAGCCTGCCTGCAAGAGATACCCTCCCCATACTATCTCAATCAAGAAGAGAAACAGCAAAATGCAGGCCTATCACTAACATCTTCAATTTTTTCCTCCTTTTGGTTTGCAACATCTTGCCTGATGAAGAAGTCAGTGGAACTTTGAAAGCTGGCAACAAAGATATTGTGCATTTCAGTTGGCCAATAAAGGTATCACTGGTGGATTTTTGTTTGAAAATTAAAATTAAACCTTTAAATTCTAATATCATATACACATAATAAATGTGTTTACATATACATAGTTTCCTGTGGTTAAATTGAAAATTTGGTAAAATATGATGTTTTAAAAGAAAATTTTAATATTTAATTTTTTGATTTTTTTTAAAAAAATATATTTTTTTTTTTAAAAAAACCTGGGGTCCCTTCTTTCTCCTCCCACTGAGCCTCACTTCACTCACATTATATGTTCACCATTTTAAAGAGATACAGGTGAATGCCATAGCCTGTATCTGCCTAAATGCAGATGTTTGAGAAGCAGTGGTGTTACCCGCTAATAATAATAATAATAATAATAATAATAATAATAATAATAAATTTATTTATACCCTGCCCATTTCTTAGCAATCGGGGCGGCTACCAACATAAAATACAATACAATAAAATCAA
>CM034708.1:65806889-65828556 GCA_020142125.1 Phrynosoma platyrhinos
AGTGGCTGTTATGGCAGCACTATGGAAGAAGGGAAAAGGGAACAGTAGGGAAAAGGGAACAGTAGATTTGGCTCTAGTGACTGGGAAGACTAATCAGGAAAGGCCCGCTGGAAGAGATCCGTCTTGACAGCCCTTTTAAGTGATGGATCTCATCTGGCAGGCCATTCCATAGTCTGGGAGCGGTCATCGAGAAGGCCCTCTGGGAGGTTGCTGATAGTCTGGATTTCTTCACCTGTAGCAAATTCATCCCAGAGGACCTAAGTGCTTGGGGAAGATTATATGGGAGGAGGTGGTCTCGGAGATAAGTTGGACCCAAGCCATTTAGGGCTTTATAGGTTATAACCAACACCTTGTACTGGGCTTGGAAACTAATAGGCAGCCAGTGAAGAGACTTCAATATAGGTATAATGTGGTCTTTTTTCAATGTACCAGAGAACAACCTGGCTGCCATGTTCTGAACTAATTGAAGTTTCCAAACCAAGCACAAGGGTAGCCCCATGCAGAAATCAAGACGGGAGGTTACCAGAGCGTGTATCACAGTTTCAAGATCCCTTGCTTCCAGGAAAGGGCACAGCTGGCATATCAGCCAAAACTGATAACAAGCACTCCTGGCTGTCGCATTCACCTAATTAGTCATTTGAAGTGAAGAGTCCAGGAGAACCCCCAGACTGTTAACACAGTCCTTCACAATGAGTGTAACACCATCCAGGACTGGAGGTTGTACCCCTATTCCTGGTTTCGGGACCGCTACTGTAAGTACCTCCGTTTTGTTTGGATTCAGTCTCAATCTGTTTTTCCTCATCCAGTCCTTTATGGCCCTAAAACAATCATTGAGAGGAGAGATGCCATTGGAAGCCAAGGCTGACGATCTAGACATGGAGAAATAGATCTGGGTGTCATCAGCGTACTGATAACACCCAGCCCCATGTCTCCAAATAAGCTCTCCCAGCGGCTTCATATAGATGTTGAATAACATTGGGGACAGAATGGCACCTTGAGGGACACCTCACCTAAGCTCTTTACTAGTGGAGCTGTTGTCCCTGAGCCACACCCTCTGGGATCTACCCAAGAGGAAGGAGTGGAGCCACTCCAACGCAGCTCCTCCGATTCCTAGCCCCTTCAGGTGATCCAAGAAGATGTCATGATAGATTGGGTCAAATGCAGCTGAGAGATCTAACAGCACCAACAGGGTCACACTACCCCTGTCGATGCTCAAATGGATGTCATCAGTCAAGGCAACAATGGCAGTCTCAACCCCAAATTCCATCCTAAAGCCAGTTTGAAATGGATCTAGATAATCCATTTCATCCAAGACAGCTTGGAGTTGAAGAGCCACCACCCTCTCGATCATTTTGCTCAAGAATGGTAATAACAATACTGGCCTATAATTATTCATAACCAGGGGGTCCAGGGAGGGTTTTTTCAGGAGCAACCTTACTGCCGCTTCCTTTAAACAAGATGGCATAAAACCCTCCCTGAGGGATGCGTTGATGATATCCTTGACGAAAACCCACAAAGCATCACCTCCCCTGGATGGCCAGCCACATTGGGCAAGGATCGAGGGGGCAGGTGGTTTTGCTCACTCTACCAAGGAGCTTGTCCATGTCATCGGTACTCACAGATTGAAACTGATTCAGTAAATTTTCATTAACGGAGTTGCTGGACACCTCATCTATATATTCTGTATCAATCCTGGCATCTAGGTCTGCTCTTATCTGAGAGATTTTATCTGTGAAGAAGTTGTTAAACACATCACAGTAGGCCATTGTCAGGTTAAGTAGTGGGTTCTCAGCTGGAAGAACCCACGTGAGCTCCCCTACCACCCTAAACAGCTCCGCTGGACAGGACTCTGCAGACGCAAATATGTGCATAGCAGAAGGATCTCTGCGCTGCATGTACTGCCTCTCAATAGGAATCAAGAATGTTCCAATGATGAGTCTTGTCAGATAAGAGTCAAGTTTTCCGTCAAGTGCACTCTAGTCGGTGTCCTTCCCGCTTCATCCTCCTTAGCTCTTCTGTATACCAGGGCTTATGATTCGAAGTGGGTTGGAAAGGACGCTTGGGAGCGATTGTGTCAATAGCCTTGGTGAGGTCCAAGTATTAACCAAAAGCTTCGACTGAATCACTGGCATTGCCAGTCATTAAACCCTCCAAGGCTTTCTGGAAACCAATTGGTTCCATTAGCCTTCGAGGGTGGACCATTCTAATGGGTCCACCACCCCCGGGGTGGCGGATAGTTCAGCTCTTAGCTCAGCCTTAATCAGGAAATGATCAATCCATGACAATGTGGAGGTTTTGATAACTTCCACCCATGGATATTCCTGTTCCATACTAAAGACGGCATCGAGTGTATGACCTGCACAATGGGTGGGCCTGATGACCAATTGGGATAGGCCCATGTTTGTAATGGAATCCATGAACTCCCAAGCCGCGCCTGTAAGAGTTGACAAGCCAGTCTCCAGAGGGATGTTGAAGTCACCCAAGACTAAAAGTCTAGGTGACTCCAGCAGAAACTCTGAGACCAGCTCGCTTAGGGAGTCTGCTAGACAATGGAAGTTTGCCAGTATACTAACAGAATCCCCAAACTATCCCTGGTATGCAGGCTAAGGTACATGCACTCGAAGTGGACTGTGTTCCGGACAGGTATCCTGATCAAGTTCAGGTTGTTTTTATGAACCAGAGCCACTCCACCACTCCGCCCACTTCCCCTTATCTGCTCACTGACAGAATACCTGGCTGGGAGGGTCTGCGGCCATGTTACAGCGCTATCCTCTCCCTGCCAGGTCTCCATAATGGAAGCTAGGTCAGCATCATCATCTAAGAGGAGCTTATTCATGTATAATATGAGTCTTATTTTTCACTGACCTGGCATTGCACAGGAGCAAGGTAAAGTTCTGTGGAATGACTGGTAAGATCTCCAGCCCATTTTGAGAAACAGAGTGGGCTGAAGCTGGGATAGCTTTCAAACATCAATCCCGCCTTCTTTTGTAACATTGCCTCACTCTGTTCCAGCCATACCTCCCTTTCCCCTGCACAACTTCGATTTCTGCTCCCAGATCATTCCCGGTCAGATTATAGACAAACGTGTTATAACAGGCTATAGCCAGATAAAGATATTCATACAAACTGTTCCATCCCAAGACTGAACAAGATAATTAAATTAAGCAAATTAAGTGTTACACAGACTGGGTGGGCTGAATAAAAAACCCAATCCGGACGCAGCCATTCAGCTCGCCACTAATACCGCTCTTAAGTCCCTCTACTGCCAAATAGTCACTCTGCTGTCCACTGCTGAAGCTGGCAGCTGTCCCGATGTATAGGGAGGCGGCCTCCCTGGCTCCACAGCTGCCATGCTACCGGGTGGTGATGGTGGTAAGAAGCGGGCTTTTAAAGAGTCCGCTCGGCTACCCTGGCTCCAGAACTGCCTCGCTGCCAAATGGTGATGGTGTTAAGAAGTGGGCTTTTCAAAGACTCTGCTTGGCCGCCTGGCTCCACAGCTGCATCGCCACTGGGTGGTAATGGTAGTAACAAGCGGGCTTTTAAAGAGTCCGCTCGGCCACCCTGGTTCTACAGCTGCCTTGCCACTGGGTGGTGATGGTGGTAAGAAGTGGGATTTTCAAAGAGTCCGCTCGGCTGCCCTGACTCCACAGCTGCCTCGCCACTGGGTGGTGATGGTAGTAACAAGTGGGCTTTTAAAGAGTCCACTCGGCCGCCCTTACTCCACAGCTGCCTCGCCCCTGGGTGGTGATGGTGGTAAGAAGCGGGCTTTTAAAGTGTCACCTGGTGCAGTCTGCATGCCTGCACCCCTTAGTGATGCCACTGGAGTGAAGAAGAAAGTAGGAGAGATGGGAGAGTGAGTGCTGTGAATGGAAGAATTTATGGTCATAGGAATTTGTATGATTTCATCAGTTGAGAAACTTTGGTACTCCAAATATTCTCAGTGAACGTTATGTCTAAACTTGTATTTCAACCATGTTTTTCCTGGTGCCAATGCAATAGCACTTTATACACTATGCTGCTTATTGGGGTAGCTTGCAATAATTTGCATGCAGACTTGAGTCATGTTACTGTACTGCATTTTCCTTAAAAACAGGGAACAATAGCACACAAATCACAGCCTAATAGAACCCTTGTAATGTTGCAAACTAAGGACAGTGTAATTATGTAGGTGCAATAATAGGCCCATTAATTACTGCCACAGTGCAGAAGCTTGTAGGACTGGCTTTTAAACTGATTTTAATTTATCCTTGGTGCTTGAAAGCTTTGTTTTTTATTCAGGAGTTCAGTGTTTAGAAATCTTGAAGCTTCCACAACTAATTTTGAATTTTATTGTATTCTATGTATTTTTATTGCTGTAACCTGCCCAGATTCTTGTGATTGGGTGGGCTATAAATAAATTATTATTATTATTATTATTGTTATTATTATTATTATAGTGCTATGCAGAGTTCTGAATCCAAAATCTTTTTATATATTTTAAATAAAGATTTAGATATTGAAGTGATTCTTGGAAGATTTGAATTGGCTCTAAAATGAAAATGTAGAATGTGTGAAGATGTTAGAATTGTACTTGCAGAAAAGTGCTTTTGACCACAGGCTAGAGTTACAAATTAAAGCTTGTTTAACTTGTACTGACTGCAGATAAATCCCTAGGCAAACAATTGCTTCTAATAGCAAAAGATAAAGTCTTCCAATCCTGACAGAGATATGCTAACAAAAGGAAGTAAGTTCTAGTGTGCATTATTTATGACTTCTTGCAAAATTCAGCATTAAGGGCATGTCTGCATGGCAATTATTTTGTGAGATTCCATTCATGCTAGCTTCACACATTTCTTCCTTGCAAGTGCCTCTCCTCCATGGCCTAGCTCTCTGGCATTTTGAGAGCATGTAACTTGCAGGGCTGATGTGGCTTCTCACAGGGCAAATGGAGGAGATCTCACAAAAAGTGTCCTTTTCTAGAACCTCTGTTTTAATAATAATCAAACATGGAATTCTAATTCCATAGCCTTTCTTGGGCTGTGTTGAACTGGCCATATGTCATTCGAACAGTTTGCACCAGAACTGAGGATTGTTCTGGTGCAAACTGTTCGAATGACATATGGCCAGTTCAGAACCAAATCCATGGTTTATCACCTTTGCAATGGATTAAATAAAGTCACCTTTTGCTTTTGATCTTCCCAAAAGATCTGAAGGCCTCTGAAGTGGTGCCAGGTGGCTATTTATAATGTGTCTCATAGTGCCACTGCCATAAGTCACTCCCTCTGAAGTCAAGATGAGGTACCTAGTCATGTGATCGATGTTCAGACCCCTGTTTTGATCTCAGTGGGAGCAACGTGCACAGGCACTGTTGCCAGCAGCAGGTACACCCAGGACTTGTGTGCAAACAACCATTCAGTGTCACTCTGGAGTCACAGGGGGACATCGGGGCAGCTTTAGGGCCAAATTATTCTGAGCTGCTCCCAGAGTATTCTGGTCCATGCAGACACCACCTTGCATGTCTTCCTCACTAGGTCATTTTCCCCCCTTTTAGACTATCTTGTTTTCCCACCACACCCTATATTTCAACTTTCCTCAGTTCTCTGCATCTCCTTCATTTCCTGCTTTGCCCCCCCCCCCCCAGTCCACTGTCAGTCTCTCAGTTCCCTTCTTTCAACCACTGCAGTTCTTTCAATTTAGGAGATTATCACATATGAAATCCACACAAGGGTACATACGGGTTGTAACCATCAGCGGTGAATCTTGTCACACTGCCCCATGCCCAGGCAGTAGGCTTCTCATATCCAATCTCCTGCAGCTTTTCATGAACAGGATTTTCTCTTTTTACTCTTCCTTATCTTATTATCCTGAGAACCATATTTGGAAAGAGGCTCTTGTGTGTAACTAGCAAGCAGATGTACTGGATTCTTTTATGGACTTCTCAAAACCCTGTTATTTATAAGCATTTTCAAGTTTGTTTGCTGATTTCTTTCTACCTTCCCAGATTTGTCTTAAAAGGTTTTGAGCATCCATCCATCAAGACACTACACAAGAGCTAGATTTCTCAAACTAGACTAGAACAGTAATAGAAATTTCATGACTCCTCTAAGATATAACTAGGTGCCATGCCACCAAGCAAGTAAACTATACAATGACACTATCCACAATACTCAAGAGAGACTGTAAACAAGGTCTGTCATTGTGAGATTGGGTAAACTGAGAAAAAGTGGCTTTTCCTAGGGTTACCTGGTAAACTTCATGGGAATGTCAGATTTAAATCTCTGTTTTTCTGACTGCACCCCAATACTTAGTTCACTAGATTAACTAGTCCATTTTCTGACAGTACGTACGCAAATATCTCGAGGACAATTATAGGCTAAGAAAGCATTGCCCCCCATCCATTATACAGCATCAACATCTGGTATGAGAGACATGTTTCCTGTCTTTGTTTCAGCTTGAAGTCACATTTTATGTACTGTTGTGCCTAGTAGCCATTGATGGACCTCATATTCATGAAGTACTACATAAATATACATGTCATAGTCATTTAATTCTATTTATTTGTATTACTTTAAAGTTATTTTAAGGACATCTTTAATTGTAGAACCCTCTCATTAGATATGTTAGACTGCTGTCCATATTGGGGGAAATGTTTTTTCCAAATAGCCTTGAAAGCTCTTGCTTTCACCACACACACACAATGACACAATTCTTATATCATGCAAAGTCTGACAGTGGACAGTGCCAGCAGGCATTTTAATATTCTCTATTAAGTAAACAAAGTTGCTAAAACATATTTTCTTTTTAAGGGAATACACAGATGCTTCAAGAAGTCCCTGGAAGGTATTAGGGATTGGAGTGGGGATTTTAGTAATGTTGCATTAAACAATGTTTCCCACCCACCCACCTATCTTCATTAACTCAAACAATTTAAAATGATTAAAAATAGGCTGCATATTCATAGTGAAACAAAGCAAATATCACAACACTGAAGAAAACATGTTTTGCAAAATAGGCATTGGGTTTTTGATGACTTCTCAGATTCCAAGAAATGCTTACACAAAACTTCATTGTTGTGTCATATTACTCTGTCAATTTTTAACATCTTTCCAAATTTAGGAGATAAAATTATCCTCTATTATTTGCAGTGTTTGCAATAGATGGATTGTGTAATCACATTCATACAGCATTAACACAGACACATATGGATATCTGCAACAACATGTCTGCTCTCTTAAATTCAGGTTCCCGCTTATACAAATCTTTCACAAGGAAACTAGTAGAAGAAAACACTTTAGTTTAGCTCCTATGATTCTGCTTCAGTGCAGGGTTCTCTGAAAGCTTGCTGTCAGCATGTTGGCAATCTTTAATTGCTGTGGCAAGCTCTCTCTTTCCATGAAGAATCACTCTTGGAACAATGCTGTGATTGACCATAGCACAGACACATAATCTTAAAGTATCAAAGACACTTCTCAACCAAGGCACATAATTACTTTACTTATAAAGCTTTTAGTATATAAACTCAATTGCAAAAAGAGAGATACAAAGTTATAAGTAGCACCATTAAGCACAGGTATTATATCAAGGCATAGTTGTTAAACTGGTAAATCTCTTATGCCTCTATTACAAAATATAAGTATAATGAAGTTACATTTGTTATGTAAACTATAGCTAAATCTTACAGCCTTATTGCTTGAAGAAAGCAAGCTGAAACAGAGTAGGAGAATAGCCTCTTCTCATGATGTTGTAGCACTTCCGTTTCCTTCCTGGGGGAGGTGGTTGTAAAAGTGTACCCTTTGTCACACTGGAAAAAAAATGTGTTCAACAAAAAGATCACTTTTACAACAGTCTTCCTTGGGAAGAGAATGGAAATGCTATGATGGCATGTGGAAAGACATGGGGAAAGGCACTACTCTCCTGCTTTGTTTCAGCTTTCTTTTCTCATGTGATAAGCTTTAAGTCAGACTTTTCAGCATATCAACCATATCTGCGACCTCAAACTAGTGACAGATTTACTGGTGAGAAAAAACTGTGCCTCCATGTTCTGGTTGGGGCTTTATACAAGTTTGCCACCAGGCATTTGAAGGTTTGAGAACCCAGAAATGGGCATGATTTTTGCACACATCAGTGCCTGTTGTCCCCAGATTTTGATGTCCCCAAACATTTTTTCAAACCATTGTAAAAATAAGTATGACATATTTTCCTATTGCTATAGCAATAGCAACTTCATTTATATACCGCTTCATACTGCACTATGCAGTCTCTAAGTAGTTTACAACTGTAAGCTAATTGCCTCAAACAAGCTGGGTGCTCATTTTAGTGACCTTGAAAGGATGCAATCCTGAGTCAAGCTTGAGCCCTGGCTGGTACTGAACTTGCAACCTTGTGGTTTGTGAGTGACTGGCCGCAGTACAGGCATTTAACCACTGTGCCACCAGGGCTCCTATAAGACAGGATATGAATGTGTTGGCAGGATTAATGTGTGCATGCAGGTGCCTATATTAATTGGTCTCATGTCCATCCTGTTTATAAACTATCAGAACCTGCTGAATTCTGTATGTACTTGTTGAAACCTGGCTCATCTTTTTACAGAGGTTTGTGGTACTAGCTTTATATCCTTTAGATCCAAGTTCTTTCTTCTCATATCTTTAATAAGGAGGCCGTATATCTTGTCTGTTAGTTTCTTGGTAACAAGTTCAGCTGCTTGGGTGAAAGAAGGGGCCATGGTTTTGTGGATGCAACTACTTTCTAAAGAGCCTCCTACTTTAGCAGTCCAAACTGGGCAATATTTGTCACAATATAAACTTTGGAGCAGTCTTTGCCTGATTCACAGCTAATCAAATTTATGATTCCTTAGTCTGGAGAGAATTAATTTAAAACAGCGAAGAGGAAGGGGAGAGGGAGAGGGAGAGGGAGAGATTTCAGGAAAGAAAATGATATCTCCTTTTGAATATGCTGTCCAAAATTGTTTCACAATAAAGCAGTCTAACATCAAAGAACAGTAATTTGAAATTATGGTGGCCTAGAGTATTTTTATACCCAGAGCATCCTCGACCACAGCAGTATAAACTCAGCCTTTTGTTTAAATGTTTTTCCATCCTTGTCACTTGAAGATGTCAAATAGTTTAACTTGTCATCTTCCAAATACATCTCCTACCATATATAACTTTCTTAATCATGCTCAAGAACTACACCTTTTTCCATGACTGAGTGGGATTTTCAACTCTGGTATCCTAGAATAACACTCGAACCACTACACCACACTGGCTCAGTGTATATGTTCATCCCCTTAAACATCAGGAACAGTTAGAGAATTATGCAAATAATTGAATATGTAGAGGTAAATGGCACAGAAAGGAAAGAAAATAGCAAAGAAAAACCTCACTGACCCCCTATCTTATCACTGGAACACATGGAAAATGGAACACATGGAACAAAATTTGTTGGTTTTCATTTTTTTTAAAGGTCAGATTGAAATCATGCCAGTTTTATCCTGAGTTACAACCTTCATATAATGAAAAGATCTGAAAGTGCTCCAATATGAAGTTTAGAAGTGAGAATATGCTGCATTTTTAATCCCATGTAGTTGTGGCCTGAGACATCACCTAGTAATAATGGGGCTATGTGGGTGTGTGGGTGTCACTTTGCTTCAGATGCTACAGCACCTTGGATACCAGTTTGTATCCATCACTGCCAATGTAAAAGCTCATCACTGAGTACAGAGTACCTCTCCTCAACCAGAACAAAAAACCCTATTACATGGTACTTTGAAGTCACTTATCTGTGGGAAGCAAAACTCAGTGACAGAGATTCATTGTGGCATCCTCCCACTGAATCAATAGACAATAAGGGTCGCGTGATCTAGCAATTTTCAGTCTACTGTTTGATCAAAGTCAAAAGCCAGGTATAACTTCTCTGACTCACCTATGGATCTCTGGAATAACAGCCAAAAAGCCTCCAAGAGGTTTTTCATTCCTTTTCCTCTTTAATAGTGCCCATCTAAGAAGTCTGTATTCCACCATTCCGATACATCAGTCAGTCAAAGCAAAAGCAAAGCAGCTTCATTTATATACCGCTTCATATCACGCTATGAGATGTCTAAGCGGTTTACAACTGTGAGCTGATTGCCCCCCAACAGCTGGGTAGTCAGCCAGCCAGCCAGTGAGTCACTTTGATATATACAGTCATAACAATATATGCCCTCACCCTTCTATGCTTCATTACTTGACAGACACATTGCCCCAGAAAGTAATATAAACTGGAAAAAGTAACCTCCCTCTTTATATATATATATATATATATATATATATATATATATATATATATATAGTCATACAATTCCATCATGAACAATAACATTCACAGAACAAAACAGACAATGGCAATACTTCTTTTCCTCCCTCTTTTGTTTTCTTTTGCTCCTGTAACCCATCTTGCAGGGATTTCACCTAGCACTGATAAAGCCAGACTATTCAACCCGTCAGCTTTCATCAGGAGAGATGCACACGTCAGAAGCTAAGCTGAAAAGAAATGCTTGCTTGTGATTTGTTCACTTTCACACAAGACTTGAGCAAAGCCCTTTCTTTCAATGTGTGCTGTTTTTGTCATTCAGTTCTGAATAATAAGAGAGAAAGAGAGGGAGAGATGTTTATTTTAGTTCTAAGTGTCACTACATAGCCCACAGCACTGCAAATATGAAGCCAAGGAAATGAGGAAAAACCAATGCTTTGCAGAACAGTAATAGAAGCAAAGCCACCCAAGTTCACATTCCTTCTGCTTAATGTGAAACAATGACATGTTGGTTCCCCCTCATGGGAGAGGAATACCTTCTTATAAGCCTCAGCTTGCATATATTTAAGTGGTAAAGTATTTGCTTGTATTGCTATAATTAAAGTTTGTCAGCATTTCTATTGCTGACTCCTTATTTTCCAGGGTTTTGGAATTCAGCTGTAAAAATGATTCAGACTGAACTGCAGAGTAAACTATTTAAACACCCTTTCTTAAGTTTGGTTCCTTTCCCCATCTTCTCGGACTCATAGACAAAAGCAGAACACATATTTTCATGCCTCCTGCTTTGCTTGGTTTCCTTTCATGTGTCTTTCTGTGTCTCTAACCCCTACAAGAGTGGAAAATAGTAAATGCACATATACCATTGCTAAATGGGGACCCATGATTATATTTCTAGCAGCGGAATCCTAGACATGTTTAATTAGAAATAATTTCTCACTGATGTTAGATAGATTTATTCTTAGGAAAATAGGGGTAGAAGTACAGACTTAATTATCTTCCTGGAATACCCCACAAGTAAGATTAGAATCAAATGAGGTAATAACACAGATCCATGGTTAATTGCAGGCTGCATAATTCACAATGAAGATATATGATGTTTAGCATTAACATGGTGTTGGCTTCTACACTGTATCAAGAATAATATGGATGCTTACACAAGCCCTATTCAGGGGTCAGTGTACCTGATTGTAGCAGGGCTATATAGCATGGTCCTGATTCAGGTTAGAAGGTGAATAGTGCTTGTGAGAGCAACTCCACTCTATGAGAAATATGACATCAATACTATTCTTGATACAATGTAGAAGCCATTAGGAGCCAGTGCAGTGTAGTGGTTTGAGTGCTGGATTACAACCCTGGAAACCAGGGTTCGAATAAACCCACCAGGTGACTGTGAGCAAGTCACACACTCTCAGCCCTCAGAAAACCCAGGGATAGGCTTGCCTTAGAGTCACTATAAATCAGAAATTACTTGAGGGCACACTAACAACTGATAAACTATTATTATTATTATTATTATTATTTGATACTTTAGCTCTCAATTAGCTTTTGCAGAGATAACGACAAACAACCCAGAAAATCTGCCTGAGTACAGTTGTATGAACATCAACTTCCCTTTTACAGATATAATATAACACTGTATGCATGAGCACTAGAAGATAGGCTATGTAATTATGAAAAGAAACTAAAGGTATCTAAAGCACACATGAGAAACAGGGGAAATATACCTCAAGGTGCTGAAGCCTGCTGCTCTTTTAGCAAAAAAAAAAAAAAAAAAAAAAAAAAAAAAAAAAAAAAAAAAAAAAAAAAAAAAAGCCAGACACATTTCAGTTTGTAGATGTTTAAATGCCTTCTTCTATACAAAGAGTACAAAGTATAACAAATAACTACACACATACTCATAATTGGAACAGTCCCAATTAACTCCCTGTCTTCCCATGTCCTCATCTGCTTTTCAAATGTCTCAGATTCTCTGTCCTCCCACTTTCTCCCCTTTTCATCAGCTTCCTTCAGTTACTGCAAACTGAGTTAAAAGTGCAAAATTAGTTTGCATTCAATCAGCTCAACAGGAAGGAGATGAGAGGAAGAGGAGGAATCTTGCCCCTCTCAGTAGGTTCAGGCAAAATCAAAGAGCTGCAGCTTCTCCAAGCTTGCATGTTCTTCCTCATTAATAGCTTTTGCCATCTTGACCATACTCTGATGTGGCTGGGCCACATGTGCTCCAGTTTTTAATCTGTAAAATGCTGCATGAGATAGCTGAGATCATGGTATATATGTGACAGGAGATCTATTGTGCAGGCCCAAGAAAAGGATACCTGGTTCGTCTCTCTTATGTTCAGAGTATTCATCCTTTTGTGGTTCTCCTCTAAGAAGACTGAGAGAAAACACTCGTAAAATAAATACACCTAGCTTTTAAAGGGAAATCAGCTGGCAGATACAACAGTTGGCTTCTCCCCCTCCAGTAAGAATTGTCTACTAATCAAGCATTCTGCACCAAAAAACAGAAGTTTCCATTTAATCAAACTGAAGTGCAGTAGGTATTGCTCCCTTCCAGGCTGACATTTCCCATAACACATGGTGCGGAACATTTTCTGATACTCCTTTGGAAAATATATGATAATTCCCCCCAAATTAAAATTTCAACAGAAGAAAGCTTTGCAATATGGGATGCATGGATGCTATATTATTATTATTATTATTATTATTATTATTATTATTATTATTATTATTATTATTATTATTATTATTATTATTATTTATTATTTCCATACCATGTGAAATTGTGCTTGGGGTTTCAGAACAATCTGTTTCTTCTTTCTTTGGGAATTGCTTAATGTGACAGCCTGACAGAACATCCCTATAGCAGATGTTTCACTCAGGAGCTAAGTAAAACCTAGTTATCACTGTTATCATTCTGAGGAAATGAACAGCAATTACTCTGGTTGTAGAGGTTAATATGTGGGTATGATTAGTAATGCATTGTATTCTGACAAAAATAAACTGTATGTGTGCAGTAGTTAGCTTCATAAGCATCCCTTTAGCAAAACAAGCCCCCCTCTATAGTTGCACATATTTAAAAACATCATTTTTACTGTTACCAGAGGCAGACAGGAACTATGTCCGTCTGTTTCAGCAAAATAAACAACAAAGAGTTTTGTGGCACCTTAATGACCAATGGTCAATGATCTGAATAAATCTTGCTAAGAAAACCCCATGATAGGTTTGTCTTAGGGTGACTTGGGTTTGATTCCCAGTCAGGTGACCTTGGACAAATCACATGCTCTCAGCCTCAGGGGAAGGCAATGGCAAACCTCTTCTGGAGAAACCTTGCCAAGAAAAAAAAAATCATGATAGGTTCTCCTTAGGCAGAAACTAAATCACAATAAATCAGAAACTACTTGAAGGCACACAAGAAGAAGAAGAAGAAGAAGAAGAAGAAGAAGAAGAAGAAGAAGAAGAAGAAGAAGACTATTATATATTCACAGTCCCTATGGAATTTAGGGCTATATAAGTTCCCCAATCTCCACTTATTGGTCAGCAGCTGCTATGATTGATAGGGACTTGTTCCTCTGTCATTCAAGAGGTAGTTGGCTGGCGTTCCCACACATCTACCCCCAACCAAAGTGATCTCAGGCACAAGAGAGAATTGTAACAGGGACCCTGTTTCTATCTGACACAATAGAGATCACTGACAGGAGGGGCTAGGAATGGCAGTCAACTACTTCTCAAATGACCCTAGATTCACTATGCAGCACCATATCAACAGTGCTTATACGTACATAAATCCCAAACAGGGTTCTGGCCCAGGCCATTTTGTTTGGCTTCCATGGATTGCAGCCTTCTTTCTCAGATCGATGTTATAGTAAGCATCACTTATGACAATCTTTTTTAAAAATTGCAGAATACTCTCCTTGTGTCTAATGATCATAATCAGATTTGGGTTTATATAACTCCCATGTTCAATGCTAAGTATCAAGAGGGTGAGGAATGGGGAGGGTGCAACCTCTAGATGTTATTGAACATCAAATATTTTTAATTAACAGCTGATATTTGCAAAGCTATCTCAGAGGAACATGTGGCTTAGTATAAATGCTAAATATGTGCAATAATTCATTATTACTTGAACTGCCTTTTGAGAACATGTTAAATGCTATGTAGTATTTAATTAACCTAACATACAGAAGCAGAAAACTTAGCAAAATAATAATAATAAAAGCACAGACAAAACAATCCACTTGGGGGATTTTAAAATGTAGTATTTCTTTTCCCTGAAAACAATGCAATTTTACTTCCATTGTTTTCAATGAACCACTTATTTTGATTGGCTGTCGGTCCATTCCTGGACACAATTTTAAGTGTTAGTTTTGACCTATAAAAGTCTATATGATTTGGGTCCAGGTTATCTGGCTGTATTTCCTTTTATGAACCCATGAGAGCATTAAGACCATCTGGAGAGTTCCGTCTATCCCACAGTCCTCTCAGGTTCATTTGTAAGCTGCTCTGAGAGCATTTGTGGCTGAAGAGCGGTGTATAAATACTCAAAATAAATAAATAAATAAATTGATGGGAACAAGAGAGAGGGCCTTCTTGGTGGCTGTTCCCAGGCTCTGGAACTCCCTCCCTAGAGTGGCCAGGATGGCCCCATCCTTGCTCTCCTTTTGGCAGTAGGTAAAAACATTTCTGTACCATCAGGCTTTTTTAAAGCGATGAGGATTGGGCTTTTAAATGCTGTGCAAGTCAGATTAAGGTTTGTATACAGTTTTAAAATACATTTTACTATTTTAATGCATAATTTTAACTTTTTAAATTGTTTAATTGGTTTTAAACTGTACTGTTTTAAATTTACTTTTTACTGCCTTGAATCCCTATGTTGGGAGAAAGGCAGGATATAAGTAAATAAGATAATAATAAATAATAATAACTTATTAGCTGATACTAGGATAAAGACACAGGTCAGGATCCTGCGTTTTCACTTTGTCTTGCAATGTAAAGAAATCAGTTGAAACAGTTACAATTTGCTTTATTGCTAACGCTTTTAGAAAATTTTCCCTTTCCCTTATAATTCGAGCAAACAGAATCTTTTGCTGTTCTTTTCTGTATTTATTTCCACTACTCTACTGAGATTTTTCTTCCATGTTTGATCAGTTCACCTTTTGAGCTGTCCCTGTAGTTTCCTCGTGATGTGCTATCTCACTCAGCTTAGAAAAAGAGTTCACCCAATGGCTAGTCTGATTGCTGTTTTTCAGCACTTTCATGTTGTGGGGACTGCTTTTTCCAAAGTGAACTTGCTCATATAATTGCATTTTTTCAGTCATGTTGAGATCTCTAACCCTCGTAACAATTTCTATCATGGCCATATAAACATGAAGGACAAATATGTTTAAATGTTCACCTAGTGACTATAAAACTATAATAAAATAAAAATGTTCACTGTCACTTTGTACACATGAATTAAAGTTTGCCTATTCATAAATCACACAATGGAATGCATTTCAGATTTTCCCACCACTATATTATATTGTATTGCATATTGTATGCTATATTGTATTGTTTCTGCACTCAGCTTGAATAAAAGCAAGGATATCATCTCCCTGGTTTCCTGTTAGGCAAATAAGTATATGGATGCTCCTCTTGGAGTCTACCCAACATCCATCTGGAATCTCTCAAATGTGTATTTCCATTGAAGTTACTCACTGCAAATACTCTAAAAACTGGACACCAAAAGAAACTGGTTCCATTTTCACCCTGTCAGAGATATCCGCCTCTGCTCACCTTCAAAATTCTTGGTAGAATAAAGTGTCTTTTGGGTATGTTTTTTAATCATTTTCCTTCACATTTTAGCTAGTGTGGACTTGTGAATCTGTATGCTCCCATCATATATTGTTAGTTAAGAAAACTGTTTAGTGTCTTCCACTAAGAACTCACATCACTGGAAAAGGGAAGAACTGTTAACTATATGTATAAGGGAGCTATCAAGCCTCCTGTGCTTTGATTTCTATTACAGTAAACTCTGTTGAATTCCAACAAATAACTTAGATAGGTGTTTGAAGATTGCTCTTGGGGAAGAAATCTGGAGAGGATGATGATGCTTGGATAGATGATGATGATGTTCACTTATAACACCCTTTCCACCAAAGGACAGAACATCAGCATATGCAATCAAAGTCAAAGATAAGAATACATGATACTATAAAAAATTCATGACATGAAATTCCCAACATCCCACCAGGGACACCGGTTGCTGAGAGGGATGCAGCCTTTTATGCTGTTTTTCTATCTTTCCTACATCTTTGGGTAATGTTTTGTTCTTTTTACTTAAGGTTGGATACCATTTCTTGGAAAGTAAATGACAGTACAATATATTTTTATAAAGAAAATTGTGTAAATAAAATTGTTTATTTCTTTAGGCAATTTCTGGTGATGCAACTACTTCTGTGCACATGCATAAAAAGAGTGATTTCCAAACTATTATTGGGATTTACACACATCTGTGTGAAAACCAAATGCGTGTTCTACCCTCTTTCTTGCTTTAGTAATGAGCTTCTAATGCATTATTGTGTTCTGCATGTGAAAATCATTCACGCACTGCACGCTTTTGTGGATTGTGGATACTTTAATCATTACTGGGATGGAGGTACATATAGTGATAAACTTCAGTAAGGAATACACAATTCAATCACTCCCAAGAGATGTCCATCCAACCTCAGTGTAAAGATCTCCAAAGAAGATTCTTCCTTCACTGAAGCAATCTAAGCCAGGGGTAGGGAACCTCTCCCCTTTAAGGGCCGAGGGACTTCAGCTCCCAGAAGCCTCAGCCATGTTGGCCAAAAGTCCCATGTTGGCCAATAGCTCCTGGGATTCTGGGAGCTGAAGTCCCTCGGCCCTTAAAGGGGAAAGGTTGCCTACCCCTGATCTAAGCTGAGAAGCATTTACTGTAAGGATGCTGTTCCTAATGTTCTCTTTGCTTGTAATTGGAATCCATTGTTTCATTTTCTGTGTTTCATTTGCTGGTTTCTGAATAAATCTTTACATGACATCCCTTTTCCATGCAAGCAAGGATAGAATAATGCAGGAAAAGAGGAAGACCACATTCAAGATTAATACATGCAATCAAGGAACCCACGGTCCTGAGTCTGTAAGACCTGAGCAGGACTGTTGATGATAAGGTGACTTGGATGTCTCTCATTCATAGGGTCACCAAAAGTTGAAGGTGACTTTATGGGAATTAACAACAACAACAAACATATCACCTCCCAATCTTTTCTTCTCCAAGCTAAATAGGTCCACTAAGCTGTTTCTCATAAGGCTTAGAAACATATTCAGTAATAGCTGTGTTGTCCACATCCACAATTCACAAAATGGCAATACCTTTATTGGTCAACCAAAATGCACAAAATATATCATGCAAGCTTTTGAAGCTTCACTGGCTACTTCATTAGGCAAAGATGCTAAAAATCATATAGGAGAAGAAAAGTAATGATGATAGAGACACAGGCCTACTTTTTCAGTTACTTTGTCAGTTAAGATGGCGTGGACTCCAGAGTGATCTTAAAGTTAACAGAGAATACTTCCCTTCTTGGTCATGTGGTGACCAGTGACAAAGGGCAATAAAAGACAGGTAATAAAATTTCAACTCCATTAGCAACAGAAAAGTAACTTCCCTTGAGATCCAGGCTGTCCTTGGGCCTCTACAGATGGACCCTTTGGGATGTCCTGGAGGCAGGGATAGTGGGGCAGTCACATGCTGGCTGCCTCAACCCCTTCCCGAAGACGTCCTGATGCCATGCACCATTATGCATGGTGTGCAGCATCAGGACATCCTTCTGGCACAGCCTTTTGATGAGCTGTGCCAGAAGGGGTGCCAAAGAGCCGTGCGGCGGCTCTTAGGGCACCCCTTTGCCAGCTCTGAAAGGAGTGGCATTTTGCCGCTCTTTTCTGGGCTGGGAAAAGGGAGGATTGGGGCTGACGCATCTGGCAGCCTTTGCTCCGATCCTCCATTTCCCGGGGCGGCCCAGGGCCATCTGTCTACATCCTCCCCTTGTCCTGTGTGAAGTTAACTGCCTGTTATAAGGACTGGTTTCCAGACCTACTTGGTTGCTTTCTCTAAACATGTTCCAGGTGTCAGTTCTTCAGTTGTTGTGTCCAGGGCTGGATATAGTATTCCAAAATAGGCCTGATCAAAGGTGAATAAAATGGTACTCTTAATATAAGAGAGCAGTGTAGAAAGAACAACAATTAACTAAATAGTCAAAAGTTGACTAAATTCATGAAATTATATGACTATGGAGTATAAATTGAAATTGTTTAAAACACTGGATGGAGCATATGTGTTCAGTTAACAAGTCATTAAATCAATTGATAGCATACAAACAAAATATGAAGCAGTTAATTACTGTACTGATTGAATGGCTATTATGTAATAAAATTAACATTAAATGAAATATTAATAACTATGACAAACAGTCTATACGGCCCAGAAAAAATATTTGCATAAATAAATCTTGTAATGCAGCACATCCTCAGTGCCTGAAGCTAACTGTAGAGCAAATCAGAAAGAACTCAAGAATGGCCTACCACAGAGCCAGCACATCTTTGTGATAGTGCACATATGCAAACCATGGCAAAGAATGTTGATGAAGCAATGTGAGTGCATCAACTATTTAATCTGGTCAGAGTAACAGAAATATCAGTTAAAGTGTTTAGTCCATATAGTTTAGAAATACATAGATGATACTTCAACCAAATGTCTAGGAGTTTGCATACAAACAGATCAGAACAAAAATCCAAAAATATAAAAATGGGTTTGAATCCTGTTGGTAATTTAGACTGGCATAATGGAATATTATGTTGGTGTAAGGCAGCTATTGGAGTGGTGCATAGTGCTGGGAATGGGTCAGTACAGAAATTATTCATATGAAATAGAAAAGAATAGACTTCCAGACAGTTTGAGAGTTGGCAGGGCACTTTCCTTTCCCTACAAATGGCTTTTGTAGCTTCCCTCTCAGTTGTTTCAGTGCTCACAGCCTCTTTTCCCCTGTTGTCAAGACCCATGCCAGCACAGTTGGCCAATAGTTGCTGTACAGTAAGCAGCCCATATGCAATCAGGGCTTCTCCAGGCTTTCCCCATATCTTTTCAAGAATGGGATTTTTCCATTGTTGAAAAGCTGTGGCAGAAGCCCAGGTTGCATACTGCCCAGCAATGGGGAAATGCAATAAGATCTGCCTTCTTAAAGTCCACATTTATTGTGGGAGCAAAGACAATGCAATAAAAATCCTTAAACCAGGGGTAGGCAACCTTTCCCCTTTAAGGGCCGAGGGACTTCAGCTCCCAGAATCCCAGGAGCTATTGGCCAACATGGGACTACTGGCCAACATGGCTGAGGCTTCTGGGAGCTGAAGTCCCTCGGCCCTTAAAGGGGAAAGGTTGCCTACTCCTGCGTTAAACTGATGTTGTTTGTTAATTGTTACTGTTCTCTGTCTCGATCTATGAGGAGAGGTGGGTAGGAAATCAGCATCATCATCATCATCCAGCAAGAATTATGAGAAATAAAGGCCCTTATTTAAACAAGTTTGCATCCCATTCCCACCAGCATTTCACAAATGAAAATCAAGGGCGCTTCTAGACTGATGAAATAAATTGGCCTCACCTTGCAATTTCCTGTGCCTCAGAGATACCACAGTGAATCCATTAAGTCCACACACTCAAAGTACTTTAAAACTACATTGGCACAACCAGTCATACATTTCTCCCTTACAAACTCCCTATCTTTTCCCCTACCCAGCATGCATCAACCTAGCAGGCAATAGCCCTCATTGCTTACCTGTTCTAATGAGCACCATGCTCTCTGATTAGGTACCTCTGCATCTAATCCCCTTTCCCCCTTTGCTGCCCCACTGAGTGAGTGAGGCTAGAGTAAGTATACACATTTATATGCACATGTACACATGGTGAAGAAAGAAAAATAGACGTTTACTTTATCTTTTATTTATGAAAATGTCCAGCCATGAGATCAGTGGTGAGGGGATAGATTGGGCTACTCCCTCCTTGTTCCTCCCACTCTGCCTGGGTGTCATGTTTGTATTAAAATTATATATAATTGTATTATGTAAAATACAGAGTTCTGTCCCAGCCCATTTTATTTAGCTTTCATGGATTGCAGCCTTCTTTATTATGTAATAAACAAACAACCCCCCCCCCCCATCCACCTTTACCCAATCAGTATTGTGTCATCTTTGTTTTGACTTCAGTGACTGGAGCAAGTGCATGTCCTCATTCCCCTGATCATTCACTTGTTCACTCATATGGAGATCACACACACTCTTCCACCTCATCATTTGCTTGCTGGCTGCTGTAGAGATCTGCAGTGCATGTATAGGGAGATGGGGAATGGATCTCCCCATAAGTAAATGATTGGGGGAGGAGGGAATGCAAATACTCTAGTCCAGTGACAGCAAACTTTTTAGAGACCAAGTGCCCAAACTTAAAGGTGTTTTGGTTCTGGGTGTTACCTGGTGCCAGGGGGCGGTCTCACAGTGCATCCCACTCACCCAACTCTTTTCTTCAAGTGACAGCACAATGGGTTTACTATCCCACTTTTTCAAGTGACAGCATAATGGGTTTTACTATCCCACCGCTGCCACCAAATGTCACGGTGACTTTTCACTTTCTCTTATCCTGGCAGTCCTATGCCACACCAAGTGCTCTGCTTATTGGTTTCTTAAACTGTGCTTCTTTTTATAGCCGGTTCCTTGTGAAACCCCAGCTCATGGATGTAACTGTTTCACTTCATGTACTGCTTTGTACCATGGAAATTCAATCCAGGTTCAGACAAGCTTAGAATTAAATAAGAATAAAACTATTTGAATGATAGTTAACAATGTTTCACTTGTTCAGTTGTTATGTTATACAGTGGGCCCTTCCTATACATGGGGGTTCCATTCCAGACCCACCCACCCCCACGTATGGGAAAAATTCATATGATGAAATATACAATACAAGTTTTATCTTCTATTTCTATTATCTGAGTGACACTTTTTTTTAATTTCATATATTTACATTTACATACATACCAAAATGCATACATACACAAACATTTACATACATTTACAAATACTTACAAATACAAATACAAACATGCATTCTATATTTCTCATAAATTCCTTCTTGCATCACTATCATTCCATAAATAAGATAAAATAAAGTTTATATGTCAAAATTAGAGTTTATATTGTTTCTATGTTTAAATGAATTTTCAATATTTCTGTACTTCCTTATGTGATTCTACCATCACTTGTATCTTTTAATTTTATTGTCCATATTTTTTTTTTCTATCTTATAGTCTTGCTATAATTTAGCTAGTTTTCCAGCCTCTTTTTTTACCTATTATCTCCAATTCTGGCCATA
>CM034708.1:65832591-65847644 GCA_020142125.1 Phrynosoma platyrhinos
TCTGTGTCCAAGAGTTGTATCTTTGGGAAAGTACATGTTGATGTCTGTTCAACCACCTGGTGTTGACTCACCTCATTTTTCTAAATGTTGTTTGTGTTTTGTCCAAAAACTGTTCTCAAGTGGAAAATTACAGACACACACACATCTTTACATTTCACCTTTGACTGTATATCCCATCCATATCCTAACAGTATCAACCTGGCTGTGTCCAGGTAACTGATTCATTTGAATCTCTGGCTTTCTGCCACTGTCTTTCATTTCCATGGCAACCTGATCTTCAGGCCTCTGGCTATGAATGCAGTTTATCTCTTGTGGGGCAGTTGATACAAATAAACAAGCTCTTGGGAACTGTGAGCTTACATAGTCAGTTATTCTCTCAATGGCCATTTCCATGGCAGCTGAAGTCTCTGTACTCTCCTTGTGGCAACAGTCTTTCTCTGTAGGTTTGACTGATTTTATATAATATGCTGCTTTTGAACCTGACTTAATTTCTCTATTATTTAACTTAAGACAATTAAATGTGATTACCACATTCATAACATGTTCTATAACTCATATTTGGGTGACCTTCTCTAGCCCAATTATTTTTCTTATTTGCCTCAGAGTTACACTCTCTCAACCCATTTTCTCTCAACTTTATTAATTTTATCCTGGTGACAGGGTTTAACATTCCCCCCCCCCACTAGGTCTCTCTTTTGAAGATAGCCAGTTTTTATAATTCATGTCATTATAATGAGATTTTACCTCAGTTTTCGACCCTTTCTTATCATTATACTGTGTTTTAAGCTGGCCCAACTCTACCTTCTCTGCACAGATGGGGGTGAGATTTCCAGGGGGCAGGACTTCCACCTTCTGGGGTGGAATTTCCGCCTTCCAGGGCTAGAAGTCTGCCTTCCAGGGCCTCCTCTTTCCCCTGCCTGGGCCCTCAGCTGCCTCTCTGGAGATAGTTGAAGGCCCAGAAAAGCAGGGAAGAGGGAGAACAGGCACATACCTGTTCCTCCTCTTCCCCCACACTCCCAGGCCTTTAACTGTATCTGGAGAGGCAGTTCAAGTGATGGGGGATGGGTGGGGGAAGACTTTATTTCACTATTATGCCCTCTGGTCTCTCTGTGTGCCCTACAAAATGGCTTTTCATGCCAGAGATGGTACACGTGCCATAGGTTCACCACCGCAGCTCTAGTCATTGAAGTCAGAAGACAATGCTAACTGGATGGGAGGAGGAGTGAGGGGGAGAAAAGCACAAACAGTAAAACAAACATAAAACTTTGGTGTTGGAGGGAGGAAGAGAGAAGGGATAGCCTAGTCTTAACCACTCATCCCTGCTCTGATGGTTGAACATGCATCAAGGTAGAAAAACATGGAGACTCACAGCAGGCTTGCTTAACCCAACCAGTCCCACCTCCCATTTCTGGCATCACACCGATGTCATGATGGAGCAAAGTCCATACATATAGATGAATATCCAGATTTTCCACTCAAATCTGGAGTAAATCACCATCCCCCCCTCCAAATTAAAGCTGTGAAGCATTGAAAAGGGCCAGATTTGGCCTAATTTCTCCCATACATCATCTGGACTGCTTGCAGTGAAAACAAGGTGAAAACAAGGTGAGATCATTTTCATTTGGCCCATGTGGACAAGTCCCAGGAACATTAGAGTTTCAACAAGATATCAAAAGTTATTAACAATGAAGAGGCTGCAGCAGTTTGCCTTTACCATAGCCTACTAGAAAGAATGAGAATCCATCCCTCTTGCTGAGCTGATCGAATGCAACTAATTTCAAACTGAGGGCTGGCCTGGGGGTGGAGCTGGGGTTGGGCAACTGCATGCCTGCTGCCCTGACTCTGCCCGACTCCGCCCTAATGCTGTGCACCTGTCTGCACAGCGCATGGCATCAGGATGCCCTCTTGGTGCAGCGTGCACACACACTGTACCAAGAGGGCACGAAAGAGCCATGGTACTGACTCTAAGGGCAGCTTTTTGTTGCCTCCCCGAAAGGAGCTGCATTTTGCTGCTCTTTTGGGGGCAGCAAAAAGAAGGATCGGGGCTGTGATGTGTGGTTGCCATGGCCCCAATCCGCTGCTCCCACGGGCAGGCCAGAGCCATCTCTTTTGGGCTGTCTGCATTGTCCCTGAGTTTCCAGCAACTGAAGGAAGCTCAAGATAAAAGGGGGAAGGTGGGAGAGAAACTAGGACATTTTAAAAAGTGCTGAAAAAGTGGGGAAACAGAGGATTAATTGAGGCTGTCCCTGACAAATGAGGATAATTGAATGGTATGACATTAAAGTCCTAATGCTCTGCCCTCTGTACAGCTGTGCTGTCATTTCTTACTAGATGGTCCCTCAATCTGTGTGTTACCTCTGGGCCACTAAGGGCTTTTGCAGACTGCCAGAAACAGTGCAAATTGAGTCCACTTTAAGGGTTAGGGTTAGTGCTAGGGAATCATGGGCATTGTTTTTTTTCCTGAGACATCGAGCCTTCTCTGTCAGAGCTCTGGTGCCATAATAAAATACAGTTCCCATGATTCCCTAACTCTAAAAGTGGACTCAATTTGCACTATTTCTAGCAGTATGCAAAGGCCCTAAATTTCTCTTCTTGCCTGTCAACCTAACTTTTATACTTAGTTTGCCTTACATTGATGAACATAGCATCCTTTTAAAAAGCCTAGTGAAATGAAAATCCCTTTCTCTAGAACTAAAAAAAGTGAACCTGTGGGTTTCAAACAAGCTTCCCTTTTATTTCCCCCCCATCCTTGCATTAGTCTATAAATGTGTAAAAAAAAAAAAAAAAAAGAAAAAGAAAAGAAAAGAAAAAGAGGAGGGGGTTAGTAGCGATATGCTTTCAGTTGAGTTTCTATACCTTCATCACAAATACCACTAATGTGTGGCTTTCCAAATGCTTTTTGATCTTTGTGATGTGGGCTTGCCAAATATCTAAAGGTTACGAAGAGCTATGAAAGCTTACAACTCTGAACAATGGCCTCTTGATATTCTCCAGCTCTTCTACAGCCAGAGAGACTGACATTTCACCTATTTCTCAGGATTTATTATTTCCTAAAGGGCCCCCCTCCCCACTGTGCTGCTGATGTGATAGTGGCAGCAGTGGAAAGCCACCATTTTGCATCATCTTTAATGTTTCAGGTCTATTGGACAAAACTCTCTGTGTACGATGTATTTATTCAGAGTAGGAGAGGACAGTCATCAAAGTATTATAGAAAATTCTGAAAAATTCATATGTGGGATGAGAAAAAAGAAAGTTGCCAGAATTTTTCCCCAGATATCTCTGACCAACACTCATCTCATCTTACCACTGTGATATCTCTCATTAGATCCAAGATTTCCAAACAGTGGCAAATAGTTACCAAAGTAGCCAAAGTTAACAGATTATTGTGTCTCCATGTGCACTTACCTCCATACAGCTGCCATATGGATAATAGATGGTTGCTGAATTTATCCAGATTCAAAGTGGTCTGTTCAATTAATGTTTCTTGGAGAAATATGGGCACATCAGTGTGAATTTTATTACTCAAATATGAGGGTACTTTGATTTAAGCAACCTGCACTCTACAACATATGATAAAATGTCAATTTTGGATGTAAAGGCTTAGATCTAACAAGCAGTTGAAAAAAAAGCGGCTTATCAAATTTCTCACAGGGCAGGAAGTTGTTTGCTAAAGAACACTTCACTCATTCCAAAATTACCTATCATCATTGGAGACGGTATCCTATGAAGTGGATATTTGTCAGTAAAAGACAATTTCTGAAAGTTGTGTCTCTTTGAAAAGTTACTGGTAATGAAATGCATCATAGGATATACCAATGACATATTCTCACATCAAATGGATTAGTGTGTATGAATAACTGAAATTCAGTTTATATTTCAGCAAAAGCTCTCTAAATACTATGTTGTCTAATTTCCATTATGAAGAAGCCTCTGCCAGTCAGTTGAAGACTTGAATTATATAACAGCAAAGGATGAAGAATCTAAATTACTAAAAGGCCAGTGAACACTAGAAGTGTGAAAAAAATGGCACCCATATAGATAAAATGTTAGCTTGAGAAAAGACAGAGGAAAACAGAAAGTTATGCATCAGAAATATTCATAACCAGCTGTGGGATCAGTATATGACTCTCCTTGAATCAATTTGGGACCAAATTAGAAAGGCTGTGAGAGACCTGTGAATATGGTCTTGTTCCATCACAATTTTTACATTTTGAATAACAGTTGCTGGACATTGTGACTTCTTGTCCATTGAAAACTAGGTGTGATTTTTTAAAGAAAATATTCGTTTCAAAAGTCTCATTTTCAAAAGGTTATTTTGTCTCTCCCTATCAGGGGTGAGAGAAGTATTTTTCACAGATTTCTCAAATGACAATAAAAGACAATGCAAATATTTATGCTAATTATGTGTGTTGGTGCTAATTTAATTTGCATTTCAAACTCAATTAGCTTGTCAAAAGGAAGTTTGCAGAGGTTTAGAGAACATTCCTCAGCTTGAAAAAACTTGAAGGCACACAAAACAGAAAAACCCACCATAACCCAACCCCCAATTCAACAAATAAATTTTGGTTGCAGCGCCAACAAGAAATGGTAGACTTGGGGGGACCCTCAAGGACCATCCAGTGCAACCCCCTTCTGCTATGAAGGAATACTTAGGAATACATAGGATCATAGAAGACATGTAGTCTCACCCCCTGTTCAATATCAGGATGGCAGTGGAGGATGTGATCCTAAGGCAAACCTATCACAGGGTTTTCTTGGCATAAAGGGGAGTTTTGCTGCCTCTGAGGCTGAGAGAGTGTGACCCTCACAAAAGAGAAGAAGGGGTGGGGGTGGGTTGGAATGGCAAATGTGCTGTTCTACCAAGCAGGAATTCTGCCATGGAGAAATCTTAGCATTGGAAGGAATTCCCAAAGGTCATCTCATCCAACCCCCACCTTCTACCATGCAACCTAGGATTCTAGAGTTGGACTTGGAGGCTGAGAGCATGTGACTTGCCCAAGGTCACCCAATGAATTGCTATGGTGTTCTAATCCCAGTTCAGCCATGTAAATCCACAGGGTGACCTCGGGTAGGTCACACTCTCTCAGCCTCAGGGACATTCTGAACTCTCCTTGCCAAAAAAACCCATGATAGGTTTGCCTTAGGATCACCATGAAAGAGTGAATGTGTCGAGAGAGGTTTGTCATGCCCTGCCTCTGAGGCTTAGAGAGTGTGACCCTTACAAAAGAGAAGAAGGGGTGGGGGTAGGTCACACTCTCTCAGCCTCAGGGACATTCTGAACTTTCCTTGCCCAAAAGCAAGCCAATCATAGGTTAAATAAATAAATATTAGCTTTTACATTTAAAGAGGCTTTCGTTAAATGAAACAAAACCATTCTCTCCTTTGCAAGGTGCAGAACCATAATCATTTATGATCATGACAAAGCAACAAGATGAAAGGAAACAAGGGCCTTCTGTCATGATTGCTCACTTCACACCTTTGCTTTGAAAAACAAATGAGAAGAAGAATTTAGCAGGGAATACTTTTACAACTTCCTTCAGCTGCTCAGACTTTGGACTGCAGTGATCTTCTGTTGATAACAATTAAACCAAAGAAATAAAATTCACTTAGCTCTCCAGAAGTAAATTACTTGGAGCTGGATGCACACAACATAACTGGGAGAAATGCAGACAGCAGAGGCAGAGCAATATCCAGTGCTTCTATGAGAATTTGAATGGGAGAGCATGATGAGAAAGGGGAGAAGGTCTGAAGGTATCCACCACCACCTACACACAAAATGCTCTGTCCTTTTGTTCTCATTTGTTTTTCAAAGCAAAGCTGTGGGCAAAGATGGGGGAGAACATCACCTTAACAAAGGAAAAAGCTTCTGGTAAATGTATGAATGGTAGCTTTGCTTATGCAAAATACACAAATCCTGGCCATCGAATTGTCTGCTGAAAGGTCCCATCCCTTCACTTCATTAACAAATGATTAAAAAACAACATTTTTACTCATGATTGAGAAGTTCTAATAATTTCTTCTCTTTAAAAAGGTTACAAAATCTTCAAAATAACAGATATTTCATGTGTTTCTCGTATTTTGATGAGAATTCTTTACATCACTACTTATGTGTTGACTTACCACTCAACAGTCGAGTCCTGGTGGTGCAGTGGTTAAATGCCTGTACTGCAGCCACTCACTCATAAACCACAAGGTTGCGAGTTCAATACTACTACTACTACTACTACTACTAATTATTATTATTTATATGCTGCCCCTCTGCAGAGCAATCGGGGCGGCTTACAACATTAAAATTTCTAAGGGCTCAGGCTAGACTCAGGCCTGCATCCTTCCGAGGTCACTAAAATGAGTACTTAGCTGTTGGGGGGCAATGAGCTTACAGTTGTAAACCGCTTAGACACTCCATAGTGCAATATGAAGTGGTATATAAATGAAGCTGCTTTGCTTTCGCTTTGCAATAGGTCTGCTCTTGAGGCTAACCATCAGGATTCCAGCAGTGTGTATGTCACATCTCTTAGGACTATGGTTCAAGGAGAGGAGGCCTTTAACTCTCCCCCTATATCTTTTCTCCTGTGTCAAAGGTGAAAAATATTCTGATTTTCTCATATCCCTGTGTAAACAGGGCCATCATGGAATGCTTTTCATCAAGACGATAACAGAAAGATAATCCATTGCTTTTCCTCAGCGACGCAGTGTCTTCCCTGGCAGCTGCTTTTAAATGAATTCCTCTCCAGCTATCATGGAAGATCCTATTGATATATCTTTACGGTGTATGCATATAGTTTGTCCTTAATAGTCTGATGTTGTTTTTGTGTGCCTTCAAGTTGTTTCTGACTTATGGTGACCCTAAGGTGAACCTATCACAGAGTTTCTTGGCAAAATCTTTTAGAGGAGGTTTGCCATTACCATATTGCTGATTCCCACAATCTGATTTCAGATATTGAGATAATTATTGTATGTTACAATAACCCTGGACTAATGAGTTCCAGGGTTATAAGGGTCAGCTGTATGTTGCCTTTTCTGCTCAAGCTGATTTAAAGCAACTGCTTGAAAGTAAGCTGGCATATGAAGTGGCTTGTTATGTACAAGTACCTTATGATATAGAAAACTTCCAAATCAAAGTCAGCAGATGTCTCTCATTCTACTGGTGTGGCAATTTCCAGTTGTTCACAACTGGAGAAGGAATGAGGCATCAAAACAAAAAGGCAGCCACAGAGAAGATAACTTATAAACTGGCTAGTAGCTACAGTTACTGGGTTGGTAAAGAAACTCTAAATGCCACCCATCAGAAATTATAGATGTGCTTTTAAAAGGTTCTCGCTAGGAAAGATTCTAGGCTCTCCAATCTACACTTATCTAGTAAAATGTCCTATGAACTTTAACTATCCAACATCTAAGTAAACAATCCATCAAGAGCTTTTCTCAGGGGTGAAAGCTTACTTTTAACTCATGCCAGTGTCCAATTCATTTCAGAATGTATAAATAACAGTGTAACAGGTGTAGAAAGTTCAGAATGCACAATAATGCAAATAGATCCTTATTAAGGAAATAATTTCCAAAGAGATAACCATGTTAGTTGTTCTTGCAGCAGGAATTTGCGGCATTTTAAAGATCAACAAGTTTTTATGGCCTGTTTTTGAAGGCTATAGCTCACTTCATCAAATACAATACAGAATATTTGTGTGTATATGTTCTGTATACATGGTTGAGGGAAGAGAGAATGAACAACAATAAACAACTGCCTGGAACACCTAGAACCAAAGGTTCTGGATTGACAATCTTCAAAACTGAATGAGTAAACACAACTGCAACATTGGTGACCTAAATAAATAAAAGTACTTAGAATGGCCTAAAAATGTGGGGTAGAGAAAATGAACTAAACAAGTGATTCTTGAATTGACATTAAACTTGTTGACATTAAACTATGGCAGGGGTAGGCAACCTTTCCCCTTTAAGGGCCGAAGGACTTTAGCTCCCAGAAGCCTCAGCCATGTTGGCCAATAGTCCCATGTTGGCCAATAGCTCCTGGGATTCTGGGAGCTGAAGTCCCTCGGCCCTTAAAGGGGAATGGTTGCCTACCCCTGACTATGGCATGGTGATGGGCCTGAAGTCTATTTTATAGCACTCTTCTAAGAATCTAATGTGCAAATTATGAATACATACCTTTAGCCGTGGGAATAGCAAAAAATAAAATTAAAAAAATCTTATCTTAAACTTGTTCTACAATGCAAGAGATGTCACCTTGAAGAAATCTGGAAAAGAGTTATTTACTGTCTTGAATGAGGGAAGGTGATACATCTTTTTCTTTTAGCTACACTGTTGCCCTTTGTTTTAAGTGAAAGGTAGTCAGCATAACAGCTTTGGAAGAGAGTATTGCCACACTTTCCTGAGGACGCTGATTGCTTTTGTGTTAACTTGTTTGCCAAAGTGAATGTTCACAATCTCAAAAGGATGCTCCATATAACTAACACTTTTTTTCAGTTCAAGGTCAGCAGTAAAAGCCTTCTGGAAACAAAAACACTCCAAGGTATTGGATATATAAAATGTGACAAGTTTTGCTTTCTTAATCAAATTCTTGCACCATCCTAAGAAAAGTGAGCATTCATACAATTATTTACATAACCTTTTAGTGTATTATGAACAATTTACAGTTCCACAAAATACCTAGAATACAGTGGCTTTGTCCTGGTAAACTTTGCAAAGGATTTTATTTGATCTTGAGTCATATAAACAGGTCTCATATGACTGGATTTAAGCTTCACTTTTGCTGCAGTACAAAGTATTCCAAGTTTAGCTGGTAGTAAGGAAGCACAGAAAATGTGTTGCACAAATATGCTGTCTATAGAAATGTCTCAATTCAGGTAATTTCTTTAGATATGGCTACTGATGGGCAAAGTTCTTCAGAAATCCATTTAGCTTGGATCCAGGAATTGTCAGCAAGGTCAAAGAATACTCAGGGGTTGGGAGCAGGGGAATAAAGCTTCTAGCTGCCAATGGTTTTTTTCTCCATGAAATATTCCACTTACTTTTATATCAGGTGTGAAGATTGTATGGCCTTCCAAATGTTGCTGATCTACAAATTCTACAATTTCTTACCATTGGTAGTGCTGGCTAAAGTTACTTCTCTTCTACATTAAACAGTTTCTGATTAATGAATGGCAAATTCATTCCACAGGCAGGTATCCAGTCCTTTCTGCTATGCTGGCTAGTGCTGCTGGGCAGTTGTAGTCCAACAACATTAGGAAGATCAGAAAGTCCCCACCTCTGTATGATATCAAATAGGTGCTGGGTGTGCATGGGAAATTCATACTGCAGGTAGGCATCAAATTCCTTCTTCTTCCACCTTATTGATGAGAGGGGCCATTCCGAGGTCTGGTAGTAAAATTCTTTTGGTTGAATGGAGCTTTGTAATATGGGGAACAGCACTACAAATATTTGTTTCATGTATTATTTAGCAAAAGATCCTGGTTTTGAAGGACTGTAACAATTTAACCACCTTTCCTTAGTATTTAGTACACAGGTACATTATTTTCCCATCCTTTGGGATGTGTATGATACAACCTTCAAACTGCTCCTTCAAGTTTCTGACCAGACAGGCATTGCCTTTCAGTGTGCTTCCACAATGGAAGCTGGCATGGCCTACGAGCACCGGGCAATATACAACAGAAACAATCAGTCTTCTCAACATAAACATTGCTGCTTCAACTTTGGGTGATATTTTTTCCTTAGATTACCTCTATGCAGGCATAGATATCAACAGAATGACTACACAAACATGAAAATCCTGTAATTGATATCTAAATTAACAGCTTCATAAACTTGCTTTGAATATAAATGTATATATACATTTGTAGTTTCAATAAATTACATTTTGAAAGGAGAGTTTGCTCTTGGTTTTATTAAAACATCATAAATACATACATTATACACTTGCACATGAAAATTAGGGAGATAGTCTATCTGTTAGGAACTATACTTTTTTATCTTTCCTGTCATTTCCCTTTCCCTTTCCCGTTCCCGTTCCCTTTCCCTTTCTTTCTTGTATTGAAGAAGTTGTTTCAATTTTTCTAGGAACAGATCAGAGACAAAATTAAAATATATTCCACTTTAAATTAATTTTGAGGAATGAAATCTGAAGGGGGATCTATACAAAACAAGCAATTTGCTCAAGATGAAGTTTTCTTGCTCAAATGCCATAGGAGGGTAGCTTATTTCCTAAAGGCTCACATTAGCTCTTTGCAACAGTCTAATGAGCTAATGACCTTGCCATAAGCTTGCTACTGGAAAACCGACATTTACATTTGTAAAGTTAAATAAAATGTGCAATGGAGAGAAAGCAAAAATAAAATAAAGATACTTAGAATATGATTCAAAGAAGTGTGCTACAGATTTTCTCATCCTTACTGACAGCACAAACCCATGTGTAATGATGATGTCAAAAGCAGTATCTGTCAATTTTAACTTTTTTTTACATTAATCTTGACAACAGGGAATGGACCAAACAAAATTAAAACAATGGTTGTGGGTACTTAAGGGCTGTAGATCAGAAGCATGCCTACACTCAGTTATGTCATCAAACTCTGTTGTTGCAGATTTCAGCCTTCAGGGTTTCTCAACTTAGGATAAGTGTCTGAAATAGATTTGTAAGTGTAGTACAATAGCAAACTGTAAAGGCATCACTGGTTTTATTTGGGAACAATTCTTCCTTTTGACTGCAATCACCTTTTCTAGTCTTATTTTGATATTAATAATTATTTGATAAAATGCTTTTTTTTTTTTGCAAAAAAAATTGATATGTCACCAACTATACCAATTGAGAGAGAAAAACCTATGGGAAGATTCCATATGGCTAAAGCTGTTTCTTAGACTTTTGGGATTAATTCCTATAGTTTGCCAGGTGTTCTCAAAACCTTTCTTTGGCCTAAATCACACCACTATGAAAGTCCTTAAATTGGAATTTCTAATTACCAAAGATACCAGCACTTTGCCCTCTCATATGTGCATCAAAATCCCATTCCCTTGTTTATCCCCACCACACCCAAGAGCTGTCTAATACAGATGTTTGTTTAGATGACTTGGCAATCAGACTGTGATGTACGTTTTATAATGATCTGATTGACTTAACATATATTCATCATCCTAGGATAAAGAATGCTTTTGAGCCAGATTGAATAGTGCTTTATTATCTTGCAAATTATGAATTCAAAGCAACCTGATATTCTAGCTATAAACCTATAATTCTCTCTATTTCCAGTTCAATTCTTCTAGCACTAGTATCTTTTCTAGCAAATCACCACTACACGTGAATAAGACAGAGGTATCCACAGATTCTGGGTAACTTCAATGTTTCCAGAAGTTATAAATAAGCAAAGGAAAGCTTCCCCCCCAAAAAATTATTCAATGACTACAGAAGAAAACCTGGACATGTGTGGCCAAGCAACATCAGTGTAGTCAAGATGGCAAAAGGTATTAATTAAAAAGAACACACAAGCTAAGCTGCAACAGTTTGTTTTTGACTGAGCATACTGGGAAGAAATAGCTTCTCCTCCTCCCTCTGCCCTGCTGAATTAATTGAACGCGAATTACTTTTGCACTTTGAACATTGGCGGGTTGCAGACTGCCAGAAATAGTGAAAATTGAGTCCACTTTTAGGGTTAGGGTTAGGGAATCATGGGAACTGTATTCTATTGTGGCACTAAAGCTCTCTGACAGAGAAGGCTCAATGTCTCAGAAAAAAAACAACAATTCCCTAGCACTAACCCTAACCCTATTTCTGGCAGTCTGCAACCCCCTTAGTTTAGAGAAATTGAACTAAGTTGAGGTTAAAGGTGGGAAGTGGGAGGAGAAGATAGAAACTGGGACATTTAAATAAGACAAAAATAGGATTAATTGGAACCATTCTTATGAAATCAGGACATTGGAGGGTATGGCATTCTAAAAGGGAAAAGAAAACTTGACAGCTTGGAAGAGGGAGGAATTGAATTGTGTGTGTGTGTGTGTGTGTGTAATGTAGTGTAGTGTAGATAGAACCTTCTTAACATCTGGCTAGGTAAATATTTATTTTATCATTTATTTTTATTTATTACATTTATATATCTATAGATTCAAACTAGATTCAATTAAAGACATCTCCTCCTCTTCATCAGACTTTTTTTCTAAATGAAGTAAGAGAAATTTGGGAAACATATTTGTATTTTTCTTTTTTGCCTAAGGAAAGCTGTGGCTTGGCAGAGCTTCTGACAGCAGTATGGCTGCCACAGAAGTTGAAAATCATGCCATTAATACTTCTGGGAAGATTCCACATTGCTAAAGTTGTTTCTTAGAGGATAAGACAAGAGGAAATGGCTGCCCCATGAGATTAACAGTAATTTCTCTTCCCCATCCTTGAATATACATAAAAATGGTTGTTGCTCTTGGGAACAAACATACCTCATCCCCTAGAGACTAGTTTCCCACATTTGGGGTCTCTTCCAACTCTAAGATTCTATGTAGAGTTATTTTCATATGCATTGTCAGCCATAATTCCAAAACTTTGTAGCAGGTGTGCTACTTCCAGTGCTCCACTAAGCTGTATGTTCCCATGTAGAAAAAAAAGGAAAGAAGCACAACATTTTCTTTCTCTGAATTTTACCAGCCATAATTATGGAGGTCCTCCATAAACTCCATAATGTGGCAAAAATATTTCTTGGGGAAGGGAAGGGAGGGGAAGGGAAATACCAGACCTTTCAGATCACCTGTAATTTAAGCCTTTTGAATCCATCTGCACAGTACTGATCTGTATGAGAATTCCACCATAGTAAGTAGAAAGTAAATTATTAATTAATATTAATTATTAAGATCCATTTGGCATAGTAGCAGTTGCTGAGGGCAGATCTTTTAAAAATCAGAAAATTGATGGGGTACACAGGTAAGAGGTTAGTAAAAATGACTTCTTAGTTCTAGTCCTGAACATTCTCCTTAGAGTCCTATCAAATAAATTTGTCAGTGCTTCCGTAATTGCTTCCTATGATTTCCAATTGAATCCAGAATGTAATTCCTCTGTGTCTAACCTTACTACTCAGTACTTAATATTTCACTTCTTTTCTCCCAAGAAAGATGTAGTCATGAACAGAATCTTATTTATGTTTTCTCAGAAATAAGTTTGTTGTACACAAAGGAACACCCTGTTAAGTAGTATGCTTATATCTCTAAAGAGTAACTCGGTGTTAAGTCTGTGTTAAAATAAAATGACATACAGGTATCCTGTGTAGCACTTTTGAGACTAACTAGGAAAAAATAAATTTTTAGCATAAACTTTTGTAGACTTTATTTCATCAGATGCATCTCATGAAGTGGATGGTAGTCAACAAAAGTTTACGTATACTAGAAATGTCTTTCCCGCAGTAAGTTTTGAAGGTGCTACTGTATTCCTTCTTCCTTCATACATTCTACAACAGACACCATTTCTCTTCTCAAATGTCATTCAGCCCATTTGAAAAATATTGTCATATTTGATGCATTCTGCTTTCTCACCCAAAAAGAAAACACATGGCAGTATACTTCTTCAAACGGACATGCAATTGTTTATAGAAGCGTATCAGTAAAAATAGAAAGCTAACTAAAAATAATTTTGAAATTTGGTTCTTTAAATTACTTTAATAATTCTGAAAAAAAGATGGCTGAAATGCTGATTATTGTGATATGAATTATTCAGTTTATTTGCTTCCTAAAGGGATGATGGGAATTTTACATAAAAATCAAAACTAAAGCAATGATGAGGTAAATTATCATATAATAGTCAAATATATAATCATAAGGAAATGTTATCTGAGCATTAAAAAAAAGACTGAAGCTAAGTAAAATGGGATTCCCTAAACACCAACACCATTTCAATACACTTCTTACCTATTATTTAGAATTTTATATATTATGGATCACACTTACAAAAGAAACAATGGGACACTGGTGTCATGGACATTAGAATTCATATTTTGATGGAGAGGTGTTAGGATACATCACCTGAAGACAAAAGAGGAAAGAGAGAATGGTAGCAAAAACACAGGAGAAGAAGAATGGGAGACAGAATTGAGCCAAATGTGAGCAGATGCATGCATTAAAAATGAATATTTTTACCTTCACTCTGAAAGATGAAAAGACCAAGCCTTTAAAAATGCTTCTTGCATGACTGTTTATTTCTAGCATATTTTTAGCTAATAGGAAAGATTTGTTGTTGTAAACTGCCCTCAATTTGATCTTAACTCATGGTGACCCTATGGATGAGGCATCTCCAAGACCCTCTGTCCTCCACTGCTCTGCTTAATCCCTGCAAATCCATATCCAGGCTCTCCTTAATAGAGTCCATCCATCTGGCATGTGGTCTTCCTCTCTTACTACTTCCCTCCACCTTTCCCAGCATTATTGTCTTTTCAAATGAGTCCTTCCTTCTTATGATGTGTCCAAAGTACGACAGCCTCAGTTTGGTTATCTTGGCTTCCAGGGAGGTTTCTGGCTAGGACCCATTTGTTTGTCCGTTTGGCTGTCCATGGGAACCTCAGCGCTCTTGTCCAACATCACATCTCAAATGAATTGATTTTCTTCCTATAATCTTTCTTAACTGTCCAGCTCTCACATAATAATAATAATAATAATAATAATAATAATAATAATAATAATAATAATAATTTATACCCCTCCCCTCTGTTAAAAACAATCAGGGCGGCTCACAATGGATTAAAAGTTACATCAAGAATATAGAATAAAAGCCCCCAAACCCCACCCTCCCCTTTAAAAAAGTATTAAACAGTACATCATAAAACTAACATGAAATCAAAAGGAAAATTAAGATAGTTTAAAATGATTCCAAGCAAACAGAAGATGAGGGCACGCTGTTGTATTAGCACTGTTGCATCAGACCTACCATGATGCATACCTGGCTTGTCCCATCCACTGTGCATGTTGCATCAGACTTCCCATGATGCACAGCTTAGCAAATGCTGAATCACGCACCTGCTACTTGAACTGTTACCATTGCTCCAGTTCTTTTTAGTGGCCACATCCATGTCATTTTCCAGACC
>CM034708.1:65867320-65879853 GCA_020142125.1 Phrynosoma platyrhinos
CAACTCCCTGTGTGATAACACCCTAGGTCTAAAGGTTTTAAGTTACAGGAGAGTAGATTTCAATTGAACATTAGAAATAACTTCTTGACAGTGAGAATGGTTTGGCAATGGAACCAATGGCCTGGAGAGGTGATGAGCTCTCCTTCTAAGGATGTCTTCAAAAAGAGGCTCCAGCTGAAGATCCTGCATTGAACCTGATGGCCTGTAGGGCTCCTTCCAACTCTATATTTCTATGAAAAAAGGCATAAACACTGCATTTTTAGCCCTGACTTTTGACCCCAAGCAACTGATAATTGGACTCAGACATATTTATTCATGGAAAATGGAGATTCCATGGAGCTATCAAGGTGAAAAGCTACCCTCTACAAGTCTTCCAAATGCTTACCTTGATGTATAGAAGAGCACTATTCCAACATGCCTTTCCCTGTTGTTATTGTTGTATGCCTTCAAGCTGTTTATAACTTATAGAGGCCCTAAGGCGAATGTATCATGGGGTTTTCTTGGCAGATTTCTTCAGAGGGAGGTTGCCATTGCCATCCTCTGAGGTTAAGAGAATGTGACTTGCCTAAGGTCACCCAGTGGGTTTTCATGGCCCAGCTGGGATCTGGACTCTGATCTCCAGAATCACAGTCCAGTGCTCAAACCACTACACCATGCTGGCTCTACTCCCCACAAATTTGATGCATCAATCTTTCACAGGTATCAGGCCCTACAAATGGATGATAATTTGGATGGCTTCATTTTTAAAACTATTTTCTCAAATTTTAAAATTTCTACATAAATCTGATGGAAAGAAAGTTTTTGTTTTTTTAAAAAAAGAAAGTGGGAGAGAATGAAATGGACAAACTTGTCCGGGTGGAAAGCTCTGCGTGTTTGGCTGTGCTTAATGAATTTGGCCAGAGTTGATGGTAGAGAATTTGTTTGATGCATTTTGATAAGACCTTAACAAAATCTACAGATGTTTTCATGAATGGGACAAGAAGAACTTCGTTAAAATAAATGAATGTGGCTAAACTGAAAGTAAAACTGGCAGATTTTTCCACCCATACTAATCATGAATCCCAGTAGCTTGGGACAAGGCATTTTGCAATAGGATATAGACAGCTGTATGCATCATCACTCTTCAAATGTCTTTTTGTTGTTGTTTATCAGTTTAGTTTGACTCAATAACAACAGTTTCTTTATGTATGTTCATCAGCAAGCTCTCCCCTATCCTCATTTTTGTTACAGGAGGGATAGGACTCATTCAGACCTCCAGATGATGTAGGACTATGTGTCTCAGAGGCCCTATCCAACATATTCAGTCTGACAACATCTGAAAGGATGCATGACACCTATCTCTGACTTCAAAAGTTATCCCTTCCTCTATTTACATATTTTTCTAAGCTTGTTTGATATTAAGTACCAGCAATTGTTTGATATTAAGTACCAACTTTGAATAGGCACCAGTTTTGCACTGACTTGCCTTGCCTCCAAATGTTGCATAGTGCCTAATAAATCTAAACCTTTTCTATTGAGATCACATGTACTAAGACCATGCACCTCTGCCTGTCAGGCTTTGTGTATGGAACAGTATATTTTTTCTGAAAACATTAAGTCTTGGATTTCAACACCTTGTCTACCAATTATGTGTATCCTCTTCAACTAATCTTTGCATGTACAATATTATAATGGTATCATGCAAAAGGTGATATCTCTGTTTCTTGACTTCTTACCCCTTGATTGTTTCACAGATCATGGATTAGAGATTTGGTGATTAACCACAACAAATCAAAAGCAAAACCAGGAAAAACAACCTTGTGTCTGAGGTGACACTGGGTGATACTTTCTTTGTCTGGTTATTAATCTAGAGTGGATCATTTACAAATGCAGGTCATCACTTGATGCTTCCATTAATGAATAATGAATATGTATGTGAGAAACCCAATCCATGCAATATAGTTTTCACTGAGATGGCACAATTGCCTCCATCCATTTTTTTAAAAAAGCCATGGACAAGAGTTTGTTTAGGTGGGATTATGAGTCACTAGCATGTGTACAAGAAATAAGTCATGTACTGCAAAATGTGTAGTATAATTTTTTTGTTCCAAAGATGGAAAAGTCTTTGGACTACATGATAGCTTTGAGGTTTTGTTTCTTACTTTCTCTAATTTCCAGCAGATCTCCGCTTTAGACTCCCTAGTACATCTTCATTCTTTTGCTGCTTGACTTCTGTTACCTCTCTGAATTGAAGTGTGGCATTATTGTAATCTTAAATTATTATTCAGGTAGTGTGTGGCAGTCCATCTTACTATTATGAATGTTTAAAAAAAGGTAAGAAGAACTATTAAATTAAAAAGTTCTCCCACCTAAAAAGAAGAAGAAGAGAATCCACAGTGAAACTGTCTTGAAAGAAAGGCATCATTTAAAAAGGATGTTGGACTGCTCCCAGTTCATTTTTGTTGCCTTTTTTGGTTGATGTGATAAAGGTACTAGGCTAAAATATAATTTCGGGTGCCCTTAGTAATGTACTGGACAAACAAGATGGGGTAGCTGGAGGGAAAGACAAATCTATTCTGGGTTTTACTGCTGTTTCTCTCATAAATGATTTTGACTTGAACAAGAGCAATACCAACTGCTGGACCATCATCAGCCATTATAATATTGTACATACAAAGGCTTTGGCATTGGCAGAGCTTCCATTCAAATTTGAGCAGCTGTGAGAGGTCCAACAGTAAAATACAGATGTGCTGCCCTCATGGTGATGGATTTGCCAGCCAGCTCTGAAGAAAAGAAACAGAAAGGGCAATCAAATGATGAAAGAAATGCATATAGTAGAATCTATTACTATTAACAAAATTCATGTCAACAAATAATTTGATGCAGGCACATCAGTCAGTGATGTCTAGATTTTGCTTATATGAAGTCTAGATGAATGCATTGATGTTTGTAACCAGGAGCCTATAGTCACAAGTCTTATAACAACATTGTGGATATCTCATAATTCACTTTGCTATAGCATGAAGTGGGCAATTTCATGGGGGGCAGGGATATTTTTTTCTCTTCTTCTTGCTGCCATTTTGAGAGGGACTACAGAGAAAAATGGAGATATTTGGGGATAGTACAAGTTCTGGGGTGTTTGTGGGGGTGAGGCAGGGTATGTTTGGGAGGGCTTCCTATGCAGCTTGGGAGCAAAAATTACCAATAACCCCACACAATTAAAAAAAGATCAGAGAGGTTGTGCAGTCTGGGAGATGGGTTAAGGCCTCAAGGACCACAGAAGTAAGGTCTGAGGCCTCATGGTGTATGGGCTGCACTATGCCCACCACTGCTATCATAATGCTATCATTATAATATCATAATATCATAATGCTATGCATATTTACTCTAGCATAAGGCATACCACGGTCTATAGAGCTTACTTCTGGATAAGCAGGTATAGGACTGCAGCCTTAAGATTTTGGACATTATCACACCTAGAAATCTCACCTGAATAGACACAGGACAGCTGCGGCTGGACGAGTGCAACCTGTATGCAGCTGGGAAATCAACTGCGCTTATCCAGCAGCTTTTCAAAAACAGCAGCTTACTGTTTTTGAAAAGCTGTTTGATAAGCACAGCTGGGAAACAGCTAGGAACCAGGCTGCATATGGGTTGCACTTGTCTGGTTGTGGCTACGTGCAATTACACTTGTGTTTGACTTTTCAATCCTGCATTTATCCTGGTGGGATATCTAGATGCGATAATCTCTTTTATCATTCACTTTGGCAGGCAAAAGTGATCTATTGATTCCACATATATATGCCTAAAAACACAGTATATTCTGAATTATGGTGAGTTTCACAGTTGAAAATTACTTTTTTGGTCTACAGCTGCCAGAAGTCCTCAACTAGCATGGTTATTGACCATGCCAGCTAAAGGATTCAGTGAATAATAATTAAAAAATTGGTGATATTTCCATGTTCTGGCTAGACAGTTTTTCCCCCCCTTGATTGTAACTTCACACCCTCCAAGGCCATGATGTGGCCTTGTGGTGGGGAAAGGGCTTGTGGCTAAAAGAGTTATTCTGGCCTCTTTCATATATGCCAACTTCAAAGCATACCCAGAGGTCAAAAACAAGAGCTAACTACATTGTATTTAATGGAAAGCCAATAGAACTCAGTTAAAATGGGCACCCTGCACCAAGAATGCTACAGGGAATCAATAAACAGAATTACCCATGGGAGATAACTGTGCCTATCACTCTGTCTTATCTGATGATGGGTTGATGGAGGTTTCTTGTAAGAGAGAGTGCTTTGCATCTGCAGTTGGCTCTTGGTGATTAATTATAACTCTGATTATGCCATACTGCTTTAGGCTTTTTTATGTGACAACAGGATTTCCCCCTTCTTATTAGAAAATATACTGCAGATTATATTTATTTTCTTCTGATGAATGGCCCCTTGAGCACAAGGTACCTGATGCCTTCCCATTTGGACACATATGCTCAGTAATGACTCTGAATGACAAATGGGACAGGGATTGGGGAGGAGATGAGTGTATCACATCATTTAAAGACTGATTATGCCCCCTTAGTCAAAATATATACAAATACGACAGCTGTGCTTGACTTTTGTTTTACCAAAGCTAGCAAGTATTTTATTTGCAATAAAGAAGCTGAAGGGCCATCAATGCTGTGTATAGCCATCTGCTTGTGAAATTAGTTTCATACCAGGGACTTAAGTCTTGGTATAATGCTCATCTACTTCTGGTACTAAAAATGATCTGGCTTTTTCCCTTTCCTTTTTAAAGTGTGTTGTTGATTGTGATTAGTTTTGTTAACAACACATATCCAAGTACTCTGTATCTCATTTAGAAGTGATAATTTTCCAAATGGCAGAGAAATAATGCTATTGCCCAACACTTGTACATGGCAGCAAAACATAACATGTGTCTGAAAATTCCTATTCACTGTTGTAAAATAGGGATTATGGAGCATGACATGTAATCTAGGTGGTCTTAGATTTAATGGGAAAGAAGTTAGTTGCCTGAAATACGTGAAGGACTGGGACATATGAGTAGGTTTCAACAATCATGCTGTCAGAAAAATTTGGCTCTAAAAGGAATGAAGATGTTGACATCATTTTGTTGGTTAATTTTAGTGCTTGATCCTTCTAGCTGGGGTCAAACACTATAGTCCAAGAAGATACCTTTTCCTAAGCTCTGGTTAAGTTCCAGAGCAGTCTGCCTTTAGATTTTGAGACACAGGGCCTATCTACACCAGCCAGAATACTCTGGGCTACTCCCAGAATATTGTGTCTCCTTAACTGCCCCATATTCTCCCCCATTACCTCTGCACACTAGAGCAATGACAGATGGCTGTCTACATATGTGAGTCCTCCTGTGCTGCTCAGTGTTGCTGCTGTTGCTGCACGTCACTACCTCTGTAGTCAGAAACGAGATGCCTCACATCAATCACATGGCTGGGCACTTTGTTGTAAACTGAGATGGAGTGATTCGTACCCATGGCAGTGGTGCCAGATGGCGCAACAAGTGTAGACAACCACCCAGCATCACTCTAGAATGCTCCAGATTGGAGGGTGTACTGTGCAGTTGCCATGGCCCCAACCCTGCAAGCAAAGAAATGGCAGCAAGGCGCTCCTTCAGGGCTGTCTGTTTTGTCCCCTTGTCATACTTAAGTAAAAAACAATGGGATTCCAAGTAATTGTGACTAATACGAGTTATATTGATTTCATTAAGTCTTCTTTCAACAAGTCTTCTGACTTTGGATTCAACAAAGTGGAATCCAAAGGCAGACTGATCAGATGAACTGGGGAACAAAGTTCTATGATACTTTACTCTTCCATTGTAATAGTCTATAGAGAAAGGGGTCAACCATTCTCAGTTTCTCATATGCTTCCTGTAACTACCAATGTTAAAGTCACATGCTGTCGAAGGCCTATTACATTTCTAAATGAAAAAAGTGAAAACAAATATTGGAGTAATTCTGTTTATGTAGTTACATAATAGTGCATTTAAAAATGTGCTATAAAAGCTTTTTCTTGTATTTCTTATCCTTTTGCTACTCTCTCCTTTGGTCTATTTTACATTATAACCTCCTTTCAGGGAGGGACCTATGTTAATTGCTGTTTGGAATATATCACTTATGCTTCAGGAATTAATTTATTATAGATTTCATGTTTTGGCAAACTTGGATTATTCATTAATTCCCAAAGGTTCGACCATGTCAGTTTGTTGCAGCCACAACATTTATTTACTTCAAATACTAATGCATTTATTATGGCATAAGCCATGTTTGTCTTTCAGATATCAGACTTTTTGTTGTTCTTGGTGTCTGAGATTTTGTAGTAGAATAAAATCCATATGAATAGCTCCATATAAAAGGCTCCAGATTTTGCAAGCAAGATGGTGTGTAGCCAGTACCCCAAAATGTCATGTTGATGACACAACACTTGAAGGTTTTCTTGAAGTGCCTCCCTACAAGATTGATTTTTGTTCCCTATCTGTAACATCAATTTGATCCAAAGTTCACTAGCACAATACTTCTTATCAGTTCAGGCAATGTTTTAATAAGATAACTTGACAACAATAACAAAAAGTGTGTGAAATTAAGGGGCATCCTTATTGATTATAGAGTCTAAGCATGCGAACTATGGAGATTATCACACTTCCTGTTCTGGCCGATTCAGACATGAGATGGGATCGGGCTTGAACAGGGGGAAATGGATGTTATTTCACACAAAAACACCGCCGATGCCTCCAGCTAACCACTACCCATCCCTGAGCCAGCTGATTTTCAAGGATGGGGAGCTGCTCTCCTTGAAAATCAGCTGGCTCAGCATGGCTCAGGGATGGGAGGTGATCAGCTGGTGGCATGGATGATGTTTTTGTGTGCAATAACACCCATTTCCCCCCTGTTCAAACCAGATCCCATCTTGTGTCTGGATCGGCCTGAACAGGAAGTGCAATAATCTCCTAATTATGGAGTTCCAGGGACTTATATAGCAGGAGCACCCATGCTGGGACCCATTGTAGAATAACCAGACAACAGGACTTTCTAGATGTCATGCTATATAAAAGTCATAATAAGGTGAGACTTGTTTGTAAGGCTTGTCACTATGGGGTAGGGAAACATGTATGATCTGTAGGGAGCAGGCAACCCTGCTTATTTTTGCCATCCCTAGCACTGCTACAGCGTTTATTGTCAAGTACCAAATTTACCTTTCAAATGAGGTTTTTGTAGCAGCAGTGCAGATTGTGTGAATGCAGCTCTCCCACAGCATGGAAGTGTCCACCATCATCCAGAGAGTCATCATTGTAGTACACTGGCTGTTGACAACATGGGACTGCATGGAGGAATAGCTATCTAGTTCCCACACATGGAATAACTTTGCGGTCATCACTTTGGGCATCTGGAAGTGGCCCGAAGGGATTCCATACATGCCATAACTTTGCTTATGCTCTTTACCAGCCTACTGATGAGAATCCTCACAAATATATTTCATTTTGGCCTGTATTATATCCAGGACCCTGTGTTCTTCATGGGCACCATATGTTTTGACACTGGCATAGCATCCTTCTCAAGCCCTTCCCCTGTTCCCTCAGCAACAAGATGTACCAGGAGTGTGTGTGTGTGTGTGTGTGTGTGTGTGTGTATGTGACATTTTCAATCTAGAGTTCTCTTTTCCAGAAGCCCATATTATTTGAGACACTGCTATACACTTCAATCATCATTTTTAAAGCAACATGCTACCCCTGCCTGTTTTCCATTTTAAAAAAGAGAAAGAAGTGAGATGTTGTCTTAAATCACAACCCTCCCTTTCCCTACCATGTCACAAAATCAAAGTTCCCATAGCCATGTAATAGCCTGCATTCAATTTCAGAAGAGAATGTCTATTTTGAAATTTTAACCTCAAGTATCCAATAATGTCATAAATATAAGATTTGAAAGGTTACCAGAAATTTATCTATTAAACATGACAAACAAAATTTTGGATCAAGAAGCAAAAAAGCATTGGAAGACCATCCTTTTTTTATGACCACCACAGCCAGAGCTCTCATAGCAAAAAAATGGAAATCAAAAGAGCAACCACAATAGATGGATGGCTATTAAGAGTCGTGGATAACATAGAAATGGATAGATTAACAAACTTGATTGAAGGAAAATCATTTAAAATATCCAACACAGATTGGGAAACAATAGTAAAGTTTTGTGAAAAAATGTACATTAAAGCTTTGATACAGTAGAAAGCTAGCATAAAACTTTCATGTTTGAAGTAACAAAATAAAGTACAATGACAGGGAATTGTTTTTTTTCTTTTCTTTCTTCTATTACCATAATAACTAAGTAGACAAAAGGAAGCTAATTTATACAAATAAGATATCTTTTTAAATAATGATGCAATATAAAAATAATGAAAATATGTAACATTTATTTTTTAGCTTTTTGTGCAATAAATCTGTACTGAAAAAAAATAAATAAAAAGAAATTTTAACTTCTTCACCTTCTGATTCCATTCTTTTCATCCTACATTGAAGAAAATATGGAATACTCCTGCTCCTAAGATGACTGGGTGGAAATTCTCAGTTTAAGTCTTCCAAAATCTGTTTGTTGTATTTTAAAAGCCACTTGTCTCTAAATGTGTCAGGAAGGTAAAGGAACATTAGTTAAATGCCAAGTCTGAATTTAATAGAGGTTAAATACAAAAAAAGTCTCAATACATTATCCCACTAACTAATGCACAAGGAAGGGGCCAATTGTTATCTCTGAATTTTACTATGAGAGTAAATATTTGTTTCCAATACAACTGACTTCTTATACCTAGCCAATTGACATCTTCTCACTAGAATTTCAATTCCAGTTTCAAAACACAGGGGAGGATTTTTTGTTTGTGTGTTTGTTTTTGCCCAGATGCCAGATTTGGTCTAGTCAGATACTGTTAATGGCTGCATGACAGCAGAGGCCACCGATTACTGTGAAACTCCTCTACTGCAATGAAGCCTTTTTGAAAGTTCAGTTAATTTAGGGCCTTTGCAGATTGCCAGAAATAGTGCACATTAAATTGAGGCACTGCCCTGGCTCAGTGCTAGGGAGTCATGGGAATTGTATTTTTTTCTGAGACATTGAGCCTTCTCTGTCAGAGAGCTCTGATGCCACAATAAATTACAGTTCCCATGATTCCCTAGCACTGAGCCAGGGCAGTGCCTCAATTTAATGTGCACTATTTCTGGCAGTCTGCAAAGGCCCTTAGGGAATAGAACTTTTTTTTTTAAATGAGGAAGGCAGGTTAGGATGAGACCATCCATCCATAGTATCGACATTCTCCTTGTCCCTTTTACTGCAATTACTCTTTTAAAAATATCATTTACAACTACTGGAAGACCTTTAAAATCTTTCTTGGGAAATGTCTCTTGGGGAGGGACAATTTTTTTTGAGACAGAGAAATCACAACATTGGGGAGGAGAAAGTTAACACCCTGAACTGGAAGCAACCCTCCCCAAATATCCCTGCTGAAATTTATCCTATAAGAAGCCTATGTTAGCACCAACTGAGTTTGTTAAAAGATGTAAATAGAAAGGGGTGAAGATTGTAAAAGGAAAATTACAGCATTGGGGTTCTTCCTCCTGAGCACGAACCCTCAGCAATACACATTTAAGGAAGAAGGCTTTTAAGTACAGTGTGGGATGGAGGAAACCCTGACTGTGGATGCGATATTTTAATATCTTGGCAGTAGAAATTTAAGTTAGCTAAAAGTCTCCTACATCATTGTGTAAATGATTTTTCAGTGGGTACCATGGCCCTGAATTTACTTGTTGTGTAATGGTCAATTATTTCTCCATTCATGAAGGCAAAAGTGAGGAAGAGAGAGCTGTGTGTGTGATTTTCTAATAACTGGCTACACTAGACACTTGCACAGTGATTTTGCACAAGTTTAGCAGAATTTTGCCCTCCAACTAGGAAGTGATTAGCATGTTTAGAAACAAAGTCACTGTGCAGGAATGTTTCTAAGAGAACTGATTCCAAGTCCCAGTCAGCATGTAGTCCCATCGCATGTAAAACTGGTGAAAAGAAAGGGTTGCAGCCTTATGAGGGAAACCCTATACATTCTTACCTGCAAAGACTTACAGCTGAGTAATTATTTTGCAGATTTAACTGTCCTGGCTCAGTGCTAAGGAATCATGGGAACTGTAGTTTATTGTGGCACTAAAGCTCTCTGACAGAAAAGGCTCAATGTCTCAGAAAAAACCCCCACGATTCCCATGATTCCCTAGCTACTGAGCCAGGGCAGTTAAAGTGGACTCAAGCTGCATTATTTCTGGCAGTCTGTAAAGGCCTTAAGATTTCCTATAAGTTGGTTAAGAAGCATGTTAGAAGTCAAGAAAATCAATAAGTATCTGAATATACATGTGGGATGTAGCCATTGCTAAAGACCTCTTCTCATATTTATTTTATTCAGTCTTAAAATATCTTATTGGTCTTCTGGAACTGATGTAAAGGCAACCGCCCAATGAGAATATTTTGATACTGTTTTAAGATTATCTCTGTACACTGAGGAATTTTTGTGTGAATTATGGTTGTACAATTGTCTAAATGTTCAAGTAGGCTTTAACATGAGGTAGGATTGAATTAAGTGAATTAATTTATCTCTGTAGAAACATGTCTTATCTTTAGTACAGCATTACACAGAAAAGAGAATTAAATATAGGTAATCTGTGAAAAGATATGTATCAGTTATGATATGCTTTTGGGTATTGTGAAATAACTTTTTAATGATATCTTGCTCTTTCAGATGATCATTTGAATATTATATAGTCATCTTTCTAGTATTGAATTGCTAGTAAACATTTCCCACAATGACTCATAATTAAAAACAACAACCAGTCACATTTTCATACCATCCTTTGTATGTTTTGACAAAGCACAATTAAAAACAAAAACAAAAACAAACCTCTTTCTCCTGGGAACAATAAAGCAAATGAAAGAAAATGTCCAATCCAGTATTTCCCTTTTGGTTTTCCCTGTTAATATTTTTATGAGCTTCTAAAGCTTATCTAAGAGATTTTTAATGCAACAGGGTATGTTATTAGACTTGTATTTTTGTGCACAATGCCATACATTTCAGTCTTTATCATAGGGGGAACAATAAAATAACAGACTGCAATGCATTAGCATCATAAAGAAAATGTAATAAATGGCTTTATAACTGTAGTAAAAGTTGCATGAGCACTAGCAGCTGTAACAGAGATGTTGCTACAGCAGTGTTTTATGACCTAACAGCACTCAGTGGGCTGATAATATTATGTGTGTGTGTAATGCCAGTAGTTTCCAAGACCCAGATTTCAATTGAGATAAATAATTGAAAGCACTTTTAGACTTTTCCATAAAATGTTTAATAAGAGATCAAATCCTTACTCCTATAGTAGAAAATTAAATAGTTTTTACAGTTTATAATGAAAGTCTAATTATTATCTGTGGATATGGTGTGTGTGTGTGTTTTTTTAAAAAAAAACCACATAGTTGTTAGAAGTAAAAGATAGGTGTGCAAACTCTTATTTCTCTTATCCCTCATACTGGAAGCAGAGGATGGAATAACTTGCTATGCTATGGGATCTGTTTTTCAAGACTATGAGGGATAAATAGAATAATAAGATGCATGAAGATATTTTGAATGTAGTACATGAGAAAGCAACTCTGCACACACCTAGCATGCAAAGGTCAGGTTTGAAGATGGCTAATCTTCAAGACTGACTTGCAGGAAAAAACCTGTGTTCAGAATTTGAGGATTATTAATTATTTTGTAGGTGATGTATGCATACACCCACATATTGTGCACAAAAGCCCAGAGCCTGGAAAATTTCTTCTTCTGCAACAGATTTGAATCCTCCATTCTGTGTCATTCCAGCCCCAGGCCATGCCACTGATACATTCTGGGTTTCTGGGAGTTTTAGTAAAAAGATAACATTCATAACCTCTGCAAAACCCTTTGATTTAAGCCTAGAATTAATTATCAGCTGGATTTATCAAGCATTTCACCCCACTGTCCTTGATACCATATTTCTCTGTTTTCTTCTAAGGAATAATTTTACTTCGTGCACAATAGGTGAGATTATACTTACTTAAAATACAGGCTATCGAGAAGGGGTTATTTTTTTGAATAAAAAATATGTTATTTTTATAACTATTTGACTGCCCAGACTTGGTTTTGTAAAAGAAAACAAAATGAATAAGTAGCATTCATTACATCATTAAGTGTCTCACTTTTGCATTTATACATCCCTATGCTATTATGAGTCTGCATAGTGGGAATCAATGAACACACCTTATTATCAACCCTCTCCTGTTATATCATAAAATTTAGTAGCCAATTGTTGGAACTGTGTCTTTTCCTTGTATTTATCCCCCTCTCATTATGTAGTCAATATATCTAAATTTGTCAGATTGAAGATATGGTGAGAACATCATTATTTTACAGTGTTTTATGCAGGGATGGTTAGGAAACCAATAGACAACAGACAAAAGGAAAGTGAAGAAACCATGGATGACAGATAAAATG
>CM034708.1:65892150-65912422 GCA_020142125.1 Phrynosoma platyrhinos
ACTCCCTACTTGGCAGTCCCTTCCATTTAAAAACAGGCAGTTATTTAATAGAAATGGCTGGATAAAACAAACCTAAGAGGGGGGGAAACTTTCCTGGCACACACACATACTCACAGTGTTCTAGAATAGTTGAATAAATTTCATGGTATCAAAAAGCAGAAAAACTTTTTCTACTCTAAGCTTTCTCAGACAAATGCATACCCAGCTTCAGAATAATTGAATGATTTTTTAAAACCAAAGGATGAGAAAAATATCTCCCCATCCTATTTCACTAAACTAATAATGTAACAGAGAAAGAGAGAGAGAGTCTCAGTACTTTTCAGTCTTTATTTAGCCCTACAGGATAACCTCAGCTAAGTAATAGGGGAAACTGAGAGGCAAAGGAATATATAAATTCATTGACATCCACAGTATATATAGATCCACTCTCTTCCATTCCAGTATACTCTGAAGATGCCAGCCACAGATGCTGGCGAAATATCAGAAAGAAACACTTCTAGAACATGGCCACACAGCCCGAAAAACCCACAAAAAACTATGGATGCCGGCCATGAAAGCCTACGACTTCGCTTTCAAGTTTGTTTGGTTATGCAACGTTTTCTTGATCTGGGTATTTCATTTCACTTGTGCATAATGTTAACTTTGATTAAGAAGTTTGCTGAAACATGTTGAACTGCTCTATGAACCAATCCCTGTTCTTTCCATGTTATTTTTACCTCTGGTACCAATGTTTCTGTTAAAGAAATAATGCTCAAGAATACATCTACTTTGTTAATTATGGGCACATCTATACTCAATGTCCAGGTGGTGTAAAAGAAAGACATTTACAGTTGTGCTATGGTTCAGGTATCTGCATTGGATAGTCATAAGAGCAGAGGAACTTGCTTAATACTGATTCAGAGCATACACCCATAAAGCGTAGCATTGTCTAAAACTGATAGGCAGCTGCTCTCCAGGGTTTCAAGCAGAGTCTTTTTCAGGCTTGTCTGGAGAAGCTGGGGATTGAACCTGACAATGTTTGCATGAAAACCATGTAGTCTGTCTCCAAGCTAGGTCCCTTCAAGGACAATTGTGCTTGGGGGCAATTCACATTGCAAAATCACATGTGACTCATTATGTATATTTGAGGAATGTAAAATAAAATACACCTGCCCATCACTTCCAGGAGTGATTATCTGTATTTATTAGTTGCCAGGTTTTCTAGAGAGCAATACTATATATGTGAGATACCTCCTGAAGGATTTCAGGGCTCCTGTGGGATTTAGTATCTTGCAGGAACCCCCAAACCTTATAAATCCCTTAATGACAGATGTGGTGCACCTACTGCCACCTTTCTCCTTTAGCACTTTAATTTTAGCTGGCAGACCTGTGGGAATTTTTTATCCCCACCCTTGCCACCTAATTAAAGGGCTAAGCAGACGGCGCAAAGCACCGTCTTCAGAGCAAGGAAGGGGAGGGGCAGCCACACGCTGGGCGCCCCAGCCCCTTCCCCAAAACGTCCTCGGAGCAGTCAGCCCTCCGCATGGCCGATGCTCCGAGGATGACCTCCTGCTGCAGCGTCCATACACGCTGCAGCGGAAGAGTCACCGAAGGTGTGCTGGCAGCCTTTTTCAGCACATCTTCAGTGGTTTGTGGAAGGAGGGCTATTTTAGCGCGGATACCTCGGCCCGCGGCACAGCTTCCTGGGGCGGCCACGTGCAGCCCGTCTGCTTCCCCCCTAAGTGTAAGGGACCCACACTGCCTTTTGTATGATGTCCCACCTCCTAAACATCAAAATATTAGTAGCGTGTTTTGTGACTAAAACATAGGCCAAGCCATGTTGGAACAAGAAGAAACGTTTATTTTAAATCAGCTTGTAATAAATGTAACTTGCTTCAGAACTTGCTACTATAGTCTTTCTCTTTCTTTCTTTCTTTCTCTTTCTTTCTTTCTTTCTTTCTTTCTTTCTTTCTTTCTTTCTTTCTCTTTCTCTCTCTCTCTCTCTCTCTCTCTCTCTCTCTCTCTCTCTCTCTCTCTCTCTCTCTCTCTCTCTCTCTCTCTCTCTGACTTAACTTTCTCAACGCTCTCCTCAGCCTGGGCTTTTTAAATGCTCCCAGCTGGAATCCCATTGGCTGGCTTTCAGCTGTCTCCTGATTGGCCAGCTGGACATTCTGTTCACCACAGCAGGCCAACCATTGTGAGATGAGATTTTTTTCCTTGCTGCTTACCATTAACTTGGCTGGACAGAGAGGACAAAGAGCAGTCTCATACCAGGCCCTATCCCCTGTATACAGACCCCTGGCTTTTGATATGAGGGCTGATCACTGCTTGTATACTATATTGGTTCAACCTGATGGAAATGCATATATGAGGCATCCCATATCATCTTGATTTACAATCCAAATTTGGAATTTGGATGTCTTACACAAAAGGGCTCCCGAGAATCCTATTATAAAGCAATGTGAAAAATCCTCTGATGTTGCCAATTTCTTTCAATCCCCCACACCTTTTTGTGACTGTTATGCACATTAATCACAATATTTGAGAATCTACCATTGCTGTGTTTCTTGATGCACATGGGAAAAGGGACTCAATTAATACTGATTCTCCTGCCTAGTGGGCCAGGATAAGGAAAAGATAATGAGCTTGACTCACCTAAGGCTTAACATTTCTTCCAAAGACGCTGACAACTTGTGCCTGTGGAAAATCCAGAAAATGGAAAGCAAATGGAACAAACTGCAAATGTATTGTGAAAAATCTCATTTTTCTGAGCAGGACCAATGAATTTGAAGGGTTGCCTAATGGCTTTTAACATGTGGTGATAGCGCTACCATGGCACTTAGTCACCCCAGCTGCCTGGCAAGACTTAGCTGGCAAAAGATGTTTGTCATGTTTGCTGTGTAAAAATTCTAGCAACTTTCTCATCAAACTAGAAATCTCATCCAAGGCCCAGAGACAAATTTACATGGCCCATTTGCTACACCGAAGTACAATTCATTAACTAGCAGTGGCCTGGCATGGAAAGAGAGCTAATTGTGTACACACAATATGCAAATGAGCCAGAATTTTCAAGTGCCAAATGTGTTTCTAAAGTGGCCCTAGATAGTCAGCATTAGGGATGCAATTCTTCACCAGTTTTATTCTTGAAGGTACAAGTAATTTTAACAATTTTCATCCTGCTCAGGGGGAAAAAGTAATTTTAGCAATGAGTAGTTTTAGCAATGTCTTCCTGCTGCAAGAAAGTTTTTTCAGAAGCTGCAGTTTTTGAAGATTGTTCTGTTTGGGACTAATTGTGTACAAAAGCTGACTTATTGTGTGTACTTTTTTTGCACAGAAAAACAGCATTATCTACACACACACACACACACACACACACAAATTCCTGCACAGAAATATTTACTACACACACACACACACACACAAAAAAAATGCTGTTTCATTTGCAGAAAGTGCTATAGTGGGGAAATTATTCTCCACAAAATTTGCATTGTCATTTTGTGCAGAAAACAAAACTACATGTGAATTTTGAACCATATGGGTCGCAAACTGTGAACTGTCCAATATTCTTCTTGTCAGGATTTCCTGACATTTGAGGAAGACATTTCAACCATTTTTTGAGTATTTTTAAAAATATTCTTTCCATCCCTTGCTTGCACCTCCCCACTCTAAATTCAGTACAGTGGCATGTAGCCTGATTTGATTAGCTAACATTTTTCAAATTGTCTTTTTTCTAATTGAAAACTCCATTTGACAAAAGAGTCGATGAATATCTCCCATGGGAAGAAAACTGAAGTGGTAAGGCATGGAGAAAGTAGCTATGTTCCATCTCTGTTTCTACTTTGTTTCCTTGTGAGATAAGGTTATTAGTTGCTGGCAGTCTTGTTTTGAAATTCAGGTGTGTGTTTGTGTGTGTGTGTGTGTTTGAATCCCTATACCTCAAGGTTTCAGATGTGGAAATCCCCCTGTCCATTTCCAGAAAAAAGGTGTTACTTTGCAACCATTGATGTTGAGATCCATGAAGTGCAAAGTTTCCCCAGGTCTGCATTTTGTCAATCCCTAACATAGACTACACATTGACCCAAAATTTTCTTGCCCAGTTCAAGCCCAAAAGCCATCCATATCTTCTAAGCTAATGGGCACCCCTCTCCTTACTGGGTAAGATATTGAACCAGGAGCACAGTGTGATCAGATTAAATATAGATCTCAAGCATTTCTTGGGTTACTAAATCTTAGATTTTCTTGCCAGCCCTCCACTGTGTTTTCTGAAACTGGAGTATCTTCTTCCTCTCTCATGACCCCCTTTTCCAGCAGTGACTTTTTTAGGGCCCACATCTTGGTAATAGAGTAAGGGCAGGGAGCTGTCAGACTACTAATGCTCTAGGAACATCTACACAGCAGAGCCTGGAAATATCTAGTTACAAATAACTATACTGTATTATGATTGTCACTAACCAGGGCATAATGTCTGTTCTTTCAAATTTGTCCCTCTAACTCATGGTGTAGTGGTTTTAGTGTTGGACTATGATTCTGGAGATAAGGTTTCAATTTCCTGCTCAAGCAGAAAAAAACATTGAGTGACCTTGGGCAAGTCACACTCTCTCGGTCTCAGAGGATGGCAATGACAAACCCCCTCTGAAGAAACTTGCCAAGAAAACTATATGATAGATTTAGCTTAGAGTCACCATAAGTTAAAAAAATGACTTGGAGGCATACAACAGTTAGGGGAGTGGTAGATGAGGAATATCATATGCTTCAAGTGCTGACTTATACTATGTCTAGTGCTGCTGCTTTGTGATCTGTTGTGCATGCTGAGACAACAGTGAGTAAAACATGAGGAAAATGTTTAGTACCAGAGGCCAGCGTTTTGTAATCTTCATATTATAAAAAGTAGTTTAGTTACTTTTGATAAACAGCGAAGTAATGGTTACTGGTGACACAGTGGTTAAATGCCTGTACTGCAGCCACTCACTCATAAACCACAAGGTTGTGAGTTCAATACTAGCCAGGGCTTAGGCTTGACTCAGGCCTGCATCCTTCCGAGGTCCTACAATGAGTACCCAGCTGTTGCGGGGCAATGAGCTTACAGTTGTAAACCACTTAGACACTGCATAGTACGGTATGAAGCGGTACATAAATGAAGCTGCTTTGCTTTTAAAATCTGATTATATCAGCAACTATAGTTATCTATAATTGTAACAAATTACTATTTAAAGGTAACTTCTTCAGTAGTGCCAGTTAATAAAGCTTTTGGAACCAATGAAGGCCAGAGACAAAACTCCCCTTGTTCCTGCAGTTGGTATATTTTGTGGGAAGGTCAAACTTATATTTATGAGCTAAGCTTAAATTCAAAAGGACTTGGGCTCAGATCATTAGAAGGTTGTTATTTCTGTTGACTCTTTTGTAGGTGTTATTTTAGAAATGAGCTAATGCTCATTAGTTAAAGATGGATTTCATACTCCATGGGCTGCAATGAGAATTGAACACAGAGTATTTTACAAATCAAAACCATAATAATCTGTAAACTAAGAAGCAACATTAAATCAAATTGAAATAAAAAGATTGTACTCAGCCAAGTAGCTATCACTCATCATGGAAGCTGAATGACCCTTTAACTAAGCAAATCAATCAAGAAGAAGGCTGCCAAGGTCAATAAATTGCCACACTCTTGAAAGTGAAAACAGATGTATTAGGAGCCTGGAGGCAAGATGAGCCAAATCTACTGGCCTTTCCTTAGACAAATTCTAATGTGAATCACAGAAGGATGAGAGGAAGGTGTCAAGCGGTTTTTGGGGGCTTGCAAAAAACAACAGAGAAATCTGGCAACTTGGGTGAAGAGAAGGAGAAATTATGAAGAATAGTTCATAACCTATACAGTATTGGTCAGTATTTTTTTACAATGCAGTTCTACAATATATAGATAGATAGACAGATTGATTGATTGCTGTCAGTAAGGATTTCTTCAGTTAGGGAGCATGGGATTGTAATCTTATTTTTCAAAGATATAACCACAAACTACACAGCCACATAGGTCGATGGTGGTGGTGGTGGTGGTAGTGATGATGATGATGATGATGATTTTTAAAAAGGGCAAGCAAGGCTTTGTCAAATGCTGATCCATCCATTTGGCCTTACCCTGGATGCAGGAGAAGCTTTTCCCCTTGCATCGGCTGGACTTGGTAACAGTAAGGGATCACAGGGCCGAGGGACTTCAGCTGCCAGAATCCCAGGAACTATTGGGCAACATGGGACTATTGGCCAACATGGCTGAGGCTTCTTGGAGCTGAAGTCCCTTGGCCCTTAAAGGGGAAAGGTTGCCTACCCCTGGATCACACACAGGACTGCAGAGAACTGCAGAGTAATTTGATTCCTTTCCATTTCACTTCTACACCTCTGCATTAAACAGAGAGAAGAGAGAAGGATGGAGGGAGGTTACAATTTCGTGGAATGTACTAGGATGGGAGGGTGGGGATTTACCAAGGAGTGTGAAAGGCCAAAGAACAGTAAAAGATTGTGGAAAACTGAAAAATTCAAGAATAAATTAGTGTCTAAAATGCAGAATACTGGATTTACAGTATTTCCGTATTTGTGTGTTTGGTAGCCACAAACTGCATGATTAATTCTCAACTTCCTTGATCGTTGGAGTGAAGGAAGAGCCCTGGTGGTGCAAAAGTTAAATGTTGATACTGGAGCCACAATGTTGTAAGCTTGATCCCAGGGCTTCAAGGTCAATTTAGCCTTCCCTCCTTTTGTAGGTTGGTAAAATGAGTACCCAGCTTGTTGGGGACAATTGGTTTACAAACTGTAAACCACTTATAGAGTGCTGAGTTCACTATGAAGTGGTATAGAAATGTAAATGCTATTGATATAAAGAAGAGTGGTCTTCCCTAGCTTCCTCAGTGTCTCCAGTCAACTTGGGTAGATATTTTATTGCCAGTCCACCCTTACTTTACAAAGAGTTACAACATTCATGTTTCCATCCAGGAAGCAAGGCATCAGTTGTACATTAATGCTGATCAACTGCTGGATGAGGGAGAAAGAAGCCACACAGGGCTACACAGTCATCTCTACTCCTTTCCCTTCAGCATCTGGTCTGACTGTTGCTGACTTGTGGATGCACATGCATAGCTTTATAGATCAATGTACATTGCCATCCACAAAAAGGGAGACACAAGAGACTGCAGCAACTATAGGACCATAGCACTGATCTCCCATGCAAGCAAAATCATGCTCAAAATTCTACAATGTAGACTCCAACCATACATGGAAAGAGAGATCCCAGAGGGCCAAGTGGGGTTCAGGAAAGGAGGAGGCACTAGGGATCATATTGCAAACATATGATGGCTAATGGAGTGCACCAAGGAATACCAAAAGAAAATCAGCATGTGCTTTATAGACTATAGTAAAGCGTTTGACTGCATAGACCAGGGGTAGGCAACCTTTCCCCTTTAAGGGCCGAGGGACTTCAGCTCCCAGAAGCCTCAGCCATGTTGGCCAATAGCTCCTGGGATTCTGGGAGCTGAAGTCCCTCGGCCCTTAAAGGGGAAAGGTTGCCTATCCCTGGCATAGACCATGAAAGACTCTGGAATGTCCTTAAAGACATGGGAGTGCCAGAACATCTGATAGTCCTGATGAGGAATCTGTACTGAGGACAAGAGGCTACTACAGAGTACACAGAGAAACAGAATAGTTCCCAATTGGCAAAGGGGTCAGACAAGGCTGTTTCTCTGAAGATGCCAGTCACAGATGCTGGTGAAACGTCAGAAAGAAACTCTTCTAGAACATGGCCACACAGCTTGAAAAACTCATGAAAAACTAAGGCTCCATCCTTTCACCTTATCTGTTCAACTCGTATACAGAACATATTATATGAAAAGCAGGCTTGGAACCAGGAAAAGAGGAAGGATAATAGGAGGAAGGAATATCAATAATCTAAGATATGCAGATGACACCATAATACTAGCAGTAAAACTCACAGACCTGGAACACCTACTAAGGAAGAACAAAGAAGAAAGTGCAAAGGCAGGCGTAATGCTGAACATAAAGAAAACAAAAATAATGACCACCAAGGACCTTCACAAGTTCAACCTAGATATTAAAGAAATAGAAATAGTAAAATAGTTCTCATATCTGGGATCAAATATTGATTAGAATGGGGACTGCAGCTAGGAAGTCAGGAGAAAATTAAGAATGGGTAGGGTTTGCTTGTTGGTTTTGTGATGGCTCATCGTCCTGCACATGGGATATGGTGCAGTGTGTGTGAATGATGCTCACATGCTTCAAGGAACAGTCCATCCTCATTCCATTCAAGGTGCCAAGATAGAAGCCCTCCATGTGGTACTAGAATTTGGGAGCCTTGATGCTCCCTTGGCCATTTACACAGATTCCCAATGCAAGGTGAATACAGCCATAGATTGGCTTCCCATTTGGATAGCAAGAGGACAGAAAACTAACAACGACAAGCCAGTGGTTTATGCAGAAAAATGGCAGGTTGTTGCAAGACAGGACAGCCCCACATGAGTTTCTTTTGTTAAGGGCCATCAAAAGGCTCTGTGGAACAACCGTGCTGACATGTTGGCAAAAGAGGCTGCTTTACCCCCTGAGCAAGTAACCCCTGTAGATCCCATCAATGTCAAACCTAAGAAAACTAACCAGCTCCAGAAGGGAGACTCTGAGATCAAGAAGTTCTATTTCTATTTCTTCATTGTCTAGATTGAATTTGTCAGGATTCTCCATTGTAATTATTTTTGTTTTCTTTATGTTCAACATTAAGTCTGTCTTTGCACTTTTTTCTTTGATCTTCATTAGGTGTTCCATGTCTGGGAGATTTTCTGCTAGCATTATGGTTCATCTGCATATCTTAGATTGTTGATATCCCTTCTCCCTATTTTCACTCCTCCTCCATCTGTGTCCAAGCCTGTTTTTCTTATAATATGTTCTGCATACAAGTTGAACAGATCAGGTGAAAGGATACAGCCTTGTCTGACTCCTTTGCCAACTGGGAACCATTGTGTTTCTCCATCTTCTGTTCTGACAGTAGCCTCTTGTCCAGAGTACAGCTTCCTCATCAGAACTAACAGATATGTTGGCACTCCTTGTCTTTAAGGGTGTTTCACAGCCTTTCATGATCTATGCAGTGCTATAGTCTATAAAGCACATGCTGATTTTCTTTTGGAACTCCCTGGTGCACTCTATTAGCCATCATATGTTTGCAATGTGATCCCTAGTGCTTCTTCCTTTCCTGAATCCCGCTTGGACCACTGGGATTTCTCTCTCCATGTATGGTTGGAGTATGTTGCAGAATTTTGAGCATGATTTTGCTTGCGTGGGAGATCAGTGCTATGGTCCTATAGTTGCTGCAGTCTTTTGTGTCTCCCTTTTTGTGGAAGGGGATGTATATTGATTACTTCCAATCTGTTGGCCATCATTTTGTTTTCCATATCTGTTGATGTATGTTATTTAGCTCTAGAGTTGACCTGTCAATATGGATTGCAGCAGTTCAATTAGAATATTATCTGTTCCTGGTGATTTGTTTTTCGCTATTTCTGTTGTTGCAGTTTCTACTTTACTTTTTAGAATTTGGGATTCATCTTCAGATGGCTCTTCATTCCATGTGTCCTTCATTTCGTCATCTCTTTTATATAATTCTTCTGTGTATTGCATCCAATGTCTTGTCATTCCTTCCTGGTCTTGAATTATGTTATTTTTATTATCATAGAGAATCCCAGTTCTTGGTTTGAATTTTCCTTTGATTTCCTGGATCTTGTGAAATAGATCTCTCGTATTTCCTTTTTGTTGTTGTCTTCTTTTTCTCTGCATTGGTCATTGTAGTAATTTTTTTTTATCTTTCCACACAAACCATTTTACCGTTGCATTCATGACTCTTAGTTTGCTTCTATCTCCCTTTTGTTTTTCTTCTTTTCTACTATTCTACTACTTCTGAATAATAAGAAAGTAACTTGCAATCTGTAACTACAATATCAACCAATTACCTTTGAAAGTTTGTAACTATAACTATAATAAACATAATTAAAAGCAACTATCGAAGCTCTGATTGGATGATAATGTGTAACATTTATTTTGACTCAATTCTTTAGACAGAAGCAGTGAGTGCTATATATACTTGTGGTTGTGGTCTGGTGCATTGTGGATTATGTGAAGCTGATCAGTGGGGGTTGGTAGATAGATGGTCTTGCCTTTGGGCAGGGGCTTAGATTTTGCAGTCTTCCAAGCGTATGATTCAATGATTACTTTCCCGTTCTTTATGATTTATATATATATTTTACAGCTCAGCATCTGCTGTCGCCTGACAGTCCTGTTCATGTTGATTTGAATAAAGAACAATTCTGCAGAGATTCAAAATGTAAATAAAGTGTTTCTACAGCTAAAGTGAATGAAATATGAAGGGATTCAGTGTTTGAAAGTGGCTTATTCAAAGTGAAGTTGCATTAAATTTGTATGGGAATGAAATGCATAAAGCTCAACAATTACCACACAATACACACTTTGGAAATTGCAGCAGATCATTCTAAACACATGCCATGTAGTATTTTTACTGTGCTTACCTGAGAGTGTCACAATGGTGTATATTTAAATTCTGCCAATTAAAACAGCAGTTTTAAATTTAAGGATAGATTGTTCTCCTCTTTCTGGTATAAAATCAAATTATATAGCTGTAAACTAGAGAACTGAGATCAGGCATTGCTAACAAAGAATAATAGATATTTTTTTCTTGTGCGTAATAAATATTTCTCAAACAGTTTATGTTGATATATCTAGTTGAAATAATGGTCCTCAGCTTCATAGCCTAAAATCTGCCTGTCATTGGTACAAAATGCAAGCTTCCATATTTATGAGGTTTTTATTTATGTTGACAATAGAAATAGCCAATTTTCTTTTAGTGGGGTGCACAAAACACTTAAACTGGAGCAGTAAGCAGTTCAATCCATTTACTCAATCAGTCTGAAAATGTGGAATGATGCTTATCTCAATGTATATAGTCTGTTGTGGAAATGCTGTGTCCTTCAGTGTTCATGTATGAGGCAGTGTTTTGGATTAAGGGGTGCTGGTGGATTTGTATATGTTGGGATCTCTGTTGATCTTAACAACTGTAGCCATATGTAGAGGAAATTCCCAGAAATTAGAAAAGTTATGCCCAGACCTGACCAGGGGCATCATTAAGGGTGTGGGGAATGTGGGCAGCACCAGGTGACATCCTGAGGGATGGTGACACCACTATTCCTCAAACATCTGTCATTTGGCAGAAATGGACTCTGGCATCTGGCTGCATCCCTTTAAAATGCTGAAGAGATGGTGGGAATGGGGCAAGGCTCAGTGGGAGGATAAAGGAGAGGCCCTAGTTTTTTTTTTAAATAATTTAAAAATATTTTTAAATTTTCTTTTAAAAACATCAGATCTTACCAAAATTTCAATTTAACCATGTGAAACCATGTACAGGTAAATAAATCCAGGCTATGTGTATGACACTGTAATTGAAAGGTTAAATTTTTAATTTTGCTACTTGTTTTATCACAAGATTTCAAAGTAATCATTGGAGACTGGAATGCTAAAGTTGGCAACAAAGAAGAATCAAAAACAATAGGATTAGGATTAGGAACAAAAAATAAATCAGGAGAGCATCTGATAGAATTCTGTGAGGCCAATAACCTATTAATTGCAAATATCTGCTTCATACAACCAGATAGGAGACTTTACACATGGACATCACCAAATGGTAAACACAAAAACAAAATAGACTACATAATTGGAAGTAGAAGATGGAGAAGTTCTAATTTTGTGCCCAAAACTAGACCAGGAGCTGATTGTGGCATCGACCATGAACTGCTCATAACAAAAATAATTAAGCTGAAAAAGAAAGCAAAAACTATCATTATACAAAAATATGACCTGAATAACATTTCAGAAGAATTCATTGACAATGGAAGAAACAGATAGAAACTATTGAGTTTAATCGACTGGGAACCTCAGGAATTGTGGACAGAAGTCAGAGACATAATTAAGGACGAGTGCAAGAAAACACTAACAGTGGCCAAAAAGAAAGATAAGAAACAATGGATGACAGATGAAACACTTCATGCAATATAAGAAAGAAGAAAAGCAAAAGCAAAGGGAGATAGGAACAAAACCAGACGTATGAATGCAACTGTGCAACATCTGATGCTCAGGGATAAGGAGAAATACTACAATGACCAATGCAGCAAAATAAAAGACAACAATATAAAGGGAAGAATGAAGGACCTCTACCAAAAAGAAAATTAAAAAAACCCTGAGAAATTAAAGCCAAGTTCAAACCAAGGGTAAGGATACTCTATAGAGAAAAAATATAATACGGGAACAAGAAGAAATAAAAAGATGCTGGAGGCAATACACAGGACAGTTATACAAAAGAGATAAGAGAATGAATGACATGTGGAATGAGGAGCCATATGAAGATGAACCCCAAATTCTAAGATGTGGAATCTGCAATAAAGGAAATGGTGAAAAAACAAATCACCAGGAACAGATGATATCCCAATTGAATTGCTACAATGCACACAGACAGATGCAGCTTTAGTGCTAGCTAAAATATGCTAACAAATATGGAAAACAAAGAGGTGGCCAACAGACTGGAAATGCTCAATGTACATACCAATCCACAAGAAAGGAGATACAAAAGACCGCAGTAACCATAGGACAATAGCACTAACCTCACATGCAAGCAAAATCATGCTCAAAATTCTGCAGCATAGACCATACATGAAGAGAGAAATCCCAGAGGCGCAAGCAGGATACAGAAAAGGAAGAGGCACTAGGGACCACATTGCAAACACAATGGCTAATGGAGCATACCAAAGAATTCCAAAAAAGAATCAGCATGTGTTTCATAGACTACAGCAAAGCATTTCATTGTAGAAATCGCAATAAGCTATAGAATGCACTCAAAGACATGGAGGGTGCTACAACATCTGATAGTCCTGATGAGGAATCTGTACCAGTTTTATTATTATAACAATTTATTATTGTTTTAATTATTGCTGTTATTTTATTGTTTTAACTGCTGGGTTTATTGTTCATTACTGTTCTTTTTATTAGTGTTGTGGTTTTATTGTTATGTTTTCTTTCTTTATTGATTGTATTACTGTACATTTTGTACATTTTATCCTTGCACTCCCGCCTCGATCCATAGGGAGAGGCGGGAAATATAAATAAATTATATTATTAAAAAATTATATTATTATCAAGGACAAGAGGCCACCTTCAGGACAGAATTCAGAGAAACAGAGTGGTTCCCAATAGGGAAAGGGGTCAGGCAGGGTGGCATCCTATTACTCTACTAATTTAACTTATTTGCTGAAAACATCATAAGAAAAGTAGAATTAGAATCAGAAAAAGGAGGAGTTAAGATAGGAGGAAGCAACATTAACAAACTAAGATATGTGGACGACACCATAATATTAGCAAACCAAAAACAAAGCAGCTTCATTTATATACCGCTTCATACTACGATATGCAGTGTCTAACCAGTTTACAACTGTAAGCTCATTGCCCCCCAACTGCTGGGTACTAATATTAGCGACTTCAGAAGGAGAAGGCATTAAGGAATTGGAACAGTAAATAAGGAAAGTCAAAGATGAAAGTGAAAAGGCAGGCCTGATGCTGAACATAAAGAAAACAAAAACAATAACCACAGAAGAAATACACAAACTCAATCTAGAGGAATGAGGAAACTGAAATAGGTAAAGAATCCCCATATCTAGGATCAAACATTGACAATGGAGAATGCAATCAAGAAATAAGAAGAACACTAGGAATGGGAAGGGCAGCTGTGAAAGAACTGGAGAAGATACTGAAGAGCAAAGACATACAACTGAGCACTAAAGTCAGAATCATTCAGGCCATTGTATTCCCAATTACCATGTATGGATGCGAGAGCTGGACATTGAAGGAAGCAGACAGAAAGAAAATCAACTCATCTGAAATGTGATGCTGGAGAAGAGTACTTAGGATACAGTTGACAGCCAAGAAGATAAACAGATCAAACCAGAGCTCTCCTTGGAAGCTAGATAATCAAGTTGAGACTATCATACTTGGGTCGCATAATGAGAAGGCACGGATCACTAAAAAAAAAACAATAATGCTAGGAAAGGTAGAGGGTAGAAGAAAGAGAGGAAGACCACAGACTAGATAGATAGACTTGATCAGGGGGGTTATGGGCAGGAACTTGGCAAGAGATGGGCATGGCAGTAGAGAATAGGGATTCTTGGAGAAGTCTTATCCACAGGGTCGCCATGAGTCGGCGTCAACTCGAGGGCAGCTAAGAACAGCAACAGCAACAACAACAACAACAACAACTTGCTTTACATCACAACTATTGCCATTACCTTCAGTGATATATGGGAATTACTATTTATGAATAACATGAATAAAAAACATTACTAAGGATTCTGTATGGTGTTGTATGGGAGGAGGTAAATGGGGGAGTGACACCATGAGTTACTTCACTGGATGACACCAACCCTAGTGATAGCGCTTCCACTGGCCATGGTGACTAAAGGAGTTGTAATAAAAAAACAACAACTTTTTCTAACCACTGGTGGTGCTTTTTCTAACCACTGGTGGTGCAGTGGTTAAATGCCTGTACTGCAGCCACTCACTCATAAACCACAAGGTTATGAGTTGAATATCAGCCAGGGCTGAGGCTTGACTCAGGCCTGCATCCTTCTGAGGTTGCTAAAATGAGTACCCAGCTTGTTGGGGGGCAATCAGCTCACAGTTGTAAACCGCTTAGACACCCCATAGTGTGGTATGAAGCGGTATATAAATGAAGCTGCTTTGCTTTGCTAAATGCTGGGACTATTCATTTCATAGCAGAGTTGTCATTCAACACATCCTCCAAAAGGCTTGATTATAGGAACTTTAGAAGTGCTAAGACAGGCATTGCTCAAAAACATTTTCAAAATCCCCCCCCCAAAAAACCATAAATATTTCCTAGCATCTATTGCAAAACAGGCACAAAATGAATTGAGTTACTGCTTACAAAGTCCAGGCTTGCAAAAATAAAACATTTTTTCTCTTTCTTACTAAGTTGATTCCATTCTTGGGATTCCCAAACAATGCAAAACCATGTTGGTCTAGTCTAGCTTTGTGAAAACTGGGAAAATAACTCTCCCTTGTAAACTGAGGAAAATTGTAAAATTAATATTTGAGTGGGAATCTGAGCTCAAACCATGAAGATGAATCTGAAACCATGAAATGGGGCTATGGAAAGTTTCTAGCTAAATCATAAGATGGATGGTCTGAGGTTTATAGCACTAATATTTATCATGATAATAAACAACAACCTGAAATTCTAGCTCATATTTGGGTAATCAACATATTTGAAATTGAACTGAACAACTTGAATTGTGGTTGACATTTGGACAAAATCTGTAACTTACACTTTTTTAATAAAAGAAAAAGATTGCATTATATTTTCAGATAAAACTGCAGCCTATGCTATGTATGTACAGAAATTTGATAGGCATCTGGAGGAAAATCCTTTTTGATTGGTAGGCTTGGTTAATCCAGTTATGGAATCAAAAGCAATTAAAGCAAACCAGTACATGCCCACATCTTATTAAAATTTGAAACATAATGTACTGCTGGCTTCTTTGGGGGATAAATATCTTATAATTCTGACTAATGTAAGTTCAGTTTCTGCAAAGCAGCAAAAATAAATACAATTATACTCAGCATGGAACGTAAGAAAAGTCCATATGTTTTGTGTACATATCAGAATGCCTTGTGTTATCTTGGAAGATAAAAAAACTATACTGTGTTTAATGTATCATAACAGAAACAGAAATAATAGCTTAATTCAGTGTGAAGTTTCTGCAACGAAAGTCAGGAATTATAAATTCATATTTTAGAATTGCCCCTTTTTGTTGCAAATGAAACGATAGCAATTGCAGTATTTTCATGGCTGGTTTAGGACCCAAATGTCTAAAACCCACAAACGATATCTTGTACTCACTGAAGACATGTTTTACATTTCACACTAATCATAGGGATGGGGACTTTTTGGTTTTTGGACTACAACTCCCACAATACCTTATATTGACCATGCTGGGTGGAACTGATGGGACCTGAAGTTGAAAACATCTGGAGTAATTAAATTGAGGCAGAGCACTGTGTCAGAAAGTAAAAGTAAAACTAAATATAAAGATGTTTCTCCTGCATCTGGAATTTATGTACCTGGTGGCACAGTGGTTAACTGCCTGTACTGCAGCCACTCACTCATAGAAAATAAGGTTGTGAGTTCAATACTAGCCCAGGCTCAGGCTTGACTCAGGCCTGCATCCTTCTGAAGTCACTAAAATGAGTACCCAGCTGTTGGGGCGAATGAGCTTACAGTTGTAAACCACTTAGACACTCCATAGCATGGTATGAAGTGGTATATAAATGAAGCTGCTTTCACAAGTGGAGACATGAGAAGTGTTAAAGGTTTGTTGCTACGTGCCTTCAAGCCGTTTCTGACATATGGTGACCCTAGGGTGAATTTATCAAGGGTTTCCTTGGCAAGAAATGTTCAGAGGGGGTTTGCTTTTCCCCTTCTCTGAGGCTGAGAGAATGTGACCTTCCCAAGGTTGCCCAGTGGGTTTTCATGGATGAATGGATTCAAACTCATAATCCAGAGTCATAATCCAACAATCAAACCACTTCACCATGCTGGCTTGGTGTCTTGTAAATAATCCTGAAAAGTTACTAACAAAAAACCCCTATGCCCCATAAAAACAGTATCAGTATCAGAGGACAGAGTCAGTTATATATGGAAATATAATGGGCTGACCTAGCAGCTTGTTTGGACAACAACTCCCAGAATACTTTGCTGGAGGATTGTGGAATCTTTTCAATCTTTGGTTTCTATACTTTTGCTCCATCCCACCTCTGCCAATCTGCTCACTTTATTTGCTTGCATGATTTCCATGACTCACCTTCTAAAAATTCTTTGTCACCTATAGCTGTTAGGAAGAGCTTTGAAAAGTTTTATTTTGGGCTGCCATCCCCCAAAAACCCTACCTTGAAAAATTCAGATATCATGAGCACACACAATTGTGCACTGTAATTATGAAATCCCCCAAACTGTGGGGTCATTCTGGAAGTTCAAATAACTTTCCCTAGTTCTTGAATATTACAGTGTCCATGATAATTCCTCTTTCATTCATGGTTATTTCCATCCACTGATTAGGATAAACAAATAATTAATGCAAGTGGAGTGACAATTTGCAAAATGAGGAATCATTTTCAAATATATGTCTTAGCATATCACACAATTTTAAGGGTGCTTCTTTCTCTCTCTCTCTTAAAAAAAGAAGTGATGTCCTCTATTTGTCTGTGATTTTATTCTTAGCAATTATTATTCAAGTTATTCCAGAGACCTCTTTTCTGAGTCCACAGAACAAGAACTGCAGAATTTTTCCTTAGAATGTTCACACCTCAGTTAGAATTGTGGCTCTATTACAGACCTGCACAACTTGGCAGTAGATATGGGCCAAAATTAAAATAGGCTAAACTTCTTTGGGCCATAGATAGTTTTAATTAAATATTAATTACTTAATAATATTAATACTAATTAATAATGTTAATTAGAATTAAGTAATATTAATTCTACTGTCTTCGTCATCTCCCAGACCTCTCCTCAGGAAAAAGCTGCGTGGCAGAGGAGCCTTGCCTATCCTTCTCCTCCTCTGCCCAGACTTCTCCTTGGGAGGAGGTGGCATGACAGAGGACATTATCACATGGGGAAATTCCGCTGGTTATCCCAAACAAATCCCAAACAAAAAACGGATTTGTGCTACGCGTTTTCACATGACGTCTCACAGAAACTAACATTAAAGTAGACAGAAAGTGGTGTTATCTGAGATCTTTTTAAATTTGGGAGTTTAGAGGAAATGCATTTGCGAAATTACCTTAATTTCGCATTTACTGTAATGTGAAAATCAAATGTGCACTTGGGAGCATTTGCACCGGCACAAAGGACACCGAATGCAATTATTTTGGGTAAATCATTGGCCACAACTTTTATTTTGTACAGGGTCTTGATATCAACCAATTAAACATTTAAATAGCAATTTCTTAAACCCGAATTTGTTCTTGATGCATGCGTACGTGTAGTTAAGCGCAAGCGCTATGAATTAATTGCTGCTAACAAGGCATGCGTCAAGTCCATTAATTTATGCAGTATTACATAACAATAATTAATCCCTCCCCCAACCGGATATGATGTCATAAGAATTCTTATGACATCATAACTTTATGACATCATCAAAAGTTAAAATGACGTCATCCAAATATGATTAACCTAATGACATATACTGAATTTAGGAATTCTTTATTAACCCAATTAGTATTTTCTAATTAACCAAATTATTCCCTGAAGGGGGAGGGGTCCATACCCACCACAGGAGGGGGCCAGCCTAGCTTGGCATCCCCTCCCCCCTTCGCTCTTTTAATGTTTGTTTGCAGAGAAGTCTCATAAATCATTTCCCACCGGGGAGAGATAGACTCTATCAGCCCTGTACAAATGTGGCATAAAACCTGAATTCATTCATAAATAACAATAACAACTCCCCAAACCCCCAAAGTCTCATCCACAGCATTAAGCAGCCAACATCAAAATGCTACAAAGATCACCGAAGTAACCACTTGCCATGTGAGGGTATTAATTGGAAATCTTTCGCTTCACCTCTTGCATTCCAGCAATTTTTTTTTTTTTTTTGCTAAGTGTAACGCCGTCATTTTTTGACATCAGTTTCTTGTAATTGAAATAGTAAAATCTTGGGGTGTATAAAAGACTCTGAGAGTTCAATAATTCAGGTAGCATTCCTCTACAACCCAACAACGTCACAGTTCTGACATCTCTCGATCCCGTGGTCAAATCTTCAATGAAGTATCGTTCCGCCCCAAACACTAAGTTGCGTCCAAGCATCCATATGTCTCTGCATTTAAATCTGCTAAAAATACAATAGTAGACATGTCAGTGAAATAAAAGTGCAACTTGCCTCAAGTGTGCACATAAGACTTAACAGTCCTAGAATGCCCTCAGCCAAGATTGCAACTTGAAGTATTGCTTAACCGAGTACTGTAGCAGCCATGTCTGTCCAAATCCTAAAAGAATGAAAGAAAAATTGTGCCGCTGGCACAGCCAACATGTATCAAGGCCCCTCACTTTCTCGCATCAACTCAAAACTGTATTAATGGAAGGCCAGGGAAATGTGAAATTAAATATTCCGTTACTCTTGGTCTTATTCTGAGGCGTTCTGACACTGTCAACACTAAACGAATATGGCTGTCAGGTGCCCTAAGAAAATTACAGATTATCCTGATTCCCAGTTAATTAGACTTTGACCACCGAATGGTCAAATGAATCTACCTTTCAAGAATATGGACATTCAAATAATGAAAGAGTCCCACCAGATTCATCAGGGTAAAACCCGGAACGATTTCACTAATTACTAAGGCAGCAGAAAAAACCAATAAAATTGCCATTCCAGGTAATGTCATGTCTTCAGATGTGAATTATGCTGATGGGAAATATTGCCAAATCTTAATCAGTGTTGCACCTGATAATGGCAAACAGTTATCCCGTAATACCTGGACTCCCTAGCCCATCCTTTGAAAGCCCTATGAAATCTAAATTAAGCCTTAGGGTCATTAAACTCTGGTTTTAAATTAAAATGACATCTCTGCCATCCAGCCCTTAATGGCACTGAAAATAACCTAATTGACTAAGGTGTGTTGGTGTGTGGATGATGAGTGTTGTAGTGATGCCCTTTGGCACCCAGCAGAGTCTACAGGACAAGCTGTCTGCTGTAATCCACAGCCACTGTGTAGATTTGCCATCAACTGGCTCAGCTTCCCTTCTCCAGGCAATCCTGTCTTCCTCAGTCAAGAAGACACATTGTAAAGTCCAAAAGCATAGCTTTATTAATGTATATAAAAAGTAAAAATAAAATAACTAAGTAAAATCCATTGTGATGAACTTGTCCAGTTCAGCCATACAAGATTACATCTTTAACAATCCAAAAACATAAGATCCAACTTGTTGCAGTTAAAACAGTTTCCAGCCACACATGCTCACATGCTCACATCTTGAACAATAAACAATTCTAGACAAAGGATTCTCTAGACCCATCCCATAATCCACCTTCTAGGCGTTAACCTTATAATAATTGGATAATGCCTGTATGATGCATGCTAACCCAGCCTATTGCTGTCCATCATCCACCACGTGAGTAACTTTCCCAAGCTAACGATT
>CM034708.1:65917205-65933577 GCA_020142125.1 Phrynosoma platyrhinos
CAGTGGGTTGGATGACACGTTTGCTCTCTTCCATATCAATAATTCTATGTACTAGAATATCTATTTATCTGCATCTGAACCTATGTATAGATACTGAAAGATCAAACCAATTCATTTTGGTAATGCTAGCTATGTTTGGTTTTTCCTTGTACAGGTGCATCACTCCTGGCAAGTACTGTCTCCACCTCCTGTCTACATAACCTACAGAATGACTCCTACGTAACATGATTAGCAAAGCAAGGCACACGGACACAAAAACAGTTTTTCTTCAAGAAATAATCTCCTTTAATATGTTTCATTCCATATATAATATATATATAACTTTATATTACAATTACAATTATTTACAATAAAAAACAAAAAGAAAGGGGGGAAAGGATGTTAAATAAAATTAGCCCACTGCCTGTTGATTCACAGGTCAGTGGGAGGGTAGGGTAGGGGAAATAAAAAATGGGGAGTAAAAAAACCCTAAAAGCGAGGTGGGGAGCGGGATGCCTGGAAGTGCTGGACCCACATCCCTAGGGGGTCCAGCCTCCTTTCCATTTCCCCCGGCGCTGCTCCATTTGGCCCATGTGCCGCTCCATAGCTGCCATGCTCCGTTCCACTGTGAGGAGAGAAGAAGTAGTAAGCCAGATTACTACTCTGCCAGCATTGCTACTCAGATGTGCAGCAGGGGTTAAAAATAATTTAAGGACATATAAGACACTTACTAATGGAGGGCGCAGGGCTCTGCTCTTCCTCCTCCTCCTCCAGCGGCATATCCTCCTCCTCCTCTGGGGGAACTTCCTCCTCCTCCTCCTGTTGCACATCTTCCACCTCCTCTGGTACAGGAGGAGGACCAGGTAGCGGTGCTGCCTCCGGTGCAGGTGGAGTCCCCGGTCATGATTGTGATGGTCCTGTGATTAAGGGGGAAGAGGAGGGGAAAATTAATCTGTTGGTATGGGTATTGTATATACTGACATTACAAGCACTAGGGGTAATGGAGGTGTGCTCCTGTAAGGAAGTAGCAGAAATGAGAAATGGATTGAGATATCTAGTATTTACCAGGACAAGAATAAAATATACAATGAACAGATGTCCCACAGATCAATGGGAAGTAAAGAATCATATTTGTACTAGTATTAGGTAATATGTCAACGATATGTACCTTCTGCCTAAGTATGCACACACGCACACACGCACACATACTGACAAGACACTTATCTGGAACCCCTCTGGTGCACCTCCCCTGTGGTCTCCCAGCCAGCTCCCACACATTTTTCAACTGAGGATAAAAGGGGGCTGTGCATGGGGTGGAGGGTCCCCACCAAAGTCCCTTCTGGCCCTATAGAAGGCATTTCTCAGGACCTTGACCTTTGATGACACCTAGCCAGTGGTCCTGAGGAAGCCTTCTTTCGCCAGGCTCTTGGCCAGCCTCCTGTATATCCCTTGGTTGGGATGGGAGGAGGAGCCCATTAACAGGCCCAGGTGGGGGCTATCTGCAAGCAGGCCCAAGAGGGCCTCTACCTCCTCCCTTCCCCAGAGTTCCCACTTTTTGGGCATTTTTTGCTCCCTTGTGGAACTCTCCAAACTTTTACTTGGCCACTAGGTGGCGTCGTGGTAGAAAAATAACCATTTAAATGGAAGGAGCACAGAGACGCATGCGTGGGACTCCTCCTGCTTAAACTTTCCCCAAATCACCATTTCCGGCTTCCATACCACTGAGCTCTTCAGAACACGTGGAAAGATATTGCAGCTAGGACAAAATGGAGATAGCAGGAGTTTGTTGAACACATCATCAGGGCAGCTTTTTAATCTCACGATGCAGTTACATTATTACTGTAATAATGTTATTAAGGCAATCACTCAATCACAATTCTATTCCTCGGACCTTGCTTAAGACACCCCACCAGAGCTGGTTTTTAATTCTCAACGGCTTGCTCTATTTTGCAATATCTTCTTCCACAGTTGGCAACCAATGACGAAAGCAAGGAAGAGGATTTGCATGGACTCATGAGGAAGTATTAGACTTAATTGCATTGTGGGGTGAGGAAAAAAATCCAAAGGCAATTGAATGCAAGCCATCACAATCTTGATATATATATGGCCATCTCCAGACAATTGGTGGAAAAAGGAATACATAGAACAGCATTTGAGTGCAGGAACAAATGCAAAAACTTGAAAGCAGAATACCAGAAAGTAAAAAACCACAACAAGATAAGTGGTAATGCTCCAGCAACTTGTCCTTATTTTAATGAAATGGACAAATTCTTTAATATTGACCGGACAGTTTTTCCTAAGAGGCTCAGCAAGAGTCTTCACATTACAAGGAAACCAAACAGCAGCTCACAAAAAAATAACACTTCACGGTGTACTGAAGCGTCTCAGCAGGTACCTTCTACTCACAATTCAATCACTGTGGAAGGTAGGATTTTTATTAATTTTCTTAACATGCATGCATGTCTCACCCAAAGAATTTATATTTCTTGCCTTTATCTTCCAATGCCCCTATATGCTGGGGGGTTCATGGGAACAGCAGTTACTTGTTGCACCACACAGTGCCGGCAATCCTTTTCTTTTTTTGGGGGGGGGATAGCATATACAATGCCATATATACATGGACACATTCACAAATACACACATATATAGCAACTACATTGTGTATATAATTTGAATTCTCTCTCTCTCTCTCCTCCTCTCTCTTTTTCTTTGTTACAGTAGATCATGAGATATAGATACAAATGTACTTATAGATAAGGATAAAGATATAGGTATGGGGATAGATAGATATACTGCTGGTATGGCTAGGTAGTAGTACTCTTTCTCTCATTAGCTACAACACAGATATATATACATGTACAGTTGTGTATCCATATTCACACAGACAGCTATTAAATGACTGATTCAGGTTCTATCCTCAAAATGCATTTACAATCAAACCCTAACCCTAACTGTACTTGTGGACTTACTTAGCACAGTGTAAAGCAATCCTGTTTTGGAGCTATGAGTAATGGATAGTATTTTGTTTCCACATGAGATTTACCTACTTTCCTTTGCTAATGCCTGCTATCCATACTTTTTTTTTTGGATTTCTGAAGCACATCCAGCACTTGAGGAGGAAGGGTATAATTCTGGAGCGTGTGGAAGTGCCAGAGCCATGCCTGCAAGATCTGGTCCCACAAGAACAACATGTGCCACAGGACTTTCATGCTTCGCCAGCAAGCAGTGATGGTAAGAGACATTGCCCATTTCTAGTCTGGACTCAGCTGTACTGAAATAGTTCCCACAATGGTCTATTGGAGCCCAATTGAGTTATACTATTCAGCATTGATACCACAATGATGGTGGAGTTGGCACAGAACACATTCAAGATAATCATATGCTGATACTGTGATTATGATATCCCCTTATAGTACAGAAGAAAAGAGACAGCTTAATGCTTACATTTCCTCCTCTTTTTATTGTTGTTAGAAACACAGATCCCTAATGAAGTTGGGCCAGATGATCCATCACCAGGACCCAGTAGCGCGGGATATGCCTCTCATCAGAGCCAGGCAAATGAGTCACAACATGGAGCCGTGGCTGGGGGGGGGGTAAGTAACCAGCTGTATGTGTGTCTATATATATCAGCATATATTTGTGTGCGTGTTTGTGTCTTGCCATTGAGTGGAGCCATCCATGTAGATACACATCAATACACTCAACAGGAAGACTGAACACCCACATAGACATGCACACAAAAATATACAGATATATATAGACACACACATACATATTAATATATATGACTCACTACCTGTATATATACAGTTATATATTTATATATCTAGATCTAGATCTAGATATAGATATAGACATAGGTAGATATTGATGGAATGATAGATAGATAGATAGATAGATAGATAGATAGATAGATAGAAAGACAGATATAGATATATCAATAGAGAAATATATAGATCTATCTATCTATCTATAGATAGATAGATAGATATGGATATATATATGTATCTACACACACACACACACACAAACAAACATATATATATATATATGTATATGTGTGTGTGTGTGTGTGTGAGAGAGAGAGAGTTTGTGTGTGTGTATTTATATGCGACCAAGCATGGCTATAGCTATTTTGAGAAAAGGGAGAAAGAGTGTGATAGAGAGAGAGAGAGATAGTGAAAGAGAGACAGAGCCACAGCGAGATAACAGACAAGTGATGTATATATACGTATGGCAAAGCTATTTGGAGAGGTCTAACTACAAGGTTATTCTAAACCTGATAATTGTGTATGCAACTGCTCGGTGTGACCTACATTTGTTCTCCTTTAGGGCCTGTTTGGAGAGGTGGCCGGCTTGCACAGGAGGACAATGAAATCGTTCCTGACAGGAGAGCAAGGAGAGGTGAACTCATTGCCTTATCCTTAATGGAGGATTCCAGAAGAGAAGGCCGACTAAATAGGAAACTTGTAAGAACACTGCACAGTGACATGGTCAAAAGAATGGATAAAGACACTGCTTTCCTCGAAAAATTGGCCAATACATACATAGAGGACATTGAAAACACAGAAAGACACCTTAGGTGGCTGCAAGAGAGCATGGATTCACTCATGGATCTTGCCAAGGAGATGCTGCAGGAGCAGCGGAAAAGAAATAATTACCAGACCACCAAAAGTTGTGATAGGACATTGGGGTGCAAAAGTGTACCTTCTTCTGGACTGGTGGGTAGAAAGAAAAAACCCAAAACAAATAACTGTACACCCACCGCTGCTATGACAGTAAGCCAGGTACTGTTCGGGGAAACTCAGGATGAGGGTAGTGCTCCAAGTCTGGTGCCGTGCACACAGCCAACACAAGAATCACCACAACATACACAACCTGAGACTGGGTGAAAAAACTAAAAGAGTGATTTAAAAAAAAATTACTCGCCATCATGAATGCATCTGTTACCGGGCTGCCTTGGGAGCAATCATGCATGAGCATTGCATACTTTGTTCAGTAAGTTTGACTGTTTGCTGTTCTCATAGTTGATTAAAGTGTTGTTAAGCTTTACCACAGTTATGAGGTTATCTTTCCTGATCACATGAATGCACTATGGGCCAAATTAAAATAATGTGTGTGTGCGTTTATATGTATGTGTGTGTATATATATAAATATAATATCATTTAGTAGCAGATCTTAATGCCTGTGGGTATGAATGTTATCTATAGGAACATGGGCAGGTATGACATTCCTTCACCTGATCTTTCTATTTGGCCCATAAACTCCTGAATACACCTATAAATGTTGATGGTATTCCCAGAAAAAGGTGTAAAACTAAATGTGGAAAGCATGTGATGGAGAGGCAAAGTGAACCAGCCATTTCTAAAGTAAAGTGATATTTTATTAGTATTGTAATAATATGCCAAAAGTAAAAAGAAAACACCATACACTTAAAATGTAGCCATCATTGGTCACTGCTGCTCTGCTATCATGGCCGTAATAGCCCCACGCACCAGTTCTCCTTCCGTTTGTCTTCTCCGGTCTCTCGCACAGTACTCCTCTGGCATTGGTGGAAGCTCTATTTCCCCAATGGTATGCTCAGTGTGTAAAGCATGCCCCTTGGTTTCACATATGTTGTGGAGTACAACGCAGGCTGACACTATTGTTGAGAAATAATTTTCACCAACAGGTAGTCTTGCTCCTAGGCAGCCCCATCTGCTTTTCAGTCTGCCGAATGCTCTTTCCACCACACCGTGAGCCCTGCTGAGTGCCATATTGTACTTCAGTTGGTTATACTGCAGTGCTCCACTGTATGGCTTCATGAGGCACTTCCGTAAGGGGTAGGCTCCATCCACAATTACCAGGGGTGATACCTGCACTCCATGGATTGTTATGGTTGGATTGCCAGGCACAAATGCTCCTTCAACCATTGCCTGACACAAGGCGGAGTGCCAGAATATGAAAGCATTGTGATTGCGCCTAGAAAAACCTGCCTCAATATTAAGAAAAACTCCAGTGGCCGATGTCATCCCTTTCAGGACAATGGAGTAGCCGTATTTCCGGTTAAAGTATTCATCGGCCCTAGCCCTTGGTGGTTTTATGGGGATATGAGTCCCATCCATAGCGCCAACACAGTGTGGGAAACCGAGCTGCTCAAAGCCATCCATGACCTGCAATGTGGACAACATAAACAGGGAAAAGCAAGTTAAAAGCTGGAAAGCAGAGATGTCAATTGCCTGTCAATATGCAAGAGCTGGAAACACTCCAAATGTGTTTCAGCCAGGTTTAAAGCTCTATATGTTGGTGTTTCTCTGTCCAGTATATTTTAGGTACTTTTCTATTGCTGCACACACCTATACCTCTATTTAATTCCAATCTAATCAGTCAAAGGCATGTACTAATCCGCTTACTAATGCACATGCACACACTTCTTAAAGCACACATAATAACACACTAGGACACAATAGCAAAGTCATTAACAGGGCATGAGCGTATGTGTGGGCCCACATATATCTCTATATGTATCTTTCTAACTTTCAACTGACATGTGAACTTAGACATAATGTGTGTGTATATGTGTCTTTCGCAAGTGTCTGTATTCCTGAGTGTGTGTGTGTGTATGTATGTGAACACACACACACACATATATCTCAAAAGATGTATGTATAACAAATTTACGTAAGGATTTATGTCTGTATGTATATATATAACATGATGTGTGTATAGATATATATATCCACATATATCTATCTATTTATATATATCCACATATATATAGATATGTATATATATATTTACATATGTATATATATTTATATATATGTACGCATATATATATATATATATATATATATATATATATATATATATATATATATATATGACTGTATATGTCTATATATATTTATCTACATATATATGTGTGTGTGTGTGCATGTATATATAGATATAGATATATAGATATATATTGATATGTGTGTGTGTGTGTGTGTGTGTGTATATATATATATATATATATATATATATATATATACACATATACTCACATATGTATTATAAAAAAAGCATTTGGCTTGAGCTGTGCCCAGAAACACAAACTGTAGAAGCACAAATTTAAGGTACATACCTGACGATAGTTCCCCAGGCAAACAGTTTTGGGGAGAAGTTCTTTTTCTATCGCGATGATCACCTCTGTGCAGATGATGGCTGCTGTGGACATTCCAATTTGGAAATGGTGAGCCACTCTCTGGTAATTGAGGGGGGCCGAAAGCCACCAAATGGTGATGGCAATCCTCTCTTCCACGGAGATGGCCCTCCTCATCATTGTGTCCCTCGCCTGAAGATGAGGCCGCAGAGCATCTGCGATTTCAAATAAGGTGGATTTGGATATTCTGAAATTCCTAATCCACATATCCTCATCCCACAGTGGAAGCACGTCCTCTGCCTACCAGTTTCTGATGACCTGTGGTCTCACCCACCACCAGCATGGCTGAGGGACATTGGAGGTTAGGTAAACCCTGGCGCTGTGGTTGCCATGAGACACAATCCTGAGAAGAATCTCCTCTATAGTGACTCCCCTGATGCCATGGCGCCTTATCCATCAGCTCAGGGTCCTGAGTACAGCCCTGTGCCTTGCACAGAGCACACTCTCCACTTCCTCAGACCTTGCCATCAACTCCCACATCAGGGACAACAGCACAGCAAGAGTGAAATTATGATAATGGCGACCACACGCAGCCAAAGCAATGACGAAACGGGGAAAAAGGAAGTGATGAAAGCAAGATCCCACAGCCGCGGTGAGCATACCTCTATCTGCGCATGTGCAAGGAGACCATTTCTAGTACATTTATGGGCTTTTTTCACTTGTGTATGAAAGTTGAAAGCAGTGTTTTCCTGAGCTTGCCTTAATTTCACATTTAAAGTGATTACGTATGAAAACCATTTGCGGAATTAAGGTCTATTTTCGAGTTATTTTCAGAATGCCTCATTTCCACTTTATTATCACTTTCTGGCCCATGTGTGATAACATCCAGAGGAGCTTTGAGGGATGAACATTTGCTCCTCTTCCTCATTTGTCCTCCTCCTCAGGAGAAGGCCAGGCAAAGGAGGAGTATTTGCATGTCCTCTTTCCCTTCCACCACCCATCTTTCTCCTTGGGAGAAAGCCAAGCAACAGAAGAGCTATGCAGGGTGGGTATTCACCCATCCCCCTCCTTCTCCACCACCACCTGGCCTTCTCCTCAGGACAAAGCAGGTGGTGGAAGAACCTTGCAGGGCAAGCATTTACCTGCCCTCCTCTTTCTCCTTCTCCACCTGGGCTAGTCCTTGGGGGAAAGTTGACTGAAAATATTTTGAAGACAATAGGGGTCTTGGGGTGGTTTGAGCTGCATAAAATAACCTCGGGGGTATGTGTTGCCCATCCCTGTTATATACGTGCCCATATATGTGTGTATAAAGGGCCCTTTTTAGTCAACACATGTGAGAAGCATGGCTAGTAGTCCCATTATTTCTCTTCATGTATGATTTGAAAGTATTGTTGTTAAATGACATCAAGTTGACTTCAATTTAGGTGACACTATGAATGAGAGATTTCCAAGTCACCTTATCATGAATAGCCCTGATCAAGTCTTGCAGATTCAGGGCTGTGGCTTCCTTGATAGAGTATAGCCATTTGGAATGTGGTCTTCCTCTTTTCCTAGTGCCTTCTTAACTTACAAAATAATGTTATCTTTTCTTGTGAGTCATGTCTTGTCATGATATGGCCAAAATACAACTGTTTCAATTTAGTCAAATTAGCTTCTAGGGGGTGAAGCGAATGGCCCTATAGGAGCAGCCTCTGGTCATGATTGTACCAGGACTGCCGGAGTTGCATGGCCCACTTCCAAAGCAGGCTGGTGCCACGGTCCCAAGCTGGTGCTGCCATGAGCCGGATAATTTCTGCCCCTTTTTGCAGTGGTGCTGGACTCCTTCAGGCATGTAGGAGTGGCTTCTGGCTGCTTTGGGAGCATGCGCTGCTTGAACGCCACACCCCAAAGCTGATGAAAGCTGCCTTATTTGGCTCTTGTGTTCTGGACCTATGAAGAGTTCAAGCTTGATTTTATCTAGGGTCTATTTGTTTTTGGTCTAGGCTCTAGCACCACATTTTAATTGATTTCTTTTTGTTCTTAGCAGTATTCTTTATTATCCAACTTTCACAGCCATACATAGTGATGGGAAATATGATGACATGGACAATTCTAACTTTAGTATTCAATGATATATTTTAATGCTTCAGGATCTTATCCATTTTCTTCATAGTGGACCTTCAAAGGCTTAGTCTTCTTTTAATTTTGTAACTGCATTCTCCAGTCTAATTAATGACTGAGCCAGATTATGGAAAATCTTAACTATTTCATTCATCAATTGCTTTAAAGTTATATAAATCATCTGTAGTTATTATCTTTGTTTTCTTAATGTTCTACTGTAAACCTACCTTGATATTTTCTTTGGCCCAAAACAGATGGGCCAAATAATGTGGTTTCCAGCTGCTTTAGGTGACGCACGACCCCACAACCCCAAAGCAGCCAGAAACTCTGCTGAGGGTGTGCTGAGGCAGCAAAAGCCACCTTCTCAGGAGTGGATTAAATCCGCTCTGGCTGGTGGCCCATTTAGGACTGTGGCAGCAGTCTGTTTGAGAGCGGGCCATGCAATCGCTTTGGTCCTGGGCTGATCGTGACCAGAGTGACCTCTGTCTGCTTCTTTTGGCTCATCTGCTTCGCCCCTTCCTTGACTTTCTCGAGTAATCATTCCAAGTCTTTGCTATTTTCTGATAGTCGTTTGGTGTCATATGCATATATTAAAGTGATGGGCCTTCCTCCAATTTTTCACATCTCTTTCCGGCAAGTCTAATTCTTCTTTACATATGATGCATTCAGCATACAAATTAAACATATAGGGTGATAAAATACAGCCTTATTCAACTCCCTTGCCAATTGAAAACCATTCAATTTCTCTGTATTCTGATAATAGTCTCTTGTCCTTAAGAGCTATAATCTATAATCCATAAAGCACAGGCTGAATTTTTTGGTGTGATCCATTATCAAACATATGTTTGCAATATGATACCTCATGCCTCTTCCTCTTCTGAATAGCTTGGATGTCTGGCATTTCTTCTTCCATATGCAGTGGCCCCATCTCATCAAGTGGGTTTGGCTCCTTCTACCCCAGGTATGGGAAAAAATATGGGAGTAAATTTCATTATTATTCTATGTTCCAAATATTTTTAAAGCATATATTATATTTCAAAGATGAAGGTTTACTTCCTGTGTTATCAGTTTCTTTCTCTGTATGTGTGTATTCCCCAGCCTCTCTCTGTATGTTTGGCTATCACCTCTTCTGTCAGTAGCATTCTGTTTCTGATAAGTCTAAACTTGGTTACTTGTTGATGATATTCCTTAAAATAAATTGTAGACCATTTAAGCCAGTGGCAATTATCAGGCAGGCAACAATGATGGGAGAGAAGTGAGATGCTCCTATCACTATTGCATGATTGCTGTGATGTCATGTTTATCTCAGCCATATCCCATCAGTGAAGTGAAATGGTTCCATTGCTTTTTATTAATGGAAACTCCTGTTAATAAAAAGTGAGAGGGCCATTCCACTTCACTGATGGGATAAGTGTGACATGTGTGATAATCTTCATGGCAATCATGTCATAAGGACAGGATAAAGACAGAATAAGGATTGGAGTGACTTCTCTCCAGTCCTTATTCTCTGTGTGATAATCTCCATCGACTGTTCACCCCAATGCATCCTGAAATGACCATTATATTGATTCAGCAACTGCCTTTGGGGGGGGGGATCCATGAGTCTGCAAGCAATACTTAGAACAGAATATTTGCTGTTCTGAAAAAGTGACACTTAATAAATGCTGTCTATGAGTTATAGTCTACATATGAAATACAAGAGGGCATATACTAAGATATTACTTTCTGCCATCAGTAATAAAGTTGCCATCATATTTCTTTTATTCTGACTCATTTTGAGATGTACAAATACATATATCCATTTGTAATGCTTTTCTTCTTTAATGTGTCTTTCTTATATAATAACATTTTGTAAAAATAGTGATATAGTATCTGTGAGCCTTCTGTTAATATGAACAAAATATAAAAGAAACATCTTTATATGTTGCCAGACCCTGGTGAAGAATTATATTTGGCAATGCAGAGTTGGATTCTTCTCCCCAATCTTCTGGGACACAAGTAGTGCATAGTCCATACACATCAAGCACTGACTACAACATAAATGAGGAAAAATGCTTTTCATAATAGGTCAATTGTCATGTAATAAGAAGTCTTTTTTTTGGAGAAGAAGAAGAAGAAGTGTCAGTACTAAAGGGGCCAGTTAGCTGAATCAAGAGGACATCTTGGATCAATATTTTAAGAAATGGGTAAGCTTCAGGCACTGTATATATGAAGGAGAGAGCTTTGCCGTTTCATTTTGTACCATTTTTAAACTTAAACTCTCTCCTATAAGTCTGTTTACTCTACAAGATGCTGCTGATGCATACCCACTCCTCCCCCCCCCTTTTTTAAAGGAGGGTTCCTGACACTTATCTCGTACTTCATGACTTATAGTTTGTCTTATGTCTTCATGACTTATTCCCTTCTTTTATAATTACTGAATTCAACTGTGAATGCATTTTTCTAATTTTTAAAATTATCTTTTCTAATTATCACAACAGTCTACATTGGTTAGCAAATTCAGATCTTGAAAGTACCAGGTTTTGATACTGGAATAACTGAAAGTGATGAGACAAATACATACAAACTAGTTTCTGATTCCTGAAATCAAAACCTTTCATTTCTGAGGATTGCATTGAGGGTACCATTATCCAGAAGCACTTCATGTAATACCAAGCTGGGTATGCAATGTTTGACTTCTGTTCTGAAGAATTATGGAGAACTCTCTGGAATTGTATGGAGCATGTTGCAGAACAATAAATGAGAATCCTGAAAATCAGGCATGTCATCTGCCTGATGAATTATGGTGGGTTGGATTGGGTGTAAAGGCTTTTTTCTTCAAAAATGTAGAATTTCTCAGTAAAATTAATTAAATTAATTGCAATTAGAACATGTAGCTAAATAGTCCATGTCTCTGTATTGATTGGGTTTGTCATATCCATGATGATTCCACAGAAATAAAGGCACAGAATTATTGTGATAATGGAAAAGTGTACTTGAAAGGGAATTTTTCTGAGTTTTGGAGACAAACAATGGCATGCCTTGTGGAAAATGTGTTTTCTCAGCACACACACACAAATCACAGTATGTTTCACACACACCAGCTGATACTGAAGATTATTCTTTTAAAAACCAAACACTACTTGTGGCGTAGAGAAAGGCTGACATATGGGAGAAAGGATTGTGAAGTATTTGAAATGGAACAGAAGTAAGTTATTTGAAGCTAACAATAGGTAGGCTAACTTCACAATTTACAAATGGTGTCTGAGAGTTCCATTTCACCATTGAACTTGTTCTGAAACAAGGTGGGTTTTTATTGTTCTCTTGCTAGCTATTTTTTTTTTACCATTTTTCTTTGAAAGCTTGTATATGTGTGTATGAGTATTACTGTCCTGTGATTTCCCTCCAGGTATTATTCTTTAGTTCAAAATGCTCATGTCTCTCTCTGGGTATAATATGAAAAGTTTTTGTCAGTCAAAAGATATGTTGTGTTACTTTTTGCAAATCCTTAAAGGATAAAGAAAGAAAGTCTTTTATGCTGTTATGGACACCCTGAATATAGATACACATTGTATCCTGATCCTAAAATCTGTCTACTGCACAGATGTCACTTCTGTACAGTGTTTGCATGAGTTCATAGCTTGTGCATATGTTCCTGTGGATGGCTGTTATATGTTTTTCATAGGCATCCATTCTTATGTTGCTGCTGCTGCTGCTTATAAAGTGCTGCACACTAACAGCACTTTAATAAAGTAAATAGTAAATAATAAATAATTTTAATAAATAGTGTTGCTAATAGTGTTTAGTGTTAATATGTTAAAGACTAAAATAGTCCTATAGGACTCTTGTGTTATTTAATTAGCATAGTGCACATGAATAATGTAAGATGAAAGAGACAATTATTCTGCCTCCCTGTTGTTGTTGTTGTTGTTGTTGTGAGCCTCCAAGTCATTTCCAACTTATGGAGACCCTATCATGGGGATTTCTTGGCATGTTTCTTCAGAGGTGATTTGTCATTGCCATTCTCTTGGGTTAAGAGAGTGTGAGGCTAACATAATAATTAGACAGAGAATTATATATGTTTCAATCCTTTGGGTGTTATCCAACACTCATACAAGTAGACTTCCACTCATACAATGGGATACTTATTTCTTTACTAGATTTATATCCCACCTTCTCTCAAGAACAAGGACTTAAAAAGGTATGTTACCATAAAATTAAAAAGCAAGTACAAGTTTTAAAAAGATATAATATTTAAACACAATTTACAGTAACATTTTTTTTAAAAAAAACTTTCACACAGTTTTAAATCTCCCAGTAAAAAGTACCACACTGCTTCTTAAAGGCCCCTTTCCTCATACACAGTCAAATGTCAAAAGCCCATCTAAATGAAATGGTCTTTGTCTTTTATTTATTTATGACCTAACTGTACTGCAAAACTCAGGGTGCTTAGAACAACCACTCCTCCCCATTGCATTTCCACATCCTCTTTGAAGCACCCAAAGTACGTATTTGGGAAGACATGCTGGTGTGGAAGAGGAACTCCATTCTGCCTTCCACTGTCAGGTTAATACCATCTGGAGTTCATCATCTATTTCACCTGACTCAAACTCCCATGTACATGTTGGCCTACATCTAACTATTAACCCATACTAGAATAAGCCTATCAAATCAATAGAACTTATATAAGTGTTACACCAAATCCCATTAAGTTGATGGGTCCTACTCTAGTTAGGAGTAACAGTTGGATTTAGGACAGGATTGTGGCCACTGGTCTGATGGGAACATCAGGAATGGGGGAAGCTGCCTTGCTTATAACCTGAGTGCAGTCACAAATGGAGAAAGGTCATTTCTGACAAACAAGGCTTCCAACTCAATTTGTAAAGATACACCAGCTTTTCATTTTTTAAAAGCTGCCATAATCACAGAATGCCTGGTGGCTAGCTAGACAGCCACCCCCATGGAGTCATAGCATCTCCCTGATGGCACCACTCCATGCTCACTGGCAAGGTTTTGAAAGACCTGCGTGTGGGTTGCTGGCCATCCATCATACATGCTTTGTTAGAGTGCAGTTGTTTGTTTTTGCTCCCTGAAATGAGTAGTCACCACATCCATTCTCTTAAATGTATTGTGTTCTTCCTGGTTTTGACCACTCTAGATTGAAGAGCCTGAAGGGCAGAAAGATTTTGTAGCATTGTCTTGTATTGCACTGATGTAAAAGTCAAGGTATGTTTCTTAAGACTATAGTTATACAATATATTTAAATGCCAGCATGATTACAGACAGAGATGATGTTATAGGAATTTAAGTGCAGCACAGAACAAAAGCACCTCTGGAATCCTTTCTCTTTTGCTGGGTATCCCTTCACACACGGTTTTGTCTCCATTTGAGGCTTGCTTTCCTATACTGACAGCACAAGTCATTCTATTAATAATCTATGCTTTCACAGCTACTGGCAAACCAAGGAACTAAGTGATATGGTGGCACAGTGGAAACAAGAGCTTTTAATCACACTAGCCCTCTTATCTGGAGGGAAAGAGAAGAGTGCCATGTCAGATGTGCTGAGGAATAAAAGAAGGGCTGGAGCAAGCCCACAGAGGCTTTTATAAATTGAGGTTCATTTTCAAACTTGGTTCTGAAATTAATGAGGAGCCAGAGGAGTTGTCTGACAATTGGGGTGATGTGTATATATGTCAAGGGACTTTGGGTAGCTGTTCTAAAACTAAACATATTGAGCCGTTCTTCATTGTTTTCTCTGGCTAACACCATTCTAATAATTCAAATGCTTCATCACAGAGAATAATCAAGTTGTTCTCATTCTCTGCATTCAGCTGGCCTGTGTCTCAGCTGCTCAATTGTATTTCAGCTATTAAGACTTGCAGCAATTTCAGTTTCTCTCTTTTTGTTAAATGGTTTCTCTGTTGCCAGGACACATGTGACACTTGTTTCTCCCTCCACCTTTTCTCCTTGCCAGCCTTTGGTCTGTCTCAGGTGCAAGCTGCGACCATTTGCAGGGGGATAGATGGAGCATAAGGATTTGTCCTGGTAGAATGGCCCTCTAAATCCTTGAACAGACAACAAAACAGGGAGAATGTAAGTGTGGGAGAGGTTTATTACTAGATTGTATTTGTTGCCCTCACCACCACTTCTCTCCCTTTTTCAGCCTTCTGTACAGAGTCAATGTAGGTATAAGCTGTATTTAGGATTTATGCAGGATAAAGACCAAACACAGAACCTGTGAAAATATATAGTTTACTGAAGCCTACTGTTCAGCTGCTCTCATTGCTCTAAATAAAATACAAAATTAACTTGGTGTAAAAATGTAACTAACCCAAAAAGCAGAATGTGTCTTTTTTTAAAGCAACACTTCGCATTGAAACCATTTTTAAAATATTGAAGAGCTCTTTATTTTTTTCCCCAACTTAAAATACATACATAGGCTAAAACACATTTGAGTGCAATTTGAAGACTGATTTAAATGCACATATATACATACATGGCGTAGACTAGTACAATGGGTAAATGGTGAAGTTTGATTAAACAATTTTGTAGTATTTTTTAGCTTTTCCTGCCCAATATATTACTGCAAACATCAAAAGAACATTTGTGAAAAGGGATGCCAAGGCATCTAAAGCTGGAGTGATTGTGCTGGAGTACTTTTTCTTTTTCTTTTTTTTTAAAAAAGCATTTTCTGTAATCAGAGGGAAAAAGACAAAGGAGCCACACATGAGAGCAACAATTAAATGGTGACATCATGTGCATGTCCATGTGCTGTAAAAAGTAAACAATGCATGCCTGTTCCAGTATAAACATCTAATTTTGTCAATGCACTATTCAGGCATTGACAAAAAAGGTTAAGGTCAACATGCAAACTGACTGGTCCCAAACCTTCCATTGTTGCTTTACTTGCATGGAGAGCTCTACATGGAAATACAGTGGGCCCTCCACATTCACTGGAGTTAGGGGTGCAGGGCCCCCATGAAAGTGGAAAACCCACAATAAAAGACCCTTTTTTTAAAAATGAGAGACCACTTCTCTGGGAATCTCTAGGTCCTCCAGCAATCCTTTTCACACTGTTGCTCTTCACACAGGAATAAAAAAATGGCAGATAGTGCTGAGTATTTAAAAGAGAGGGAGGTAGTATTAAAGAGAGATCAAAAATCAAAAATCCAAGAGTAATATATATA
>CM034708.1:65933677-65948714 GCA_020142125.1 Phrynosoma platyrhinos
AGTTAAAGTGGCCTCAAGCTGCACTATTTCTGGCAGTCTGTAAAGGTCTGGAGTTCCAGAGCCTAGTGGCAGCCACTGAGAAGATCTTCTTTTGTGTTCCCACTAGATGTACCTGGTTGGACAGAAAGAAGGGTTCCCCAGCAAGATCTCAAAGGGTGAGCAGGTTCATAAGGGAAAGTAGAGTCCTTCAGATAACCTGGACCTGAGCTGTGTAGGGCTTTATAAGTCAAAACCAGCACCCAGAAATGGGCTGTCAGCCAGTGGAGCTGTGGCACCAAGAGTTTTGTATGTTCTCTGTAACCAGCCCAGTTCGCAGTTCTTTGGACCAGCTGAAGTTACAAACACTCTTCAAAAGCAGCCCCATGTAGAGCATGTTACAGTAATCCAGCTAGGATGTAACCAAGGCATGCATCACAGTAGCCAGATGGATGAGGAATGGGTGCAGCTTGTGCACTCCTAACCATCACTGAAATATGAGCTTCCAGGCTGAGAACTGAATCCAGGAGCACATTCATGCTACATGTGTTTTTAGAGGGAGTGTAACCCCATATAGCAAAGACTGAATCCCTGTTCTCTGATCTGCCTTTCAACTGACCAGAAGCACCTTTCTGGATGAAGTTTCAATTTGTTCACCCTCATCTAGTCCATTACTGATAAAAGGCACTGGTTTAGGACTGAAACAGCTTCCTTGGCTTGTGATGGAAAGAGTAATAGAATTGGACATCATCCACTTACTGATAACACCACACCCCAAACTCTGGTCAATTTCTCTCAATGGTGTCATGTATATGTTAAATAGCATGGGCAACAGAACTGAGTCTTGAGGGACTTGAGGGACATCACAGGCCAGTGGCCAAGGCACCAACCATGAATTCTTGAGTATCACCTTCTGGGTTCACCCCTACAGAAAAGAACAAAGCCACTGTAAAACAGTGTAACCAAGTGGTATCCTGGCAAGGCAACCCATGTTTCCTTCTTTGTGTACTGATTTTAATTTCTTTTGCAAACAGCTGAATAGGGTTTTTGGAGTGGAAGCACTCCAGAACTATAGTATTCTATTAGCTTGTGTGAACGGTCAAAACATTAGGTCAGGGGTCAGCAACCTACGGCCCATAGGCTGCACCCAGCCCACCAACCCCTGCTGACCGGCCCCCACCATGCATGCCACTGCGCCATTTTGTTTGCCAAAATGGCGGCTGCGACTCATTTGCACACGCACAGTACTTGGCGGCGGTGGCGGCGGTGGCGGCGGTGGGGGTCGGCGGGGGCCATGCGTGCACATGTGAGCATGCACGCTGCCATTTCCCCCTCCCCCGGCCCTCCGGAAGACCTGGGGACCAGCGACTGTCCCCAGGTAAAAAATCTTTGCCAAGCTCTGCACTAGGTGGTCAATGAATACAGCAAGCAGGCCATCAAAAATTGTGCATGTTTGGCATAACTAAAACGCTGAAGAGAATGTGTAAATGGATAATAAGCATCACTCTCAGCTATAGTAAAAATATCAGTGGGATTAATGAACAAAATTCAAGTTTTTACTTTTTTCATGTTGATGACCTAGTCCTGCTCAGCCTATCATATGAAACAAATTAAATATACAGAAGTAAAATGTCAAACTGTCATTTTTGAAAAGAAAAGTAAAAAGCATGGAAAGCTTCAAGGATCCATATAGTCTGAGATGCCTTTAAAAAAACACAAACATTGAGAGTGAATTAGATTCATTATCAGTAGGGAGCTCACAAATATACCTGCTTGGAGTTTAAAAAACATTAACACTGTATTCTAACCCTACAGGGCTTAAAGAATGACAAATCTTTGGCAAAGAGAAAGCCTTTTTAATTCAATTTTCTTTGCAACCTGGGGCTTATTTGATTTATATTAACTTGCCCAAAGCAAAGGTCTTAAGTATTTCTGATTTATTTGCATCATTCCTTGAAAAAGAGTTTTGGAAAAAGAGTTTTGTTTATTTTATTTCATTTCCTTTTTCCTGTATGCATACCTCTATTTTTACCTTGCACTTCTACTATTAATTTTTATATAGGTTTACTCCCTTTAAGACAAATGGTAACTTAGGGGGGATGCAGACAGGCGGCCCTGGGCCACCCTGGGAAGCAGAGGATTGGGGCTGTGGCTGCCCCATGCCTCAGCCCCAATCGTCCCTTTTGATGGCCTGGGAAAGAGCGGCAAAATGCAGCTCCTTTCAGAGCTGGCAAAAAGGACTCCCCAAGAGCCACTGTGTGGCTCTTCTGTGCCCCTTCCAGCACAGTGCGTCAAGACGCTGTGCCGGGAGGATGTTCTGACACTGCGCTCCATGTTTAACAGTGCGTGGTGTCAGGATGTCCTCAGGGAGGGGTTGTGGTGGCCAGCGTGCAGCTGCCCCTCCCTATTCCTGTCTCGAGGATGCTGCAAAGGGCCCATCTGCAGAGGCCCTTATATGCTGCTTGGAGATCTATAAAATGGATTTCAATAGGAGGTTTACCCCCAAATGCAAATATGTGGCTCATTAGTCTTTCTCTAATACAAATTATATCTTTCTCCCTTTTCATTAAGTGTTTTATATATTTTACTGCAATTGATGAGCAATGCTTCAATAGTAGAATTAAAACATTATTCATGATTAATACAGTATCTCTTACCCTCTGAGTTATTTTATTTAATACATATATATTATGTGTGTACTATATTTTCCTAGCAATAAAGAAGTTAAAAAAATTCTCAGTGTCTAGCTTCCAACCATGAATAATACTATTTTGAATTATGGCAGAGGTTAGAAAAACTTTTTAAAAGATGGATCTTCATTTTGGATAGTTCTGAATGCCATTGTAATTACTTTTAACTTAGTTTTAGGATACTGGATTTGACTTGAAGAAGAACCCAACTGAGAACTGAATTGATCTTGAGACCAGTAGCTCATGCTGATATGTTTGAATGCCCTCATGGAGAAAATTATTCTACATATGGAAAATTAGGACTTCAGAAAAAGATTTTTAATTGTTTATTCTCCTTGATGCACTGGCTTTCAACATACAGGGAAAGCCCCCCCCCTTTTTTTCCCCCAGGTATGAGAGGGTATCGTAAAGTAATAATTATCACCTGGAAGTTTTTATGGTATATTGATAAAATTTTGTCAGTGTAATCAATGGTCTCTAAGTGCATATTGTTGAGTAAATCAACTCTTTGTGTCCTTTATTTTAGTTACAGGTTGTTCCAGAAGTGATTAAAGTGTAAGATGGAGAGGATTGAGGCTCTCAGCATGATAAAGTTCCTGCATTTAAAGGGTAATAGTGCCTGGCAAATTCATGATGAGATGATGGTAGTTTGTGGAAACAATTGCCCATCTTGTGACACTATTGTGAGGTGGAAAAGGAATTTCCAAACTGGTCACATGTCCCTCACAGATGAGCCAAGACCAGGAAGACCATAATTGATGGATGATGCAGCCACAGTGAAGAAAGTGGAGTATTTAATTCAGGAAGACAGAGGTGTAACCATCCAAATGATCATGAATGAAACTGGTCTCAGTTAAGGTAGTGTGTGGAAAATTATTCATGATGAGCTGCACATGTCTAAGGTGTCTGCACACTGGATTCCATGTTTGCTAACCCCTTTCCAGAAACAAACATAGCATGACCTTTCAAGACAGATGTTGATGCTGTTGGAACAGGATGAAGAGGATTTTTTTGTTCATCTGGTAACCATGGATGAATCTTGGATCTATCAGTATGATCCAGAGACAAAACCCATGAGCATGGAGTGGAAGCATGCCAATTCCCCTCACTCCCCCAAAAGGCAAAGGTGCAAATGTCAGCAGGGAAGGTCATGCTCTCAGTTTTTTGGGACTGTTGTGGAGTCATTCTCACAGATTACTTTGCAAAGGGACAGACCATAACTGGCACATACTACAGCAATCTTCTGGACAAGTTGTGAGATGCTCTGGAAAAGAAACACCATGGTATGCTCTCCAGAGGTATTCATCTATTAGCTGACAATGCAGCAGACCACTCATCTCATGTTGAAGTTAACAAAGCATGGGCATGTGGCTTTGACATCTTGCAGCATCTGCCGTATTCTCCGGACCTCACGCCAAGTGACTTTTTCTTGTTCCTAGAAATGAAAAATCAATTGTGGGAGTGCCTATTTGACAACACAAATGATGTCATTCATGAAGTGGAAGAGTGGTTTAAGGTGCAGTCTGCAGACTTCTAAAATAATGGTATTCGGAGGGTCAAGAAACACTGAGAAAAAAAGTGTAAATCTGGATGGTGTCTATGTAGAGATAAGTTAACAACTACAAATCAAAACAAACTTTCTGTCAAAATTTTCAAAGGTGATAATTAAAATTTTGCAATACTCCACATATGCAATTCCCCCTGACCCAGCTAGGGGTAATAGGAAGGGCTGAGCAAGACAGATTCAAACAACACATCACATGAGAAACAGTTTTTGAGTTGAAATAACCACACTCTATTATTTATAATTCTTTGAGTTGTAGTGCAGAATAGATCCAGTCATCAGCAACTAGTCAATGACACTCACCCCAGCTCACCATCTAGGGAAATCAATGGAGTGGTAGTACTTGCGACCCATTTGGAGAAATGCCACTACATATTTCCCATGCCACCTGGGGATGAAACAGTCCCAGAATACCTTTCCCTTATGATGCTGTATGAGGATTCCCAAAATTGAGGCCATGTTCCCCTCCAAAGTATGATTTTTCTAAAAGGTATGATTAGCAAAGGTTATGAAACAAAAACATGAAAGTGGAGTTCATTTTAACAGACTGGTTTAGGAAGTCATGTAAGAGTTTGTTATAGTAAATAGTATATCAGGGATCTTGAATGAAAATCCAAAGAAAGGCCTCAAGAATAAGAGAGAACAAGGGCTTACATATTGCCTGTTCCTGCCAACATGTTGATGTTGGGTGTGCTCACATATTTCCCAATAAGAGAAGAGCAAAAAGGAAATCTCAGATTTGGAACTACGCATACACAACTACCAGCTCTCCACACAACTGAGCACTAGACAGATTTCTCCAGAAAGAAAGAAAAACCCAACAACTATGAGATACAATTTCTTTTCAAAATAAAAAGAAAGAAAAGAAACTCTTTTCTCTTACTACAGGCCCCAATGACCACAACACAAGAGAAACTTGGACAATAATATTGTAAACCTTTCCAACCACACACTAAGACAGACAGAGTAATCTGTACTTTCACAAAGCCTATCCTTCTGCTTCTCCAAACGTTCACACGATTCAGTTGCACCGGCACAAAGAAGTCCGAACGATGTTTGTGGGTAACAAATGGCCACAACTTTATTCATCTATACAGGGTCTTCTACAAAAATTTGACAGCCATAAAACTTAACATTATTTAACTTCCTTCTTGACACATGTGTATGTGCACATGCCATAATTCCTGATGTAATCCTCACCATAAATCATGTCAAGCCATCAGGGATAAGTCATTCCCTAAACCAAGCATATGTCAACAAGGGTCATACATAAGTTGTCAAACATATAATAAAATCTTCCCCCCGTCTAATCCTGACATCATCCTTATGATTGATGAGGTCAGAGATTTTAAGCTGTCGATGTAAACCAATCATCCATCATAAATGACCAAATATTAACAAATCATTTATCCAATTATCCCTGCCCTGCCACAGGAGGGGGCCAGCCTAGCTTGGCATCCCCTCCCCTGGCAATAGGAATCCTTTGATGTAAGAAATGATGGAGTCCAAGGACAGATCACAGTACACTGGGGAGAGATGAACCCCATCACCCCTGTACAGATGTGGCAATTCAACCCTAATCTGATCATGCTCAACACACAAGGCCCCGCAGCTTCCAACCTCCTCACCCCCCCGATTCACTCAGTGACGAGCTGCATTAATGGCAGAGTCTTTCATTGCCAGTTTTGTTGCGGCAAGAGCTTGGTCCAAAACAAAACAGTGCCTGGTAACCAGTGTCGTACTTCATGGAGGTCCGTGATGATCCTTTGGACTAACTGCAGTCTTGGGGTCTTGACCAAATCGTTCTTGCCCAGGTGGATGAGGAGTATCTGAGGAGATGGGAAGGTATCAGCCAACTCGATGAATTGGGGAAGGAGGGCCCCCCATAGCATGCCTCTCTGCCTGAACCAATGAATGTGCCCAAGTTGCTCCAGGCCCAGGTTTAGATCTTGGCCTGACTGGAGAGCATGTCGTTTGGCCCAAAAAACCAAGCTGTGATCGACAATCCAGACATCACCCTGATCTCCATCTGCTCAACAAAAAAACGCAAATTAGAACCTCGAGGAACCATTCTTCCTCCCCAAACTAGAAGTCAAAATCTAGCCAATCTAAGGGTGAATGTAAGCTTCAAATGCTCCAGAGTGCCATCAACCAATACATCGGATTACAGCATTGCCTAGGCCATGAGTTGCTGCAGCTGTAGCCGCTCTGATACGAAATTAATGAGAAGAAAATAGGACTACTGGTAAGCCCGCATGCTTCAAAGCCTCCTGCAACGCTGCCCTAAATTGAAACTGCATCAAAGGAAGGCCCGAGACATGCAAAAGCAAATAATCAGGGGATGCTGGGTTCAAACTGAGGTAATCAGTCAAAGACTTTACTGGGCAGATCTGGCCCCTAGGAGCCCGAGATAAGACTATGGTTTGACCCCTGGCCAACTGGTCCATCTTTGAGTGCCTAAAGTGCAATTGCAGGCCCTGCTCCAAAACTTGAACATCAGATAACAATAATGCCCGGCTTGAAGTATCTGAGCCAGAACTAGGGGTAAGCTCGCTAATTCTGGTTGCAGCAAAAAAGCCCAACGAAAAAGCAGCCTGAAACAAGGTAACTTCCTCTGGCGAAGAGCACACCATTTGTAGGGAGTACCAAATCTGGATAAGGACTGAATCCATCACTGGCATGCGGGTATCAAGCACCGGAGGGAGCTCCCTAGACCATCCCTCCAAAGCCCTCCGTACCCTAAAATCCACCATGGGATCTGAGAAGCCTCCACTCGGGAGTAAAAGGCCAGTGCCGCCAACCTTCCCCTAATGATAACTGGAGACAGTCCAGACTGTCTAAGGTGAACCACAAAGGGGAGTATGACTTCCACTCTCAGGGGCCATGCCTTGATTTCACCCACAGCCACAATAAATTATCTAAAAGCTCGCATTGTAAGCTGATAGGACTTGTGTGTAGAAGGGGCAATGGAGTGTAGAATAGCCTGCTCAATCTCTATCCTCCAAGGTTCCACAGATGAGCTGGTACTGTCAAAGGCTGCGCTGTTGCTTCCAGAGCTTCCTTTCGAAACCTGTGAAACTGAAAATGTGAAAGGGATTCAATAGGCCAGGAACATGGCATGCCTTAAACAGCACACTGTATTTTAAACACTGCAATACCATGGATCTAACCAAAGCCATCACCCTTGGGGACTTTGAGCTCTGGGAATTGATGACATGAACTACTGCCTGGTTGTCACACCAAAACCAAACAATTTTCTGAGCAAATTGCCTTGGCCAAAGATGAACTGCCACTACAATAGGGCACAGTTCGAGAAAGGTAAGATCCCTTGTCAACCCAGTATTTACCCAACCCTGAGGCCAACTCTCCGCCACTCATTGCCCCTTCCAGTATACATCAAAACCATGGGCTCCAGATGCATCAGAATGAACCTGTAAATCTGTCTTGAGAAGCATCTTGCTCCTCCAAAATGATACACCATTGAATTCCCCAAGAAAAGAGTCCCATACCTTCAGGTCTTCATGAATGCCACCATTGATGCGAATGTGGTGATTTGGGGAAGACACCCCCCTCATGGCCTGGTATGGGCGAGCACAAAAAGCCCATCCCAGAACCACCACTTTGCAAGCAAAATTTAACAAACCTGCTAAAGATTGAAAGTCATTCAACGTGGCCTTATGCTTACCTATCATTGCCCTTACCTGTTACCTCAATAGGCCCAAATTTTCATGCGGGAGGCGAGATAAACCCTCGATAATATCGAGTTTGATACCCAAACGTTAGCCGGGTGGCAGGGTCCTCCGTCTTTTTGTTAACCAGCAGCACTCCCATATCATCCATCAAAGCTTGAAAAGCCCACAAAGTGTCCATGCATGTTGTCATGCCGGGGGCCCCAGAAAACAGGAAGTCATCTAAGTAATACGTAATTGCAAAATTACCAGACCTCTTCACAGCACACCAATGAAGGAAGGTACTAAACTTCTCAAAAGCCAAGCAAGAAATGGAACAGCCCATTGGCATCACCTTGCCAAAATAGTACATGCCTTTAAATTGGAAACCCAGCAAGACAAAATCCTCTGGGTGTAGCGGAAGTAGCCTGAAGGCAGATTTTATATCGTATTGCGCCAAAAGAGCTCCCTTGCCCAAAGCTCTAACCATCTGTACTGCTGAATAAAAGGATGGATATTTCACAGACACCAGCGCTGGGTCAATAGCATCATTCACTGACTCCCCCTTGGGATAAGAAAGATTGTGATTAACAGATACTAGGGTGTCTTCTTGGGTACCACACCTAGTGGTGACAACCATAATGCTGGCATTGGCAATTCTCTATGGGGCCCAGATATCCTCCCTGCTGCCAGCTCCCTCGCCAGCTTGTCCCTTACCACTCCCGGTAACTCCCTCACCGAATGTGCATTAGGTACAAACCGATAAACTCTTAAACCAGAATATGGAATGTGAAAACCATGTGTAAACCCATAAAGTTAGTATTGAGCAGAATCCTGTTTGGGATAAACCCTCAACCAGGCAGCCAAAACATCCAACTTAATGGGTGTTGATGCTTTTTCCTCCAGCTGGTGTAGTCTGAGGGGCAGCTCCAGGCCCAGTCCGCTTACCTTTGAAACAGGAAGTGCTGGGGTGATTCCCGGGACAGGTGCCACAGCGGTGGTCGAACTTACAAGTCTGCCGCCTGCACTTACTGCATTAAACTCCCAGCAAACTCCTGGTAATCTTTCCCCTGTGCCATGCCTTGCATACTGCCCTCTCGGCTGAGTGACCATAGGCAAGAAGCTGTTGTCACATCTGCTTGAAGGGGAGGCACCAACCATCATGTCCACCCATGGCTCCGCTTGTACGTGCCACCATGAAATGGAATGATCCAGGGCAGCACGCATCCAAAACTGCTCGTCATACCAGCCGCCACTGAGGATGTGCCCAGTGAAACTGAGGGTGAGTTCTCAGCTCCGCTGCCCAGGCCAGCTTGAGAACCAGGCGTCCATACTGCTGCTGCCCAAGATACCAGGGAAGTAGGTGAATTAGATGTACCTGAGCCCACCAGCTGCTGTGGGGTTTCCGTTGACACTTCAACACCCCCAACTGGATGAGACCTGAGCAGGGCTCAGTTTTTCAGCTGCAGGGTGGAGGAAGCACCTCCTGCCACATTGGTCGCTATTTCCGGGGCTTCCTCAGCCAGCCTGCGGGCCTGGCCTGAAGCCACCGCCTGCAGTACCACCTTGTACAAATCAGCCAAGGTAGGCTGCGCAGACACAGAGGCAGCTGCACCCTGCTGCGCCAAACCAGGAACCTTTCTCATGAGCTCCATGACCTCAGCTACAGTTGGCTGCCCTCCATAGCTGTATCATTCACAACAATACGTGAGGTGTCACTTGCTGACAGCCCAGATGAGGGTACCTCCTGCACCTGTACGACTTGCGGCTGCACCATCTGTACCTCACTTGTGGTCTCAGAGCCTGTGGCTGGATGGGCCAGGGTTCCAGGGTTACCCCTGCACCCCCCTCTGAGTGAGCTGCTCGCATACAGCAACACATGCCGCCATTGTGCGGCCCAACTGGGCTAGGTGGGCCACAATCTTGTTGTTGCATCTCTGGGCTTTGGCCAAACGCTTAGGCACCGACTGGCCCCTGACTGATCCCATAGGTGCCATGTGCCACTTGGATTGAGGCTTGCTCTGTGGCATGTCCTCTAAGAGTGTATTATTATAATGCCTGCCTCCCAGCTGAGAATCTAACCCTCGCATCCAGAGTTGCAGTCCAATGCACAAACCGCTGAGCCACACTGGCTGTCCCGGGCGCCAACCTGCTGACCCATGCTCAGCCGCTGATCCACCCACGGCGGCACTCTCGGCCGCCTATCCACTGAGCCACGTTGGCTCTCTCGGCTGCCGATCTGCTGAGCCACGTTGGCTCTCTCAGCTACTGAAACTGAAATGGCTGCTGCCACATGGCTGAGGGCCCTTAAATAGGCCCCAAATCTCGCTAGACTATGAAGTCTCAAAGATTACATGGAGTGTTGGGTTATCTGGCGAGAACCCCCCTGATTGGGTGGGAGCTGCAGGAAGGGTGGGACTTCCTGCCCTCCTAGTCAATCATGGCTTTGGCCTTCTTAAAATGGTCGGTGCAACAGAAGGCCCCTCCCAACATGTCGGGGGGGTCTTTCTGTGGTGACTTGGAGACTTTGGGGGACTGCAGACAGGCGGCTCTGGGCCACCCCGGGAAGCAGCAGATCAGGGCTGCAGCAACCCCATGCCGCAGCCCCAATCCTCCCTTTTGCGACCCTGAAAAGAGGGTCCTTTCAGGGGTGGCAAAAGGCTGCCCTAAGAGCCTGCATGTGGCTCTTCCTTGCCCTTTTTGGCACAGCATGTCTGAACACTGTGCGGGGACGGTGTCCTGATGCTGCACGCCATGTGCTGTGCGTAACGGCACACGGTTTCAGGATGTCATAGGCATGGGGTTGGGGTGGCTGGCATCCGACTGCCCTGCCCCAACTCTACCTCCTGGCTAGTCCTTTGGGCTGGTCTGCAGAGGCCCTTTCTTCTGCTATTTCAACCAGGACAACTGCTCACAAGCATCACTTCAGTCTCCACCACATGAGATTGGTTACTGCACCAACACACAATAATATGTTTTTAAGAGCTAAAAAATGAAGAATTCTACAGAGACCATTCTAAAAGGCTGGAAAATGGAATTGGATTTCTTCACAAAATGCTTTTGTCATTGTGCCTAAGCTGAGATAATAAACAGGAGACACAATTTACCACACAATCAGCATATGGAATGAGATGCCATCCATAATCTCAGAAAAAAAAAATCCTAGCAATATTATATGACAGGCTGATAATGCTGGAGCTGTGGTCATCTTGAACAATCAGACTACATACTAAAAGACAACTATCCAACACAACATTTTACAGAATCCTCTCTAAAGATCCCACTGATTAATCTGAAGGAACTACACTAATTAGAGAATTCTCCACTGATGTACAGAACTGAATTCAAATGGGCACACACCAGGAGCTGAACTGAGCATCTTCTGTCTACTACCCAAAATACATGAAGCAATCCAGGAAGACCCATTGTCTCAAGCAGTAACCCTCACTGTTAGGATATCTGGATATATGTACTATCTAAATAACCTCCCCAGAAAGATATCAAAATATTTATAGGCAGAAAAATAAGGCTAACCCCTCAAAAGAGAGAGAAACTGCCTACATTCCCAACAGAAATCTTCATTGTTACAGTAGAAATATGCTACTTTGATTCACAGAAAACTGTTTAATTGAAAAAGGTTCTTTTCGGGTTTTTTCCCTGAGCAGTTGAATCTCAAAGAGTAATTTCTTTTGTATTTTTGGATAAAAAGGAAAAAAGAAAAATCTGTATATCAGGTATTCTAACGTTTCCATGCAACAGGTAGTCCAAAAGCCTTGGCTGATGTGTGCCAAAATGTTTTCTTTTCAGATACTTAATGATCCTCCTCTAAAACATTTGGCTGGTAGTGGAAATATTGCTTCCATTGTATAATCCTGAAGTGTCCAGGAGAATGGCCAGAGAGGATAGTAGGGATAAGTGAGGAGCTTTTTGTCAGAGAAAAGCAGGAAGAAAGTCCTGTTTTTTTTCTTCTTTTTTTAAAAGGACATTGAGGGGAGTTACACAGGAAGAATGGCTATTAATTCCAGGAATAGCATATTGCCTTCTTAATGGCTTCCTGTTCTTTTCATGCAAGAGGAAATCAAATAATACATACAAAAATATATATTTGCTTTTTAGTATGTGTAGTCTGGTGTCATGAGAATATGAAGAGCAAGAGAATTATGAGATGATTTATTTAAAGTGAACAACTTGGCTCTTTCTGCATTTACCCCCAGCTATTTCTACATGCTTTCAGGAAAAGTGCTGATGATGATAGTAGGACAGCAAGTTTTTTAAAAAGACAAAGAACACAGAGACACATAAGCTTTTACTCAAGAACTCATGGAGGGAATGCTGTAAAGGTAGCAAGAACAGGTTACATTACAGACTATGGAGTTTGTAAATATTTGTTTAAAAGAGGGGTGAGGGAAATACTATCTTTTAGTTATCTCACTTAAAGTAAAACAAAAGATCACAGTTACTGCTTGGTTGGTCTCTGTTTGTTTCCACTCTAAAAAAAGGCATCCGCCAGAGATAATTTGCTTGTCAAATAGGATTTGAAAAATATGGCCTCCTGGGGCATGAACACTCTTGTTACTTGTTGATGCTCAATATTACTCAGAGACCCATATTAAAATGCTGGTCTGACTTGCATTGTTAACAACACACACAAGGATTGCTTGTCTCAGCCCTGCTTTTCCTTGCCCAGTATTTATCCTACTGCTCACTGTTAAATAAATATGTAAAAAAAAAGTACAAGAACTAAACAGCTATCTAAGGGCAAAAATAAGTTATTTTTTAAAAATGCATCTTTACATTTGAAATAGAGGGCTTTTTAATGGAAAGAATAGCCATTGTGGGGGGAAGCTAAGAAGTATTCAGAAGGCGTTCTCAGTGGCTACTCACAGGATATATAATTCTCTTCTGAAGGATGCTATACTGAACTAGACTGGGTCTGCATAAGCCAGAATACTCTGGGAGCCTGGAGCTGCCCTGACATCCCTCTCCATCCCTGGGGCTCTGCACTGCAATTCAGAGTGGCTGTTTGCATGCAGATTCTGCTGTGCCACCCAGTGCAGCTGCAGTGGATCACTCCCTCTGTGGTCAGAATAAAGTGTTCAATATCAATGACATGGCTAGGCACCTTATTCTGAGTTCAGAGAAGTGACATGCCATGGAAGTGGCCATGGTGGGTGGCACAGCAGATCATGTGGATCACTCCCTCTGTGGTCAGAATAAAGTGTTCAATATCAATGACATGGCTAAGCACCTTATTCTGAGTTCAGAGGAAGTGACATGCCATGGCAGTGGCCATGGTGGGTGGCACAGCAGATCATGTTGTAAACAGCTGCCTGGCATTGCAATGGAAGGTGAATAAAAATGTGAGTTTTTTAAAAAAAAGTTTTAAAAAATGTAAAAATGTTCAATGTGTTTGGCCAAACCAATAGTGTCACAGGAGGGGGGGTATGGTGGGTGCGGAATGCACAGGGGTCAAACCCTGTTTGAAAAGAAAAAAGAAAAGAAAAAAGAAAGCCACAAAATAGCTACAAAAACAATTACATTATCAGATTAAAACCACTCTGAATTAAAAACAATTTTTAAAAATCTAAAACAGCAGATGAAAAACAAAAAAATAAAGCACCTTCCATTAAAAAACAATCAAGTAAAGTCTATAAGCCTGTACAAATTAAAAAGATCTTTACCTGCTACTGAAAGGAACATACAGAAGGTGTGATTGCATTTATGTTTGTGTCTGTGTGTTTTGGTATGTCCATTTATCTGTGTAAAAAGAAATGTGTATATTAGTGTCTATCTGTCTGTTTTTTCCATAACTCCAACACCATCAAAATTAGAACCTTAAAAATTCGTCTGCTTACTAAAGGAACCCCAAGGGTGGGGGTCTGGGAGTTATTGCTTAATTTTATTGTGGTGAATAAACTGTCGGCTTCACAAAATTCAATCAGTCACTCTTGCCTTATTTCTTGATCCTAAGACAAATTCTCCTACATGTTTGGTTAGAGATGGACATTCATGATTTTCCCACTTGTCAAGGGAAAGCATCAAAATTTCTTCCTCTGGTGTCAAAACATATAGGATTTTTGCTCTCACAAAGGATAGACAAGTCACTCCAACATTTAAAATCTGTGCATTTTCAAGAAATTTATGCAAGTTTTCTCAGAATTGTGAACTTTCTGAAGAACAACTGCACAGTCATAGGTCTGCCTCTGGCCATGACTGTTTCATTTTGCACTGCTTCTTGGGAATGAGGGACAAGGCAGCAAAAGAATGGATGGATTAGATACCAGGAATTAATTAAGATGTCTTGCCTACTGGCATCTGGGGACTGATTGATAGAAGGACCAGGGCATGCAGCAATAATAATAATAATAATAATAATAATAATAATAATAAAACAACAATAAAATTTATTTATACCCCACCCAATGGTAATCCAATCAGGGCGGCTTACAGATTAAAACATTCAGAATACAACATAAAATCCCAAAAGACAGTAAATGCAACGTACCCCCCTCCCCCCTTAAAATAATATTAAATCAATAATAATTAAAACAGTACAATTTAAAAAACCCAATACAAAATAAATTAAAAAGCCTGACACACAATCCTCACCATCAGATCGATGGGGCCACGAGAGGATCACCGTTTGTGAGGCTGTTTGTATCCGAGGTTGTTTGTATCCGAGGTGGGGATCACTAGTCCGGAAAGGCCTGCTGGAAGAGATCCATCTTAACAGCCTTTTTAAAGCTGTCCAAAGATGTTAAAAGATGGATCTCGTCTGGCAGGTCATTCCAGAGTTTGGGGGCGACAGCTGAGAAAGCCCTCCAGGAGGTAGCCGCAAGCCTCGATTTCTGAGGCTGCAGCAAATTCCTCCCGGAGGACCGAAGAGCACGGGGAGGATTATATGGGAGAAGACAGTCCCTGAGATAGTTTGGACCCAAGCCATTTAGGGCTTTAAAGGTAATAACCAACACCTTGTACTGGGACCGGAAACTAATAGGCACCAGTGGAGGGACCGCAGAACTGGAGTAATGTGGTCCCTCCGAGAAGTTCCCGATACAATCCTGGCCACCATATTTTGTACCAGTTGTAGCTTCCGAACCAAGCACGAGGGTAGCCCCATGTAGAGTGTGTTACAGAAG
>CM034708.1:65966624-65982128 GCA_020142125.1 Phrynosoma platyrhinos
GGTCTTGAATTATGTTATTTTTATTGTCATAGAGTGTCCCGGTCCTTGATTTGAAATTTCCTTTGAGTTCCTGAATCTTGTGGAATAGGTTTCTAGTTCTTCTATTTTTGTTGTTATCTTCTATTTCTTTACAATGATCATTGTAGTAGTTTTATTTATCTTTTCACATTAACCATTGTACTGTTACATTAATCGTTCTTAGTTTGTTCCTATCCTCCTTTTGTTTTACTTTTCTTGTTTACTTTATTACTTACAGCATTTTATTGTCCCTGGTTTCTTCTCTCTCATTTTGTCTACTGAAAGTGTCTGTCTGCATTGTTCTTTTATTACATCCTTGGCTTCAGACCACAGTTCTTCTGGTTCTCATTCTATTATGCTTAGTAGCGTAAATCTGTTCCTTATATTGTTAATAAATTCTGATGGGATATTATTTAGATCATATTTTGAAGAATTGCTTCTACCACAGTAGAATCAAGAAGAGGCACTTTCCTATATGACCAGGGTTATTGTCACTGCAGTCCCTTATGTACCTCAACAAACTATTCTAGAGGGCAGAGAACAGCAAAGAAAAGGTATGGGGAATCACCAGTATGATTTAGGCCTATGTGGGTTTTATTATAACATATGCATTTCTTGTGACATGTGAATGGTGAGAATCTCAGGCGATTTTTTTCAAATGTCCAAAACTTCTGAGATATATTGTTACATGTTAATAGCCACCAAAATTATATGCCTGAAAAAAGAAGACTCATTATTGGATTTGAGAATGTAAATTTCCTACATGGTCTTTTATCATGACATTGAACAGACCAGATTTCCTTAGCTCCAATAAGATGCATGAATGATATTTTCTCACCTTCTTCTGTCAAAATTAAGAAGTTTCCAGACATGCAGCATCACACAATTACCAATTAGACAATGTGGTAGTAAGGCAACCCCTGAACTCCATGTAGTATTTTATATTCACTCACAGTAACTTTTGAGTAGTAAAATATGTTCAAATGTGAACATCCACCTCTAGCAAACAGAACAAGAGATGCAAATATTACAGAAGATATGCTTTCTATTGTTGTCTCTAGTCTGCAAAACAGAAAAAGGAAAGAACTTCCTTCTCTGAAATCAGCTAGCAAAAATGCTGAAAATCCAGCTTTATTAAACCTCCTTGTCTTTGTTTCTGTGATCAAAGTGTTTTGAGTGCACAGTTTTCATCACATCTTAAGCTTTAAATTTTGGCTCCTCAAAAAATAATAATAATGAAAGAATGGATCTTGACAGTAACAATGACAAATCTTTAATAGCATTCATTAAATCAGTGTTCAATTGACCCCACAGGTCAGCTCAGAATTCTATTCAGAGACCAAAATGCATTTAAAACAGTCTTTGGCCTGTCTGTACAAAACATTTCTGAAGCATTTACCCCACCCTGTTATAGCCCATAGGCTAAATAATTTCCCTCCATTAGCTTCTTTAATTCCTTTAGGAATATTAGTTTAAACATATCTAAGGGCCCCTTTCATCTTCAGATATCTGCTGGAGGGTATTCCAAAAGAACAGAGCACTATAGGAAGTAAGTATCCAACAAAAATGTCTTAATTATCATAATAGCTAGCCCTCAAAATGCTTTTGCAGTCACAGGTCTCTCTTTTTCCTTCTCCCCACCCCATCTCTCTCTGTTTGAAATTTCAACTTCCATAAGACAGAGGTATTTTAAGCAATTATTAATGATAGGATTACCTCATAGCCATTTTCAGTCCAGCATGAAGAGCAAAGTTGCTTTCTCAGACCAAGCATCATAATCCAATTGAATGGTGGTTTTTAAAAAAAAAACAAAAAAAACCTATTCCTCCCCCACTTCTTTGCTCTAATTGATGAAATATTCTCTCATAAGAAATATTGATGTTCCTTGATAGCAATAATCATTGCTTGAGTAGGAATCAAAGCTAGAGCCAAACTAGGTTCCAGAGCTGTGCATTTTCCTTGATCAGCCCTTCTTAGGTGTATACTTTGATATTCCATATGGAATTGGATATTCTGTGAATTTTTGCCTTTGTTTCTGAAAGCCAATTTCTAGTCATTAAAATTGCAGTGATGAACTGAAATTATTTTGACCATATCTGGATAAATAGCAGAAAACCAAATTTCTCTCTTTCTCTCTCTTTGTGTGTATGTGTGTAAAAGGGAGAGATAGATTGAGAATTGGGGGGGGGGGAGGAGAGAAGAGAATGCATACAAATTCAATTTAACTGTCCATGCATTCTACAGGTATTCATTGATGTGAGCACTGAGAGTTTCTTTTTTAGAATTTTTAAAGAGCAAAGTATACACTGGCCTAAGTATTCATCTTAGATAAGAAACATCATTTTAAAAAGTGCTTGTCACCAGGATAATGAGAAATCCTCTCATTATCACAGGTATGCTTATTCCAAATGCTAAAAGTTTCTTGGTTTTGCTGACATAGATGGGTGGATACTAGTTTGAATATTGTTGACATGCCACTCATGTGGGGAATGGATGTTGAGAGGTAGTAATTAATTCAAGTTTATAAAATCTCAATTGAATATTGCATTACTAAAGAATTATACTGGTCTTTGCATCCTAAATGTCCATTTTGTTTGCACTATCTTTCCTCCAGTTAATCTGATAAATATCAGAAGCATCCAGACAAGTTTGGATACAAACCTGTTCTGTCCAAAATAAAATCCCTTTAAACCACATATATTTTAGTGGCAGAATTAGGTATTTGCTTAACTTACTCCTAGTTAAAGTTTACTGTGAGTGGATTGTGCCCAAGTCATAATTTATACTTACTACAAAAGAATATGCAAAACACTCAACTGTGGGACTCGGCTATGCTGATTTGGAATTATGGCTATCCTATGAATGAAAGGCCTTCAACTCACTCTGTTATTAACAGCCCTGCTCACATCTTGCAGATTCGGGACTTGGTTTCTTTGATAGAGCGGGGTTGCAGACTGCCAGAAATAGTGCAAATTGAGTCTACATTTAGGGTTAGGATTAGGGAATCATGGGAACTGTATTTTACTGTGGCACCACAGCTCTCTGACAGAGAAGGCACAATGTCTCAGAAAAACAACAACAATTCCCATGATTCCCTAGCACTAACCCTAACCCTAAAAGTGGACTAAATTTGCACTATTTCTGGCAGTCTGCAACCCCCCTAAGTCTATCCACCTGTAATGTGGTATTTGTATTTCGTATTGCATTCCATTTTACTCATGATATGTGCAAAGTATGACAGACTTGGGGCCTCGGCAGATGACTAATTGGGTCGTCTTGGAGGCCCCGAAGAGGAGGGGCAGCCGCACGAGCGGCACCCCTTTCTCTTTCTGAGGTTGCCCTGGAAGCTGCTGGCCCTCCGCACGGCCGGCGCCTCCAAGGCAACCTCCCTCCGCAGTGACCGGATGCGCTGCGGAGGATAAGTCAGGGAAAGTGCGCCCTACGCTTTTAGGGCACACTTTCCCTGACTTATGAAAGGAGCGCCAATTTGGCGCTCCTCTCAGGGACGCTGTCGAAGTGCCGCGGTGGGGCTGCCATGGCCCCGCGGCGCTCCGGACCAGGGCGTCCTGGACGCCCTGGTCTGCATCCCCCCTTAGTTTAGTCATCTTGGCTTACAGGAAAATTAGGGGTAGATAAATCTGTTAGTTTCACTTTTTCCCACATTCAAATTTTATAAATTTTATTCAGTTCTGAACACAACCTGGAAAGAAAATCCCTACTGGGTGACATTGAACTTACTACAGCTTGCTTTGGAGTGGGGTAGAAATATTTAAAAATGTGCTGCTTCTGTAAGCCACAAACCCATCACTTCAGAGCAAAATCCACTGGGGTTTTTCAGGCACAGTTCTCTGCTCTGCAGCATGCACTTCTTTCAGTGAGGTTTGTGCAAGAGATTACCCTACTGAATTGTGACTTCAGGATGAAGGAAGACCAGTACATCCAGAGGCTGATTCTTTGCCCTTTTGATCCTTTGCAGTGTGCATGGACAGCCAAAATACCTCTCCTCCAATATGGCCAGTAAACTACTTCTGATTTGGAAAAAAATGTTTTTTTTTTTTTTAAAGAAGTTAAACAGTGGAGCACATATACCCTAGGCAACTTTGTCATTTCTCAGTGCTTTCAGGACAGGAAATTCACCCTCTTTGGACAGCAGAAAAAGGACATTTACATGTGGCTGTTTTGCACAGAAAACAACATGTTCTGCACAGGAAACAACATTCTGCATGGAAATATTAATTTATTTTCAGAAATGGCTGTTTCCTGTGCAGAAACCATTGTTTTCAGTGCAAAAGAGCTGTATGTGACTTTGCACACAGTTAAGTCCTGAATTGTGAAAAGTCTACAAAAACCGTGTGAAATTCAAAGACTTTATTGCAGTCTAAAGTATATTGTTAAAAATTAGTCATTATTTTCTTCAAGAAGAAGCCTAGTGAGAAATCACATCCCCAATGTCCAACCCTTCTTAAGGTTAAACAATATGGTTTAATAAAGAAGGTAGGAGTTGAGAGAGCTAGAAGAAAGCAGGGGAGACAGTAATAGAAAAAGCAGATAAAGATAGAAAGAATAGTGCTCTCCCTTGTATAGGGATGTAATTCGTTGCTACTTTTGTTTTCCAAGGAAGCCATGAGTAATTTTAGCAATTTTCTTTCCACTACAAGAAAGTCTTCAACAACTGCACAGTTTTCAAAAACTATTTACAATTTTTTTGTACAAAATTTACACATGTTATTATTGTGCCAAAATCAGCATTAATATTATTTCCTGCACAGAAAATTCTGTTTTTAAAACAAAAATCACATGTGCAAATTTTTACAAACAGTAAATCCTAAATTACACAGTTCCTCTTCATTCTAGGATTTTTCTTATCAGGGTTTCCTGACAATCATGAAATGTGTTTTTAAATAATTTGGGGGGGGGATATTTTTGGACATAACTCCTTTATGAGTTTAACTTAGTTTTTCCATTCTGTGAACATAGATTAAATTATATAAGATTTCAGCAACAGAAGAAACAACACAGAGTCACACACACATACACTTCACCATTTCAATGTGCATATAGTTCTTCTTTGCCAAAAGTTCAATTTCACACTCATTTACACTAAAAATTTACTCCAGATGAGCTCCTGTTCTTTATATTGCTTTCTCAGCCTTCTGTCATGCAATCAAGTTCCCTATTTTCTCTCACAGTGCCTGGTTCGAGGCAAAAGCTAAAGCAGCCACAGTCCAGGCAAACAAGGAGGAAGGAAAATCTAACATAAAAAAAATCCCTTTGGATTCAAGTAGGGAGGTTTTAAAAAATGATTTGTCTTAAAGGTTAAATATTCCCCAAGCCACAGTGTTACAAGTTTTATCAAAATGGTGCCTCTATGGCTTTCTACAATGCATCATCACCCCATCGCCAAATCCCACTGACAATGATCATTCTTTAGTTGCTCTGAACAACATTTGGATGCCAGTTTCCTTAGAGGCCATTGTCCTGGAACTTATCAATGTATGTTCTCATAATGATTAAAAGTGAGCACAATGAAGTGACAGATTTTCTTTAGCAACAGAATTAACATCTCTTACATGTGAATGGGGAGAAACAGTATGAAATTTAATGCTTTTATTTCTTTTTTCCACAAGGTATGGAAGATAGCAATCAGAAAATGTCATATTGGCAGAAGTACTTCTGTTCTCTTTCCCTACTGAGCTGTGCAAATAGTTACAACCAGCCAGTTGATCATTGTCAAGGAGGACCATGAAATTGCAATCTCTTTGTGAAATGATTGAGTTAATTTTAGACACTGTCTAGGCAATCTGTAGCAGCCTGAATAGAAAGAGTATGTCAAAGGCATGATTGTCCACACAATCTAGAGGGAAGTTCTCCTGAGCAGCTACATCCAAAATGAATCAGTGGGTATTGTGTAAGAGCATCTCATACAGTGCCCAGAAACTTGTACATATTAAGAAGGCAGACATAAATTCTAAAATGTGGTGGCAGTGGTTTCAGCTTTCAATACACAATCATAAGAAGTTCTTGGCAGTGTAGTGGAGCTGGACTTCTGAGGCCCAAAGCACAGCAAATCTTTTTGATTATGCTGATGTCCTTTACCTCCATCTTTTCCTTGTTCTCTCTAAAATTAGCTGCAGTTATCACAGTTGTCACAGGCAGGGGAGTTGATTTTTCTCAGCAATAATACACTGCTGTGAATAGTCCTAATTGAATTGCAGAGTATTCTGGAGAGGTTTGGTCTTGAATGGGTAACTGAGCCATTACCTCTACAGAAGACCACTTTTGGTGGAGATGGATTCTTCTAAGAAGTGAGTTGTTCAGATGGCATCACTGATTCCATTTCTGGATCTTTCTGGGATTGTTGTGATGAATGCCTCATGTTAATAACTACACTGCTGGGTATGCTGCTCAGCAGTCACTGTAACATTGAGTTGCTGCATGGTTACATATAGAACTGTCAGATCAAAAATGGATTAACTAGGGTATGCATTCCTGTGATGTTCAGTTGTGTAAGTGGCTGGGCACTAATTTAAAATGATGCATGCTGCTACTGCTCCCTAGTATTGTGGAGATTGCAGCTCAATGAATGTGTGCTCTTTCATAGACTATGGACTTTATCACACGGGGAAAATTGGAAGGTTAGATGGGGTAGATCCTGGAGTTATCAAACATATTAGTCACAATTGCGCAAATGATTTTCAGATGACATTGTAGGAAAACCACTTGGAATCTGAACATAAAGTGACATGAAACAGAGAATAACCATTTTCAGAAAAATACCCTGATTTCCTTTCCCTTTCATTCATGAATTTGCTATCTTTGCACAATTATTGTAGTGTGAAAGCCATTTGCAGCATTCTCCCCCTTTTTGTTGTTGCTAGATTTTCCCATGGTTCTTTAGCAAAGGCAGAGATATACACAAGAGAAAATGCTTGTTGTGATCTATGTGTGAAAATCATTTGCATATTTGCTTGCTTTTGCGGGAAGCACATGGTTTAATCATTATCGGGATGAAGGCACATTTGGTCCTGTTGTGTGAAAACCATTCCCACATTTGTATGTGAGTGCAGTTTAATCTTGGATTCTGTATGGGACAACAGCGCTTTGCACGTGAAAACCATTTGTGCAATTGTGAGTTAATCATGAGTTCTGACCCTTTTAACTTCCAGTTTTTTCACATGTGATAAAGTTCTATCTATGTCCAGTGTTAACAGACTTCTCCGTCTCTTTGATACTTGCAGCCTGTTGATTTCTGAATAGTAACCAGAGCTTGCTTGTAGCCTGCATTTTCAGTCAGTCATCAGTTGTTTAGATTTTTTTTCTCTGCCTCCTGCAGATAATCAAATGAGAATAACAATATTTTTTCAGAATTGTTGTCTGGTTATAAATATGGAAGAAATATTCAGAAATATTCAAAATGTAGTTGAAAACATATTTAAGTGTTGGGAGACCCTGATGAGGAAAGGTGTGGTGCAGAAAATGCTATTTTAAGTGCAAAAACTGTTCCAAATATGACATTTGCACAGAATAAATTAAAAATGCAATATTTTCTGCACATATAATTGTGCAGAAAAAAATGCCATTTTCTGCACAAAAAACCCAAATGCAAATTCCAAACATAATTAAGTCCTGGAGTATTAATAGTCTAGGAGCATTGCACTGTTTTCTAAGATTCTTACAGTGGGAGGAATACTGCTAAAATACTTATTACTTCCTTCAAAAATGAAATTAAATCATGTGTCTTAGATGAAGAGAAATCCTCACTAGGATACTCTGTTTAAGGAATGTCTGTCTTGTCCATGAACTTCCATGGATTTCTCCTTTTCCCACCTCCAAATCTGTTCTGTGCTGATTGATTCTGTGCTGCTTGGACAACAAAAACAAACAAAAATCCATGTATTTTAATGCAAACCTTTCTGATTTGGTACATCAAGATATTATGTATTGTGTTTAAAGTGTATTTAGGAATGTTTGCAGTTTTGTTTCTTTTGCATTTTTCAAATGTATGTTGATGAATTCAACAATTCCTCAATGAAGCAAGTTTTTCATATATTCTCACTTGCTGGCAGGTGGTTCTGTGTGAATACTAGCTAGAATCCTGGTGATTTCCGATGCCAGCATTCATACTTTTTAAAAGGCTGAACAATGATAGTGGGGAAGACTGACCTAATTTGTTGGCTACAAGCAGTCTGTGTCTCCAGGCCTTACTTCTTGCATGACTACTGTGCCTGAAATCTTTTCCCTTTTGTGTTCACCATCTATATTCGTGGAGTTACAGTGCTAGAGACAATGAACAGAACTCTGATCTCTGACTTTTAGTGACAAACCTTGTCAATTTAACAGTCCCTGAATAAGGGAGTGTGAGGTTTTTTTGGGGGGGTGGTAGTAAAAAAATACAAAGTAGTGATTTAACACTAGTAGGCTGAGAACAGTCTATCAACTAGATGAGCTGGTCTGCCAAATGCTTCATATGGCTCATCACCATAGTAACCTCTAGTAAAGTAGTTAAAACAAGAAAAGTAACAAATAAATTTTGGCCATGCAGGTTGACTACAATTCCTGTGCTATTGTCCATGCTAAGATTGATGGGAGTTATAAGCCAAAACATCATAAGGGCAAATGTCCCCCATTTCTGTCTTAGAGCATGGTTATGCTTGGCTGGTAACAAATACTGGTGGACCACAAATTGGGCAGGTCTCACTGAAAGGCTCAAAATCTGTTTTAGATAACAAAATGTATTTTAAGTATGAGTTGAGCATGTCCAATTGTCATGCCACTCTTTATTCTTGAGCTTTTCAGGCCTCATTTCCACCTATATACCCGAAGTAGATAATTTGAGGTTTTATGGCTAATATGCCCTCTTAAATAGAGCACTGAACTACACAGCAAGAACTTGAACATTTCATTTTTCTGGAACTTGAATTTGTGCCCATTCCATTAATTTAGGTGCTGGTTACTCAGGCTGTTAATGAGGGAGAAGTGCAATAGCCATTCAGTCAAATCACAGAATATAGAAAAGGTCAAGGCAATGCAGTCCTTTATTCTCTTCCACAGAACATTGTGAATTGGGCAACATGTTACTTGTTCTCAGATACTTCGTTCTTATGACACAGTTATTACAAGGACAGAATATAGTTTTAAATTAATCCACACTCAAAACAAAGCCTCCAATTAAAATTCTAAATGGCACAACTTCAGTCCCTTCATTAGGCAATTATTAGAATGAGAATGAGGATTTGATCTTGTACTGTATAAACCTGTAGGCTTAGTGTGTGTTCCCTATTTTTATAGGATAATGCATCTTTGCTTCTTGCAGCAGGAATTTAACGTCTTCACCCATCATGATCTTCTTATAAAAGCTTGTACTGCTGTATCTTTCTTCAATAACTTTTTCCCTTTCCCTTACTTGCATAACTCTCTAGCTGATCTTGTGATATATTTTAGAGATGCTATTTTAGAGATTAAAATGGGTTATTGGCATTATGTTGGACTTAATTCATGGTTCTGACTTCTTGTTAGCTTCAATTATGTGCTATCATTTCATGTTATAAACTGCAGTGATTCCAAAATAAAGCACAGTCCAAAATATATATCATGGTGATACTTTTATCAAGTCATTCCAAAGGTGCAAAATACATTATGTAAGCTTTTGACCATTCCTGGCTTCTCCATCAGGAAAAGTAATTAAAAATTATTCAGAAGAAGAAAAGTGATGCATCTTGTTTGAGATATTTGCTAAAGATTGTGTTTAAAGTGGTCGATGAATGACTGATGCAGGTAGAGGCCTGAACCTTTCTTGTCCATGTAACCATTGAGGATAAAGGAATTAAAAGCCAGGTAATAAAATGCCCATCTCCATTACAAGCAACAAAGTAATTCCCTTTGAGTTCAAGGCCGTCTATACTTTTCAAGGTAGCAAACCCCATCCCTCGCCCCTGTCCTCTCTCACACACACACTTTAAGGAAGAATACAGTGAGTCTCTATTTGTTATGAGGGGGTATCGTAAAGTAGTAATTATCACCAGAGGTTATTGTGGTATATTGATGAAATTTTGTCAGTCATCATCACCAAGTGACTTTTTCTTTTCCCAAAAATGAAAAATCTGTTGTGAGGTCACTGATTTGACAATACAGATGATGTCATTCATGAAGTGAAAGAGTGGTTTAAGGTGCAATCTGAAGACTTCTACAATAAGGGTGTTTGGAGGATCAAGAAATGCTGGGGAAAATGTGTAAATCTGGATGGTGACTATGTAGAGATAAGTTAACAACTACAAATCAAAATAGATTTTCTGTCAAGTTTTTTTTAAAGATGATAATTAAAATACGATACCCCCTGGGATGTGTTGGGCTACTTACATGATATTGTGGTCTCATTTTGCTACCCATACTTCTAATATGGATCTAGGGCTGATGTAGATGGCCTGAAATGGGCAGATCAGGGCCGTGGAAACCACATGTGGTGGCCCCAATCCTCGTTTTTGCCGTCCCCAAAAGAGCAGCAAAATGCCGCATCTTTGGGGGATGGCAAAAGGCCGCCCTTACAGCTGTGGTGGTGGTTATTTTATGCCCTTTTGCCACAGCATGTGTGCACGCTGTGCCAAGAGGGAGTCCTGATGCCACGTGCCATGCGGATGGGCACGCGGCATCAGGACAGTGTCGGGGTGGAGTCAGGGTGGCCGGCGTGTGGCTGTCCCGCCCCAACTCCATCCCTAGGCCGGGGGTCTGCATCAACCCCTATTCACTCAAATTTGGTATTTGGGGTAAGGATAATAATTTAAGATAGAAATATTATCACAGATTTTCAGCCACATACTCATGTAGAGCAAGGTGATATAGGGGAGGGACCACCTTCAGTGGCCTCCATGGTGGAAAGGCTTGCCTTGAGTGGCATCAAGGTACAAAAAGCCATGACACATTGTGCTGAGGTGGAGCCAGAGGGTTTATAAGACCTTGCCACACTCTGTAGTCTCTTTGATCATCATGAACATCATTCTTTCAGGGATCATCAAGTAGTAACAAGCAGATGGTCATGGAGTTCCTGCTGCCACCTCTAGGAGTACAGTGCAGGTGACAGCTCAGGGGTGGGCGGTATTGAATGGGGATCATTTGTTTGGTGCTGCTCAGTGGGGCACCAGATTGGGTGGTTCTGGTGTTTGGGGGATGATGGGCAAGTGGCCTGATTCCTCCTCTATCTTAAAGGCCTGATTAGGCTTTACAGTGGATGTGGGGCTGATTGGTTAGATCTCACTCAGACATGAAGTGGCTTAAGGGTTCTTTGCATTATAGGGAATTATCGCACAAGCCTCAGTCTCACTTCACTCTTGTCACAATCACATTATTAAAACCCTATGAAAACATACTGGTTTTACAGCTTTTAATACTGCACTTCCCTTCAATAGTGTGATCAGGCTTTTTGCATCATTGAGGATTTCTGTGGGCTCTCTTCCTCATTTCCCCTTAATCCTAATTCCCTGTTCTCCCTGTTCCTCTCCCGTCCCTGGGTGTGTATATGTGTGCAGAGAAACCTTTTTTTCTCCCTCCCTCCTACCAAAGAACGAATGATTGCCTCCTCATGAGTAAGTAGTTATTTCTTCTTTAGCAAGCTGGATGTATGTGCAGGAAAATCAATTTCTATCCTCTTCCTCCTGCCAAAGAAGGAATGATTTCCTCCTCATAAGTAGTCATGCCTTTTTTGGCAGGCGGGGTGTATGTGCAGAAAAACCATTTTCTATCCCCTTCCTCCTGCCAAAGACGGAATGATTGCCTCCTAGTGAGTAAGTAGTCATGCCTTCTTTGGCAAGCTGAGGAAGCATGGAGAAACCTGTCTCTCAATACTTCCTTTTCTTCTCAGCAGTCAAATTAGAATGCATATGGATATTTGGGGGACAGGGAGAGGAGAGGAAGGAGTAATGCTCACTTACACCACATGGGATAACCAATCTCTGAATTATCTCAGGAATAACCTATCACTCATATTTTCCTAATGGGTAAACAGTACAATTAACAGCTATTCACAGGATTTCCCCATTCATTAAAAGGAGTGGCAGAAGGATGGACTGACTATACGATAGCTAATGACCAGCCATGAGGTTGTGCAGCAGAAACCTGCCACTACAGTTAAAATCTTGCTTCTATTTCACTATTCAAAAACAGTGCAATAATCTCCTTAGGCCCTATTGGGCCACATGGTAGGTGGTAGGTAGTGGGTGTGGTTGGCACAGGGCTCATTAGGCCATGGGCTGGGTCAAGTCTGGTTGGGAATTCAGCTTCCTAGGCCACGTAGCATACATTTTGGGTCAGATTAGCTTTGATCATGCTAGGCTGCATCACAGGTGGTTGGGGCATAGTCAACAGTGGCCTCAGTAGGCTGTTAGGTGGTTGACCTGTACCCAGTTTTGGCATTGGCCTTACTAGGTCATGAGTGGGCTCGGTCAGGCCAGATTGATATAAGACTCTTTGGCCTAAGTAGTTTAGCATGGTTTAGCCTGATTGGTGCCAGCCTTGCAGGGTATTGTGAGGGCAGTTTTGGATACTTCAATATTGGTCTTATGGGGCTGCCCTGTAAGTGAGATAGTGAGATAGGCCAGATTGGGATTGACCCTGCTAGGCTGTGTTGGTGACAGTTACCCATCTGCTTTATTGGGCCATTTGACTAGGAGGGTTGGTGTGGTGGAGTAGGCCATACTTGGTATCTTTTAACAAGTTTGGAAATGTCTGTTAGTGCAAAAAATGGCAGCTAGATTGGGAAATGTTACTTCTAGGAGTGATCATATTACATCTATCTTAAAATTATGCCAGTAGCTGTCAATTAGTTTCTGGGCAAGGTACAAAGAGTTAGTTATTATCTTGAAAGCCCTATATGGTTTGGGTCCAGGTTATCTCCTGTATAATCCACCCTAGACACTCAGGTCTTCTGGGAGACATTTATGTCTGTCAACCAGGACCAGGCTGGCAACTGTTAACTTTTTTTCCAGTCATTCCTAAATTGTGTAATGGCCTGCAGGCAGCAATTAAGGAGTTGGATACATTATCTGATTTTAAAACAGGATTAAATACCAATCTCTTCTGGCAGACCTATCCAGATTTTTTTTAAAAAATAATGAGTTTTTAAATTATGAATTGATTTTTTTTAATATGCTTACTTTTTAAATAATGTTATGCTCTTTTAATAGATTAAGAGTAAAGGTGTGATGGACTTCTGGGTGTGATGTGCCGAGGGAAGATGCAGGCACGAGTCTCTAGTGCTTGCCAGCTCCACAGCAATGGTTCTTGAAGGAACAGGGATTCAAACTACGCATCCATTGACTCTCTGATAAGGGGGTCACTAGGAGGGAATCGTTGGGGAAGCTGACAGGGCATCTGGACTGAGAACGGGGTTGACCCCTGTCGTGGGACCAGAGCGTCTGAGGCTTCGTAGATTCCAGCCCTCCCATTGCTGCATTCATTAAGTGAGGTTACTTTTTGACACACTCATTTAAGAAATGAAGGCAAGACAGTGAGAAAGAGAGAAGAGATTGGAATATAGAAGAGGAATAATATTTGCCTAAACATTGGAAACTTACCCCTAAGAAGGTGAGATACGGTTTCTTTAAGATGAATGGATGTTGTAATGAAAGAGAGCAAGTGAAATCAATTAGATTTGGAGAGAGCATATTCCAAATAAGGTAATAGGAAGAGGAAGTTACAAAAATATCATAGACTGAGATGGAGAATATAGAGGAAAAAGTATAGAGTGACATAGAATCTGAGGACTCAAAAAGATGCTGTAAAGACTCTGAAAAGACTTATAAGACAAGTTAAAACTGACTAAATTGATTAAAAGGACTACTCAAATTAAGGAACAAGTGAGATTAAAAGCAGAATTTGGTTGACAACGGTGGGAGAGGCAAGATATAAATAAACCTCTGAGCCAATGCAAGACAGAACTGGAAAAGAGGACTAACAGAAGAAGGAAGTAATAAACAAGAAGCAGGTGGGGACGAGGATAAAAGGACAAAATAAAGCTGTTACTGCATCTGATAAGAGTTGGGAGAATTGCAAGATTAGGAGAGACACTGTCAGCAATTGAAATAACATTGCCAGCAACAGAAGCAGCAGCTGAAATAACATCGCCAGCAGTAGAAGTATCAACAACTGCTGAGGCAATACTGCTAGCAGTAGAAACATTACTAATAGCTGAAAAAAACACTGCCAACAGAAAGAAGCAAAGGAGTTGAATAGATCTAAGTAAGTAGTGGGACTGTTAAAGTGATGGAAATAGGCAGCACATAAGGAACAATCTGAGGTGGGACTAAGTAGCAAGGTGAAGAAAGAAAAGACAGGAATCAGGAAAAACAAGCATGGACTTAAATGTCAGAAGAAAGAGAGGAAAGAGGAAAATAAAGTACAGAGACATTTAAAAAAATCTACTGTGCTACTTAGTCCCACTACTAAGTACCAGCAAAAAGGAGTGTATAAAAGGAGGCGGAGTGGCAAAAAGAACAGTAAAGAGGTTGTTGTTTTTTTTTCTTACTGGTTATTGAATACTGGAATATTGAATACAGATTGGTGAATGGAAATAAGAGAAGCCCGCAGGATTAGAGAAAGAGTAAGAATTAATGCAGTGTGATTAATTAAAGCAGATGATGGTTTAGATATATTAGGCAAAGGGGGAAATATATGAATTTAATTTATTCTAATATCAAGTATTGATGATTAATGAACTTTATTGCAATTGATTATTATAGGGACCTAATTTATTAAATTTGATGGATTTCTGATCTGATGAATATTATACTGGTCTGAAATTTCTGATCTGATGAATATTATACACCCCAAAATAAGAGAAGGATAAGATTAGTATATAAAAAGTTCATTTCATATTTTATTATTACTCTACTTTCTATTGATTTAGAACTGGGACGGACAATAGAAGAAGTAATATATAATAACAGAAATATCATAAATATTTTATTATATTGTAACATTGTATTTCTGACTTATTTGGTTAGAACAAAAAAGAGGGAAAGATGGCTACAAAGGAAAAATTTGGTTCAGACACAATTAGGTTTGACAAGAAGAGGATCCTCAGATGAATCAATTAAAATTACAGACCCAATTATGCAATTGATAGAAGAAATGTGTTGGGTGCATCAGGAGATTAAGGAAAATAGACAGGGGAGAGATAAAAGAAATGAGATCGGAGATAAGAAGGGACATAAAAAAGAACTTGATAGTTTGAGTAACAAAATGGAGAAAATATCATTGGACGTAAATAAAACCCAAAAGGAAGTAGAAAAAGTAAGGGAAAAAATGAATAAAATGGAAGACAAATTGAAGGAGAATCAGAAGATGGAGCAGCATGAAACAATGAAATGGTCTAATGAACTTAGATACAGAGACCAGTGCATTAAAATAAGAGGATTACCAGAAATAAAATTATGAAAATTTAATACTCAGGAACTTCCGGCGGGACGGCATGGCGACCGGTCCAGTGTGAATATCTCT
>CM034708.1:65987037-66008737 GCA_020142125.1 Phrynosoma platyrhinos
TGTCTGAGGACTACTCTGGTGGTCATGTGGCCAGCATAACTGCACCAACGCTATTATAGGTACCAAAGTGGTACCTATTTATCTATTTGCATTTGCATGCATTTGAACTGCTAGGTTGGTAGAAGCTGTGGTTAGTGACATGAGTTCACCCCATCATGCAGCATTTGGGCCTCGAACTGCCAACCTTCTGATCTTCCAATCATCAGAATTGGTAAATATCTTTAATTGGTGCTCATGGTTTTAATTATGTTGTATTTTTATTTGTTGCTGTATTTTAATCTGTTGTTTTCTTCCCTAATCTAATATAGAAACAGGTAAGAAGAGATGATGATGATGATGATGATGATCATCATCATCATCATCATCATTCTATTTTTCCACTCCTGCTAGGAGAAGCTGAGAAGAGATACTAGGCTGCTGAAGTCGTCAAAATCCACCAGATTAAAACACAGAGCTCTGCAGGGTTTATTGAGCTCAATGCAATTTATGACATTAAAATGCTAAGAAATAGTCTGGCACACTCCAGACATGGTTTACAAATTACAAATTTGGGTGGTGGGGGACATGACTTCTTTGGTTTCCAAAAGCATTACAGAAAACTACTATAACTTGGCACCCCAACCACCCCAGTTTTAGAAAATTCTACCAGATCAAATCTGTGAACTTTTGAAACCTAAGATCAATATGATTTGTTGTTGTAGAATGGGTAGAATGGAAGCTGTCAGCAAGGCAACACAGGAAGATGAGGAATATAGCCATCTATAGGCCGTATTCTATTGCTAATTCCTCCAGTGTAGACCCAATGAATCAATGTAATCTACCTACATGCTGAATTGTCTTTGAACAATTGATTCAGTAGGTCTACTCTAGTTAGTACTAACTAATGAGATTCAAGGTTATATATGTCTATTCAGAGACAAGTTTGACAGTCTGCTGGCACACTGCAGAAGTAAGGCAGTTTGACACTGCTTTATCTGTCATGGTTCCATCCTATACAATCCTGGGATTTGTAGTTTGTTGTGGCACCAGAGCTTTCTGACAGAGAAGGCTAAATATCTCACAAAACTACAAATCACAAAATTCCATAGCATTGAGCCATGGCAGTTTAAGTGGAGTCAAACTGCATTAATTCAGCAGTGCAGGTGCATCCTGAGTGCATGTAATAGGACTTACAACTCTTAAAATGCTGAGAAGCAATCTAACACCTTGGTGATGATGTCATGATTTTCTAGATGCAGAAAAGGGAGAAGAAAGAAAATAAGAAGCAAACCTATTTGTGCTTAATGAGATTTCAGATTATGAAAAAAAAGTGGAAAAGGGAGGAGAAGGAGAAAAAGATCCAGGACAACTCCGGAGGAACTCATTTTCAAAAGTAAAGCAAATACTCCTTGGTGCAGATCTCTAGTTAAATTGTCTGCACAAGTGATGAAAGCAGTGCAATTTTCATCTGTCTTTCTTGATTTCTCCTGCCAAGAATTCAAGATTTTTAAATGTGCAGATTTGACAAGTTGAGAGGGAAAATATCCAAATTTTCCTGGCAGATGTAGGGAGAATAATGGAATTATTTGACTTGAGCCTGCTTGGGAGTTGTAAGACCATAGTTCTTCTATAGTTATATAAAAACCTTTTATGCCAAATAATAATAAAATTGGAATGTCACCATGACTTCTGACCCATATATGGATGAAGACAGTGGTAACACCTTTTTAAAATTTATGGCTCTGAATTAGTAGAGGCACTTGGAAGAGAGCTATACATTGAGCTGTAGCCTTGCTTTATATTTTTCAATCTATACTTCTTTCTGCTAAAGGCACAAATCATACAGTATAAATGGTTGGTCACTAATTGGACAGTGGCAACTTCTATGGATGAATGGAGAAGAATCTAGTTTCATGCATCACATGCAGTTTTTTTTGAATTGCATCTAATGACAAGTAACAACCATCAATGGATTAAATGTAATAGATAATACTTTAGTTCAGGAGCAGTGTTGAAATGTTTTTCATTTCTATCAAACAAGAGATCAGAATTCAGTTACATTTTCATCAACATGTAGCAATGTAAAATGTGGAAATCTAAAGATATGATTTCTTTGTTCCTTTATTGTACAGGTTTTTAAAATGTCAGCAAGAATCGTGATTTTTTTTAAATTGCACCATTAACTAATTAATTTATTTCATTCATATTATGCCTTTCTTTCTAACTGGGACCCAAGGTACTACAAATGAGAAAAAATACATTATGTATGTAAATATTATGAGTGTATGTATGTAAATAACAATATTAGTGCAATATATGAGAAATTTGCCTTTAAAATTGTCTTGATGTTGACTATGAGGATTTTAATGATTTTGGTCATGGTGATGATCTTAATGGAGTTTATTCCTAATGTCCTTCTGGGATCATATTACAGATCATAGTACATAAATACTGAAAGATCTGCATAGTGTGCAAGTTGCTTTTCCTGTCCAATTCAAGAAGGTTGAAGGAGAAGGAAAAGCAGGAAGAAAAGGAGGAGATTCTCATATGACTATTTTGGAAATATATTCATTAATTTGTTTATTATAGTTTCATTTTTTCCTTCCTTCAATGAACCTAAAATGGTATACATGGGATTCCACAACCCCACTGTGAAGTAGGTCAGGTTGAAAAAAAGTGACTGGGCCAGAGAGTTTCAGAGTTTAATAAAGGCTTTGATTTCTATCCTCTATGTACCAACCCAATACTCTAACCCAGGGGTAGGTAACCTTTTTGAGCCAGGGGCCGGGTTGCTGTCCCTCAGACAATTGGGGGGCCGAAGCACCATAAATAAATAAATAAATAAATAAATAAATAAATGTAAAAAATAAAAAAATATATGCATGCACACTCCCTCAGCTCCAGAAAAGCCATAGCAAAACCCCTGTGGAGATTTTGCCAAGAAAAATCCCAAGAACAAGTAATAACAATAGTCAATATCATCATGGAAGGTGGTGGTGGTGGTGGGGTGGCGGCGGCAGCAGGACCGGCCTGGGGCCGGTCCAAAGGCCTCAGGGGGCTGCATCTGGCCCCCTGGCCTTAGGTTGCCTACCCCTGCTCTAACCACTAAATTATACTGGTTCCCTTTCTAACGAAGAAAATTAATGGCAAGAAAAAAGTAACAGTAAATCATGATCAAAATTTGTTAGTTCTAAACATAATGTTGTACATGTATAGCTACAAAATCCACTTTCCCCATTAAATTGAATAATGAATTAAGGGGCTGGGGGGAAGAGATTGGCTTAAATTTTCCTCATCTATTTAAAAGACTAGGCAGTGCTTTTACAGTAACCATGAGGCAGAAAATTCAACCTGATCTGCAAATATGAGGTCCAGTAACTTTAAAGATGAAATACCTAATTTATCACAAACTTTGAAATTTCTGTATTGAAGAAAGTTCAAAGTACTGGGGCTCACAATATATTGGCAAGAGTTCTTAGCTGTGCCTTACAGGCAAATTCAGATTTTTATGAGATTAAAATAATGAAACAAGTTTTTGTATTAGAATAATAGAATCATAGAGTTGGAAGAGACCACAAGGGTGATCCAATACAACACCCCCTGCCATGCAGGAACTCACAATCAAAGCATACCCAATAGATAGCTATCCAGCCTCAGTTTAAAAACCTCCAAAGAAGAAGACTCCACCACTCTCCAAGGGAGAGTGTTCCATTGTCGAACAGCCCTTACTGTCAAGAAGCTCCTCCTAATGTTGAGGTGGAATCTCTTTTCCTTTAGCTTGCATCCATTGTTCCAGGTCCTAGTCTCTGGAGCAGCAGAAAACAAGCTTGTTCCCTCCTCACTATGACACCCTTTCAAATACAGGGCTATCATATCACCTCTTAACCGCCTCTTCTCCAGGCTAAACATACCCAGTTCCCCAAGTCATTCCTCATAGGGCATGGTTTCCAGACCTTTCACCATTTTAGTTGTCCTCCTTTGGACATGCTCCAATTTCTCAACATCCTTTTTAAACTATGGTGTTCAGAACTGGACACAGTATGCCAGGTAGGGCCTGACCAATGCAGAATACAGTGGCACTATTACTTCCCTTGATCTAGATACCATATGTCTATTGATGCAGCCTAAAATCCCATTGGCCTTTTTAGCTGCCGCATCACCCTCTTGACTCATGTTCAACTTGTGGTTTACTAGGACTCCTAGATCCCTTTCACACATATTCTCATTGAGCCAGGTATTCCCCATCCTATACCTATGCATTTCATTTTTCTGCCCTACCTTACATTTCTCTATGTTGAAATTCATTTTGTTATCTTTGGCCCAGCTTTCTAATCTATTAAGGTCATTTTGAATTTTCATCCTGTTCATCCTCCTAATTCTGTGTCATCTGCAAATTTGATAAGTATGCCCTCTATTCTTTCATCCAAGGCATTGATAAAGATGTTAGAATCATAGAATCATAGAATCATATAGTTGGAAGAAACCACAAGGGCCATCCATCCTGCCATGAAGGAACTCAAAATCAAACCATCCCTGACAGATGGCCATCCAGCCTCTATTTAAAAACCTCTAAAGAGGAGATTCTACCACACTCCGAAGGAGTGTCTACCATTGCCGAACAGCTCTCACTGTCATGAATGCCTCCTAAAGTTGAGGTGGAATCTCTTTTCCTGTAGCTTGCATCTGATGTTCCGAGTCCTATTCTCTGGAGCAGCAGAAAACAAGCTAGTGCCCTCCTCAATATGACATCCCTTCAAATATTTAAAGAGGGCTATCATGTCCTTATGTTGAATAGCACTGGGCCCAGGACAGAACCCTGTGGCACCCCACTGGTCACTTTTCTCCAGGATGAAAAGGAGCCATTGTTGAGGACCCTTTGGGTTTAATCAGTCAACCTATTACAAATCCATGTAAGAGTTACCTTGTCTAGCCCACATTTTACTGGCTTGTTTACCAGAAAAAAAAAAGGGAAAAAAAGAAAAAGAAAAAGAAAAAGAGAGAGAGAGAGAGAGAGAGATCAGATTTGTCTGGCATGAGTTGTTTCTCTGGAACCCATGGTGACTTTTTGTGATTATGGCATTCCCTTCTAAATATTCACAGACTCTCTGTTTAATGATCTGCTCTAAAATCTTTCCTTTTATTGATGTCAGACTAACTGGACCGTTGTTGTTGGGATCTTCTTCCCCCCCCCCCTTTTTTTTGAAGATGGGAACAACGTTTGCCCTCTTCCAGTCTGCTGGGACTTCTCCTGTTCTCCAGGAGTTCACAAAAACTATTGCCAGTGGCTCCGATATTACATTTGCCAATTCTTTTAATATCCTTGGATGCTGTTCATCTGGTCCTGGAGACTTAGGGCCGATGCAGATGGCCCATTTGAGGTGGCTCTGGGCCACCCCTAGGAGTGGTGGATTGGGACTGTGGCAGCCACATGCCACAGCCCCGATTCTCCTTTTTGCCACCCTCAAAAGTCAATGCTGCAGCTCTTTTTGTGCCCTTTTGCAACAGTGCACCAATAGGGTGCCCTGAAGCCACACACCATGCACCAATAGGGTGCCCTGAAGCCACACACCATGCAGACTGCATCCAGGTGGAATCGGGGTGGAGTCAGGGTGGCTGGCATGTGGTTGCCCCACCCCAACTCCACCCCCAGGCTGGTCTATATTGCCAGTCTGCATCGGCCCTTATATTCATTTAGATTAACCAGGTATTTCTGTATTACCTCTTTATTTATTTTGTGCTGCTAACAACATAGCACAGCAGCATCCACTGACAATTATGACTTGCACACCCCTTCTTTACCCATAGGAGCTGAGCAGATGGAGGGGGAAAGCCAGTTTAGCACTAGGCCAGGGGTAGGCAACCTTTCCCCTTTAAGGGCTGAGGGACTTCAGTTCCCAGAAGCCTCAGCCATGTTGGCCAATAGTCCCATGTTGGCCAATATCTCCTGGGATTCTGGGAGCTGAAGTCCCTCGGCCCTTAAAGGGGAAAGGTTGCCTACCCCTGCACTAGGCTTTCCAGTTTTGCAGGAAGAAACCAGTGACTGCACTGCCAGCTCCCACAATGGGCCGAAAACTGATGAGCAATCTGAACTGCCTCCCTTCACCTGCAAGGATGGACCCACAAAAAATTGGGTATTCATGGGTAATAATAATAATAATAATAATAATAATAATAATAATAATAATAATAATAATTTATTTATACCCTGCCTTTAGCCATAGCCATCAAGGCGGCTTACATCTAAAATCAAATACTTAAAACAACCCCTACAAAGCAATATACACTGACACAATTAAGCCCCCATTAAAAATACATTAAATACAAGACTTAGTTAAAACTAGTTAAATAAATAAATAAAAAATTTAAAAGCAAATGTAGACCATAGGCACTCTGGGGCGAGGCACAGGTAAACAAAAGTGTCTGACAGATAAGTAGTTTATTCCGGGTAGGCCTGCCGGAAGAGATCCGTCTTGACTGCATTTTTAAAGCCATCCAAGGATCTTTGCAGACTGTCATAAATAGTGCAAATTGAGTCCAGTTTAACTGCCCTGACTCAGTGCTAGGGGATTATGGGAACTGTAGTTAATTGTGGCACCAGAGCTCTCTGACAGAGAAGGCTCAATGTCTCAGAAAAAAATACAGTTACCATGATTCCCTAGCACTGAGCCAGAGCAGTCAAAGTGGACTCAATTTGCACTGTTTCTAGCAGTTTGCAAAGGCCCTAAGTTGGTTATCTGACAGATCTCTTCCGGCAAGGCATTCCAGAGTCTGGGAGCAGTAGCAGAAAATGTCCTCTGGGAGGTTGCTGCCAACCTAGTTTTCATCGGCTGAAGCAGCTTCCTCCCAGAGGACGTGAGGGCGCGAGGTGCATTACATGGAAGCAGGCAATCCCTAAGGTAGCCCCATGTAGAGTCCATTGCAGAAGTCAAGTTGTGAGGTTACCAGTGCATGTACTACATTTTCTAAGTCCCTTACTTCCAGGAAAGGGTTCAGCTGGCATATCAGCTGAAGCTGATAACAGGCACTCCTGACTGTCGCATTCACCTGATCAGTCATGTGAGTGACAAGTCCAGGAGCACCCCCAGGCTGCAAACACAGTCCTTAGTGGAGACTGTGACTCCACCCAGGACTGGAGGTTGCAACCCAATACCTGGTTTGGGGGTCCCTACTGTGAGTAGCTCCATTTTATCTGGATTCAGCTTGAGTCGGTTTTTCCTCATCCAGTCCATTGCCACTTTGAGACATTGATTGAGGGGAGAATTGCCATCTGCTGTCATAGCAGGTGACAGAGACATGGAGAAATATATTTGGGTGTCATCAGCGTACTGATAACACCCCACCCCATGTCTCCTGTGATTTCTCCCAGCGACTTCATGTAGATGTTAAACAACATCGGGGACAAGATGACACCCTGTGGAACACCACAGTTTAGCTCCATTTTTGAGGAGCAGTTGTCCCCAAGTGACACCCTCTGGAACCTGCCTGAGAGGAAGGAAATGGAACCACTGGACTATAGTGCCTCTGATTCCTAACTCTCTCAGGCGTTACAATAGGATGTCATGAACTATCGTATCAAAAGCCACTGAGAGGTCCAAAAGCACCAACTGGATCACACTACCCCTGTTGGTGCTAAGGCACAGGTCATCTACCAGAGCGACCATGGTAGTCTCCACCCCAATCCAGGTCTGAAGCCGGTTTAAAATGGATCCAGAAAATCGGTTTCATCCAAGTTCACTTGGAGTTGGAGGGCGACAGCTCACTCGATCACCTTGCTCAAAAATGGTAGATGAGAGACTGGTCTATAACTTTTCAAGTCCAGGGGGTCCAGGGAGGGCTTCTTCACGAATGGTCTGATGACCGCCTCCTTTAGACTTGATGGAACAATTCCCTCCATAAGGGATGCATTAATAACCATCTTAAGAAAAGCCATCAATGCATCATCCCCCCGGACGACCAGTCTACATGCGCAGGGATTGAGGGACCACGTCATCTTCTTCACTTTTCCAAGTATATTGTCCATGTCATTGGTACTCACTGGCTTGAATTGATCCAGTTTAATCTCAAAAACGGGTTTACTGGACACCTCATTAGTCACTTCTGCTATAATACTGGCATTTAAGTCAGCTCTTATATGAGAGATTTAATCTGTGAAATAGTTGTTAAAAGCATCACAGCAGGCTGTTGTTGGGTTAAGTAAAAGGTTCTGTACAGGGGAAGCCTGTGTCAGCTCCTGTACCACCCTAAACAGTTCTGCTAGATGAGATTTTGCAGACTCAATACTTGCAAAGAAGAAGGATTTCTTCACTGCACATATTGCCTCTTGATAGGAAGAAGAAAATTCCTATGACGAGTCTTATCAGATAGGAGTTGAGTTTTCTGCCAGATGCACTCTAGTCATTGTCGAATCTGCTTCATTTTCCTGAGTTCCTCTGTGAACCAGGGTTGACGATTTGGAGTAGGTTGGAAAGGATGCTTGGGAGCGATAGTGTCGATAGCTCTGGTAAGATCGGTGTTCCAAGTATTCACCAGAGCTTCGACAGGATCGCTGGCTCTAAAAGCCAAGGAACCTTCCAAGGCTTTCTGAAAGGCTTTGGGTAACAGAGTGAACTGAAGGTGGGATCGCACTTAAACATTGAACCCTCCTTCTTTTGTAAAAAGATTTCACTCTACTTTCACCATATCTTCCTTTGTCCCACACCACCTCTATTGCCATTCCCAGAGTTTCTTCTGTCCACTTTTCCCCATCACCCCCCATCTAATCAGTTGCTTTATAAGCCCCAGAATATGCTACCCGGTCATTTTAAGAAGTCCACTGGTAAGTGGAGTCTGGTAAATGGGCGAATGATAGTAAGAAATTAGGCCACTGCCCAAGTCCTCCTAATTGCCATTACTGCTACTGGCCATTGTTGCATTTGGGGCCAGGTGTACCAGAGAGGAGGGGGCAGGCCAAGGCGCTCACCGCCCAGCTCCCAAGTTGAGTCCTACTGCCGTTGTAGCTGGTGTTCAGGCTGGTGGAGTGGCTCTTAACTGCTCCCTTGGGGCCAGGTATTCCAGGGAGGAGGGGGCGGGCCAAAGCGCCCACCACCGAGCTCCCAAGTTGAGTCCCACTGCTGCTGTAGCTGGTGTTTGGGCTGGCAGAGTGGCTCTTAACTGCTCCTTTGGGGCCAGGTGTTCCAGGGAGGAGGGGGCTGGCCAAAGCGCTCACTGCCTGGCTCCCAAGTTGAGTCCCACTGCTGCTGTAGCTAGTGTTCAGGCTGGCGTAGCAACTCTTAACTGCTCCCTCGGGGCCAGGTGTTCCAGGGAGGAGGGGACGGGCCAAAGCACTCACCACCCAGCTCCCAAGTCAAGTCCCACTGCTGCTGTAGCTGGTGTTTGGGCTGGTGGAGCGGCTCTTAACTGCTCCCTTGAGGCCAGATGTTCCAGGGAGGAGGGGTGGGCCAAAGCGCTCACAGCCCAGCTCCCAAGTCAAGTCCCACTGCCGTGCAGCACCATTTTTTTTGTTCTGCTGAAAATGCATGAGTACATAGACACACTGCCCCTGGCCACCATTTGCCACCCTTATCTTGCCATTCAATCAGCTGTGCAACTGGCTATGCAATCACACAAGTGATCGACTGCCTGTACAGTGCATCAGTGTGCCTAGTGACACATTGGCAAAACATGAACATGGAAGCCCCCTGTAAAGCTCCCTTTCCCCCTATAGCCTCCTGTTGGATTGGCCAGTTTGTTAATGTTATGTTTAAATCCATTATAGTGTTGACAGCACCTCAAGGAGTGTGCGATAGGTCAGTGAAGCAGCTGGCCACTTATGTGTATTTGTGGTTGATTTGTAGGTGAGCAAAATCGTGGGCAGAATACAGCTTGCTGACCTGTTTCCTTGTCTCCACACCAGTGCACAGTCCACATGTTGGTGTGACAGTTTGAACTTTCTGGCTTGAACTAGAACAAACAATGAATTATTTTGCTCTGGTGTTTAGCTTTGTCCCAGATTCCTCTCATGTTGGCCAAATGCATTGTTTAAACAGGTAAGTTTTGAAATAGGGAGAAAATACATCTTATCACTCATGTGGACAGCCACAAAGCCTCAGGGGATTTAGTAATCCCGAGCTACTGGTGCATCTGAGGCTAATGAATACCCAGTCACACAATATATGATATCAATTAAAGAAAAACCCATTATTTCAATAATTTGTCTATGGTAGTTTTACATTAAGAGTTTACAAACAACGTTTCCATTTTGTTTGGCTGACCTTATTATACTGCTGTCTAGCTGTTTTGTTTCTGTATTAGGTTTTTTTTATATTGCACATTTTAAAACTGTATCTTCATTTTGAGTTATGAATTCTGGACTAGAATTCTAAGTATTTTGGAAGGTCAGGTCAGGTAGGGGCTTACTTTTTTTTAAAAGGCTATTAACTAAAATTATCTTTGATTTTTAAGAGGAAATTTTTAAAAAGGAATTAGTTCTGATAAAACTGTTCCCTGATATTCATCTGTAATATATGATATCTGTTTGTTAGCCACCACAGCTACAGTTCAAGGAAAGCCAATGTGCTTGTGTCTCTGCATACATACAGTGCTATTATGGTTAGGATACCAGCATTTTAAAAATGTCATTATACCTTTGCAAATGAACCAATTCTATTGAACATAAATCTTTGCCACTTTACTTTTATACTGTGAAAGACAGCTCAGTACTTTATGTAACAAATACACCAAGTCAGCAATCCTATGCCAATGTAACTGAGAATAAATCCCAGCCAACCCATTGGGAATTACTTTTGGATAGACAGACATAAGGTTGCACATTTCTGTTCTGTTATGTTACATTGTCTTTTTTATGGTGCAGAGCCAAAATTGAATCCTACAATTCTCTAACCTATTTTCAGGTCATGCAATGTTGATGAAAGAATATCTGACCAAATATAATCTAGTACATGTGTGAAGGAATTCTCCAGTGTGTCAGAAAATGTATCATCTGTAATGAGACATTTTGGAAGGTTATTGGTAAATGTCAGTTAAATGGACTATACTGTTAACTCATATTGATAGATGAAGAAACAATAGGCCAAGACAAGAAAAGAAGGAGAAATGGGGTTCAACCGCATTGCTTCCATCAACATCAAAGTAGAATGAAACTATATTAAAATAAGATCCACAGTTACACACAAAGTTCTTCATCTGATTCCCCACTAGTTAATTTTTCCATGAAATTATGATGATAAAAGTAATCCAAAGTTATTTTCTGAGAAACTGTAGTTTAGTTCTCTCTTTTTTGGCAGCAGTTATATAAAATATAAATGACATATTTCATCCTTAAATATTTGATTCCTCCAAATAGTTTTATAATCAGCTCACCATCTTATCCCTCAAAATATTTTTTTTCTAATTTATATGAACTGCTTTCAGTGTGGGGTCAAAGAATAAAACTAAATGTGCTTGTCTTCAGTTTGGTGAACAGTGAACAGTTAATGATATTGCAGTATGCATTGTGGTTTGAGTTGTGGATTCAGTGCTCACTATGAGGAAGGGCCATAATTTTTCTCTAAGTCTCTTCTTGAAGGTTGCAATGAGTAATTTCAGCAATTTTCTTCCCACTACGAGAAAGTCTTTGAAAACCACACAGCTTTCAAATGTTATTTGCAGTTTGACACTTATCAGAAAATTTTGTAAAATTTGTATACAGTTGTTTTGTTCAGAAAACAATTTTTTTTTGCACAGGAAAAAGCATTTTATGTGCAGAAACAGCATTTCAATGCAGAAATATTAATTCCTGTGCAGAAAATGTTGTTCTCTGCATAAGAAAAAGCTGTAATTTGTGGATTTGTTCTGCATAAAATTTGTACATGGTTGATTAGCATAGAAAAAAGGATTTGCTCAGCAAAAAAACAGCATTTTCTCTGTGGAAAATAATTGTTAATCTCTACACAAAAAATACTATTTTCTATACAAAGCAACTATGTGTGAATTTTACGCAGAACAAATGATCAATAACAGCTTTTTTTTTTTTGCACAGGAACTAATATTTCTGTGTTATTTTCCTCACACAAAATGCTATTTTTGAGGCAAAACAACCATGTGCAAATTTTGCACAGAATAAGTTCAGAACTGTGAAAATTCTTATCAGTGTTCCTCAACAATTGAAAAATATCTCCACCCCTACAATAAGGTAATCATTACCAAATATTTATTAGGTCCAACTCATAAACAGTCAAATAGCCACTTTAAATCGATATGCCTGACCATTCATGTGTTGCCATCATGTTTAGGCATATCTGCCTCTGCAAATTCATGTTAACAGGGCTGTAGGTAGTGGAAAAGGGATGTCAAAATGAGGACATTTAACACCCATGTAAGGTTTCTGTCCCCAAAAGAATTTTCCTTCAATCTCCAAATTTCTAGCATCACAGAGAGTGAGACAAAGGCCTAAGCAGATGGGAAGCCATGGGCCACCCCAAAAAGCTGCGTATTGGGGCCAAGATAGCCACACTCCTTGGCCCCAATCCACAGCTTCTCAGGCCCTGGAAGGAGTGCTAAAATAGCACTCCTTCCGCAAGGCAGTGAAGGTGCACCTTAAAAGGCGTTGGGCACAGCTTCGGCGTCTCTTCTGCCTCAGCATGTGTGGACGCTGTGGTGGAAGTACATCATTGGAGCACCCGTCATGTGGAACAATGGGCGCTCCGATGACATGTTCGGGAAGGGGTTGGGGCGCCCAGAGTGAGGCTATCCCTCCCCTTCCTTGCCTCCAAGATGACGCAAAGAAAATAGTTCACTCCTAGAACATATAGAAAATAGTTCACTCCTAGAACATATATATTTGTTGTGTTTGTGTTCCCTTGGTACCTTTGCCTGCCTTTTCTGTTTGGCTATCTTAGCTGAAATTCTAAATGCTCAACTAAAGTTTCAGTTAAAGAAATACTAGAAATGTGAGGAATGAAGAAAATTTTTTATCTGGGGATCAGAATTCTTATTTGGGGGCAATCCCTTATTTTACCCACTCCCCCCATAGCTACACACACGCATTGGGTTCTATGGCCAGATTTTTCTCCCTTGACATTTGTGCTTATTTTGATATGCAATTTACTTAAAGTATATACTTTTTACTTATTTTTCTTAATCTATACAGTTTTATAAATGATTCCTCGTTGCTTAAAGTATCTTTGAGGACATTTTTCATGTTGAGTTTTATGCATTTATTTGCATATAATTCAAAAAAGGGGGTTGGGAAATTTTGGGGATGATGGTGGAAGAATTGTATACTTGCAGTTTTTTCCTAAGTTGATGAAGGCATACCCATACTATTCAATGGCAGCAATGTGCATACAGGTGTATCAATATGTCCATGTGTCTATGCCACCACTGAATAAGACAGGACAGGGTGATCCACATGCAGTCAGATCAACAGGTCACTAGCCTGCTGATACGAAGGGCCCACTATATTAATATATTTTAATGTAATGCCCTTGGTAGGTATAGTTTGTCTTCAGTAATATTAGTTAAGGTGTTATGAGGGTGCTTTTTGGATGAAAATTAAAGTGGAAGTGCACAGATTGATTGACTTGAGTTAGGATTCTCAGGCATCTTCTTTTGCATGGAATATCCTGTATTTAGAGCTAAATATCCTGACCTATTTGAATCCATATGAGATGTCCCAAATCTTATAATCTTTGTAGGTGGAAAGGGAAGACACAAGCTGGAGTACCAACAGACTGGCCTCTCACCATTTGGTATTCACAGTATGTTCTTAATGCTTTAAGAACACATTCCAAATACTGTAAGATTCCATCTGTTGTGAGCTCATCTAGCACCTGCTCTTTCTGCTATCACCTTTCCTACCTTGTTGGATGGAATGAGTGGCACATGAAGCAGTCCTATATAAATCCCACTTTAGATCTCATGAGGAGGGCCTCTTGTGATAAATCTGACTTCCCACCAGCTTGCTAATGGCTTTCTTCCAGTAGAACTAAAGCAATTCTCTTCAGGAATGCCTTTCTACCAAGAGGAACCTTTCTTGACAGTAGATCTCAGAACTTTGGAAACTGATCTCCTTTACAGGCTAAAATATGCCAGGAGAAGTTCTAAAAAGAGGCCAAATAAAAGGCAAAGGAAGGAGCAGAGTAATGCCAAAATTTAACCCAATTTGTATTCAGTGTAGATTCAGCTGGCCAAGTGGCAGTTCAGCAGTCCCTCATCGATTATGGTACATTACCATTGCTCTGTAACTTCTTTGTCCATGCAATTCAAATTATTGAGAGATCTGCTGACAAAGATTTTGTAAAAGGCAGCAGAGAGATTTTGGAAGGATGTTCAGACAATTTTGATGAGAAGTTAGTCTTTCAAGAAAGGGCATTTGTAAAACTCAGATGATGCCAGTGCAGAATCACAGTCTACACCAATTTCTCTGTCTTGCCTAATGATACCTACATTTATTTATTTGCAACTTTTGCCAAGCACACAAATGGTAACATAAACATGCTTAAAGGCTTTGACATTTCCATATAAAAAGCAATATATTTGAGTGAACTATTCCAAGTCTGGGCAAAGTGAACCATCCCCAAGTATGTAAGCTATTAGAAATAATTTGGGAGTTTAATAGAATATATTTCCCTCTTGATAGGCATCTATATTTCCTATTAAAGCTAATGGGAATTATATGTGGGCATTAAGAGATGATGCCACTTTGCATGCAAATTTCACATTTTGTTAAGGGAAGGTTATGTTACTTGCTTATCTTTGTGGCTGTAGTGTTAGTGTGGACTTCTGTCCCAGCTCAGATGGTTGTAATCAAACATTAAAATTATTTAGCTTGGCCCAATTGCATTTTATTCCCACAACACTTTCATAATGAGAGTGTATTAATCCAGAGCATTTCTTCTATCATGCAGATGAATAAATAACCTCTTTCCCATCCTGCCTTGAAGTTAAAGACCTGGATGAATAAAATGACCTTCTTCTTTTTCCCCTCAGATGTTCATCCTAGCTCCAACAGAATATTTGACAGTTTACAAATATTGGAAAATCTCCTCCTTGTAAATTTATCTGCAGTGGGCTCTTGGAATTCACTGGGTTTTGGTTCCAGGGCCCCTCCATGGATATCAAAATCTGTGGATGCTCAAGTCTCATTAAATACAATGGCATAAGTAAAATGTATCCCTTATAAAAAAAATGGCGAAAATCAAGGTTTTCTTTTTGGAATTTATATCTTTTTGGAATATTTTATATGCTTGAATTCATGGATTAAAAAAATCAGTGGCTATGGAGGGTTGACTGGTAACATTTGTTTTTGTTACCAACTATTTTGTTGATACTTTTTTATGTGATCTACAAAAAGTGGTCTTGAGACTTATGACTTCGACCCTGTGCACTGTTGCACTGTTTTCTATACATCATTTCCATAAATCCAAAGTTCATGGATGGAGAATACTGCAGACAGGAGTTCTTACACCATGGCAGATGTATTATATTTTTCATTTGTGTGCATGAATGTTGAATCTTGTCTGGTTAATGTGTGAAATCTTTAAGGCAGGAACTCTCTTCTTCTATTTATAAAGTAAAAGGATGAAAGCATTCTGCCTGTGTTGATGTGTGCAGTGGAAAGTAATGGTGTATAGCATTGGATTCAAAGAGTATTACAGATGCAAGAAAGCCATTCCATGGACACACCAGTGCTTCCTTGTTTCTTGTTCTACAGGCAATTGCTCTCATTCAGTTTGAGGCTGCTTCTAACAGTCTAAAAAGTTTCCAATGTGGTTTATCAGATGGCATATTCAAGAAGTGGGTGGTTGTTGTTGTTATGTGCATCCAAATCATTTCCAACCTCTGGCAACCCTAAGGTGAACCTATCATGTGATTTTCTTGGCAAGATTTGTTTAGAGGGGTTTGCCTTTGACTTCCTCTGAGGCTGAGACAGTGTGATTTGCCCAAGGTCATCCAGTGGTTTTCCATGGGGAATTCCAGTGGGGATTCAAACCCTGGTATCTGGAGTATTAGACCAACACACAAACCACTATACCATGCTGTATCTGAAATAGGTGTCTAAGGGGCTGTCCACAAGGACCAAAAGGGATATTTCACACACGCCCCATCAGCCTGGCATTGTCTTGTTCAAATGATGCAGGCCAATAGCTCTATGGCAGAAATGGGGCTATTTTGGCAGATTCATCCTGACCCCAGCCAAATCGGCCCTTAGGACAGTTTTAAATCACTGTAGAGGAATTTCCTAGTTCAGATGGCCATGTGCCCCCTCACCTGCTACTGCCACTGCAATTTTCCTTGCATGCCCCAGTTGCAGCCTGTGATGTTGGAAGGGGGCACCCGGTGATGTGGATGAAGTCAGATGCTGCATTTCTGCCCTTACAGGCCTCAGCAGGAACCTGCAAGGAGAACAGCACCAGCAGTGACAGGTGAGTTGGTGGCCGTGGCAGTGGCTCCATGAAGTGGTGGTAGGTGGGTGTCTGAGCATCTACCCATCACCACGCTGGACCAGGTAAGTTTTAGGGGCTGGAATGGGCTGGATCCATGGACAGAATATGATGGGATTGCTGTGTCAAAGTCCTGGTGAGTTTTTGGAGCACAGCATATAACATTTGCCTTCTGCTTAGAAACTAGGCCAACACTAGACAAAATGGACAGTTGGCTCACTAACAGGTGCTGATGGAAAAGAAATGTTAGAAGGAGCTGTGGATGCAACCCAGCTACTGTCTGCATGTTCTGTGTCATGCGGTGGCTCAAGTGGTTAAGATGCTGACTCTGTTGATTGCAAGATTGACAGGTTGGCAGTTCAAGGCCTGAATGCTGCATGATGGGGTGAGCTCTCATTACTAGTCCCAGCTTCTGCCAACCTAGCAGTTCGAAAGTATGCAAATGCAAGTAGATAAATAGGTATCACTTCTCAGTGAGAAGGTAAACAGCATTCTGTGCAATCACACTGGCCATATGATCACAGAATAGTCTCTGACAATGCTTGCTCTCCAGCTTAGTAACAGAGATGAGCACCACCCCCTATGGTCAGACATGACATGACAATCTTGTCAATGGGGAATACCTTTACCTTACCTTTTCCGTGTCATCTAAGCTAACCAGTTGCCCTTGAGTATAGTGAAGGACACTATCCCATCCTCATGCTTAAGTATGATTCAAGTGCTAACTCACTTTACAAGAGAGAATGTGATTTTTTTTAAAAAAAATGCCAACAATTTTTAGACCTTATGATTTCTTAAATTTGCTGCTGTAATGTTTCATATTTTGATGCAATAGAGTTTTGCTTAAGAAGAATTTGCATCACTCTTTTGTATCTCTTCGTATAACCAGAAAAACTAAGAAGTGGTTGTCTTGGATGCCATCTTGTTACCTGGCCCAGTTCAAAATACAGGCATTAACCTTTAAAAACCTAGACAATTTGAAGCCAGGATAAAGCTCATTTCATCTCATATCTAAGGTCATAATTGTCTAAAGACTCCCACCAAAAAAGCCAATGTAGATGGACATAGGCAACAGGGTTTGGCCCACAGGCATCATCATCATCATCATCATCATCATCATCATTTCCCTCTTTTGGATGGTAGCACTCTTTTATTCTGTTGGCTTTACTTTGGTGGTGTGTATTATCATTTTATTTTATTCTTTACTGCTGTTTTTTCTTGGTTTCAGTGTATGCTATCTTTTGTCACTGTTTCATTATTTGTATTTTCTATTTTTATGTATTGTACACTACCCTGAGAACTTTATCAGGCGATCTGAAAATGCCATAAATAAATAACATCTAAATTTGAGGTCTCCTCTGAGCTTGATGATCAGGCCAAACAGCTGTGTTTGCTTCTACTTCCATTAACTGAAGGAGATGCATAATGCATTTAAAATTAGGATGTTTGGTTTGGGTGAGGAAAAATAGGGGGTTCCATGTACATTCCTTTTTTCTTTCTTCTTCTGCTTCTTTTTGTTTAAATTTTAGCCATTGGCAAGATCCCTATGCAATGCCTTAGTCATTTTCCTAAGTGATGATAATTGATAGTTATGAAATGAAAAGCTATTGATTTGACTCTATTTTGGTTCAGGGCCTAATTGATGATTCGGTACATCTTTTGTCCTAAGGAATAACAGCAAGACATAATTGGTTCCTCTGGTACCATCTTGAATAGTCTTAATTCAAGAATAGCTCAAAAATACCTTTTTTTTCTTGCTTAGCAAAGGTGGACTTCAATTATTCAAAGAAATGGCCTTTTTCTTATAATAGGTTAATAACCCTGAAATGAACAAAGCCTAATAAAAAAGTCTGTATTAAAGCCTTTATGCTATTTTCCAACTCTAATTTCATTTCCTATGGTTTCTTGCAAACCACTTGAAAATGTATGAGAATGGCAAATGACTCATCACCATATTCATATCTCTTCTGAAAAAGGAAACCCACTTCCATCTGTCAATACTAGTTATTCTGTCTTTCATAGCATCTATCAATATTCAGTATAAATGAAAAACAGGAAACATATTTTTGGGAAAAAAGAAGATGAACATATTTAGTAAGAATGAGGTGACTTGCCATCAGATTTGAACCAAAGATTCTATTCAATTATGAATGAGAACCAGATTATCAGTGAATAAAAATAATAATAATTGAGAGATAACTGTGCAAAACTGAGCTTTGTTTCCCAAACTAAATTACAATTTTACCTTTCTGTGTCCAATGAATTATTCAACAATGGCATAAGTCTTCCCAAGTTATATGTTCCAACCAGCTCTTGTAATCAATGCAGAATATTCAATGTTACAGATGTTTTCTACTGTGGTAAGAATATTCTTTTTGCTATCCCTGCTCTTCTAATTAAATTTAACCCCTCATGTTCATGATGCTTTGATAGATCCTATTCCTCCTATGTGGTCCTTCTTCAGACTTGTTGTTGTTGTTGAGAAGAATTTCAAAGATTTGTACTATTGCTCTCTAGACTCCTCTGTGATGCTGAGCCCTATTAAAAATGTAACTTAACCTCCTCACATCATTCAACCCTTTTTTACCTGAAAAGAAGGGTACTTGTGCTAGCCAGATAATGGGAAACTTGCATTATCACACCATGTTTCCCCAGGAAGCCAACATTCATATGTATAATAGCCATGTCTTCTAACATTATGTTTGTGATGCATGGAAGAGCTGTATTATATCAACTCTTATTCTGCTTGATAATACTAAAGTAGGCTCTTAAGCAGATAAAGCCCTGCCATTGGGTAAAGTGAGGAAACCACTTCAGGTAACAGATGCTAGGGGGCAACAACAACAATCTCTTATCTGTTCCTTATGAGTCCCTCTCCCAGTTCTATTTCCTAAACTGGTCTGCTCACATCAGGTGTAGTGCCTAGTATTAAACTGATAGCCTAGTCAGTGTGGAATGTTGTAAGAAATGTCCTGCATGTCTGGCATCAAAATGTCTTGGGCCAACCCTGCCATTTGGATAATAGAAGTTATAGTAACCACACACTCCACAAATCTCTTTGACCTTTCAAATCAAGGCAAGTCTTATCAATATCTTAGTAATTTAAAGTGACATAGTGAGTTGCACACTTAGGACAGAGAAACTATCCCACAATATTCTTGCCACCCCAAATTAAATACAATTTCTGCTGGTTTTTGAGCTAATCATGTTTGCCTTTTGATTTGCCTGAGATTCCAATTACCTTTTCCTTTTCACGTAATTGTTTGCCTTTTCCCATTTATAGCATTTCTGCTGTGCCATTAACTAGCACTCAAGTGAACTATCATCATGCCTGCCTATTTTTCTGTAAATAATGTCTAGTAAATTGTGATAAAAAATATGATGATTGTCCTATAGGTTCTTTCTCTTGATTTCATATTGTTACATGTTAATGATTATGAATTTCAGATTTTATATAGCATTAATGGAAATTAGCAGCTGGAGGATTCTAGGGAGAATGGAGGATAGAATGGAGGGGGCATTTTATTTGTGGGAATGGATAGGACACTATCCTGGTGAGGAGACTAAAGCCTTGACCTAGACTGCTCAACCTCAATTCCCTTCTCAAAATATTGTGGGGAAAAATGAGTATAGGAAGGCTAGAGATCAATTTACATTACCAAAATGTCACTTTGAGAAAGTGGGTTGTGTAGGGTATTGTATGAAGACAAGTGTGTGTGCTTGTCATATATATTGCATTCTGAAATCCAGTCTAAAATATGCAACATTAATATGCAACATTAATATGCAACATTAATACTACTGACTAATTGACTTTGTATCTATATGCATGAATGTGTTCAGTAAATGTTTTAAAAATTAAATATATTGTTTATGAAAGAAAATATAGAGGTAGGGAGCAAATGTGGCTGTGATGTTTATTGGAAATGCATAGTTGAAGTGATCCCTCAATATATGAGTTGATCTCAAAATTTTCATGCTTCTCAATAGTTCTAGTGATGTGTGAAAGTACCTTGAGTAATTTCACAGACTAGACATTCCTCAAATGTTTTATGCTTTGTTTAAAGGAGCAAATTTTAGATGAGAACAGCATATATGGAAAAAAGAACAAAAAGAAAGAAGGAAGGAAGGCAAAAAGAGAGAAAGTAAAGGAGGGAGGGAAAGAGGGAAGCCCTTTGGAGAAAAGACTTCTTGGTTACTTTTGATATAACTTTATTTTTTTTCTAGTGTAATGATGAAATTTCTACTTAGGTCACCATGGATAAATGCAAAGTTTTACTGAAGCTATGGTTTATCACATTTGCTATCTCTAACCAAAAGGGAGGAGGGAAAACCAAAATGCATGCAATATCAAACTTTAGTTTTCTTCTTTTGGAGGAAAACCATGATTTCTTTCTGTACTGTAAAATTCTTAAGATTATTTTTTTTTAAAAAAAATCAAATGCTTCCTGTTCTGGATCAATATATCTGCCTCCCCCCCCCCCCCCCCCCGTATTGTACAAGGCTGAGCTATGTATATCAAGCATGTTTCAAGTCATCACCATGATTTTAGTTGAAGCTAAAGGCAGAAGATATTTTCTATCAACTCAGTGATATAATTCAGGTTTATTTACCTTCATATTTCAGATGGAAAGAAATGTTGAGGCTAAGATGTAATGGTTTACAGCAGTTAACTCTTGTCATTGCTCCAGTGTAGATAAGGGTGGGTGATCCAGTCAAACTACATGTTTTCCCCTACAGAGTGAGTTAGATAGATGACTTACTATTCCAACAAATACATTAAGAAATCTCAACTGCTTGACACAATACATCACTGATAAAGTATTATTGCAATGCAATATATGTTATTAAGAAATTGCAGACAATTATATTACGTAAATACAGACCATGGTATCATATCTATGTCTATCTATTTCTATCTATATTTATCTATTAACTTATGATTTCATTAGCAGCATCATTGTATTGGATAGAGAAATCCTGTGCATCAACACTACATCCTACTCACATAATTGGTGTGGCTTTAATGTCTGTAATTTTATTTTGTTTTAGATGATATTTTTAATTGTTTTATTGTAATATGTTTTTAGAATTTTTATTTGTGAACCGCCTTGGGTCCCTTCAGGGAGAAAGGTAGGATAGAAATCAAATAAATAAATAAATAAATAAATAGGAATAAGATGTCCAGACCGAACTTGGAAAGTTACTTTTTTAAGCTTCGGCTTTCAGAACTCTCCCATGTTTGTCTGAGGGACTCTGAGAGATATGACAGAAATGAATAATATTACCAAGCTTTAAAG